>OX577845.1:16740000-17940000 GCA_951213275.1 Idaea straminata | reverse complement strand
CAACCCTAAGAATAAAAATAAATTAATTAAAAATATTTGTAAATCCCGAGCACGTAATTTACCATTTATCGACAAATATTGTCGATATAAGTTACCCCATCACTTGTTTCTTGAGTGCAATGAGTAGGTATCGGTCGACGCTTGCCGAGGAACACCGAAGATCGTTCGGGCGCACGCATGCACCGAGTGGGTGCGTTAACTGCGTCGCACGTGCGATTCTGGCCCTTTTTATCTAGGGATATGGGGCGAGAGTGGCGCGGGTGACTGTGACATTGACGACGGCCGGTCGGTGTGTGCGCATGCTCACCTAGTTATAGGTAGGTTCTTGCTGCTGTGATCTGTGAGTGCGCCGTCGGCGTTCGCCGCTCCGCCGGCAAACATTTTAATTACCTACCCCCTATAATATATTTATTTCGACTTATTCAATCTTAATTCTATGAAATCAAATGTTATACTGAGACTAAAGTTAACATAATGTACCTAATTTAAATTAATTATCTACTTAGCAATCAATATTTAATTTTATTACTCTAATGACCCATTACTTTTTTCATTTCCGCAAGTTTTATTTGTTTAAAACAGCATAAAACGATTTATATATTTAATGTTAATGCATTCTTTAAGGATATTTTACACTTAGAATTGTATTTTATAATTTTTATCTTATGCTTAATAAAGATCTTTTGAAATTGAAATTGAATTGTAGATGCAGCAGGAAGCTTTTTGTAATAAAGCCAGGGGTCGGTTGTGTCCATTATGCATATGAATATCGGGTTATATCGATTTTCATTCAACAAGCTCGCATTTTTCAGTTAATATGGTTGTATAAAGAGATTTCTTTGTGTTTGATCTGAGATTGTAGAGTGAATTTTTAATCAAAAAAGAAGGAGGATTTTTACGGGTTTATCTATGTTAGAGTAGAGCTCATTTACACGAGGACGATTCGCTTTTTTTTTCTTTGTCGCATTTTTCAGTTAATATGGTTATAAAAAGAGATTTCTTTGTGTTTGATCTGAGATTGTAGAGTGAATTTCTAATCAAACAATAAGGAGGTTTTTTTACGGGTTTATCTATGTTAGAGTAGAGCTCATTTATACAAGGACGATTCGCCTTTTTTTTCTTTGTCATTTTTGCGATTCTTGTATTTTTTGACGACTGCAATAGTTATTAATGGCCGTGTTCACACGAATCACGAATCTCCAATAACGGATAACGTGTGAATGGACCGTTATTACTGTTAATTACGACGTATGTGGCATTAGTTTATAGTTTTACACAACGCAAAGCATATTATTTTTTAATATGATAAAATATTTTATATATAATCAAGAAATATGTTGTGTAGGTACTCAAATGAAAGGGCTTGATATTAGATCCAACAGTCTGTGACGTCAAAATTTCAATTGACTATATCTTGGGAACTACAAGTGCTAGACCCCCCATGTTAGTACTCAAACGAAAGGGCTTGTTAAGATCTAACAGTCTGTGACGTTAAAAAAATCTTGGGAACTACAAGTGCTAGACTCCCCATGTTAGTACTCAAAGGAAAGGGCTTGATAAGATCTAATACACTATGACTATAATTTTTCTGTTTCTAAAAACAAATATTTGTTGTGGTCTGGTTGTTTTTGTTTACTTATGTAATGTTAAAAATAAAAGTCGGTACGTATTTGAGATGGTTTGTTCCCAATTCTACAGATTTCAAACTGTGCCGACTATCAAGATGTCTACTCATGACCAAAAAATGGGGTTTTGTATAAATAGCGTCATCTGACGATACCGCTACGCGCTATTCATACAGTTTATATCTCTTACATCTAGATGGCACCACCGCTATTTTTCTCAACTTGTACTATAAGAGCCTCATTTCATTTTTTGTATATAAAATAATGTACGTATATTAGTTTAGTATAAGTAATTAATTTTAATTAGTAAAAAATAAAACTCAAATTTCTCTAACTCTCACTGGATCGCTCTTGCGTGATAAGCCTTGTGCCACCTAGATTTAAAGTACCTTGAAAAGGAATACTTAAGGTTTTGGGGTGGGTTTCAGAGCGTACGTAAGGTAATTATGAGGTTGGTACAACAGATGCAATATCCTAATTTGAACTGCAGCTTCAATGTGGCTGTTGGCTTGCACCAAAGGTTAGCGCTCTCAAACTGTTTCTCTGCCTGATAATATTTCACATGCTTACGTCGGACATTCAGGAGGAGGCATCCTGATGCATGCTGTTCGACGATTACATTGTGCGGCTTGGCCAAAGGTTCAGAGCAGATTGGAAAAATGGCGGCATCGACTGGAGAATTTTTGCTTTAAAGTCAGTAAAAGTGAATACCTATTTTGTGACTTCGGCGGTTTCTCCAGTTCTATGCCTCCAACTCTTACGAGAGGGTACGTTCCTGCTCATCAACTTTGTGGTCAATTTAGTTTGTCCAAAAGGATTAAATTTCCTCGTAATCAAACTACTCAACTAAGTGGTTAACAAAAGGTGATCAAAACGGAATAAAAACGATCGAAAAAACAAAAACAAAAGTCTGATATGTCACTCTTGATTTTGGAGTGGGGTATCGTGTATTTTAGTTTTCGATCGCCTTTTGTTTCCATTTCGATCGTCTTTTTTCCGTTTCGATCGCCCTTTGTTAACCACTCAGTTGAGTAGTGTGACTATGAGAAAATTTATTCCTTTCGGTCAAACTAATTTGACCAGAAAGTTTGATCAGCAGGAACGTACATACTGGAGTGTCATTAGCGATCTGCTCTGAGTTTCGGTACCTTTGTGCTCTTGTGCAAGGCGATGGTGATATTGCCGAATGAGGAAGGATGAAAGGAGATTGCATGCAGCAGAGATGAGAATGTTGAGATGGATGTGGAGTAATAATAAGGTTGAATAAAATAAGGAATGAGTATGTCAGAGGAAGCTTGAAAGTAGGGACATCTATGTAGCGAAAAATTAGCGGTTTTTGATGTAGAGTCTGAGGAACTAACCCGTACTATTTTAATAATCACATACCACTTTAACACAATGATAGGTAAGTTATTAAGTTTTTGAGCCTCACTCAAAAAACAGACCTAGTTCCATTACGCGTACCAGATGGCAGCACAAGGTCACAATGATTTTCCAAAACTGCGCCGTCCCCTTTGAAACACATACCCATCGATAGAGGCTTTTACGGCGAACAAATAACGCTTTCGCACCTAACCCCAATGATTTTCCAAAAGTGCGCGGGCCCTTTGAAACACATACCTATCTATATAAGGGTTTATGGTGAACAAATAATGCCTTGGCACCAAACCCCTAAATGGGGTATTCAAAGAAACGTGATGCATTCCATGTTTCAACCAAACCCCTAAATGGGGTATTCAAAGAAACGTGATGCATTCCATGTTTCAAAAATCCCGTTTCCGAGATGCTTTAGGGGTTTGGTGTGAAAGCATTATTTGCCATAAACCCTTGTATAGATAGGTATGGATGGGTCTCAAAGTTCACAATGCAAAAAAACCACTATGCCAAGCTTAGTGTTTAGTATAGTAATTGTCGGGAGCCCTTTAAGAATGCATTGTAGTTCTATTGTATTTGCCTGCTTCTTTAAAGTATGTTAAGCAATTCGGAACTAATTTCGAAAACAGCATATCAAATGAAGCCATTGAAACGAAGATAGCAATAATTAGTTATACTTACTAGATGTTCACCAAGTTTCTTAACCACAGGTTCATATTGTACAGTTTTTGACCAGCTATCGCAGACGAAACACAAATTGAACAGGTAAATGTTGCGTTCATATCGAGAATTGTCAATACGTATCGGATAACCCACTATTTTGTGTCCAAGGGCATTTCTGAAAAAAGATAGAGGAGAAAAAGAAAAATTTTAAAAATTGATGTATTTAAGACATTTTGTTACTTTAATACAAAATCGTGATATTGCCCATGTAAAACACGCACCTTTACATCTGTAAAGGTAAGGGTTTTACATGGGCCTCTATCTCTTAAACTATAAGAAATAGTGATCTCATCATCTATTAGGAACACTATCGACAAATGTACAAATGTATACGATTTTTGGAAAATGAACAGGTTCGATTCCTGACTTGGGTAATGGTTTTGTATTAAATCTAATGATGCACTTTTATCTATTGTCAAAATTGGGCACGCAACTCCTTTCAGCATTTTTTGCTATTACGTATAGTTTAGGATTGATGACCCAGTTGGCACCATGCTGGACTGCCAAACACAGGGTTGTGGGTTCAATTCCCGCTTCAGACAAGTATTTATGCTTAGATATTTGTCTATGGTCTGGTTGTTTCTATGCATTATAAGTATATATTTAACAAACGAAAAGTATATAAGTAGTATTTAGCTTGGGGCTAGATGGCGATGTGTAGATTGTCCTGCAATATTTATTTATTTAAATAAACACATTTAAATAGGCCCATGTTTCAAACTCACAATGAATATTATGACATTTATAATTTTTAAGATATAAAAAAGAGGTATGTAGCTAATCTTTGTTAAAAAGTAAGGAGTAAAGTTAAGAGGCACTCTTGGACCTCTTCTTTCTTGTGGGAAATATTAGCTTCATTCTCTTTCCTTGGAATATCCATCCATCAGAACATCCATCAGAATCCAATTGATGTATGATGACAGTTGAGACGTTCTATGAGTAAAGGATATGTCCCTAATTTTTTTTAAGTTTCAAAATATAGGTACAGCCTTTTTAATGACCAAGATGGTGCAGTGGACAATTAGCCAGGCTGAGGAAGAAGAAGTTAGAGGTTCGACTATTTTATTACCAATATTCTATTCATTTGCTCTCTGTTTTCTTTTCTTTGAAATTAATAATTAGCGGACTCTTATTGTGTCATGTGTATTTATATCCTATGTTTGATCAAATAAATTATTTTCTATTTCTATTTGTAACATAAACAATACTCACATGGTCATTGTACATTTTTGTATTTGTGGTTTTGGGATTATATAGGCACTTATGGAGTCAAAGACTTCTTTAGAAATATAGTCCTCAGGAAACTGTAATGATAAATAATGAACTATTTAATACAATTTATATGTAGAAATTAAAATTTAAGTGGCTGGGTTGTATGGTGTCTTTTTTGCCTGCCCTTTATGGGGTTGTTTTTGTTTACAAAATCAAAAACTAGCTGACAAAACAAGGAGTTTCTAAGGTCTTTGCTAATCACAACCTCCCAGCTTTTTGGTGTTAAGAAACCAATAATAATAACATCTGTATAGATCTTTGTTTCTACCTTGTTTGTAACTTCAATAAAGTATGCTAAGCAGAATTCCATAGGTCAAAAACTAATAGCTAAGTCTTTATGCATGTTTTATTACACAAAGTTCCAAGAAATAAAATACTTATCTTTCATAACATTCAATACATTTCCAAGAAACGGTTTAACTATGCGTTACTTACACAAGATGAGTCATTAAATACGTAAAGTACCACATGGTTAGCTCACCTGACAGGAAATCTTGGGGCCAGCCACGGGGTGAAACTCCCCGAGGAATATGCACCTGATCGGTCCTTCCCGACCGCAGCCCTCGTAATACCTCGTCTCCATCACCTTTGAGGACATCAAAGTGTCCGCGTTTACTCCGTTACCTTCATGATCTAAGCTTGTTATTCTTGTGTTCAAAGAATGCACGTGCATTTGACATGGGTTCTAAAAACACTATACAGTACGGCGTCCGAATGAATAATAGAATGTCTATAATTTAGTTTTTCTAAAATTAAGGTAGGATACATTAATTTTATTTACAAATACCTAACTTTGTCGTCGTCGCATCGGTCAAGTCCGGTCAACCAAAAACAAAATTTAAAATGAAAGTGACAGTTGACAGTGACAAACATATGAATCTGAAGTTAAGTCCTGGGTAACTAGAAATTAAAAAAAAATGAATTTCCATTATAAATTTCCATTTGTTGCTGGATTTTTCTTTCTATTTTTTTCTCTTTTCTTTTTTTTAACTCAGATAATCAAACTTTATTACTAAAGCATTTTTAAAATTGGCCATCGAAATGTATGGTAAAAGTTTAGGTTCACTTCCATACCTCCATGGTTTAATTTCAAATTCGTTTAAGTTCCAATTAATGTCACTAGATGGCAGCTAGTACAATAAAATTTTCTACAGCTGTAGCTGTAGCAGGTTTTTGGCGGCAACGCGAGAGCAACATGGCGCGCTGATTTATATTTACGCAAAACTTTGTGAAAAATAGAGAAATTGCATAATTTCGTTGGTAAGTTATTTAATTTCGTGACAGTGCGCAAGTGTAGTGAAAATGAAAAACAATGTCAGAATCAGAAATATTTAGGTGGGTATTGAAGAACTGGGTACAATAATGTGTTTGGGTTTTTACATGAAACAGTGCTTAGCTGTTTATACTTTACGAATGTATATTATTAGGTAAAATTATAAATAACAAAGACTAATTTATAAGTTAAGTTCAAATTGAGCAGGTAAAGATAATATTTTAGTAAATTCTTGATCGTTTAAATTTTATGATTACTTACCGTTTAAATTTTTTAAATCTAATGGAAGGTGTTTATATTTTTATGCCTGATATGTAGGAACTTTTGTAATATAGTGCATTATTTATCTGAGGGATACATTATATTATATTCATATTTATTAAATACTAGCTGTTGCCCGCGACTTCGTTCGCGTGTTGTGAGGCGCAGCTAGTAAATAAATAAATGGTAAAGATCCTCTTCAGATCCTCACTTCTGAAAATTTTATTAATCCTTGCAAGACAAACTAAAAAATCTCCAATCTCCAAATTTTATCTACAATGGTTCAGGAGTTTTGTGATAAGAAGGTGGTTCAGGGTGTTCCATCATACTTTATCCATTACTTTAATGGAAAATTCAACTAATGATGGTTGAAAATCGAGCATATTGTTATACACGGCGGCGTTGCAATGCAAGTTTATAGATTATATTTCATCACCCCCACCACTGAAACCATCCTGAATTTCAGGATATAAACTTGATATGATGTTACATCAGTATAAGGGCTATATTCATACTGAGTTTCATTTGAATCCCTACAGTAGTTTCAGCGTGATGCGCGGCCAAGATACAGACAGACAGACAAAAATGTTTTTTACTATATTTTCTGGTTCAGTATCGATAATAGACTGCCCTCCAGTAGAAATTTTCAAAATATCTTCAATGTACAGAATTCATCCACGAACGATTTTATTATAGTATAGAAGATAGATAGATTAACCAACAACAACGTCGAACATGAACTATCGTGTTGCCCTAACTGTCCCGCTTCAAGGCTTTGTAATGGTAGCCACCCTTTACTATAGCCCCTGACTTGACGGACTACGTCGACTTTGATTATTAAGAGACACATTGAGTGCGATTTCTGAAAATCGGGTCATAATTTGATGCAGAATATTACTTGAAAATGACATAACGTTTGTAGGGTTAAACAAAAAGAGAACTAGGTAGCAAGAATCTTAAAACTTTTTTGCTAGGGAGGTAGGTAAATATAATAATACATGCCCCACAAAATGTCTTTATGTGTTAGTACTTTTAGTGGAAGAGAGTGCATTGTTAGACTGAAAGTTCTGTACCTTACAACTTTGAAAACTTAAGTTTACAACAATAAGATAAATAAGAATAGGTAAGATAGGGTATTTGCATGCATGTTTGTATGGTATTTGGTAGACTGTGGGCCAATTTGACATGGTAGAAGTAAGAGATTTGTCACAAAATGCTTTGTCACAGCGTTTTGTGACAAATCTCTTTCTCCTACCTGGTGGCTTATGTTTGGCTGGCATCCGACTCCGAATTATACCATGTTGAATTTTTCTCAAGATTTGTCTGATAATGAATTTTGAAGTTTGAAACAAATATTTACTTTTTCTCACTTACACCATTATTTTATTTACACATTTTTATTTTTATCGACGTCAAAAGGGCGGCATGTTAGCTTCCCCGCCCCAGGCGACAGTGACCCACGCTACGCCACTACCACTATCTCACCCAATGGTAAGTGACAATGTGGTCTAAGATGTAGCACGCGCCCCTATACGATATCTACACTCGTGACTGTCGCGGGACATGCGTTTGGAATTAAGTCTCTTATTTTATTATCATTTGTTTGTGTGCACTTACATATATGTATATAGATTAGTTTATCTTAAGGTTTTTCGTTTCACGTTTTCGTAACGCGTAACGTTTTTTCTCGGCTAGGTCCCCTCGTTCCAATAAGCGGGTGGTGTACGCCGTGAAGGTAAGAAGACAGTGCAGTACTAGAACAAGAACTTTTCCGACTCGTCGTCCTTTTGTGGCTACACCAGCTTGGGATCGGCGCAGGCGTATCCTGAGGTAGGTACCTATGTGCCTATGTATCAGACAAGTTTTCTTGAAGCAAGAAATATAATATATTAGATGGTAGAAAATATTTTTCTTGTTTATATATTCTTGAAATAATAAGTATTATCCTTAATTTAAGAATATTGCTTTAAAATAACGACTACCGCTTATCATTTTAAGATTTTTAACTTTGGTTAAAAATCTTCATTTATCGAGGAAGGCTATAGGCTACTTTTTATCCCGATAATCGTGGGTGAAACCGCGGAGCACTGCTAGTAGGATATATCGTACTTGATCTTATTTAAATATATTCAAATACCTATATTATTAGTTGAAACTACATTATACGGATACGTATAACGGCAAAGAATAAGTAAGATGCAGATTTAAATCGTGATAGACTGGATATCATTTATAGCCACTGTGTACCTAAAACTAGCTATCACGGTTCATGAAATACGGGCCTGGTGACAGACAGATAGGCGGACAGTGGAGTCTTAGTAATAGGGTCCCGTTTTTACCCTTTGGGTACGGAACCAAAAAAGGTCATAGGTATTATAATAATTTCAACAGTTTATCTAAGTATATTGTATGAGAGGCAATGTATGTAGGCATCCCGCTACGACATCGTGCCTACGGGTTTGACGACCCATTCGGCACAATGTCACAGAATATATATGTACACAATGGTCACCATGCCGGACTGCGAAACACAGAGTTGCGGGTTCGATTCCCGCCTCAGACAAGTATTTATGCTTAGATATTTGTCTGTGGTCTGGTTGTTTCTATGTATTATAAGTATATTATATTTACAAAAGAAAAGTATATAAGTAGTATATCCGTTGTCTAGCACCCATAACACAAGTCTAGTTACTTAGTTTGGGGCTAGATGGCGATGTGTGGAATGTCCTGCAATATTTATTTATTTATATTTATTTATGCTTAGATATTTCTCCGTGGTCGTTTTTATGTATTATCCTACTAATAATATAAATGTGAAAGTCTGTGTGTGCGTGTGTGTGTGTGTGTGTTTGTTACTCCTTCACGCTAAAACCACTTAACCGATTGCAATGAAATTTAGTATGTAGATAGCTGGAGGCCTGGATTAACATATAGGCTACTTTTTATCCCAATACTCCCACGGGATCGGAACTTACGCGGGTGAAACCGCGGGGCGCAGCTTGTAACTACATATTTACAAGAGAAAAGTATACCTAATAAGTAGTAATATCCTTTGTCTAGCACCCATAACACAAGTCTAGTTACTTTAGCTTGGGGCTAGATGGCGATGTGTGGAATATCCTGCAATATTTATCATTTTATTTATTTATTAAGATGAATTTAATTATGTAGTAACTTAGATACACGATAATGATAGGTAATGACTGTCATAATATTCGTAACCTTAGAATTTCAGCTAAGCCTTAAACTTCTGAAAAATAATACCATAATACTAGAATACATTGTAGTTTGTGTGTTCATATGTGTGTTTGATCCTCCTCCACGCAAACCTACTGGTCCGATTGCAATGAAACTCGGTTTGTAGATTACTTTAAACCTGAATTAACATATAGGCTACGTATAAACCGCATTAGTGTCTCTTTATAACTTATTCTGATTTAAAAGTGACTGTCACCATTCTAACATCTAAAGGTTGCTGGCAGCCTTTAGCCGATGTCGAATATCTAAAAATCGTCTTAGTGCTTGCCTAAGTCCTTTAGGGAAGACTTCAGATCACATCAAATAAGGGAGATATATATTTGTTATAGCGCCTCGGCACGGCTAAACGCGTCTGGCTTAAAATGCACTTGATACGGACTTCCGTCTTCAGTCGACAGTAACAACGCGCTCGCGTCACTATCTCTCGATTTTTGTTAAAATGCGGAGTTGTTCAGTGGTTGTTTGCAAAAATACAAGTAGAAAAGTGAATTACGTGAAAGGTGGAATCTCATTTCATGTCTAAGTATTATATTCATATTTATTCTTTAAAACCGCAAAAATATAAATTAATTATTAACGTTATGAATGAAGTGACAATTTCATTATGTATAATGTACTAATACAATACATTGCTTGCTAAGTAAGAACCATTACATGAATCGGTCTGCTCGATGGCGCAATGGATTCGTGCGTCACAATGTAATAACAGTGCGTGGTACCGCCGTTGTCACCGGCCGTAAATTGGAGAAGTGAATTTGTGTGAGTTAACAGAAACAATGGTATAGTTGTGTTTGCAGCAAATCACGTTTGTGTTTCTGTGTGCGCTATTGAGATAATAATTAATATTGTATGCAAATACAAATGTGTGAAATGTGGCGACCGCGGGTACGCTAGTAAAATCAAAAGATAGCAAATCTCCCTAGATCTGAGGGGAAAACCCATGCGAAGTTTTAGACCTTTGTTCCAGAAATTTCTTGACTAGTCTTTTTCACTTGTATATAATATATACATAGGTACACGGTGTAACAAGGGGGGTGGATCATCGGTTGGTGGGGAGTGGGGGACCTCAGTACCTAACGATTTAACCCCCCTGACGTTCTGCAATAATTAGTGATTCAAAAGTTAAATGGACTTCAGTGAAATTTTAATCAAAATCAGATTTCAGCATGAACTTCGCAATTACAGCCAAACTATCAGGTCAGCGATTCTGCCTTTTTTTTGTGAAACAAGTTCCATAATGGTCCATTTGTACCCCTTCACCAATCAGAGTCTTAGATTTTTAAAAATCAAAATAAAACCAAAAAGATATTTTTTTTAATCTAATGTTTGCGTTGTCTTTGTATGAATCTAGAAAAAATAATTCAAAGATTTTTTTTCTACAACCTATCTTAAAAACTACAGGCTTTCATGAAGAATAAGCCCTGAATTTAAAAGGAAAACTATCATGGGTAAGTAGGCTTTAATAGTCAGAGGGTAATAGACGACTAACTATAGTAGACTAATCAGAGACCCTTCGAAATTTAAATATTAAATAATAACCGACAAATACGGAACCCTACATTGCGCCTGGCTCGACACACACTTAGCCGGTCTTTGTATGGTTCTAAAAAAAAATCTACAGATTATTTTTTTCTGCAACCTATCTTAAAAACTACTGGCTTTCATTAACAATAAGCTCTGAAAGTTTAATTCGGCTAGAGCATCCTGTTGAAAAATGTAATTGATAGTCGAAAAAGTGACAATAATCGATATTATTTTAATACAAAAAAATTGGTAAGTAATTTTTTTTTAATTTAAAGTTTATTTTTTTCATTTTTTTCCATTGCATATTATTCGTGTATTTTTTTAATTCATTAATGGACTTTCGTATCTTGTTATTTTACTTTTAGCACAGCGTACGCTTATCAAAACTTACCTAAATATATCGTATATTTTTTCCGTTTTTTACCTATCAAGTACATTTTCAACATGATGCCCTAGTTCTAGCCAAATGAAACTTTCAGGGTTTATACTTCATGAAAGCCAGTAGTTTTTAAGATAGGAAAGGTCTAAGGAGTAGAATTTCGGAAAATCCTTTGCTATCGAATGCCCACGTCATACAAAGAACACATCTTCCAAGTTTCAGGTCTCTACGATCAGCGTGCGGCTTAGGTTAGGTTGTGCGTTGATCCGTCAGTCAGTCAGGACAATTTATATGTAATTAAATTGGACTCATATCGTATGACTCGTATAATTAAATTGGACTCATATCTAATGAGCTTGAAATTTTGTAAACAAACTTACGTGGGCTGTGAGAAAGTTTAAATACAGGGTGAAATAACACTAAAAAATTAAGATATTACAGTGACAAAGTATGTAAACCGGGAAACGTCACCCTTTTTAGAGTTTCATAGTCGTAACAAGGCACCCTTATAATTTCGTCATGTCCGTCTATTCGCGGCTTAGCTCAGAGACTGTTAGTACTAGAAAGCTGTAATCACGCCGACAAAATGTTAAACAAAATTTCCCCAACCCAACGCGTAACGTAGGGTTTTTTCCAAACCCATGGTGTTCGTGTCATTGGATAGGTCTTTTAAAATATTAATGGGTATGCAATTTTTTTTCCTAGGATCTGTTTCTAAAAATATTAACCTTAAATGTGTTTTTTTTGTTAGTGTCAAATGTCCCCTCTACCAGACAAATGGTTGCTACCTGCAGCATAGTTGTTTCTGGATATATGTAGTAGTGTAGTAGGTACTTTTGTAAAACGAATTTAAAAGGAAAACTATCATGGGTAAGTAAGCTTTAATAGTCAGAGGGTAATAGACGACTAACTATAATAATCTAATCAGAGTCCCTTCGAAATTTAAATACTGTAACGGACGAATACGGAACTGTACATTGCGCCTGGCTCGACACTCACTTTGCCGGTCATTTTTCCCTAAGGTGAGTGACGGACTCGAATCCTATATCCAATATATTTTTAAACGAGCAATTCTTGTATATTTATAATCAGGAACTCGGAAACGGCTCCAACGAGTTTCATGAAATTTAGTATGCGGGGAGAAAAACAACGTAAAATCACCTAGGTACTTAATTTAACATTCAGTGCGTAATTCTACATGGCGAAGACTATAGCTATATATACCCTCTACACCTCGTTTACTGACCTAGAGAGCAGGTGACGGCTTTGCCCGTGAACCAGGAAGCTGATTCAAGGTCAGATTGACGCTTGCGCCGTTTCAACCCCTTGTCGGCAGATGTGACTTTGTACAGCGTCGAGGGTGCAACGTTTCCTACCCTGACAGTTTACATAGTAATCTATGCCCTTTCTTTTTACATTTTTATGTATTTAGACGCGTTTATATCGTGAATTGTTAACCTTAGTGTATTTTATTGTTGCTTTATTTATAATTTGCTTATTAATGAGAACCTTCTCCGTTTTTAAAGTCGGTTGAAAAGAGATTTTGAAGGAACCTTAGAATTAAGTGTACACGTGTGGTTTTTTTTAATATTTGAGGTGAATAGATAGATAGATACATTCTTTATTGGACGGGAAATTGGTGCACTTACTCCAATGCCCATTAGAGAATCTGCCAAGAAAAAATTGACTGTTCGAGCATCACTGACTCGAAAAGAAAAAGAAGCCAGTTTTGTACAGTGGAAAAATACCAAGTACCTAATTCTAAAAACATATCATTTTAGAATCAAAGAAAACATCCTACCTTATTTACCTTATTTTAAACCTTATTAACCTTATTCTACACCTTATTTTAAATGATCCTTGCAAATAAAAAAATCGGATAAGCGCCCGTCAAAAGTCAATTCATTCGGATTAGGCTACGAAAGAGTGCGCCTTCCAGTCAAACTCGAGAGTAGATATGCTTTCCTTTCCTTTTGCAAAGATACTTAGTAACAAAAATAATGTTGACCTAATTACATCGTTCGGGTAATTACTATAAAAAATATGAATTGCTCCGTATTGGTGGAAGCCAGTTCTTCGACTGTGGACGAAGATTTATACACGTACGTAAATTTTAAAATATTATTTATATATAAATTATTTATTTATACATTTCTGTATTAATAAAATATATTTAAGAAATATTTTTAGTAGGTAATGTTGGTTAGTCCGTAGTATGAAAATCGATTAGCAAACAGCTGAGCGATTAGGCCTTGACTTGCGTCCTTGAAATTCTGATACATAATACGAGTACGTAGGAACACGATGTATTTAAAACTATGCACGTTGTATAACCTAAGCTGAATTAAATATCAAGTTTCTAGTACTAAAACGTAGAAAACTGAGGCAGTCGGCGAAATCGATTCCGTCCTTGGACTTGAGTAGGCTTTTAGGGTAGTTTAGGTATATGTATTTTGTAAACAGAGCCGCGTTCGAAACTGTATTTAATAGTTAATACAGGGCTATTGAAAATTATTTATGAAAGCGATTGAGGGCTAGTTCACTTTTGTTCTACGACTTTTGGAAATTCGAACATTTTTTCGAAAATGTTGAGGTTAGGTATTACACGAAAATCAGCTGTTACGTTTACGATGAGTTATTAACATTAAGATTATACTAATATTTCAAGTTTCTGTTCTAAGCCAGAATGACATTCATTTAAAAAAAACTGAAGATTTTCGAATTAACTTAACCTCAAATATAAGGGTCCTTTTAAACTTTTGAGGTAAGAAACCCTAAAAATTACAATAATTATGTACTAATTTCCAAAAGTCGTAGAACAAGAGTTGTTTTTTAAGGTGCCCTCAACAGCTTTCATTTAAACATACCCATATAATAATAGATAAAAGCTAGAAATTATCTAGTCGTTTCAAAATATTTACCTAAAGTCATTACAACTTAACACATGAGTTTCTTGTGCATTCTTCTAATAATTCGTGTGCGCGTTCCGAAGGCACACATCCTAACTTAGTTAAAGACGTTTCATGAAAATTGTATGAATAGGAAATATTGACTTTGACATTGTAAAGGGTGCGGTAGGGGTTGAATTTTCCAAAATCCTTTCTTAGCGGATACCAAATTTAAGCAAGATCCGTCCATTGCCTTGAGTTGTACGTTGATATATCATTCTGTCAGTCAGTCAGGCTTTGAATTTTATATTTAGATATACATTTTTGACTTTTTTCACCGAAGTCGATTCGATCGACAATAGATACCAAAACAAACTTATTAATAAAATTGAAATAATATAACAGAATAGGTATATTTCTGTGATAATAAATAACCTTAAGGCGAGGTGTCGGGAAGTAGCGACCCCGCGGTCCCGAGTGCTCCAGGTGGAAGCCACCGTCCTTATATCCGACTTGACTTGACTTTTCGGAGTGAACTTGACGAGGAAGCCCGCCTCTGGCTTGCCTTCACCGGCCGTCCAAAGTAGAGTCGCGAGAGCAGAAATGCTCGAAGGATAGATGCCGAACGTCAGAAATAAGTTGGTCCGCTCGCTTGTATTACCAGTCATGGTTTAAAATTCAGTAAGGCCTCTACATCCTTTAATAGCCGCTCACGTTTATGTTGCCCCTTGCTATAATTTACTGAGCTAAGGGGAAGAGTGAGAGTTGTCTGAGTGCCAGTCTGAGAGTTGACGAGTCTCCGCCTGCCATTTTTATGTGTTTGTTGGTCTCTACCATCCCATCACAATAGCTCAAGTTGTTTTCTACTGTACCGGAGGTTGTTCCTCATAGCCCTTTACAATAACAAGTTTCTAGCAAAATGTGATGTGGACACCATAAACCAGGCGATTAATCCTTTATACCTTTTTACAATATTTTTTTTACCACCCAATTGGCACAATGGTCACCATGTTGGACGGTCAAACACAGGGTTGCGGTTTCGATTCCCACCTCAGACATGTATTTATGCTTAGATATTTGTCTGCGGTCTGGTTGTTTCTATCTAGATATAATATTATAAAGAGGTAATGTTGGTAACATATTTGCATGTTTGTATGTATGTATGTTGGGGGTAATTTCCAAAATCACAGAACCGATTTCAAAATATCTTGCACCAATAGAAAGGTAAATTATTAGGGATGGACATAGGCTATAACTTATTTACAAGAAATTAGGGATCCGTAAGATAATTGTAATATAGTAACTCAAGGTAGAAAACCCACAACAGTTTTCAGTGTGCGCTGTGAAAACTATTGATGATAAAATCAAAGAATATATTACTAGTTTGTAAACCTTATTATTGTCTACAAAAAAGTCCACGAGGCAATACATATGTACCCATCTATTTTAGTTAAGTCACAATAACAGGTTTCTTGTTTTAAAATTCAATTACAATGCAGGTAAGAACTAAGGTTGGTTGCATTAGCATCATGGTATTAACCCTTATCCGAAAAAAATATTTCATCATCTACTAGGTATTTATTTCTCAGTAAATTCCTTTTAATTCATTCGAATCGGATATTTCGTTTGAAGTTATCTCGAGTTTAAGACCGGGCGCGCTCCCCAAGTCTCGCGATGTTTTGAGCTCTATTTGATATAATATATATAGAAGAAAGTCGCGTTAGTTACACCATTTATAACTCGAGAACGGCTGAACCGATTTGGATGAAAATTGGTGGGAAGGTAGCTTACAAACAGGATACTCGATACTCGACGGGATCGGGACTTACGCAGGTGAAACCACGGGGAACATATAAAATAAAGTCGCTTCCTGCTGTCTGTCATTATGTATGCTTATATCTTTAAAACTACGCAACGGATTTTGATGCGGTTTTTTTTAAATAGTTAGAATTATTCAAGAGGAAGGTTCATATGTATGATATATTCATAATATAGTCGTGCGAAGCCAGGGCAGGTCGCTAGTGTATTATAAGTATATATTTACAAAAGAAAAGTATATATGTAGTATATCCGTTGCCAAGCACCCATTAGTATAGTTACTTAGCTTGGGGCTAGATGGCGACGTGTGGAATGTCCTGCTATATTTATTTAATTTTTATTTATTTATATAATACAGCCAGTATTTTATAGTACAGACAGGGATACTTGCACGAATTGAGATATTGTACCGATTTTATAATTTTACTAATTGCTCATTGTAAGTACTGATAATATTGTAAACAGAGAATTGTTTGAATTGCCATATTATTTATATTTCGATGCTCTAATAATCGTACGGTTTGGTGTCGACATCATATTTTGCTATTAAACTTGTTATTGTAAAGGACTTCAATACGACCTACGCGTTGTTTTCAACCCCACGACTTACAATGGCCCGGGGCACCTTGCTCTTGCTCTAATATTGTTATTAGTAACATAAGTAAAATGAGACAGTATTTCGAATCAGAACAACTGAATCGGAATTAGATTGCTAAAGAAAATACTCCAGGGATGTACGACGTGGGCGTACTTATAAGACATGCTTACATTTAGGGCAAAAATAACAATACACAATAGCTGAAATGTTTACATCGAAAGGAAAATATATATATATATATATATATTGCGAGGGTAAACCATCGTTTTATACAATTTTGACACTATCTCGTTTTTTGATCCATACTGTATTTACTGTGTCATATATTATGCCACCCACTAATCCCATCAAAATCCTTGTTTAAAACTTTTTTTATTGACATTGTCATTCAAAAAAATATGGTGAAAAAAAAGACATGGAGCTAATGGTTTTGTTTTGTTATTTGTTTACAAAAATATATTAAATAGTTCATATTGTAGCAAATCTTATATAGTATTTTTACCTTTAATTTCGGGTACCCCTTTTATTGCTGGACCTCGCAGAGTACGGAAGAAAGGTGATTGCGTAACGATGATGATGATGGACCGGCATCTGCTTACAAACTGCCCAAGACCCCTTGAATTATGTAAAGGAGTTAAAGGATTATTGGACTTTACTTTCAATTCGTCGAGTGTATTTACGAAAAACGTGCTAAACCAACGATAAATGTGGCCGATTGGCCTGAATGATTTTGATATCAAAGTTTCCAACTACTAAACATAAAAAGCGAGAGTGCAGTACGGAAGCACATACTCCAACAGCTACCGGACACCACTGTTTCATAGCGGGCGTGTTTCACGCTGGCAGACTAAGGGCTTACATCTAGTTAAGTTCCTTTTTTAAATTTATTTTATATCTTTGTAAATTATAGTTGTCAATCCTTTTTTGTTTGTTTTATTGTTCGCCTTGAGCCTACTTCTATCAGACTTCAGACTTCTATCAGGTAGGACTGATTTATAAGTCTGACTGACGGACTGACTCGCCCTATTCTTAAGACTTCTTCAATTTCTTTTAACCTTCTTTTCTAAATATTCTTAAACTGGTAACGGAACCTTCCGTTACGTTACAATACCGCACTGGAAAATTCAATATAATCTCGGGTTTTTAATAACGACACTAATCTTAGAGCCAGCGGTTTAGGTTGTGCGTTTTCTTAAGTGAAGGTTCTGTTAATTAAGTATAGCTTCTGCCCGCGGATCCAAGATATCGCTCAGTCAAGACTTAAAACCAAAAATACAAATAAACAATAAATAAATAAAGAAAACGTCAATGAAAAGCACAATAAATCATTTAAAAAAGACAAAAAAATGACAAGGCTTAGATTTTTATATTTATAGATGATATTTGGCTAGAGCACGCCATCGCCAAGGTTCGATGTGGAGTAAGCGCCCTATTTAGCAAACTCTCTTCAAACAAACAAACAAACTTTATAATATTAAAGCTAAATTAGTAGATCTACGAAAAACAGTGCTAACTTATTATTTTCCTACACAGGATCAGGACTAACGCTAGTGAAACCCCGGGGCGAAACTGGTCTAAGGAAAAACAAAAGATAATCTATACTATAACAACAATACTATATAACTAAAGAGTTTGTTTGTTTGTTTGAACGCGCTAATCTCAGGAACTAGTTGTTCGATTCGAAAAAATATTTTTGTATTGAATAGTCCATTTATCGAGGAAGGCTAATACTTTTTATCTTGATATTCCCACGGGATCGGTTCTTACCCGGGTGACACCCCGGGGCGAAACTGGTCTAAATAAAAACAAAAGATAATTTCTTATATAAGAAGAGTGTTATGTTTGATGCCATATGTACGTCTGTTTGGATGTGTTGGATTTTTATTTGAAAGACATACTACATAACATTTCCATTATTCTTTTCTATTTTTATAAATAAAAAATCCAACTTATATTTTATTTTATATAAGGAAGGAGTATTTGTACATTTCTGATTGGAACTTTTCTGTTTATTTGTTGAAATCATCTCTCATTTTTTGCGCGGTAGGTAGTTCGTTTTGCGCGCATTTTCGTTCACATTAATTAGTAGGTTAACTATCCCAATTTTCCCACAGAGTCAGGACTAACCCATAAAAAACTGCGGTGGTATTTTAGAATATACCTTTTTTAAAATTATTTAGACCTAATCTGTATACTCTAGTGTCGCGGTGTTTTTAAGGTACTAATCTCCACCTAAACAGCTGAACCGATTTGTATGTAATTTTTTGTATATATTCGTTAGTTCTGAGAATCGAACAACATCTATTCTATTTCTTTATTTTTAATATTTTTTTTCCTTTATTGTTTTTTTGTAAATGGCAAAACAACGTTTGCCGGGACAGTTAAAACTTGCACAATACGTATTATATCTAGGGTTTCCTATTCGAATATCCGTTCAAATTTCAAATTCAAATAATCCATTAAAATTATCCGATTATTCGAATAGTTACTAATAGTTCGTTTTCTTAGCTTTTTTATGGTCCCTCTGGCGGATAGCATGAAACTTGGCATACAGGTAGCTTTTACAATAGAATATTAAAGATGTAGAGGTAGAAACAAGTCGTATGACGAATGTCCCTTTCCCTTTTTTTGTGTGCCAAATTAGATCTTTTTGCATTTTGTATGAAACCAGTCATAACAAAACTATCAATTAGCAATATGATCGTCATTAAACTCAATACATCAATTACCCTGGAAGTATGTAGATTGGAAAAAATCACTAAAGTGATTTTAAAGTGAAGTAAAGTGATTTTTACCGCCCCTCGACCTGTTTTATCAACGCTTACAGTTTTTTGATTTTATTATAAAAACTGTAAATAAAAATGTAGCTTTAGCTAGGACAAAACTGTTAGTGACCAATATATTCTTCATTAAATCCCCTATCATAATTGTCTTGGAAGTGTGTTGATATTACTTATAATTTTCAAAATATATGCTTACTCTTCTTCCAATTAGGCCAGTGAAAATTTACACAAAAAGGTAAACAACGAAAAAGCGCATGTAATAATACTTTTTAATGTTATTAGACCCTCCCGGAAAACCGTGGGCTACTCCCATGGTGCTACGAAATTCTGGCACGTGTTTTAGTTTTTTGGGAAAAAACTACCACTTGGAAGCGTTTTTCAGGTATCTTGGTTTTAAATTATGTTTCTATATTGCTAGTCAAATCACGTTGTTTATAAAGAAGTAAAAAAAATTATAGATGTCAGCAGTTTACATAGATTGAATAGTTTTTTAATAAATTCGAAAAGATGCATTTGCCTTGTAGACGTAATTAGCCTGGTTGATATTATTGTTTCTTATTTTCAATCATTTTAAAAAACATATTCGAATAACCGGATAATTAGCTCTAGAACTATGAATTGTATTTGAATAGTAAAATTTTACGAATAGTGCAAACCCTAATTTTACCTATCTGAAAATCTTCCTAATATACTAAGTAATATATATTTACACGTTACGCAGCCTAGGGTTGCCAACATTATTTTGGCAGCATTTAGTAATATGTTTAGAAAAATATAGTACTATATAGTATATATTTAAATAACGGCAAAGCCAAAAGGATGGTTAAGTTTTAGTCGATAGTTCGAACTTATGATAAAAAAATCGATCATGTTCGCTTCAGAAAACTAGTTCACAAGTGTAATGAGAGCGAGCAAAGCGAGAGAATGCAAAATACATATTTTGATTTTTAAAATAAATTATGAGAAAATTCTTGCACGACTTCATAAAAAAGTTTGACGTCATCGCTCACGTTATACGTTATTGACAGGGTAGCCATTGCAACGTAAATGTTGCTATGGTTACCATCAATGTTTTCTTATGACGTGATCACGTAAAATTATCGTCCGTAAACCGACTTTACAGCCATTGTGCCATGTTGTAAGTTATTAAATATGAATTTTCTATTTAAGTTAGAGTTTATTTTAATTTTTTTATATGTAACCATTTTGCGTTTTGTTTTTATGGTGCAATAAAGTATTTATCTATCTATCTATCTACAGACAACCAGTAGTTTTTAATTAAAGTGACAGTGGTGCTTTTTTCAAGGTACTTGACTAAAATTGAGAGTTCAGTTTGCAGCCCTAGTTACACTCAACATAAGTTTTCAGCCCCTCACGTTAGTCTTGCCCAGATATATCAGACGCAAGAATATCAAACAGGCAGGTACTTACAAAGTTTCCTATCATGTTTGCGAATGGATGAAGTTACAATATTGAAAGTTTTAATCTAAACAAAGATTACCTATTATTTTCTTTTCTAAAATAAATAAAATATGCGATTTGAAAATAATTACTTTGAATCCATTTACTTATAATTTCTATAGTAATATTATAAATTTGATTGTTTGGTTGTTGTTGAATAGGCACTGAAACTAGCGGAACGCATTCAATGAGACTTGGTATGATTAGGGAATTCGAACTTTTCAGTCAGGTTGATTAGAAAATACAAGGAATTCTCGACTCCAAGTTTCACAGCAAAAGTACAATTTCAACTTCCATAGAAGATATGGCTTGCACTCAACCATTTTTATGACGTATTTTACAACTTTACTAACAAAAAAAAAACAAATGGTTGTCTTTAGGTCGGTTTACGGGCGAAAATTTTACGTGATAACGTCATAAGAAAACGATGAAAAATTGAGTTTTTTTTGTTATTCCTTTATATATATTTTTATCCTTTTTTTTTGCCTCTCTATTTTTTCCTTTTATATAAATAAGTCTTCTTTTCGTCACTCGTCACCATAACACAAGCCCAGATGAGCGATATTATATGTAATTAAATACTCTCATTTTACCATGACATATGACGTTACATATCGGGATCGGGAACATGACACGTTTGTGTGAATGCACAGGTGTTTCATCAATTTATTAGATGTCATCACGTCAAAAATCCTGAGGGTGTATGTGTAAGTCTTCAGGTTTAACAATCATTCTTAAAAAAGTTGTCTTATTCCTTTTTTACGACCAGGGCCTGATTTACCCTTAGGCTAATTAGGCTGCAGCCTAGGGCGCGAGGATCGGGAGGGGCGCGCTAAAATCGTGTCTTCGCATTCACTAATCTAGCATCATTGCACCTACCCTACACTTACACATTTCAACTAGAAACTCAAACAATAAACACTAAAAACTAACTGCGCTTGGGAGTCCCTGTTTTTAACAATAAATTGTGAAATTTTTAAAAGGGCGCGTGAAGCAAATACTGACTTGTTACTCGAATCGCTCGGTGGTCGAGCGAGTGGGAGAGCTGGCAACAGAGTGCCTAGTGTGCGAGTCAGGTTTGCCAGATGCCGGACTCTTTTCAACCAGGGATGCCAAATATTGACATTGTTATTACTCTGTATACCTACTTTGCCTCGCTTTATTCATTTGTCTTATCTCTGATATTAATTGTCCTTTCCTTAGTGTTTCCGTGTTTTTTTTAAACTATGAGTGGTAATGAGAGCAGTGCCGGATTTATATGTTTTATGAATCATCATCTTCCTGCCCTTATCCCAATTTATTTGGGGTCGGCGTAGTATGTCGTCTTCTTCCATTCACTCCTATTAGTCGTCATCTCATCGTTAACATTCATCTCTCTCATGTCTTGTCTCACGCAGTCCATCCATCTTTTCTTAGGTCGTCCTCTTCCTCTCCATCCGTCATATGTTTTACTAGCAGCGCTCCGCAGTTTCACCCGCGTAACTCCCGATCCCGTGGGAATATCAGGATAAGAAGTAGCCTATAGCCGTCCTCGATAAATGGACTATCCAACACAAAAATAATTTTTCAATTTGAACCAGTAGTTCCTGAGATTAGCGCGTTCAAACAAACAAACTCTTCAGCTTTATAATATTAGTATAGATGAGTGTAGGCCACTTTATTCCTGCCACCTAAGTACAAACCTTTCTAAAATAATAATTTTTATTTGTAGTAAAAAAGGCCTTAAAGTTAATAAACGAATGAAATAGTCATTAAAAAAGAAACAAGATTTACATATTTTTACGGGACTTTTTAATAGCAAAATCATCTATAATATCATCATAGTTTATGGCGTTCATTATCTCTGCTTCTATGTACAGAAGAGCAAGATAATTATTTTTTTCTAGAGACAATGAAGACCTTTGATAATTTTTCACGCGTTTTAAACAGGAAAAACTCCTTTCCCCATAACAATTTGTAGCCGGAGTGGTGAGTGCAATGCGGAGAGCTATATCCAAGTTAGGGTAAACATTAGACAGAGAGTGATTCCTCAAAAACGTTGAGTGACTGAGTACCTAGTGAGTTTGATTTAGGTTTCACTGCACACTCTACAGTTTTATCAGAGGAAATGTGACTATGAAAATACACACATTCTTGAATCAAATCGTCCTCTAAATCATAGTTATAATATTTCACGAGAGTTTTTTCTGTAATGACTGACTGAACTTTCAACACACAGAGTTGAAAGTTCAGTCAATTTAGTTAAAAATGTTTTTTTTTTTAAGTATAAGTAAGCATTATGCCTTCTCTGTATTTCAGCTCTCAGTCTATCAAGGATGACCAAAAAGGTGTTCACTCCTAAATAATCTCTGAGCCGGAGGATATTTCAGATTCTTCATTCGTTGTTTCATCCGTCATTTTTTTTCTTTTAGGTTGTGTTTTATTTCACCTTGGTATTGCTTAAGTGCGCTCATCTCAATTGCTTTTTCTTCGAAATAGTCAAAGTTTTCTCATTCTGCTATTGTAAACTCTACTAGAGATCCATAGAGATCAGATACCGTCAATACATCTACAGATGAGCTCTGAACACTCACTTTATTTAACCTTTCCAAAATACGACCATGAACTTGAAACTGCGTAATTTCAAGTTTTTCTAATTTGATGCGAATTGCCTTTGCCTCATTTCGCAGGACTGGTTTCTCTGTACTGTCATTTTCAATCATTTTTAAAACTCTAATTACTTCATCCCAGGAATCTTTTAGTCTTTTGCAGGCATCTGCTCTAGCCGACCAACGAGTGAGGTTCACTCTCTTGAGTGTTTTTCCTCTTCCTATCTCATTCGTTAATTTTTCACGAAGAAAGTAAAAAAGTGGCGCGTCGAGCGCGAATGGCTCGGAGAGTGCGGAGGGAAGCGGGGGTTGTTCGCTAGCCGCGTTTCTCTCATCTATATCTCACGCGATAATATACGTTTCGATAGGAACGAGTTTCTATAGGGATTATTTTAAGTATATTTTAAGTACACGTCTTTGACTATTATCCTCTGAAATCGAGAGACTGTCCTCTGAAATCTGACGCCCCTAGGACGCTACCGCCCCTAGGCCGCGGCCTTAACGGCCTATTTTCGCTTGCAGATTGATCTGAAAACTTTTATATGTAGCATGAACCATGTTATAATTTTCACACTACTACTATACTCACTTATACTACATTTTAGGCCGTTCGTAACACACCTGGCGGGGGCGCGTTCACATAATTAGCCTAGGGTGGTCTGAACTCTAAATCAGGCGCTGTTTACGACGAAGGCATACATTTTTGGTTTTAGAATAGTAACTTGTGAACATATACCTACTTATAATTGTTGATAAACAGTGCACTATCGCATAAAGAGCTTCATCTTCGTGACCTGTTTCTGTTACTATCAGGCGCTCGAAATTTTCAAAGCTTATTCATTTATAAATATTCGGTATGCCACGCCCGCCATTTTCACATTTTTATTCGAATACCCACGAGTTTTATTTGCCTCGAGTGAATTTGTAAATATAATTCGTCGTTGGGCCCCGACTGCCCCGGCCAAATAATGCATAAGTTATTTTTGTCAAAATTGTTTTAAAATTCAGATTTCTGTGTTTTGGTCCCCATACGGCGGGCGGGAGTTGGTAGTCGATGTTGTTGAAAAAAGTCCAGTAGGTACAACTGATGTGGTATTGTCCTTGGCAGGATGATCTCACTAACCTAGTTACCTACTGGTTATGCCAGGTACTTAGATAATGCTCTCGTGTATATTGTTGTACCATAGACGAACAATTTTGTAATACATAGGTAACTGTTATACTCATACACACACAAAAATCGGTGAACATCCATAAAATATATATGCAGGCAGTATGCAGGGTACGTTTTTACATGGATATAATAGCGAGAGCAATAGCGATAGATGCTGAAACTTGCATGGCCGATTTTGACAAGAATTAAAAGTGCATCATCATTACATTTTTTTTATAATTCAAGACTCTAACCG
Organism: Idaea straminata; assembly: GCA_951213275.1. Classification (NCBI taxonomy): domain Eukaryota; kingdom Metazoa; phylum Arthropoda; class Insecta; order Lepidoptera; family Geometridae; genus Idaea; species Idaea straminata. The sequence continues at coordinate 17,914,766 of OX577845.1, read as the reverse complement.
GGAATCAATCCTGTTCATTTCATATTTTGTATAAACATTATTCAACAGATTTGATGGAACACGTGTTCCGTATTTTATTGAAGTTCATCCGGGGTTTTATTCTATTAATTATGGCTTCGCACGGCTTGTGCATTTAGCCAGTGTCAAGTTATATTTCGCATCAACTTATGACACGATTTTTCATAAATCGGGCCTAAAGTGTTTCAAAAAAGTCAAAGTCCGTCAAGTCAGGGGCTATAGTAAAGCGGTGGTAAGTTTACCATAACCTTAATAGGAGATTTGGAGGCAACGAGAAAACTTCATGTTTGACACTGATTTTTACTTTCACTACACTTGTGCACTTTCACAGAATTAAATTGAATCACATGCCACCAGAATTATACAATTCAACTCGGGTTACAACTAAGTTTCATGAAAATAAAACTGCAGCACGACATGTTGTTAACTCGTTCCCGCCAAAACTCAACTCTAGTGCTGGTTTCTTCTAAAGTTCGATGACGTTTTATCACGCAATAATATTTCGATTTTATATTTATTTAACCTATCTATCTAAATATCTAAATTTTTGTATTAAAGTTAATTTGAAACATAGGTCCTCAATGTTAATCTTGTATTCTCTGAACACATTTGTGTGGACCTCGTTGGTTCTGTATATGAGATTAGCTGGTTCAAACAAAGAGACAAATAGACAAACAGACAAAAATTCTAAAAACGATTCTAAGACGACCTGTGTATTTTTTTCTGGATATTTTACAATCACAGATTTTTGATGTCTACATATTTATTACTAAATACCGCGTAAATCCCGATCCCGTAGGAATATCGGGATAAAAAATAGCCTATAGCCTTCCTCGATAAATGGAATATCCAACACAAAAACATATTTTTTCAATTCGAACCAGTAGTTCCTGAGATTAGCGCGTTCAAACAAACAAACTCTTCAGCTTTATAATATAAGTATAGATATTTAGATATTTATAAATATAGAAGATAGAAAATGTATAAAGTACCTACTATTTTTTTAATTTTCCTGTATACAAACCTTGTCAATAACGAAAAAAAAAAAATAATGTTTACAGTCATTCAGTCAGTCATCCATTGGTTTGAGCTGTGCTGTGCTTCCGATATATCATTCAGTCAGGCTTATAGTGGCTTAGATGAAATTTGAAACCAGCGCACCTTAGTATTTTAGCAAAAAATCATTATTTATTGGAAGGTGCCCAATTATTAAAATTTATTTATTTTTGTTTTATTTATTATTATCACAAACAATAATAGACACCAATAATAGAAAAAAAATGTTAAAATTCTGTCGATAACAATTAAAAAAAATAAAAAAATTGCAAGACATTCCACACATCGTCATCTAGCCCCAAGCTAAGTAACTAGACTTGTGTTATGGGTGCTAGACAACGGATACTACTTATATACTTTTCTTTTGTAAATATATACTTACTAGCTGCGCCCCGCGGTTTCACCCGCATAAGTCCCGATCCCGTGGGAGTATCGGGATAAAAAGTAGCCTATGTGTTAATCCAGGTCTCCAGCTATCTACATACCGAGTTTTATCCCAATCGGTCCAGTGGTTTTAGCGTGAAGGAGTAACAAACACACACACACACACACGCACACACAAACTTTCACATTTATAATATTAGTAGGATAATACATAGAAACAACCAGACCATATATCTAAGCATAAAACTTGTCTGAGAAGGGAATCGAACCCACAACCCTGTGTTTGGCAGTCCGGCATGGTGACCATTGTGCCAACTGGGTCGTCACACAACTTTGCTTTGAGCATTATACCTACTAGATTTTCTCATTAAACTTATGGACTAAATTAGAAAAAGATTCGACCCTTATGAAGGCATTTTCAGCACTATACTCTTCTCTTTCAAAGGCTTTATTATTATTTTTAGTATAATTGCAAAGTTATTTTCTAGAAAATAAAATAAGGTACATTTCAATTTCCTCGGTCATTTCTAAATGAAACTATTAAATAATAAATGAATTTCACACGGATCCATTGACACAACCCCTGGGGCTCTATTTTTGAATCGCTCGTGTGACATAGCATCGTCGTATACGCCTACAAGTCATGCTCGACTTCCAAGTCGCATGACACCAATTTTCTGTATCTTTTAATCATTCGTCGTCGAAATATGAAATGTGATTTTTTTATGCGTTTTACGCAGAAAATTGAAAACCGGTAACTATCGACGAACATCCTAAAGAATACCAAGAGATATAAATATTTTTTCAAAGATCTTCCGAATGTTTGACTATGATTTTTTGACGTTTATTCTACTTCTCGCCTGTTGGCGACAATCGAGCGATTCATAAATAGCGAATCTCCGATGTCGTACGAATATCAGTAGAAATCGACCGGTCGACGCGGGGCGAACGATTCAAAAATAGGGCTCCAGGGAGGTATAATCTGTAACTAAGCCGTTCTCGCTCTAATAAAAGTTTTAAGCCCTACTTTTCCGAGCTTTGACACATTTCATTCCTAAATATAACTCGAATATTAGTAGATTAAACGAATGTTCCGCAAATTTTGTCGTCATGGTATTTGTTTTTTCAAAAGTTTTTCAAAAGAGGGATAAACTCTATGCTTCCATATTTGTTTGTCGACTTACGAGTGTATGTCCGATTATGAACCCGCCATCGTAGCTTCTCATACGTATAGTTCTTTGCTTCTAAGAGATATTATAAACAAATTTTAACAAAAAAACGGTCAAGAGCAATTGTACCCAAAAGGTAAAATCGCGACTCTTTTACTAAGACTCCACTGTCCTTCCGTCCGTCTGTCACCAGGCTGTATCTAATGAACCGTGATAGCTAGACAGTTGAAATTGTCACAGGTGGTGTTGTTGCCGCTATAACAACAAATATAATAAACTTTAAATATTTTTTGAGTGTGTTTTTTAAGAATTTTATGTATTTTTAGGCAATATTTTTTTTATTACTATAACTTAATGTTTTTCAATTTGTCTTATAAATTGATCGCCCACATTGTTTCAGATTTAAAGAGGAACCCTGTTCACCCCTCGCAGGCAGTCCTTCCGGTAAGTACTCTAAGTACTAGATTAATTTTCAAATAGTTCAGCGCAGGAGAAAAAGAACGCGTTCTATGAAATACTTCACTCCGACCTAGTTTCACGTAAGTATACTTCAAGATAGAATCTCTCCAACCTGCAGTGGATTCATTTAAGGAGAACTCGAAGTAACGACCCGTAATATTGTTTTTCCATTTCCGTGAAAATGATATTTATATAACGTGCATTTAAAACATAATTTTTCAACTAAAAAAAATCGCTACCAGACTTTCAAACTATCCATTATGAAGGTCGTTTATGAATAAACCGTCAATTATTGTAAACGTACACGGTTTATGGTGAAGATCTAATGACAATCTTTTGATTGATGACCAGAATAATTCCTCAAAATGCTTTAAATTGGTTAATTTTATTATTCCGTACCCAAAGGGTAAAAACGGGACCCTATTACTAATATTCCGCTGTCTGTCAGTCACCAGGCTGTATCTCATGAACCGTGATAGCTACACAGTTGAAACTTTCACAGATGATGTATTATAAATACCAAATATAATGGTAAGGAACCCTTCGTGCGCGAATCCGACACGCACCTGGCCGATGTTTTTTATATAGGTGTGCACTTATTTTTAAGTCTGTGAAATGAAATGATGATGAACTCACTGTAACAATCAAACATTTCCGGCTGAAATACTTAGTTGAGGTCATGAATTTGGTAATCAAGATTGTAACAGCATGTTGTCCAAGTACTCTATCGTCGTCAGTTTAAAGAATTCTTAAACGAAATGTATTGTTGGCATGAAAAAATCTGTGTTTATTAAAAACTTTGAAAATTGGGATTGACCAAATTCACTGACCTATGGTTTTTTTTTATAATACATTCTGTAAATATAAACTAATTTAAGGTACTCATTTGAATATTTTTGAGATTTCCTTACTAGTTCTTTTTTAATATTTGTAAGCTTTCAAAATAATATGGTGACGTCACCAATGGCATAATATAAGTATCAATGTCTTCCATTGCCTATGATGGAAAAATAAAGTGTATCCATATCATGGACGTATTAACTATCATTTGATTATCTATAATGTAGAAGAAATCTATTTGACGACCCACTTGGCACAATGGTCACGATGCCGGTCTGCCAAACACAGGGTTGTGGGTTCTATTCCTGCCTCAGACATGTATTTATGCTTAGATATTTGTCTGTGGTCTGGTTGTTTCTATGTATTAAAAGTATAAATTTAGAAAAGAAAAGTACATACCTACGTAGTATATCCGTTATCTAGCACCCATAACGCAAGTCTAGTTACTTAGCTTGATTGCGATGTGTGGTATGTCCTGCAATATTTATTTATTTCTTTAAACGGCTTAGTAATTTCAATTAAAAAAAAGACAATCCCAATAGTTATTTTTTACTCCTCCGACACAAAAGGTTGCCGACCTCTTGATCTAGAGGCATTATTCAGGAAGTAGATAAATAGGGTCACATTCAATACATGATTATAGAGAAAAGCGATGGTTACCGTCAATATTCAACAAATCGTAACACTTGCCTACTTCTGCATATGAACAACAGTCGAAGATGTAGCTAAACCTGACCAAGCGCACCGCTCGGTGCTAATCCGTGACGAACTTTGACTACTGACTTCCACAGCAACTTGCAATATGAACTTCATTGTGCCAGAAGAAGAACCTATTCCCTATTATACTTGCCAACGTTTGAATTGCAATAGAACGGAGGAATATCTATATGAAGTTAAAATTCAATAAAATTCAAGGTAAATTGGTGGATTTGCTGTAAGGACATTGTGACTTATTTGTGAAGATCTATACATTTCAAGAAAACAATGGTGTTGGAAACACTGTTTAGATCTCATTTGCCTTCGGATATGATAATATATTAGCTTATGCCCACGACTTCGTACGCGTAGAAATTGAAAATTTTAAGTAAATAAATACTACAGGAAATTCCACACATCGCCATCTAGCCCCAAGCTAAGTAACTAGACTTGTGTTATAGGTGCTAGACAACTACACTACACTTACTACTATACTTTTCTTTTGTAAATATGGTCTTATGGTTATGTATTACAAGTATACTTGTAATACATAAAAACTACCAGACCACAGAGAAATATCTATGCATAAATACTTGTCTGAGGTGGGAATCGAACCCGCAACCCTGTGTTTGGCAGTCCGGCAATGTGACCCTTCGTCTATGATGGTGACCATTGTGCCAACTGGGTCGTCAAGTAGATTGGACCGAGGAATCACATTGTCCCATACAAACTTTGCCCTCCTTTTTCACCCCCTGAGGGGTAGAATTTCGGAATACTTTCTTATCGAATGCCTATGTCATACAAAGAACACACCCTCTAAGTTTCAGGTCTCTACGGTTTAGGCTGTGCGTTGATCCGTCAGTCAGTCAGGACAAAGCATTTTATAAGTTTATTTTTTTCAATAAACACTGCATAATTTTATGTCCGAGACGCATTCGCATTACATTGAAGTGTCAAGGTACAAGTGTCAAGGCATTGATGTAGGTACTAATTCAAGGGCTTAATTTTGTAATTCAAATTGTATGCACTCCCGGTGGACAAACACCCTGTGTGCGTCGCATAAGTTCGTGGGGTCATTTCCCACCGTATAACAAATCTATACAGATATTATTGTGAAATATTTTTTTAATTGTTTGCATTGGCTCCGAAACTACTGGACCGATTTTGATCAAACTTGGTATGAGAATACAATAAATAATTTGAGTGTACTGTTTATCCCCGATATTCCCACGGTACTGTTAGTATTAGATTATAGATGGTTTATTGCATAAGTACATATAAGTTATAAAAATATTTACAAAAAATATACATTAAAAATAAACAGTGGCACAATTGAAAACGGTGTCTTCCAGGCAACCTTAATCAGATAAAATTTGTAATGATCTACAGAAATAATAAATAGAATAAATATTGTGGGACAATTCACGCAGCGCTATCTAGCCCCAAGCTAAGCAACTAGGCTTGTGTTATGGGTGTCCGATAACGGGTAGAACACTTATATACTTTTCTTTTGTAAATATATACATACCTAATTTACATAGAGAAATACCTACACCAGAATCAAATAACGGGTACATAAATTTTTACTTAAGGCGGGAATCGAACTCGCAATCTTCTGCGTTGCAGACGTGTAGCTCGCCCGATGTGCCACAGAAGTCGTGAATATATATTTAGTTCCTACTTACTACTAGCAACGCCCCCCGGTATCACGGCCTTTTTTTAATAACGGGATAAAAAGTTACTCCCAAGTATTCAATGTATCATTTCAAGTTTAATTAAAATTGGTTTAGTAGTTTCAGAGCCTTATCGTTACAAAAAAATATCCATTTTATAATAGTAGTGTATATAATTTTATAGTAATACTAGCTGCGCCCCGCGGTTTCACCCGCGTAAGTCCCGATCCCGTGGGCATATTGGGATAAAAAGTATCTTATGTCCGTCTCCTGGCTCTAAGCTACCTCCCTACCAATTTTCACCCAAATCTGTTCTGCCGTTCTTGAGTTATAAGTGGTGTAACTAACACGACTTTCTTTTATATATATATATAGATAAGTATATTCTAGCAAGCTTTTAGATTTATTTATTTCTAAGTGAATCTTAGCATCAGCCTGACCGCCTGGTCTATCCACTAATGGTACAGCTTTGCAAAACTTTACAAAAAATAACAGCCCAAACTGAATCTTATAGTCTTCAGAAATAGATATATTTTCCATCGACACAATTTTTAAGTTCCTAAACATGTTTAGTTTAAATGCACGATGCTAATGTATGTGTTGGATTTTGTTCTTTATGTATTAGATGGAAGGTCGATATTAAAATGCGTTTGTTCTAAGCATCAGTTCAGCGACCTGAAATGTTAGCTTCCTACGAAGGTAGTGTCCACTATTTCGTAATCTGTGACTGTAGTGTATTTCAAAATAAGAGATTATTATACTAGCTGCTCCTCACGGTTTTAATTGTGTCTCTTTCCAAGTGATATTTTTTTACTGTACAGAATACATAATAAATAGTACGAATTTAAATTTTTTATCAGTCCTTTTTTCTCCTAAAAAGGTAAAAAATTCTAAAAAAATCGTTTTCAGTGCTACTCTGCGTCCTAAAGGGGCATCGTATGGGGGTTTGCATTGAAATCTTGGGCGCTGTTCTAATTGCGCATCATCGTGCGATCGATGCCGCGTGCAATGCGACGACAATGGTCTAACGATTGTGCAATCGAACACACTGGTATCTATTTAAGACGCTCTTCCAGTACCGTGTGTAGGCCCATACATTACCTTAGCCCCCGCTCTTAAAAACGTAGCGTGCTGCGTGCTAACTGTTATATTTGATCGATATGCAAAACATTTTAGCATTATTATCCACAAATATAGTTCCTAGAGGTTTTGCTATCATTTGATTCATTTTTAGAAACAAACGTTTACTATTTTTGAACAAAACCCGATAAACGATCTAATAATTCTCTGTTTTCTAACATTTTTTTTATCGAACAAAGTTGTTCATATCATGTTTTCAACCACAATAAACAAAAATATGGTTATTAAACTACAATATCCATTTATATCTAAATAACAAAAAAGAGTATTTGATAACTTAGAGTTACTTAAAACAAAGGTCGATTTTGGTAGCTTTATTAGCACCTGCCCTTAATGTCCTAATTGACGGTCGCACGATCATACGATGCGACCAAATTTATATCCCTATGTATATTAAATTCTCGTGTCGCGGTGTTAGTTACCAAACTCCTTCGAAACGGCTGAACCAATTAGTATGAATTTTTTTGTGTATGATTTGCGTTAGGTCTGAGAATCGACAAACATCATCGCATCGGACGCGGGATGATGCGCAATTAGGACAGCGCCGCAGACTGATAGCCCTTATAGTTTTAGAGATTTCTTAATGTGTCTTTTGTCTCTTAAAAAATCGGACGACGACACACTAGTTGCTACACGCAGGGGCACTTTTTTTGAGCGCCAGGATGGATTTCGGCACTAAAATGCTTAAAAAATATCATTTATCGCAGGAAATAATGGTAGGTGACTTTGGGAGTAAGCCGCTGCTTTATATCTATACTAGCTGTTACACGCGACTTCTTCTGCTTAGAATTATATTATTAAGCTTTTTTTTCTAAGTTAATCTATTAAATAAAAAATATCATTTTAGATATGGGTTTATGGGTTTATCTTTACAATAAAAGCAGGTTTACGTGGAACAACATATAATATAAAAAGGTGCCACCAGTGCAAACACTTACGCACCTACCCTATGTCTCGACTAATACTAAGTACAATTATTTATCTTAAACTATGGAACTACAAACTATTGAGGTTAAACTAAATCTAATTTGGACGCCAGGAGAGTTTTTATACGGAACCCTTCCAAAACCAAGCCTCGGCTAACGGCCGCTCAGGTGTTTGCGGGGTTGATAAAAAGGGCGTGACCGTAAGCTAAAACAAAATGATAAATATTGATACTACGTCCTCAAATCTTATTTAAACATTGTAACCGCATAAAATAATGTGCAACTCACCCCTTTGCGCACGAACACACACTTAAAATTGCAAGAATGAGTAAAATAATTGATTTCCAAAATATTGAGTTAGGTACGAGAAATGGCGGTAGTCGTCGATCACGAACGTCCGACGCAGTTAACCGCTCGACCTCTAGTGTCCTTAACTACATTTTGCTTTTTGCTTTATTTAATTTAATGTAATAAACTATAATCGTGTGAAGTACCGGTACTATTTCGATATGCATCTCAATATTATTTAGAACTTTTTAATTTATACAAAAAGACTACACCATGCTGTGGATTGAACCCCGTGTCGCCGGTGTTGTGGCCGGCAACTGTACCATTACGCCATATGTGCTTGTTCAGAGATCTCGAATTTAACAAGCATAATATGCATCGTGCGAGATTAGCAATAGTGTGCAGTCTAACATAATATTCCCTCACCAACCGAAAGAAATAAAATGGAGACATTTTATTTCTTTTCAGAGCGATAACCGTCCCAAACTGGCTTTAGGTCTTTGGCATGCCACATGCCAATTTGTTTTCCGTAGGCGTTGTTAAGATGGAAGACGTTATCCGATACCTTTTCCACAATGATGGCCTTCTCAAATTTGGGGGCCAGTTTGGCCATGAATTTGGCACCTGCATTAGAGAGCTGTTTAGTCCTTCTCCAAACTACATCCCCTACGTTGAAGTCTGCAATTCTACGCTTGACATTGTAGTTACGTTTACTTTTATCATGAGATATTTTCAACTTTTGTGTAACCTCCTTGTAAAGAAGATTTCTACGTTCTACGTCAGCTAGATATCCTCTTGTGTCCACACACGCACTATTGTCTAACACCTGCATGTCAACTGAATTATCATTAGGTAAATGTGGAATAGCAGTTTCCCTACCAAAAAATAAAAATGATGGAGTAAGACCTGTTGTTTCGTGTACCGCTGTTCTAATTGCATGGCCAAAATGATGTAAATTTACATCCCACTCGTTGTGTTTTTTGCTGGTAATGTATGTTGATATCATAGTACCTACAACTCTATTGACTCTTTCCGTGGGGTTACTCTGCGGATGGTAGTTGGGTGTGTACCATATCTTACTATGATATTTTGAAACGAGCTCCCTAAATAAATGCGAGCTAAATTGTTTTCCGTTGTCGGAAATTATTGCCTGTGGAACTCCGAAGAGCAGAAATTGTCTTTCTAGCGTTTCACAGATTTTTTCTGCTTTCCCCGATCTTAGTGGAAATAATAGTACAAACTTGCTAAACAGGCATGTAATTACCAATAACATTGTGTTGCAACTCTTACTCTTAGGAAATGGTCCCATTAGATCCAAGGAGATAACTTGCCACGGCCGCGTGACCGATCTATGATGCCCCATATGACCAAAGGGAAGTTGCTGAGATACTTTAACTTTAGCACAATTTTCACACTTGCCTACATACTGTTTTACGTCCGTTAGCATATTGGGCCAATAAAAGAATTGTTTGACTCTGAATAAAGTTTTACGAACGCCCATGTGTCCAGATGTTAAGCCATCGTGGCACCGTTTCAGTACATCTGACCTTAGTGCTTCCGGGACATACAATTTCCAGTCACATGATTTGTCCGGATACTGTTTAAGACAAGATTTCCTGTATAACACTCCATCTCTTACCTGCCATCCAGAATCATTGCCATCCAAAACCTGTGCTACCTTATTCTTATACCAATCGTCCTTATGTCTTTCTGATATTCTAAGCTCGCAGCTACTATCAACCAGTGCATCAACCGCCCTCGATAAAGCATCAGGTACCACGTTAGATTTGCCGGGTCTGTGGACAATATCAAAGCTGAATTGTTGAAGCTTCATGGCCCACCTGGCAAGTCTTCCGTGAGGGTCTTTCATTTTGTGCAGCATTTGTAGAGCACTGTGATCCGTAATTACAGTGAAGTGGGAACCATCTACGTATGGCCTGAACTTGTCTATAGCATGCACTATACTTAGAAGCTCCCTCTCCGATGTCGAGTATGACTGTTCTCTATCGTTCAATTTTCTACTTAAATATGCAATTGGCTGTTCAGCTCCATCTATTTTCTGGCACAAGACCGCACCAATTCCTTTACTTGATGCATCGCACTGGACAATGAAGGGTTTACTAAAATCGGGACATGATATGACTGGAGTAGATGTTAGCAAGGTTTTTAATTTTAAAAATGCCTTCTCAGATTCTTCTGTCCACATAAACTTCCTAACCTTTCTACCCTTTGTTAACTCATGTAACGGAGCTGCAATAACGGAGAAATCCTTGACAAATCTGCGGTACCAACTTGCTATACCTATAAATCTTTTTAGCTCCGTGATGTTCCTAGGTCTGGGAAAATTTAAAATGGCAGAAACCTTGTCGGGATCGGTGCGCAGCCCCTCTTTGTCTACAATGTAGCCAAGGAAACGCATGGTAGGCCTAGCGAATTTACATTTCTCTACATTTATAGTAAGTCCTGCCTCCTTCAATATATCTGTCACCCGCTTTAGAATTTCTATATGATTCTCAAATGTATCTGAACAAAGGACTATATCGTCTTGGTAAGCCCAAACATTCCCTTCTAATGCATGAAACAGGATATCCATCAGTCTTTGTAGGGTTTGAGAAGCATTTACAAGTCCAAATGGCATGACCTTAAATTGATAAAGGCCTTTGCCAGGCACGGCGAACGCGGTCTTTTCCTTGCTAGATTCCTCTAATTCTATTTGCCAGAATGCAGATTTTAAATCTAATGTTGTTAGGTACCTAGCATTTCGCAAATTATCCAATATCGATGACACCTTGGGTAAAGGGTATGTATCCCTTTTGGTGACTTTATTCAGCTGTCTACTGTCCACACATAACCGGTTTGCTCCATTGGGTTTTTTAACGAGCACTATCGGGGAACACCACGGACTATAAGATGGTTCGACGACGTCTTTAGCTAGCATATCATCCAATTCGCGTTCAATTTCCTTTTTGATTAACGGTGAAAACTCATATTGCTTACGATAAATTGGTTTACTATCACCTGTATCTATATTATGTTTGATGATCTTTGTTCTCCCTAACCATTGTCCAATTTGATTTTCTATTTCCTTGATTACCGCTGTTAACCTTAACTGTTCTTCTTCGTTTAGATTGTCCTTTCCAATTAGAGCTATCGATTTCTCAGAAATACAATTAACTTGTCCTTCGTGATCATTACCTTTAAACTTAAATTCAATATTAAATGCTTCAAAAAAATCTTGCCCTAATATAAGCTCTTGTGTTAGATTTGGCATTACTAATAGCGGTACAACTTTAAATGTGTCATTAAATTGAACCGGAGCATCAATTACAGCAGTTAAGGAGTGACCGGTACCATCTGCAGTGGTCATACGTATCGGATCAAGGTTTTGTACTCTTACACCCATACTTGTTAGTCTTTTTGAAAAATCAGAGCTAACCACTGAGCGTGAAGCGCCAGAATCTAATAGTCCGCTAAATGACTTGCCCAGAATATTTATGTGCACATATGACCTATTGTCCAACTCTTTCCGAAATGTCAATGGCAATATTGTAAGTTTCGTCATAAAGTTGCCTACGTAATTAAGCCAATCTTGCCACTCTTTATTATGATTGTAACCATCTTGGGGAGCGTTCAATGAGCGGGATCTTGACGCTCCCCTGTTTCGTTTCCCTTACACAAGCAATCCTTAGTGGTCACCCCGAAACGGCCACATCTATAACAGAATAAACGCTGTTTGGGCATTGAACATGACCGAAACAAATGACCAGACTCCCGACAATTCCAGCACCTCATTTTGGGGTTGTTGCTTGTGTCTGCGTTTTTTATTTCACTTACGTTTTCAGTAGTTTGACTTTGTTCGTTCGATCTATAAGCCAAGTCAGGTTCTATCGAATTGATTAGAGCTTTCGGTTCTTGAAACCTATCACAATTTATCTTTGTCCTTTCGATAATCCTGAGCACGTTGATCAGATCGGAAATTGAGGTGAATACGTCCCTACAGATGGCTCTCTGATAATAAGGTTGTAAATTCTTCGTTATTATCATGATCTTTTCATACTCACTAATCTTGTTAGGAAGTCTATTAAATAGGTTTTGCATGACCGAGATAAAAATGAGCACTGATTCGTTATGTCCTTGTGTCCTAGATTTTGCCTCCGATAGCAGTTCTTCCTGGTAGAAAGGTGACTGGAAGGTGCGCTTTAATAATAATACCAGTTCACTCCAATCCCTGACGTATTCCCTGTTCGCTCGGAACCAGATTAAAGCATCACCTTTGAAAAAGTCGATGGCGTGTCTATAAAGATCGTCATCAGTTGCATTTCTGGCATCTTTCAATTCATTTACGCGTTCGATAAATGCGTTAACACTGTAACTACTGTCTCCCGAGTATTGCACACCCCATTGACTAATAGGTATTAATTTGTTTTTACGAGACTGATTCTCGTGGAAAGCTGTTGAGTTAAACACGTTGGCCTGGGGAAGTCTTTCGTGAAATGTCTGAATATCAAAGTCATCCTGCGCAAAACTGACCCGTTTTTGTTCTAAATTTGGTCTCGAGGCATTCTCTGTGACCATATCGCCCTTTCCTGTTGCTTTGAAGTATGTTGATGGCCCGGCATCAACAAAACGGTCTTTTTCAATTTCTTCTAATATTTTCTTACTGTCCTCACCAAAGGACCTTTGTAAGGCCTCCTTCATCGCAGGAGTAATTTTCTCATCATCTTCTAAATCATCCTTATGTTCTAAGTCGTTTAACAAAATCAACGCTTTATCTGTAAGAGCCCGCTGTCTTTCTTTGTCTATTTGCTCAACTGCACAAATCAACTTAAGCCTATTGACCACGTGAGAAAGACGGCTTACTAGACGTTTGTATAAACTTCTATCTGGTTTCTCATTCAATTCCGAAACGTACCTCACTATGGTGTCTAGTTTGTTTGAGCAAATTTCAAGTTCGTCATCCGGATGTTCAATGCAATTAGAGGTTGGTTTTATTGCGTACGATACTTGTTGAGCACTTTCGACAACCATCATTTTCTTTAAAACCAGTTTCAAGGCCGACACCAGGCCGCCCGGTTGCACGTAGCCGCGACACGCGAGTTCAAACTCCAGCTCATCTTTCAGCAAAAACTGGGGATCCATCTCGAAATAGAAACTTGATAAGTGGTACGTAAAATGTGAGGTAGGTATATTAATTTCCGCGGTCGTGCGTAGTAGGGTGTTAGTTGCAGAAATACGTTACTATTCCTATTTGAATTGAAAAAAAAAATAACAAAAAAAAAACACTATATACTAAAGTATGTCCCTTAGTAAACCCGCTAAAACCCTTTTTTAACGTTGGGCGTCATTTGTTATGGGTTTATCTTTACAATAAAAGCAGGTTTACGTGGAACAACATATAATATAAAAAGGTGCCACCAGTGCAAACACTTACGCACCTACCCTATGTCTCGACTAATACTAAGTACAATTATTTATCTTAAACTATGGAACTACAAACTATTGAGGTTAAACTAAATCTAATTTGGACGCCAGGAGAGTTTTTATACGGAACCCTTCCAAAACCAAGCCTCGGCTAACGGCCGCTCAGGTGTTTGCGGGGTTGATAAAAAGGGCGTGACCGTAAGCTAAAACAAAATGATAAATATTGATACTACGTCCTCAAATCTTATTTAAACATTGTAACCGCATAAAATAATGTGCAACTCACCCCTTTGCGCACGAACACACACTTAAAATTGCAAGAATGAGTAAAATAATTGATTTCCAAAATATTGAGTTAGGTACGAGAAATGGCGGTAGTCGTCGATCACGAACGTCCGACGCAGTTAACCGCTCGACCTCTAGTGTCCTTAACTACATTTTGCTTTTTGCTTTATTTAATTTAATGTAATAAACTATAATCGTGTGAAGTACCGGTACTATTTCGATATGCATCTCAATATTATTTAGAACTTTTTAATTTATACAAAAAGACTACACCATGCTGTGGATTGAACCCCGTGTCGCCGGTGTTGTGGCCGGCAACTGTACCATTACGCCATATGTGCTTGTTCAGAGATCTCGAATTTAACAAGCATAATATGCATCGTGCGAGATTAGCAATAGTGTGCAGTCTAACATAATAACCACAGTATTGTAGAATTCACGGTTCAATGTAATTATTCCGTCACTATTTGCAACCATACGATCTCCGATTTTCAGAAGGGTAGGTAGCTGCATGGACGGACCTCCGACTAGATGGACGGACGACTTAATTAAGGTCGCGGGAAGTCGTTGGACGCAGAGAGCATGCGACCGATCGCTCTGGAAGTCTTTGGGGGAGGCCTAAGTTCAGCAGTGGACGTGTTGTAACTGATATGATGATGATGATGAGGTAGCTGCATCATTTGTGTATGTAGTTTTGTACTCAGACAAAAAATAACATATAATATTATTATCTATATTTATAGTGTGTAACAAAACCCAGTAACCCGCTGCCGGTTTTTAACTAAAATCTCGTAAAACAAAAAATTAAAAATTACCTCTTTTAATATACAGCTGGGGAAAAAATTAGGAATTTTCCCTGGTTGACTAAAAAAGATGTGATTTATAATGATTTTGTCGCATTTTGTAAATTCACCAAACTCTGCGTAAATTAGGGTTAAAATCCCAAAACCAAAAATTTTCTTATTTGTGTTAAATATAATACAAATGGGGGAGGCCTATGTCCAGCAGTGGACGTGCATGGGCTGACATGATGATGATGATGATGATGATAATACAAATATTATTATACTTATACCATAGAGGGATTGCAGTTTTTGTTACAATAGCTATCTAATTCAACGTATGTTTTTCATTAAATAGGTCAGCGTTTGACCACCGTCTGTAAGATGTTGCACGCTTTCCTGAAATATACCTATACGCTCGTGACTTTAAGACCCCCTAATAAACGGGACCCTTCGAAGGACGCGAGTGAAGGTAGGAAAATGGCAGAGAAACAAAAACTTCTCCGACCTGTTCTCCTTTTGTAGCTGCACCGGCCTACGTATCGGAACACGGACAAGTCCACTTAGCGATACGACTTAGGCCGGTGGGTGGTAACAAGTCACCAAAAAATTGCTCCTATAAAACCTATAGAATTCTAGAAATATATGAAATTTATTGTAATATTATTTAGGAAACAGATTGACAACGAAACGGTTCACAAGTCCGGGCTATAAACCCTCCCAAAATATTGGAATATCAACTTGATACTTGTCATTCATATATGACCGTGTTATGACGTAAGAGCACCCGTCTAAACATTGAATTAATCGCCTTATTTGAACATTATTTTGGATTAAGCCGAAGTGGTAAGACCAGAAGCGCGATAGAGGTATCTTAGAAACAGTTTTTGGGTATTAACCACTAAAATCCATAGAATGCAATTTGGCTCGATAGAAAAAATCGTGAAAGTTCTAAAAAATCGTCATTTTTTTGAGCTCTTTCAAAACAAGTACAAAATTTATATTTTCATAAACTTTACATCAAATCCCATAAGGTAGTACAGATGGTTTTTCACTAAAATAGATGTGAGTCTTTTAATTACATTGAAAAGTTAAAACGGCCATTTCGGGGGAAAGGAATAGAGACAACGCGAGGCGCGCGCGTGGGAAAGGGATAGGGTTTTCAGGTCCTGCTTCACCTTAAATGAAAAACTATATACCTTCGAGATACCTTCGTAAGTAGATACTTATTATAACCATCTAATATTTATATTACTAATCTAAATACTAGGGGTTATTAGCAGGAATTCTGGGACCAAAAGTATCTTATGTTTTCTCCATCCCCTAAACTACCAATATGCTGATTTATTAAAATCAGTCCAATCGTTTGACCTTGAAGAGAGAACAAAAGAAGTAATATAAGAATTCCATTATTTTCGTCATACAACCAGGCGGACTGGTGTGCGGCACAGTTTCGTGGTGGACATACCAGACATTCTCACTAAGCGCTTTGCTTCGTCATTCCTTATTCGTACTGCAAGGGATTGGAATCAGTTGCTTGCGTCTGTCTTTCCTGACGTGTACAATTTGGGGGTCTTCAATTCGCGAGTGAATAGATCTTCTAGGAAGGCGTGTTACATCTTAGGCCGCATCACCTACCATCAGGCAGGTGTCATAGTGGTCAAACGCTGACATAACATATTCTGTAAAAAAAAGGGTAAAAAAGGTGAATCGTTAAATTGTGTATTATTCATCTGTAGATTCGTATTTATTATTATGCTGTATATCGCTTTAAGCAGTTGCCAGTCCTATAAAACAGTCTTGTAAAAATCGTCTCAAGAGGTGTTTTCCAAATATTGTATATAGCGGCTTGCTTCACTCCAGACGTATTGACGAGTTCTTTCCTCTGGACACGGTTGAATAAGCTGAAAGGGTGGTGTAGATTCTGTGCAAGCCTAATTCATCTAATATATGTCGCAGGCACTACATCGCCCTGAATAGAGCATGGATTAAAGTTGCTAGAGTTACATAATCACAAAGATAGATGTGAAAGGCGAATATTATTATTGTGTCAATAGCAGAGACTTGGCGGAAGCTCTGGACAGTTAGTTCCGCTCCTTTGTGCACTTCGTACCCCTTAATGAGAACTCTCTCCCGTTGTCAATGCATTTTCATTCTGTGCCTTTGATATCGGCACACGTATAGAAATTGTCAGGAAATATAACGCAAAGTCAATATTGACCTATGAAACGTGATAGCTAGACAGTTTACAAATGATGTAGATATTCTTGTGGCCGCTATAACAACAAATACTAAAAACAATATAATGGGTACGGAACCTTTGACACGCGAGTTTGACTCGCACTTGACCGATTTTTTCTATCTGACCGGCTTATTTAAATAAAATAATATATTACGTATACTTAGATGTGTCTTTACTGACGTAATATTCAAAATAAATTCTAATAGAAAAAGTAGGCCACTTTAAATTTCAAATGTTTAAAATATCTCTACCGTGTTAGGTACCCATAATAACCCTCCTGCAGTTGAGTCTGGTAAAAATAGTTCAACATATTACTATATCAAATTAAATGTGTTCTTGTTTCGCCTTCGTGAACATTTTTCGATGACGCTGAGCTGATACCAAGGCGAATGAGGACCTGGTGGAGTTTTTAGTGGGTAAACCTCTTCCACCTTCAGACCAGAGGGAGCCTCACATACGGTCCCCCTGGAGTAGCTAGGGTTTTTTTTGAATGCAAAATATAACATAATATTTTTTTTATCACAGTTGCTCATAAAGTGGATCTTATTCAACGGCTTTTAGGCTCAAAATCCAACATATTATGCACGTGTGCGTTTTACATTGCCAACTAGTGCTATAAAGTTTTCCCGATAAGTTAAATACGTATCTTACTGCTAGTTACATGTTAGGTAGGTGAAACATTCTTAATTTATCTGGGTTATACTGTTTTGATGTATAAAAAAGGTAGGTACTAAAGAGTTTTTAGCTAGCAAAAATGGTTGTCTCTAAAGTCGGTTTATGAACGAAAATATTACGTGATAATGACTTAGAAAACGATTAAAAATTGAGTTATGTTTATTTTTTGTTTTTTCTTTACTTAAATATATTGTTTTTCCGTACCATTGTATTTTGTTCTTAACCCCCGGCGCAAAAACAAATAGAAAAAACCCTAAAAAATATTGTATGTCAGACGAGGCTGTATAGGTTAAAAGCCTTTAGCCTGGCCTTTACGGAGCATAATTAACAAAAAAATATTGCCTTAAAAATGTAAACAAAGACTTATCACAAATATTTTGTTAATTATTATTTTGTTTTCTTTTCAAGTCTTTTCTTTTAGTCGCAACTGTGATAAAAAAACGTCGTACGATATACGTGTGGAATTGATCTTTGCATCTTGGCATCTTAACACACTCGCTGCCGCTCGCGCGTCATAAAGCCTATATAAAGTAATGTACTATTTCACACCTTCAGCTCTAAAATCTCGAATTTTAGACATAGTTTTATCACAACGCATTGGAAATCCCTTTAGAAATAAAATTTTCGTGTGTTAGTTACGTCCACTCAAACGGCTGAACTGAATTTTTTTTGTGTATATTCGTTAGGTCTGAGAATCGAACATCAATATTTTTTTGTTTTACTTTTTATTTTTGTAAACTGCAAAACAATGTTTGCCGGGACAGCTAGTCAATCTATCTTCTATACATATAAAATGCTTTGTCCTGAACTACTGACTGATGGATCAACGCACAGCCTAAACCGCTGATCGTAGAGACCTGAAACTTGGAGGATGTGTTTTTTATGTGACGTAGGTATCGGATAAGAAAGGATTTTCCGAAATTCTACCCCTAAATGAGTGAAAAAAGGGGGCAAAGTTTGTATGGGACAACGTGATTCCTTGGTCCAATCTTCTTCTTTTGCATAAACATTCTTTATCAGAATGGAAGGAAGACATGTTTCGTATTTTTTTGAAATTCCCTAACGCGGTTAAAAAGGGGTACGACATTATTTTCGGGGTGATTTGCTTCGATGTTGATATCAATACTCCTTTTAACTTATCTACATTGTATTTTGACAGGCGAATATTATAATTGTGTCAATAGCAGAGACTTTTGACACATGTTCGAAAACTCAATCCGATTTTATTCAAAAAAGGTTGCACTTTTAAGACACGGCCTCATAGGCACATAGGGACGTAGAATTCGAAATTTGAAATGGTAAGGACTAGAAGGAACAAGAACATTTTGGTTATAAAATATACTTATTATTTCATATTCAAAACTAACTGCGCACCGCGGTTTGACCCGCATAAGTCGTGATCCCGTGGGAATATCGGGATAAAAAGTAGGTATGCTATTATGTAATCTGTGACGTTCGTGTATCACGGGCGGCCGGGGTTTCTCGAGCAGTTGTAGTTTTTCATTGATTACTCAGGTTCTACTAATTAAATTTCGATGTAATGTATAACACGACCTTCCTCGAAAAAAGAGCTACATATCTAATAGTGAAAATCAGATTTCAATTGGTTTAGGTGTTTGTAATTGTATAACAAACAATCTGACAGACAGACATGAAATTTAAAAACTAAGCATATATATTAGGGTCCCCTAGACCCATTTTTGAAATTTGCTTCCAAGTACAGACTTTTTGTCCTCTCTAACTTTATTATAAGCATAGAAAAAAACTGAATAAACACAAATATAAAAGAATATTTAATAACCAACCTACCGATTTTGGTAATATTAAAACCCACAGAAATATATTAGAGTTAAAACCAATTCAAACTCCCATTAGAACTATTTCGACTTATTCGTGGACGAAGTCGCGGGCAAAAGCTAGTATTGTATAAAACCCCCAAGAGATAAAGTATTTCGAGTTTGCAACTTTGAAATTCGTATGAAAACTCTCTGCACCGTGCATAATGCCCTTCACAAAGGAGGCATTGGATTGGAATACCACATCTAGTAAGCTATGATTTTGGTGTAAGTTCTCAGCAAATAACAAAAATATCAATGGACATTGTACAAAGAGTCCGGCTTTTATTCTCTCGCAGACGGTGTGAAAAGTAGAGTATGCACCCTCGGGATAAAGCATATCTTCGTCTTGGGCGGCTCGAACCCAATGTCACCCGTGCCGAAAGACATTCTATAAAAGACTTTCAAGTACAGTCGTGTGCGAGGTGCCGAACTAGTGATACGTATAGTTCGGAAGCGATATATTTTTTTTTATTGCGGGTAGCTTAAGAAATAAAAATGGACGACGAAGATAGTGATAACATACGTTACACAACACTTTCGGGGAGTGAAATTGATGAGCGGGAAATTTCTAATAATGACGCAATTGTACACGTTCAGATTGAGAGCGGGGATTGGAGTGAAGAACAGAGTTTGACTCAAACGCAAGAAGGAAAACATTCTGAAGCAGTGCAAATCGTGTCACGGTCTCGGGAGCAGCCCGCGAAACAGGATCAGGGAGTGAAAAGAGTAAGAGAGGACAGTGGAGGGAGTGGAGAAAGTGCAGACAACTTAGAACCAGACAACAATGATAACGAGGATGGTTTTATGAAGGTGATCGTAAAGGCCAGGCGTAGGATAACTCGTAATAGAGAGGACAAACTACAACCGGGCAGTGGCGCGGACCTGGATCGGATCCTTGTCTCCATGACATCCCAAAAGAATTTGCCCAAGCAATTCGGAATGGCTAAACTGCTAAGAGAGCGTGGCATTAAAGGTGTTCTAAGAATGCAATATAAAAGTGCATTCAGAATCGTAATAGAGTTCGATACGAGAGACAATGCTCTAAGAATGATTTACTGTAAGAAAATTAAGGAATTGGAGTACAGATGTCAATTGGCCAACGAGACAAATATATCTTATGGTATTATAAAGCAGGTAGACCTTGAACTAGATGAGAATGAGTTGACTAGTATACTTGAGAGTGATGTTGAGATCTTGGCGATCAAACGACTCAAAAGACATGTGAGTGGCCAATGGGTGGACAGTGAAACCATTCGCGTCTCGTTTAAGGGCCCCACCTTGCCCCCGTACGTCTTCGGATACGGGTGTCGGTTTAAGGTGGAGGCGTTCACCTTTCCAGTTACTCAGTGCTCTGGGTGCTGGAAATTTGGACATTTGAGACGATCATGTCCAAAAGTAGTATGTCCAAAGTGTGGCGAGAAACACGAGAACTGTGAAATTCCCAACAATAAGTACAAATGCATTAACTGCGGTGGGCCCCATATGGCGTTGGACAAAAGTTGCCCCTACTTCATAAAGGAGAAAGAAATTAGATGCATCATGTCTCAAGAGAACTTTACCTACAGAAAAGCGTTGGCTAGCTACCTTCTAGCAAAGAGCAAGATACGACTGGAAACAGATGATAGTAAAATTTTGAGCACTGTTACGGAAACACATAGTAAAGAGATGACTTACAAAGATGCTTTAGTAGGGATGTTAAATAGAAAAGAAAAGGAACAAAGCCATAAAGAAAAGGAAGACGAAGTCATTAACTCCAGTGTGGGAGATAAAACTAAAAAGAAAAAAGACAATAAGAAGAAAAGACTAGACATGCAAGAGAACATAGAAACAGATATCCAGGAAGCCGTTACAGAGAAAGAAGAAGAGGAGACAAGCATGACTCGAGATAAATCGCTGTTGATGAAGCTACTACAAAGAATAAAGGACGTTTGCTTCGGACATGGTACTCTAGATGCTAAAATTAAAATGGTGGTCCAATTAGTAATTGAAGAAATTAGGAATTTTGCAATGAGTTTTATAAGGAAAAATGATTTTTTTAACAGTGTATTTAAATTTATTAATTATGAATAATAATAGTGATAAGGTCATACAGTTGAATATACTGCAGTGGAACTCACAAAGCTTAAAGCCAAAATTGCGTGAGTTCGAGTTGTTGTTATGGCAGGAAAAATTCCATATAGCTTTGATATCAGAAACCTGGTTAGGTTCTGATATAAGTTGTAACATTCAAAATTACAATGTCTATCGGCGGGATAGAGGGGACTCCTACGGTGGTGTTGCAGCTGTTGTGCATAGGTCTTTGAAGGTGCAGGAGATTCATATTAACAACAATAATTCTGATATAGAGGTACTTTGTCTTAAACTACTGAACTGTTCTAAAATTGAATACGTAGTGTTAATTTATTGTGCTCAGTGGGTACATACTTGTCAATCCGATTGGGAGGAGCTTTTCTCTTTGTTCAGGTCTAAATGTTTAATACTCGGGGATTTTAATGCACACCATAGGGTTTGGTCAAGCAAAAATGATACTAGGGGAAAACAAGTATTTGATTCAGTGGTAGAATCCGATTTCATTTCAATAAATAAGGACGTTGCTACTAGAACAAGGTTAGTAGATGGACGATTACAGAGTACTTCGCCTGACATCTCCTTTGCATCAAATGACATTGCTATTAGTTGCGATTGGAATGTTATGAATGAGACTCTCGGCAGTGATCATTGTTGTATTAAAATTCGGATTAATTACTGTGATAGGATACGGTTGCACAAGCGCCTTAATTTTAAAAGAGCTGATTGGAAGGGTTATTGTAATGATTTAGAAATAAGTTTGGCAACATACCCGGATGTTGATTCTGTTCAAGTTGCATATGATCGTATGGTTCAGGAAATGTATATAGCAGCTGATAAGCACATTCCTAGTATTAAAATACCCGATAATCCAACATCAAAATTTAGTCCTAAGCCTTATTGGTCACCTTCAATTTCTAAATTGGTAGCTTTACGAAGAGTAGCCCTAAAACAATTTAGAAGAAACCCAACTCCCGATAATCTAAAGACGTTAGAAGATAGAATCAAAGAGGCTAAAGATAGTATAAGGAAAGCTTCTTCCAATAGCTGGCGTGAACATTGTAATAGTATAGACGAGTGTACATCTTCTACAGATATGTGGAGAAGGATGCGCTGGATAAAAGGTTATAAGTCACAAAAAACTTGTGTTGCTTTAGAAAAGAAAGAGGAACTATTACATAGTTTAGCTCCTGACTATGTAGTCTCGTTAGTTCCCCAACTAAGTTCTGAAAACCTACAATTAGAACATAGCTTCACTGTGCAGGAATTGGACCATTGCTTAAAAAAGAAAGACACAGCACCGGGTATAGATGGATTGACATATTCTATGATTTACCACCTTCCTATTTTGGGCAAAATTTATTTGTTGAAACTATTTAATAAAATTTTTGATAGTGGTGTTGTTCCTGAGCAGTGGAGAGATATATTGATAGTTCCAATTCCAAAATTAAGTAATAACTCACCGGGATCTGAAGTAAAATTAAGACCTATATCTTTAATTTCTTGCGTGTGTAAAACATTTCATTTAATGATAGGAAGGCGCCTTGAATGGTTTACAGAAAATAACTCAATTCTCCCAAATTGTGCTAGTGCCTTTAGACGGGGACAATCTACACATGACTGCTTGGCTAAATTAGTAACTGAAATACAAGTAGGTTTTTCGGAAAGTACGCCAACTGTTGCTTGCTTTTTGGATGTAGAAAACGCTTATAATAATGTTATAGTAGAAGCTTTGGTTAAAATTTTAGATGAAATTAATATAGGAAAGAAAATGTGTCACTATATTTGGATTTTTTTAATAAACCGTAAACTTAAAATAAAGGATGATATAGATGAAAACAGATTCATAATGAGACATGCTCACAGAGGTTTAGCACAAGGTGACCCTATATCACCACTTCTTTTTAATTTAGCTACGCATAAATTAGGAAAATCTATTAAGGAGGTTCAGATGTGTCAGTATAGTATATCTAAAACTAAATATTGTATTTTTAACAGAGGATATAAGATACATAATATACGATTAAAATTAAACAATGAATTAATCCAGTATGAAGATAGTTATAAGTACTTAGGGCTAAGATTGGACAAAGCACTTCGTTGGGGAAAACACATTGATGAGATTGTGGAAAAATGTCAGAAGTATTTAAATCTGCTAAAGGTATTGGCTGGGTCAGGATGGGGCTTGCATCCAAAACATTTACGCCGTATTTTCATCGCGGTTATTAGAAGTAGAATGGACTATTGTAGTTATTTTTATGACAATGCTGCACACACTCATCTTCGTAAATTAGAAGTCATACAAAATCAAGCACTTAGAATTATTGGGGGTTTTATCAAAAGTACACCAATTCATACGATGGAGAGCGAACTTTGTGTAGTTCCACTGCAGGTGAGGAGGGCGTTTTTAGCATTTAAATTTTGTTTGAAGAGTCAGTCTCGGGAGAATAATAGGGTAATCGAGATGCTGGGTGTACTCAGTGCTCTTTGTGAACGATCCTATTGGAGGAACAAGAAGATACCACTCTTAGTAACAGCTTTTAATAAGACGAAAGAAGATGTAGTAGAAAAATCAGCAATTTTAAACATGTTCTCTTTAAAAACCTGGCCATCTAATATAGCTCTTAGTGATATAGTCTCGTTATCCTTAGATTCAGTTCAAGACACGAAGGAAAATTTAGATATTACTGTAATGAAATATGCTGTATCGGCTGAGCTGCGGTTTAAATACAATACATGGTTCTTCTTGTATACCGACGGATCAAAGAGTAGTGAGGGCGGAGGTGCATCTTTTTATGATCCCAATAATCCAAATGATCTTAATTGTTTTAAAACCTCATCTAATTTGTGTATTATGTCTATTGAACTTATAGCTATCTATAAAGCCCTTATTTATGCTGAATCACTAGGAGTTCAACAATGTATTGTTTGTACTGATAGCAAAAGTGCCTTACAACATTTGATCAGCTGTGTAAATGGACATACGGGCATACCTTTGGCGTATTCTATTTTATCGTTGATCTATGAGCTTATGATTAGTAATATTAAAATAAAATTACAATGGGTACCAGCTCATATTGGACTTAGAGGTAATGAGGAAGCTGACATTAGGGCTAAAAAAGGAATAACAGAGGGAATTCCAATGGATGTTTTACCAAACTTCTCGGAATTATTACCTAAATACCGTAGAATATGTTCTGATATGTGGAACGAGTACTTTGATTTGAGGTCAAGAACAAAAGGAATTTGGTACAGGACGATACAATGTCAGCCTCCTCGCACTTCATAGGTCTGTACTACTAGATTGTGTAGAAAAGCTATTGTAACAGGACTTAGGTTAAGGACTGGACATGTTCCGTTAAATAAGTTTGCGGCCCTAATGAACAAAGTTCCTTCACCGAACTGTATGACATGTGGTGTTATAGAGGATGTGCAGCACTTGATAGCGGAATGTGTCCAATACGAGGAGGAAAGGAAAGAGCTGCTCAGGGATCTAGGAGTAAATCTTAATGATGTGGGGGCCTTTTTGACTGTGTTAGCGAGTCCATGTTCTGAACAGGCTGAAAAACTTTTCTTTTTTTGTTTTCAGGCAATGCGTTTTCGCTTGTCTTTGGTAGGAGGTGTCTCTGTTTAAGTAATTTATCTTTGTTCCATTGTAAGTAAGCTTTAAGTAAGATGAAGGTTGTTTTGTTTTGTTGAGATTTAGTAGTAGCGTTAAGTTTTGACTCAACGGAACTGACATGTATTGTTAATATAAAAGTTCCTTAAAAAATAAAGAGAAAAAAAAAAAAAAAAGACTTTCAAGTACATATTGCAACATGATGTCTTAATTTTACCTGAATCAAACTTTCAGAGTTTATTCTTCATGAAACCTAGTAGTTTTTAAGATACGTTGCAGAAAAAAATCTGTGATATATTTACTTTAGAACCATACAAAGATAATGCCGAAATTAGATTAAAAAAACATCTTATGTGATTTTATTTGGAGTTTTATAAATCTAAGACTGATTGGGTATGGACTATTTAAGGGAGTTTCTAGTAGAAACTTTACATAGGTTTTGATGTCCACCACTTAAATAAAAAACTTGATATAATAGTAATCATGTATGGATTTTAATTATCTGAAATAAATGTATTGAATTGAATTGAATAGGGGTACAAAAGGTCAACTATTGAACTCTTTTGACAAAAAAAAACAGAAACGCATGCCTGTGATCTGATGTGATGGCTGTAATTTCGATGTTCACGCTAAAATATGATTTTTACATTTTTTTTACAAAAGTCTAAATAATTTTAGATCCAGTAAATATTGCAGAACATACATGGGGGCAAAATCGATAGGTACTGAGGTCCCCTACCCCCCACAATCGATGATCCACAACCCTATTAACATCCTGTATATAGGGATTAAAGCTTAGGATAGACGAAAGCACATGACATCTTCTATACATATAAAATGCTTTGTCCTGAACTACTGACTGACTGACGGATCAAAGCACAGCCTAAACCGCTGATCGTAGAGACCTGAAACTTGGAGCGTGTGTTTTTTTGTGTGACGTAGGCACCGGATAAGAAAGGATTTTCCGAAATTCTACCCCTAGTGGGGTGAAAAAGGGGGGCAAAGTTTGTATGGGACAACGTGATTCCTTGGTCCATTTTCGACTTCTACGCGGACGAAGTCGCGGGCAAAAGCCCGACACCAAGGGATGATACTTATTAGGCAGGACCGATTCCGAGGCCTGGCCGTGCTGCACGTCTATATTACACCGGATTTTCAGCCGCCAAAAGAACGGGGTGGATCACTTGAACAACCGTGTCCCGGATGGCAAACGAATCATGCACGGTGTTGCTATGAAGCCTTTTGTATGAACAAAAGGCATGTAAAGTTTCAAATCCATTGTAGATTCCCAAACAGTAATTGAAATTATTATAATTGATAATAAACTAATATAAGATCCCTTGTATTGTGGGTGACGCTGAGTATCAGTGACATCGGCGACACCGTGAAGACAGGTCGTTTATGTGTCAGACACAAGTGTCGTGATTACGGACCAGAGCAGTAAATCACTTAGACTAGGATGGCGTGGTGGTCAAACAAGTGGCTTGTAGAGGATATAGCATCTTTTATCGCAGGTAAAATCTTATGGCAAAATATTGAAAAAAAAATTGTAGCATTCTGAATCTTCATTTTGTAGTTTAGTCAAAAATTGGCTATATGCTCCAAGCTGTGCTTTTCTTTTAACCCAATCTTTAAGAGGATCACATACCAATTTCTTTTGATGGAATCTGTTTTCATTCCTTTTAACTTGCAATGAAGAGTGATGTAATTAATGTCAATCGCTTGAATAGTTTGTTTTCTATGTTAAATTATTTTAAAAAAAGTACTTTCAAGTACTTAAGTGATTAAATAACAAAAAAAGGTTAAAATACAACTACTATACCAGGCTATGCTTCATAATATAGCGGTGCGAAGCCGGGGCGGAATACTACTATACTTCTTCATTGGTTTATAAAAATCAATGAAGAAGTAGCCTGGTTTATATAATACAAAAATTAAACAAAAAAAACTTTGAAATCGGACAATTTAAGGCGTGACTAAAGGTATTTTTTTTTAGCCCTTAAGAATCCTTCTTTACGATTTTAATTTAAACGCAATGCAACGCAAGCCAATCGCTGCAGCAATAAGTCTATCCATGGCGGTGGAATGCACCACAGTAATAAATAGCAGTCAATGCAGTCAATATCGTGTTTTGTATAGATAGTATAAATGGCATTAAAAGTATGTCATTTGATATTTCATATGCCATTTTAAAAATATCGGATCGGATCAATACCAAAAAAAAATATCGCCTGGGCCCGTTATTTATAAAGAATTTAATAGATACGTAATATTCATTAGTTTATCTAACTTCTATCTAACTTATGACTCGGTTTACTCATAGTCATTAATATCAGTCAATTTTATAAATAATCAACATGTGACTGCAAACAGGATCGATAATACTAAAAATCACCGTCAATTCCATTAAATCTTAAAGAATGAAAATTGGCAATCATTCACATCTCAAAAATTACTTGCTCTTAAAAAAATATCGGATCGGATAGAGAGTGATTTTAAAGTAGCAATCATTTCGCTTTCTAGTAGACTAGCAACCCGCCCCGGCTTCGCACCGCTATATTATGAATGTATTATACATATAAACCTTCCTCTCGAATCATTATATAGAATGATTCGAGATTCGATTAAAAAACCACCTCAAAATCCGTTGCGTAGTTTTAAAGATATAAGCATAGACACTTGAACGGTGACACTAGATGCTTACACTAATTATGTCGACACTAAAAAGTTGAACAGCGCTATCGACTCTAGTGTTTATATTTGTGTTCGTTGTCATCGTGTATGCTAAGCTTATACGTTTGTGCGAAGTTGTGTGAAGTGTTCATTTTGCGAAGTGCACATTTTTCGTAATTGCCCATTACATCTAAACTTAAATCTATGCTAATATAAATAATATGTAATCTATACTAATATTATAAAGAGGAAAGATTTGATTTGTTTGAATTGAATAGGCTATACACACGATCTTTACTACCGGACCGATTTTGATGAAATTTGACATATTTTGATGAAACTTGGCATTGGTTATATTAATTAATTATAAGTATTATAGGCTACTTTTTATCCCGATATGCCCACGGGATCGTGACTTACGCGGGTGAAACCGCGGAGCGCTGTTAGTTTACTTATATACGCGACGAATTGTGACCCTCCTCCTTTTATTGAAGTCGGTTAAGACGAGTTAGACCATGAATCTCGAAATAAACATCTAACCTAGCTCAGACTTCAGGTCACCTAGACTTAGTTCTAAGTTTAAAATACTTTTTTTAAGTATTTTATGGTTACTAAAAATGTTGACGCCTAACGTCTTCCCAAACGGATGCCCTACTCTCAACGGACCACCTTTCAAGAACTATCTCACGCTTATTGTCCCCCCTGGACTGGGTGTACTATTATTTTATTTTACTAGAAAATAAGGGAGTTTTGTGTGTAAAGGTGGTTCCAAGAACTCTACAAATCCCCACTTGATAGTTTAAGGGCCGATTATAAAGGGTAGAAATCTAAAAGTATCTATAATTCTCTGAATTTTGATGAGATATCCTGTTCATCACTTCGAAGATCCTCATTAATATAAGACTTACGTGAAATTACTACCTTTCAAACAAAAAATTATGATCGTAATAAGATCTTTTAAGGCAGAAATATCCGAATGCCTCCTTTTTGGAGGAAGTAAATCCAATAGGAAATCCAACATTTTTTTATTTAATTTTAAATATAGATAATAGAACATACGTAGGTACCTACTAACCAAGTTTCGTACAAATCGATTGAAAAAAGAGTACCACTGTACCAACAAACATACATACATACTGACAAAAGAACGCAAATAAAAGTTTTTTTTTTTTTTTTTTTTTTTTTCTTTTATTATGGCTTCGCACGTGTGCATTTAGCCAGTGTCAAGTTATATTTTGCATCAAATTATGACCCGATTTTTCATAAATCGGGCCTAAAGTGTTTCAATACAGTCAAAGTCGTCATAGTCCGTCAAGTCAGGGGCTATAGTAAAGCGGTGGCAAGTTTACCATAACCTTAATAGGAGATTTGGAGGCAACGAGAAAACTGCATGTTTGACACTGATTTTTACTTTCACTACACTTGTGCACTTTCACAGAACTAAATTGAATAACATTCCACCAGAATTATACAATTCAACTCGGGTTACATCTAAGTTTCATGAAAATAAAACTGCAGCACGACATGTTGTTAACTCGTTCCCGCCAAAAACCCCGAAAATGTTTTCGCAAATAAAAGTTACAATCAAAACCGTCCTGCGGTATTTGCGGGGTGGCGGGGTCGAGGTAATAGCACGCGATACACACGGGAGAAGTGTGCCGGGATTTATCTTGCTATAGATTGAAACAATTTTTGACGTAATGTAAGATGAAATACAAAGGTACTTAAAGTAGTTCCATTATTTATTAATTTATATTGTTGGTAGTGCAAGATAAAGTAAAGAAAATTTTAAATATATTTATTTACCAATACGAGTACAGTTTAAGAAAGTAGAAGTTAGTAGAAATATCTGCGGCTCTCACACTAGACTAATGTCTGTATTGTAAAGTAAAGTATTTATTTCTGTTAGAGTATTTTACTATAATAAAATAAGATTATAAATCAATATCCATATCACTTCCATATTCTGTCTCTGTTTGAACTTCTTCATTGTCGTCGTCGTCATCATCATCATCACCGTCGTTTTCATTCAGACGAAATACGAATCTAAAAATACAACATTAATTTAAAAAAGACATATTTTTTACAATATTATGTTTAATTAAATTAAATCAATGTTGATTATAGATAGCCTGAGCAGATGGTGCTGGTGGTGAAGAGTCACGTCTTCCCAGTCAGCAAACCAATAATCGATTACATTAAAAATATAATGTACCTACCTGTCCAATGCATCGTTAATTACATAATGTGATTTATAATATTCGTCTTCACTTTTATGACATGGTAGTCACACTTTATAAACAACATTCTTAGTCGTTCGTGTCGTCAGACTCATCCTGAGATCGTTATCTCGTGTGCGTTGAACTCAAAGTGTCATAGGCTTAACAACACGTGTTGCCGCTTCGAGTGCGCGGCCGGAACTGTCATAAGTTGACGTGCGTTGCACGCGTTACCCTTCCCCACTACACCACCCGCTACCCGCTGACATCTTCAGTACCTCGTCCCCGCCACCGTCTGTAACGCCGCAAGGAGGGTTCGGCACGAACTTGCCGGACTATAGTTAAAATTTTCACAGATGATGTATTGTATTTCTGTTGCCACTATAACAACAGATACTAAAAAACAGAATATAATGCTACGGAACCTTTTATGCGCGAGTCCGACTCGCACTTGTCTGGTTATTATATCAATAATTACCATCTGTTCACCAAACTATCTAAAAACTAACTTGATACCATTCCCGCCCTAAAAAGCGTATTTTATTCACTGAAAACAGTGAATAAAAAGGTTTTTTTATCACTGTTTTTAACCCCTGACGCAAAAACGACGGGGTGTTATAAGTTTGAGGTGTCTGTGTGTGTGTGTGTGTCTGTGGCATCGTAGCTCCCGAACGGATGAACCGATTTTGATTTAATTTTTTGCTATGTTTGATCGAAATCGGTGTAACCGTCTGAACGTTATCTATACTAATATTATAAAGCTGAAGAGTTTGTTTGTTTGTTTGCTTTAACGCGCTAATCTCTGGAACTACTGGTCCGATTTGATTCTTTTAGTGTTGGGTTGTCCATTTATCGAGGAAGGCTATAGGCTATGTTTCTTTTTTCAAAATTAGGGATCCGTGATAAAATTGCTATTTTGTAACACAAGGTGTAAAATCGAAAACCTATTTTTGCGTGCGCTGCAAAAACTATTGACAATAGAACAAAATGATGTACTACGGGTTTGTAGATCCCATTAAGACCTACAAAAAAGTCCGCGAGAACATATATCTAGCTTTTATGGTTTAATCAAAATAACCGATTTTGTGTTCAAAAAATTATTAAATCGTCTAAAGAAAAAAACTACGTTAAATATGTATCGTAATATTAAATCTTTATCAAAATTAAGCATTATGTTATCAAGAGTAGGAGTAAAATACTTTTTGTTTCATCTCAATCGGATATTTCGTTTAAAAGTTATCACATGTGTAAGATGTTAAGAGTTGGTACCTATTAATGAGTTATTGGCCATAGAGTTTTTTATCAACATAAAATCCTGTAATAATCTTTTTCGAAATATATTTGTTGATGATTGTAAGTATAAGATCTTTGAAGAGTATCCTATTCTACTAATATTATAAATGTGAAAGTTTGTGTGTGTGTATGTGTGTGTGTTTGTTACTCCTTCACGCTAAAACTACTGAACCAGTTCAGTAGTTTTAGTTTTAGTTTTAGTTTTTTAGTTTTAGTTTTTAGAATTCGGTATGTAGATAGGTAGAGGCCTGGATTAACATATAGGCTACTTTTTATCCCGATATTCCCACGGGATCGGGACTTACGCGGGTGAAACCGCGGGGCGCAGCTAGTAAGGGATAAAAATCAGGATTAAAAACCGAATGTTAGTACATATGCTCGAGCAGGGTATCAAATGAAAGGGCATGATTTGCGCATTACAAATAGCTAATTTAAAATCCCCCCCCCCCCCCCCCCCGCCTACAATTAGAATGAAATAAAAAATTAAATTAAAAATTTAAAAAACCCCTGACACAAAATAATAAAAATAGTATAGATGTGAAAAGCCTAAAAAAGCAAAAAAGTATGAAAAATAAACACCCTGAAATTACGACCTTACTTAAGCACATCTGAATTTTTTTTAAAATATTTTCGCGTCGGGGGACCGCTCTTAACCTATAAAACCACCTTCATAAAATGATAATATTAAAATTTCAACGAAAATGTAACTATTAAGAATCACAAGTTAAACTACTTAAATAGTACATTACGATATAAGTGTGGTAAATTGATCTCTGCATAGAGGCGGTTAATGACGCGCGAGCGGCAGCGAGCGTGTTAAAGACGCTAAGATGCAAAGATCAATTCCACACGTATATCGTACGACGTTTTTTATCACAGTTGCGAATAAAAGAAAAGACTTAAAAGAAAACAAAATGTTTACATTTTTTTGAGGCAATATTTTTTTGTTAATTATACTCCGGAAAGGCGAGGCTAAAGACTTTTAACCTATACAGCCTCGTCTGACATACAATATTTTTTAGGATTTTTTCTATTTGTTTTTGCGTCGGGGGTTAAGAACAAAATACAATGGTACGGAAAAACAATATATTTAAGTAAAGAAAAACAAAAAATAAACATAACTCAATTTTTAATCGTTTTATAAGTCATTACCACGTAAAATTTTCGTTCGTAAACCGACTTTAGAGACAACCATTTTTGCTAGCTAAAAAACTCTTTGGTACCTACCTTTATTATACATCGAAACAGTATAACCCAGATAAATTAAGAATGTTTACCTACCTAACATGTAATTAGCAGTAAGATACGTATTTAACTTATCGGGATAACTTTATAGCACTAGGTTGGCAATGTAAAACGCACGCGTGCATAATATGTTGGATTATGAGCCTAAAAGCCGTTGAATAAGATCCACTATATGAGCAACTGTGATAAAAAATATATTATGCAACTAGTGAATAAAGTACAGATTTAAATTGAGGGCCATGAAATTCACTCGCTCAGGATTTTGACACTTTCTGAATCACTTCCTACGGCCGTGATTCAGTTGTTAGAATCCTTCTCTAGCTCGTGATTCATCTATGGCCCTTGCTTTAAATCCGTCCTTTATTCACTAGTTGCATAATATACTATTAACATTGGGTATCCTAAGTAAATTTGAGTATATTTTACCATCTTCCTATCTCGTAATAGTTTTTTTCATGTCAATATAAGTATCTAACGTACTTATTATTATAAAAAATAATAAGCGCCTTTCAAAGTTTTAATGGAAAACTTCTGCGTGCTCATGTGTAGAATTTCCGCGTTCTCGAGTAGGTACCTAAGTAAGAAGTGTTTGTACTTAGATATAGAGATAGTTAGAAAAAGCGAGGGTGTCGGTTAGCGCGCGGGAGCCGGCACTCGGGCTGCTCTCTGGCGCAGCTTAGAAAGCTCAGTGTGCGGTAGTGATTGGTCGCGAACGGTCGCCTACGGGTCATGATTATACTATGGAAGTCTGGACCGGTCACACGCCCGCGCCCTGCGTGCACCCAACCACTAACGTCGATGACTTCGCGTTAGCCTTTTACGAGCCGAAGAAGGACGGTACTCCCTCGGCGCAGTCGAAGCCAGGTACGACAGCTTGTATGCTAATGATAGGTAACTAACCTGCGCAACTGATACCGCTATTAGGTCAAACGCGCGCGCATCTATTTACTTAATTATAGTTATATCTAATTGTGTTACAATTTAGGAATAGATACCCCCAATTCAAACTTCTCAACTATTATATTATAAATGCGAAAGTTTGTCTGTTTGTTCCTTATTCAATGTTGTATTGGATACATATTAGTCTACTATATTTATGTCTGATTGTTCTACCCCTGTGTACTTAAGACACTTTATATCCCGACGTTTCAATAGAACCAGGACATAAGTAGGAGAAACCATGGGGTGAGGGTTGTATACATGGTGGTTACGCGGAGTAAACATATATAAAGATATGTCATATATACCTACGTACCTAGGTATCTCCATCGCAAACAAATCATGATTTTGTAATTAAAATTAACAATAGGTAAATTAAAATAAAATATTTCCTGTTTTTCTACGATAATGTTGATCAGTGATATCAGTGATAGAATTATCTAAATTATCGAAATCGGTCCAGGCAAGGCCCTGAAAATAGTCCTAATAGACTATTTGATGATGTCGATCGCGAAAAATGACTTCAGAACTAGCGAAATAGATATACAGGGTGAATTTATGTGGGCCTTCAGGGCTACATCCTAAACTATAAGAGTTAGCGAAAAGTACTGAAAAGAGTTGCGTGCCCGATTTTGACAAAAATTAATACTGCATCATTAGAGTTTTGGAAAAGTCAATACCCTAGCCAGGAATCGAACCTGTTGATTTTGCAAAAAAATAATCATATTATAATTAAATTAATATTTTTTGACGTGTCTGTGTGTGGCATCGTAGCTCCCGAACGGATGAACCGATTTTAATATAGTTATTTTTGTTTGAAAGGTGAATTAGTCGAGAGTGTTCTTAGCTATGTTTGATCGAAATCGGTTTAGCCGTTTGAAAGTTATGAGGGATAAAAGTCAGTATTAAAAACCGAATGTAAGTAGATATGCTCGAGTGGGGTATAAAATGAAAGGGCATGATTCGTACGTTACAAATAGCTATGTTTGATCGAAATATTTCAGCGGTCCCCCGACGCGACAATATTTAATCAAAAAATTTCAGATGTAGTACCTATTTACGTAGGGTCATAATTTCAGGGTTATTTTTTTCTTTTTGTAGGGTTTTTTTTCATAGTTCTTTGCTTGTTTCAGGCTTTTTACGTTCATAGTATTTTTTTTGTGTCGGGTGTTTTTTAAATTTTTAATTTAATATACCAATCGATAGTCTTGCTCATAGAGATATATTTTTGAAAACAAACATAGTATGGCAAATCAAAGCTCCTTTTTGTAGTTTTCTACAATTTTATCTTTCTGTTTTTGGCAAAATAATAGCGTGAGGCATAGAAGGGAAGTATAATATTTTTCTAACTGATTTAAAAATGTTCTAAATTCTCTACATTACTTAATAATTGTAAAAAAACCCCAGTTTTTGTTTATTGTGCAGCAGTTTGTTACGTGATCAGCCATACCTACTCATTGCATTTTTTCAGGGATAGTAGTATGAACATTACAGAAGACTACAATAATTAACTATTTCCTTTGATATGCCATACTATGTTTGTTTCCAAGAATTGATCTCTATCAGCAACACTATCCATTGGTATAAAATATAGGATGATTATTTGTTTGAAAAACCAACAGGTTCGATTCCTAGCTAGGATAAAGACTTTTTCAAAAATCGAATGATGCAGTTTTAGTTTTTGTCAAAATCGGGCACGCAACTCCTTTCAGGATTTTTGGCTATCTCTTGTAGTTTAGGATACAGCCCTTAAGGCCCACATAAAAAATTATCCTGTGTAAGGAAACAAAAGCCACTAAAGACCTAAGTTTGTAGATTGTGTAGTTTTTTTAGTAATTTAAGAAATATTCGGGAAAATATTTGTTGGTGTCACACGTGAGATATGTTAAGTTGCCTTAAAAGTTAAGGTCCGTTGGTAAACACAAACACACACATGGATACTTACCTTAGCTTTTTATATATAACGATTATTAGGTAAAATAACAGTAAAATTAGTAACTAATTATAATTTTATAAATTAATAAGTATATAAATCGTCCGATAGCTTTGTTAGTTTCTAATCTGCGAGAATCGTACAGGGTTATTGGAAATAATTTAACATTATACAGGGGTTCTTGTTCTTTATAATATGTAAAATTAAGGACACGAACAGTTTTTTTTGTCAGCCGAGTTTTACTTAAACTCAAGATTTTATTCATGTCACGTGTAAGAAAAAACTGTTAAATTCATTTCCTGTTTTGTGTCTTACGTTTTTTTGTACTGAAAAGTTTACATAAGCTGAATGAAACATGAAAAAAAACGGACAATAATTGTTGAAAGTATAGAACCTATGACTAAGTAACTAACTTTTACGGAAAACAATAATTAAATTACGAAATGAAATGTAGTTGATTGTCTTTAAAAATACAAAGGTAAAAATTCTTAGGGTTATGCCTATTTGTTGCCGCTGCCTACGTTCCAAAAAGAGACAACTGATATTTTTCATAAAAAATCTTCTCATTTGTCCCTAAAGACTGACATTGCTGTGGGGACTATTGGAAGTGATAAATACCATTGCCAATTGTCTACAGAGAAAAAAATAATTATTTTCTCAATGGTCGTTTAATAATAAGAGCCTAAAAGTAAGACTAATACATAACTGACTTCATAAGTGAGGTAAACGAAGAAAAAAATAATGATATCCATTACATAGGTACAGCCAGTACTACGTATCTCGCAAATTCAATAACAAATCAAGTATTCTACAAATAGCA
Source organism: Idaea straminata (assembly GCA_951213275.1). Taxonomy (NCBI): domain Eukaryota; kingdom Metazoa; phylum Arthropoda; class Insecta; order Lepidoptera; family Geometridae; genus Idaea; species Idaea straminata. The sequence goes on along the minus strand of OX577845.1, from coordinate 17,878,066 downwards.
CGTGGGGGCGCTAGTAAGGTTCCATTTTATGTGTTTTTATTTTAAACAAAATAAACAGTACTAGAACTTCAAGGCGTACTTGACTCTGCCGTTATTAGAATTGGACTAAAAGGAATATGCCACAGGAATATAACGGGATGATATGCACAGATAATAAAATAGCATCGTGGCGCCACTATCACTACCAAAGTCAAAGTCAGAGTCAATTTTTTTATTCCTTTGGATGCTTAATATATTTGTACAAAGACCACATAGAAATGTCTTAAAAACTAAGTTAGGATGTCCTCTAATGATGCGCCCCTGAGAATATTATAGTTAGTTGTGTCCCTCAGTGTCAATGTCCATTGCTGTGGGGACACCCACAGCCTCTTATATTTATGTAAACATTGACACATAGAAGATTGTTTGATAAAAATCCCAGTCGTCACCACTGTGGATTTAGACAGCGGCGATAAATAGGAACGAAACTAACGCACTACAAAAGAGCGGTGTTGGCTTAGTTGTAGATACCTCAACTTTCATTCTGAAGGTCGTGGGTTCGAATCCCAGCGGGCCGTGCACCAATGTATTTTCTTAAGAAAAAATTATGTGCGCTAATTGACATTGCTCTTACGGTGAAGGAAAACATCGTGATGAAACCCGCGGCTTAGTTGGCTCCAGAAGTATTGACAAGTTCTCTCTCCTCTGGACATGGTCGACTAAGCCGAGAGGGTAGTAAGTGCTGGGCAAGCCTACTCCATCTTCACGCAAAAAGATCCCAATAAAAAAGGGTCCAATGGCGGAAAACAGCCTGTATACAAGTACAACGCACTACAAAAAAAAGATAGTAAGAAGTTACAAAATTGAAGTACTTTTTGTTGAAAACCCTGCGAATGCAGCCCTATTCAACCCTTCTAACCCCACCCCATTTTAAATTCAGTAGACATATTTGTACACTAGACTCTACAATTCTGAAACAGGCTACTAATAGTTACTATCGGCACCGGTCGCCTTCTTTGGTGAAAATTGTTGATTGTGTTTTGTTTTTCTCAAAAGTGCTCAGATGGAATTGTAGGTGAGATTTTACCAACATTTTGGTGTGATTTTGATCAAAAACTTCTCTATAGTTTTGAAGCTATCCTAAAATTACGAATATACTAGTATAATTTTGAAATGACAAGGAATATTTGTCAAAAAATAAATGGGTAATTATTCATATTCTGGACTAAATTTTTTTAGGCAACCCATTGACCTATTAATTTGATATAAAATACTTTACATCCATTAAACAGCTCGATGAAGGTCGTCCTTAAAGGGATCTCCGACTATATCTATCTATCTCTAGAATCTAACTCAGTGTCAGCAACTGCTACTGCTCCCGGGACTCGATCCCGGGAGCAGTATGGAAACAACCTTCCATGATTCCAAGAGCTTATTTATTCAACAGGTATAAAATGGTTTACAAAACTCTATATTATACAAATAACACAAAGTCGATCGATCTTAACTTAATTTTGGTAATTCCACCAAATACTCTTATATTTATGTACATATATTTGTCGCTGGTCTGGGTGTCTGTATGTATATTAAGTACCTATCTGTATATCCTTTTTTCTTCTAATAAGTATATAAAATTCTCGTGTTACAATGTAAGTTACCATACTCCTCCGAAACGGCTTGACCGATTTTTATGAAATTTTATATGCATATTCAGTAGGTCTGAGAATCGGCTACTATCAATTTTTTATTTTGTTTCCATTAGTTTTTTTTTGTATGTCAACCTAAACGGCTGAACCGATTTGTGTGAAATTTATTGTGGACTACGGTTTTCATCAGTCGTTTTTACCTCTTTAGATGACAAATATCTAAAAATCCGTCATAAAAGGAACTTCCATTCGTAGTATTAGACTCGTAGCGTTTGCAGTTTTAAAAATTTCTTGATGAGTAGGTATTGTTTTCTTTTTTAAGGTTCCGCACTCAAATGGTAAAAACGGAGCCCTGTTACTAAGACTTTTTGACTATTTGTCTGTCTATCGGTAACGAGTCTGTATCTTATGAACCGTGATAGCTTAACAATTGTTTTCACGCTATATGTAACACAAAAAAAAAAAACAGAAAAAACATACTGAACCGTTCGTACACGAGTCTGCCTCGTACTTGGTCGGGTTTTTTATGTAGGTACAGGCACCTATTTAGATATACAATACAAGATGCACCGAAATCGAATAATTATAAGGGAGAAAAGAATTATTTCTTTTTGTATGCACAAGTGCTCGATATGTTACCCTTTTAATTATAAGAAGTTCAGGATTCAGTGTCATCCATAGATGTATCATAGAAGGTTAACGCCAGGCGTTGCTTAACCTGTACAATCGTAAAAGATCAACGTTAACTCTTCAAATCAAATCGTAATAACCGAAAAGTTCAACGAATTGAAATGTTAAAGGTAATTAAATGGTATAAATGCCGTTACTTAAACAAAACAATCTGGTTTCGAGAGATAGACGTCCGCTTTGCTACAGATCGAAACAAAACTTCGAATAAAAATTACTTGTTTGTAAGAAGGTTAAGTTCCTACATGTGTAATAGCAACAGATGCTGATAAAGACAATGAAGGGGTTTTGGCGGGAACGAGTTAACAACATGTCGGGCTGCAGTTTTATTTTCATGAAACTTAGTTGTAACCCGAGTTGAATTGTATAATTCTGGTGGAATGTTATTCAATTTAGTTCTGTGAAAGTGCACAAGTGTAGTGAAAGTAAAAATCAGTGTTAAACATGAAGTTTTATCGTTGCCTCTAAATCTCCTATTAAGGTTATGGTAAAATTGCCACCGCTTTACTATAGCCCCTGACTTGACGGACTATGACAACTTTGACTGTTTTGAAACACTTTAGGCTCGATTTTTGAAAAATCGGGTCATAATTTGATGCAAAATATAACTTGACAATGGCTAAATGCACAAGCCGTGCGAAGCCATAATTAATAGAAAAAAAAAGTCAATGAAAAACACGTGACTATCAATGCTTTCTTTTATCTAAATCTATAGTTCACGAAATCATTAATTTCATGTGTAATCTAAAAAACTTAGAACTCATATTTTTTCTATTTGTGTATCATAGACATAGAAAGTATATGTCGAAGATACCTATCTATATTTAAAGGGTTGTTGGTAATTAAGTTAAAGCGGTCGATGGCTACTTCTAGGCACCCAAATAATATTTTTTTTTACGATTTTACGATTTTTTAAACGCTTATATGTTTCCCCGCAATATCAGCTGTTACTTATACGGAGATGTCACATTCGAATTAAGATAATCTCAAAAATTTCGAATTTCCCACGTCGTAGAACAATATAATTAAACCATTAACGCTTTCTTATATGATTATCAATAACCCTATATAAATGTATCTGAGTCTATTTATATTGCTGTTTGTAGGAATCAATATTATTTTCATAGATACACATACACGGGTAAAACTGCGGGGCGTATAAAAAATTAAATTAAAAAATAATAATATTAAAATAAATTTGGTTATGAAACAGCTGTAATATTATAAAACACTATCTAACGGTAGAAACCAATAACATATCTATCAACTACCAAGGGTTAAACTGTCATTGCTATAGGAAAGATGTATAAAATCATAATTTTAATCTTTAAAATTTTCATAGATAAGGAATTGATTTTGACTACGTCGAAGACTCGAAGATGAACGTGTAAACCTGAAAGAATTATCAAATTCCGTCTAATTGTTACAAAGATTACATCGTCAAAGCAAACATCAAAACCAAATTCAGACTTTTTATCTTTATAATATTATTAGTAATTGTTATAAATTGTTTATTATACTATGTATATAGTAACATAGATACTATTACATAACATCCATGCGAGTGATGTTTGCCTGTCGCTTTTTCTTTTTCACGCATTATAAACACACAAAACAAAATAATTATGGTATAGAGATATATGGAATTAGGTTACTTATTATTCCTGATATTGAACTTAGGCAGGTAAAATCGCAGGGTGCAGCTATTCATGTTATTAACTTATAAACTTTAAGTGAAGCCTCCGTAGGCAAGAGGTTTCTAGCTTTTGTCAGCGGTTTTATGCAAGGCTTGAAGATTACAATGGTTCGCTGAAAGGCAATTCAGTTGGATGACATAAAAGGAGGGTAGGGTAATTCGGTGTAACAGCACGCGTCGGGTAAGAGATCGCAGTTCTATTTTCAGCCATAAGCAAGGTGCGACGTCGTTGTGAATAACAAAAAATATGAATGTCATGTAATTTTGATAGATTTTTAGTAATATCACTATTCGTATTCATGCACTATTGTTTTTAAGTAAAATTTCCGGTATATCTCTAGAACAAGTGATAATATAGGCGAGCAAATACGCATGCAAATACTTACCCCTACATGGATTATGTAACAGTTTTTATTTTTAAAATTATATTAAATTGAGTAAGAACAAGAAATATGTTTCTAGTATTAAAGCATTTAATTGATTGAATTGAGCTAGCTTATTTAATTTGTTTACTAAATACTTAAAAAGTAATAGTGTTTATTGCTGAAGATATAATTGTTAAGACAGTTACGATTTTTTTGTACTATTCGCCAAGTAAAAGTACTTTTGAGTTAATTTAACATAACACATTTTTATACACGTTTTTTTAATTATTGAGTATTTTATTTTACTTATTTCCCACAATTTACTACATTGCGTTTATTTACCCCATATACGAATCTTTGTTCCCCAGGTTGCGTACCGTTACCCGCTTTAAGGGTCAAGAGTTTGCACTCTGAGCGTGCCTCGTCATTGTCCAATTCTATAAGAACTTTATATTTAATTAGTACATACACTTATGTATTAAATAAAGCATCAAATACTCTATCTCCTGATCAGTATCACATTCTATAAATTATATCATTTTTTGTTTGGTTGGGCTCCAGAACTGAAAAATGTTATTGTTTCTAATTTAGACCTTACTACTTACTAAACCTATTTAAAACTTTAACACTTTAGAAGATCGATACTTTGTGCTGTTTCAAGCGTCATTTTCACGAGACTGGTAATTTTGCGGATAGATCTTAATAGTTGGAGTGTGTGAGGCGATTCTATCGCATCAAAATAAAAACAAAAAAACCAGACAAGTGCGACCATGCTGTATGGAAGCCCTACTTATATTTTTTGGCAACAGAAATACATGATCTGCGAAAATTTCATCTAGCTATCTCTCCTAACTACCTAGTCACAGTTCATGAAATACAGCCTGGTAACAGACAGACGGACGGATGGACAGTGAAGTCTTAAGTATGATTTTTACCCTAAAAACTGCAATATTTAGTTGCCACGTCCAATATTTAAGTCTTCTTTGTTTTGGTTTAGTTACTTTAGGTTTTCTTTGTTTGTTCCTATATTTTAAATCCTTTGTTGTTTTAAGAATCAGAATGTTATATACTCATATGTACAAAATTGCACATTAGGTACATCTTAATTAATAATTAATACTGAGCACTTTCATATAGGCATTTTTTTCTTGAATATCAGTAAATAAGATCTAAATAATGAGGCACTACTAAAAAGATGTAGCTAATCTAAGCTGCAGGGTGGATTTATGCTTTGGGCAAGCCTACTCCATCTAATTCATGTCCCAGGCACATCAGCGCACTGACTGGCAATGATTAAATTTACTAGCTTTTTATAAATCATATAGATCAATTTAAAGCAATAATTTTTACTCCTTGGCTACTCCTTGATTAATACCTAGATTGAAGAGTAAATCAAGATATCAAGATATATAAGATTTTGCTAATTGGCAACGTGATTTCCAATCCCAAATAATTTACAAAATATTTTTATTAGAGTTGCCACTTAAAAAATAAATCATTTGTTATAAAAAAAATCTATTCTAGTCTAGCTTATAATAATAAAGGAGTTCATTCAAGCAGTCTTAGTAAATTCGTGGAATTTCTCAAGTATAATTCTATGAATAAAGCACTGGGCAAACTAACAAAACTAACGTTGGCTTAGAACGCGAAGAACGTAGAGTATAATTTGCAAGGTTTTGTTGCACGCTCCCACGCTGCTTGGTTTGTGTACACCTTAAATTATTTAAGTTTATTGAACTGCTCATTTGAAGATCATTAATACCAACTAGCTAGTGAATTCAAACGGTACATCATTCCTCAGCACCGGGAATTCGGTACTCTGGCTGGAGTTCTCGGGAATAATTTTAGGTACCTACTGACAACCGTTTTCCTTTTTAGGATTCCATACCTCAAATGGTAAAAAAAGGAACCCATATAAGATCACTTACTTGTCTGTCTGTCTGTCCGTGTGTCCCACTGATTTTCTCAGGAACGGGTGGACCTAGCAAGTTGAAATTCATACCAGACACTGAGGTCTATAGTCCCTATTGTGTGTATATCATATAAATAATTGTGTGTACTGAGTTAACACGATAAAAAGATATGGGCCAATATACATTTTCGCAAAAACTCGTTATCAATATTTACTTTAATTTTCATTTTTTTTATATTTCGGATTTTTTTCTTTACTTGTGCTGTAAGATCTAGCTTTCAACCAAATTGACAATTCCAGGTCAACCGGAAGTACCCTATAGGTTTTGGGTCGAAAACCTATATGGTAGTTCCCGTTGACCCGTTGACAAAAAGCAAGATATCATACAGCACACATAAAAGGAAAATTGGTGACTTCATTTATTTGTATTTATAATGTTAAATAATAATGTCTTTGTGTAAAATTATGTAAAAACATCTTTTATCTAATAAAATGTATAATATTTTATCAGATAAAAGATGTTACAATATTAATAAGGTATAGGAATGTGGAAACATAATTTAAGAGTTATAAGGATCCCCGAGCTCATTGATTGTAAAGTTATAAATATCATTAAGAGAGCGGTGTTGGCTTAGTGGTAGATACCTCGACTTTCATTCTGAAGGTCGTGGGTTCGAATCCCGGCGGGCCGTGCACCAATGTATTTTTCTTAAGAAAAATTTATGTGCGCTAATTGACATTGCTCTTACGGTGAAGGAAAACATCGAGATGAAACCCGCGGCTTAGTTGGCTCCAGAAGTGTTGACAAGTTCTCTCCTCTGGACATGGTCGACTAAGCTGAGAGGGTAGTAGGTGCTGGGCAAGCCTACTCCATCCTCACGCAAAAAGGACCCAATAAAAAAGAGTCCAATGGCGGAAAACAGCCTGTATACAAGTACAAATATCATTTAATATAAAATATCATTTATTGCTACAAAATTGTCAAAAAGCAATAGTATTAAAAATCCCTATAACTCCCGGGAATTCTCGGAATGCCCGGGCCAGAACCGAATACACGAAACGTCACGTTGAAAAGGTATTTGTTGCCTATTTATGCAAAATACTTGAAAATGTTATTATTGAAAGCCTTACTAACGAGGATAAAAATCAAATAAATGCGTACTTAGTTTGAAGTCAAAAATCAAAAAATAAACCTTATATTTTATTTTAACCGATTTAAAAGAAGAAGTTTCTCAATTCGGTTTTGTGTTTTAGAGATGTCCATACCGAATTTGATCCTATATCTATGATTTCTTTTTTTATTATATTTAGTTTATATAAGAGATAATATTAAGTTTATATAAAAGAACCTCGGATTCTCAACTATAGACATGTTTCTATAAAATAAACATAGAGCCATTATGGCTGTAGTTGGTGGAACAGGTAGTCTCCATTGTGGAGTTGAAGCAGTTTAACCCTAGCTCACAGACATAAACTGCTTAAACAATCATAATTCCAACAATCATAGTGAAATACTTAGGTTTCACTTTGATTGTTGAGAACATGCAGTTTGTCACAAGTACTCACAACATGGAGCTTTGCTATCTTCTTTAAGATAGTATTGAAAATCTTCGGCTGAGGTTTGCACATGCATGGGAGTAATCGTCACTAAACATTATAAATTGATATACATTTCATAATTCGTAAAAACAAGTAACTCATAATTACGACCGAGGCGTGACGCCAAGTAGGGTTTCAGACTTGGAGTTGCTGAAATCAGCGAGACAACACATAGACAAAGTCATTATAGACCAAGATCCCGTGACCGCCAGACCTTCCTTATTTTATAAAAGCTAAGAATTTTTCAGCGCATGCCCCCAACACGATGTGTAGTTGTAAAGCTCAGACCATAGTGGCTTGGAGAGTTTTCAGGAATATAAATGAAAATTAAAGTAAAAACTTCATCTGGAATCATTAGCATGAAATTACATTTAAACGTCTTAAAAACTAAATTGTGTGCTTTCGGAACGCGCCCAACAATGCAAAGAAGGCACAAGTAACTCATAGGGTTTATTTTGATCATACTTACAAAAGGTAAAGATTACAAATATTTCGTTGGTGACGACCCTGTTGGCAAAATAGTTTACAGACAAGTATTTACGCTTAGATTTTTGTCTGTGGTCTGGTTGTTTCTATGCATTATAAGTATATATTTACAAAAGAAAAGTAGTATATAAGTAGTATATCCGTTTGTGTAGCACCCCCTACTTAGCTTGGGGCTAGATGGCGATGTTTGGAATGTCCAGAAATATTTATTATTATGTTTCTTTAGTTATGTATACCTAGTTTAAAGCCCTTAATAAGAATACACTATTTATATAGCACTTAATAACTTAGGTCTTACAAGGCGCAGCCAGAAATAAAATGTTAAAGTTCTGTTCACATTTTCCGATAGTTTTATACCGTTTTAATTGCAACAAGAGCAAGAACAAATAACAAACTTTCCTTCACAGCTAAATTTACTAAAGTAAGGAGTGGAGTTGAGGTTTAGTTAAGCTGAAACCAAAGCAAGCAACGAGACTCTCTGAAATATAACAAGCTTGTATTTCAAAACGATTTGAATATTTTGTTACCATTTAAACTATGATCATTAAAACTTTATATTACAGAAATGTAGGACGTAGGTAGTTAGATAAGTACGGATTGTTTACGTTTTATTAGCTGACCTTTGACACCGTGATCCAGACCATTTATCCACCCCTACAGACGGTAAAGAATAAGTTCTTGTTTTTAGTCAATGTTCTTGATAATGATAAGCAGTATACTTAATTTGTAGTTTGATAATTAGATTGTTAAGGTGCACACCATTAGCCCTCAACCGCTTTCTTATTTATTTAACGTCTAAGTAAGTTTTTGTTACGGATAAGTGGATTTTATTCTATTCTACTATACCTACTACATACATTGTGTATTGGACTCACATGGACCTTACCCAATAATATTATATCGAAAAATAAGTTTCGCTACCAAGAATAGTGTTGCCACATCCTAGAAAATCCCCGACAACAAAATTCAATAAAGTTGTGAAAATTGTGTTCCAAGTTTCCATCAACGCGGTTGTAAAATAAGACGTCTACAACTTACTGACAGACGGAAATAAAACCCATTTGGACTTTAACTAGGTGAAGTTGCAGCCGATTTTCTCTCACTTTATATATTATCTTAAAGTGGCAGTGGCATATGCTTGACTGTAGGTATTTGCTAAGTTTCATTTATTGGACAAAACTGTACGTAATTAGTGTAATAATTAACTACACCTGAATTAAGTTGGGCCGACGTTTTATAAATTTATAAATTGAGTGTATTTTTCATAACAAAACAAACTTATACTTTTTAAATCGACATTACTTCATCCCGACTGAGTTTAGGTATGACAGCCCCAATACATTTTTTGTTTGTCTTAGTAACCTGCAACTATTTTTTTTAAGTTTTATTGATGGCCACGCAAATTCAAAGAGGATGCTAATCTTTGTCATTAAGCCGCGCATCCAGTAGGCAACAATTGATGCGCAACACATGACGCTTAACAAAATCTATAACGTTGCACAACACCGCGCGACATTGCCAGCTAGCGCGCAACATGACTCGCGAGTTCTTATTTTATACAACATGCAGTTGAGCTTAAAATATTGTCATATATGTAGTGTGGTGTAACGAATGACATGAGCGACATGTTGCCGATGACTAGTCATGCGTGAACTGACAACGTTGTTAAACAAAGTTCCGCATCGTGAGCAACAATGTTGTGCAACATGTCGCGCGTCAAATATTGCCTTCTGGTTTCAAAGCGGCCCAGACTTGATGCAAGGAGGCTTCGCTCGCTCAGTCAATTGGGATTGTCCACATTTCCTGAACTATGGTTTTCATATTATTTTCCGTAAATATAGACTAATTTTATTGAGATTTGTAAAAAAGAGTGTGTCTATTTCTTAGTTGGCTATCATTTGTTTTGGAACGAAGTTCCTTATGGCGCGTTGCGAAAGGGGCTAGACGGAAAAAATTAAGACCAAAAGTAATAACGACACTTTTTGATTTTATTACAATTCCTTCACTAATTAATCGAAAGAAACTTCGTTCCATCCGGGTGTCCCTTGACACCTCTCAAGTTTTAAAAAAAATTAGGTATGGCACGTCATGTCGATTTCGTCTTAACGCCGATGGTGACGTCATCAGAGTGCAAGTAAAAGTCAAACATATTTAATCGAAAATATGCTACATCGACGATTATTTTTGTTTATCTATAATGTAGAGGAAGTCTATTTCTCTAAATGGTTTAATAGTTTAAATTGAAAAAAAAATGAACAATCCCAATTAGAATGAAATAGTCAAGAGAAGAGAACACCGGTCATATAGCGCGCGGAAGTAGTGACAGCATCAGTAGACCGGACTACGTTGGACGATCGATGCAACACTTTTTTATCAAAGTTGCATAACACGATAGGTCGTTCACCTCCCCCTCTCCCCCTTAGCTCACTGTACTGCGTCGACTATTACAAGATCTGCAATAACTTCCAACTGAACAACTAATTATTTTTATAAACACGGTAGAGTACTTAAATTAGTAGCTACGAGAAAAAGTTCCTTTATCAAGGGTTAGATTTCTTAAAAGATTATTTTTTATTTCTATTAGGTTTCCAATATCTATTTCTGTATATTAGAAATTTAAATGATCACAAAAACATAATTTATGTGACCATTCGATTGTCCGTCAGTCTGTGTATTTAAATAATTAACATCTGAATATTTTTGTATAAATATGGAGTACAGTTATCGAGATGTGCCGTTGCTTAAATATATCGATATGGTATCTATACCACGAAAATATTCTCCAATGAAGACCTCACTCTAGATAAAAAACAGACTTAAAAAAACGAAGAATACAATCTCCCCAACACACTCTAAACTCCGACAGTACGTTCCATTGTCTAGTTCAAGGGCCCGACTTCAGATTCTGATTATGTTTGAGAGGTTATTTTTTCAAAAAATTTAAGTCAGTTTTTAAATAATTTCCTATGTTTTTTATTAGGGTTTTTTAGATGGAATCCGCTTTTAAACCTTCTTAGAGTAATCCGTGCACAGAAATAAACTTATAACTATTTGCGAAAACTCAATTAGTGAAATATAGATAGGATAGGATTCAAATTTCAGTAGTCAATTGGATTTGCATGTTCCAAATATACTGCCCACTGCAGTTAATTGGCATCGGATCAGCTTAGTGCGGCATCTGACCGGAGCGGAGCTCGGGCTTCAATCTAATTTGAACAGATATCTCTCTGTTGAGGAAATCTCTATTTCTAAATCCTAAATCTAAATCTCTATTGATAGATTAATTTGAATCTGTAGATAACTAAATAATCGAGGTTAAACTTGATAAACCTTTTTAAGGTAAAATAAATAAATATAAGGCATACAGCCTAATCCAAAAGCATATCTAATTACGATGTTGCTAATTCAATCAAATTACGTCAAATTTTAACATATTTATTATGCACATTCCGTTCCGTTTTTAAGATTAAAAGGGAACGTTTCAGATTTATCAAATTAAACAAGAAATATGATAACAAACAGTTGTTATTCCAAAAAAATTAATTACTAGTTAATTGTTCACAAAATAATTTACTCACTAAACTTTTTTAACTCCGCAACTCGTTCTCTACGCGCAGTTAGACAGAAATATATATTTATATTTTAAATTATAAATATATAATAAATATATTATTTATATTATAAATATATATATTTTAAAGAAGAATAAAGGATTAATTCAGAATTTTAAGGTTTTGTTACTGTTTGACTTGTATACAAGAACGTTGTAAGTAAATATTATCGAGACGTTTAGGTACGAGTGTGCTCATAATAATTTTACTAGAGGATACGCTTTTTTATTAAATCAGGGATAAAAAAACGTATAACTAATATAAACCAAGGACGTTGGAAACCCTGCAGCATAATCCTATTTCTATGATATAAACTAACGGAGGCGAGAAGGCTGTCCGTACTGTCCGTTGACACGTACTATTTAGGTCACAAGTTTCCATGGTATCGACACCTATATCATTATTAAATTTTCACCGTACAGCTTAGCTAGAACTGAAGTGGGTATTTAAGTTAACTACTGAAGTCGTTTGGAACGGAATATTTGATGTTTCTTTGTTTTCGTGTTGTGCATTGTTTATTTTGAGTTATGGATTCATAAATGGTTTGTTTCCGTAATAAATTACATGATATAGAGAGCGGTGTTGGCTTAGTGGTAGATACCTCGACTTTCATTCTGAAGGTCGTGGGTTCGAATCCCGGCCGGCCGTGCACCTTTTTATTTTGTTAAGAAAAATTTATGTGCGCTAATTGACATTGCTCTTACGGTGAAGGAAAACATCGTGATGAAACCCGCGGCTTAGTTGGCTCCAGAAGTATTGACAAGTTCTCTCCTCTGGATATTTTCGACTAAGCTGAGAGGGTAAGTAGGTGTTGGGCAAGCCTACTCCATCCTCACGCAAAAAGGACCCAATTAAAAAGGGTCCAATGGCGGAAAACAGCCTGTATACAAGTACAAGTAGTAGTACATGATATAGAACATTAATCTTTGATCGCCAAAGTATCTGAAATCTTAAATCTGTATCTTGGAAATAATATTCCTAATTGAGTCCTTTCAATAACATAGGTACATATCAAATTAAATCAAATCAAATAATTTGTTGGCTTAGATCTATCTCTAGGCCAATAAATGATTTGATTTGATAAAATGTAACAGCTTTTTCATAACCAGATATGAAAAAAATGTTACATTGTATGAGCCTCAAGTATTAAGTAAAATATAATACATACTAAGATTGTTATGTTGTTGTTATGTCCTAATCCAGCGGGATTTTTTTTATCCAAAGTGTTTCCATAATCTACCACAATGCCGATTTTGATCCAAATATGTCGTCGTTTGACCGAACAAATAAACAAAGTTTCGTATCTATAATATCAGTTACAATTATAATACTAATTAATACTACAATGTCAATTAAAGATAAATTAAAAAGTGGTAAAAATTACTTTAAATTAACTGCAGGTAAAATAGGAACCCTGAAACTTAACCAATCAAATAGGTAGGTAGGTATTCTAGGTACTATCCTGTGATATTGCTTGCACTTTAAGCTTTTGAAAGTCTGTGGTGTCTGTAGCAAGACTTCTCCCGCCTCGTGTCGACATTAGAGAGGCTTATGTTTCTGTCACCCTCTTAACTGTGAAAACTTTAGTTCCCATAGCAACCAAGTACTCCTTTTAAAGATGAATAACTAAGCATAATTAATAAGTATGTACATCACCTTTACATTTTATCTAGATGATTTATACAGGACCTTATTTAATTTATGTTCTTCAGGGTTCTGTAGTGCCTAGCCTAGATATTTATTGAAGAGTTTGGTTATTCTGGACATTGTTAACTAAGCTGAGAGGGTGGAATAAATTCTGGGCAACTCTTCCTCATCTAGTGCGTAAGAATTATTTTAGAATAATATTCAATAAATATTTCTTTGCTATTCCAATATTCAACGACGATTGGTTCTAGATTCTCATAAAAATTCCATCTACGCTATGAATTGTTCAGTGTTCACCCCACAGTAGGTAATGGACAAAGGCTCCTGGAATTCCGCAACCGCTATATTAATACATTTATTACGCTTTAGTGCAAAGCATTTTAATCATGCCCAGCATCGACAGTGTTGTTAATTTTATTTTTATTTTGCCCAATCCGTAAGCATAATTTATTTTCTTATTTGAGGGAGTTCATTATTCGCAAAGACCAGGCACTAAAGTGCAATTTTTATTATCACCTAATTTATTTCTCTATTTTTAGATTTATTCATAAGGATCGGATTTTATCAAGTTACTCGTAACATAGTTTCTAAACTTAGTAAAAAAATGAAGACATTCTAAGCAGAAATTATAACACCGTGCTTATAGAACACAAAAAACAATGCAATATTATTTGTTATATTTATGTTTAATACATGAAAGTAAAGAGAATGGTCGAGTGAACTGTTGCACGTAACTTTTAGCTTGGTCTTCGGTGTTAGCTTGGTTTTAGAAGTTGTTGTACATCGCTTGGTAGGTACGACGCGCCTAGCTTCCCTTATAAGATAGCCAGTAATGGACCCCGTCTTTGAAGGTATATGGCAGTGAAGAAAGAGCTGTATGCCGTATCTCTACGAGTGTAAGAAGGACAGCACATTGCTTAGTGCAGGTTCAACGATCGACTCTCGCGCAGTTTGTTGAACTGCAATCATTGCTTTGGAAAATTGCTAGGGTTGCCGTATTGCTAGTTTTTGTAAAAAAAAAATGAAAATCAATACAGCGGAAATATTTATTAATTAAATGCTGTTTGTTGCGTAGTTTTTGTTTATGACTTATGTATAATAAATAACATAATTGGGATATATGAAATTTAAAAAAAAACTTGAGTTAAAAAGTTAGGGGAAAATCAGTAAATCATAGCATTTTCGAACGAAAGCACAAGGTTTGAGTGGTGAGGCGGGGTAAAGCTTGTATATTTTATGTGTGTACTTATCGCAGACGCTGAAATCAGGTACTATTTCACGGATCGTCAATATTTTTGGGGTGTTAGAGGAAAAAACGGGATCTAGTTTAGATTACCTTATTTATATGTCTCTCAGTCAAAACTCTAATTTGGAACGGGTAGAATATAGTTCGTAGAAAATTCGCAGCTCCAATACCATATTAAGTGAAAAAAATAAGATTTTAATTCAACGCGATAGGTACTTATTAAATATATTATTATATATAGATTTTTGCGTTAAAGTCCATTCTTTCTTTTTTCATTCATTCAAAGTATCAATTCTTTTTTGTGTTAATTAACATTGATTTGATTGAATGTAGCTTTTCTGTCAAAGAATATAAGTTACCGACATTCAAAAAACAAAGCCATTTTGGGAATCAGTCATTTATATAAGTACAAGAAGATTTTTGTATTAACTTTCATTTATCAATAAAGCAATCAATCTTTAACAATGAAGTAATTCGATGTCAAAATTATATTAGTACTTGGCTATTTAATCTCTTTTGACGTCGGCACCTATGTCAAATTATATCAATTAGGTATGGTTGTTGGATTGTGTTAAGTTATTTATTATAGTAAGATTTATTTAGTATTGTTGTAATTTTTTCTTTATATTTTCTGTCTTTATTTTTTTTTAATTGTCTATACTAAAGTTTTCTTTAAGTTAGGTTCTAAATGTTAAGGCTCTACTGCGATTCCTCCTAACATGTCAACCCTAGAAGGCAGTCTCCGGACGGCGCTCACGCACATCTCTCTCGCACCACCCGCTCAGAGCGAGATAAAACATTCGCGGAAGAAAGCACTGCTTACGTAACTGGTTACTTTATCGCCAATCACTGACACTTAGATTGTCAATTTATTTTATATGTATTTACTATTTTATTGTTATTGTTACTTTAGTTAGACGAATTTTAATAGAAAACTGGGCAGGTTAGTTTGTTTCGATACTTACAAGATTATAAAATTACATAAGTTATACTGGCTAATCCCACGGTTTTACACCCTTAACTCCCCCTTAAACAAAGTCTGGATATGTCTCAATCCCGCGGGAATTTTGAGATCAAATGTGTTTTATATACCTCGGCATCGGAACAGCCGTTTGCCCGTGAAGAGGGAATATACAAACAAACAAATAAATAAATCAAACAAACTTTCGGATTTATAATAATAATTAGAATTCTGCGGTGTTTTTTAGCTCCAGACGTATGGACGAGTTATTTTCTCTGGACACGGTCGACTAAGCATAGACTGCTACTTAGCAGTCTATGCTTAGTCGATCGAATAGGCTTGCCTACTACTTAGTAGGTATTGGTGTTAGGCAAGCCTATTCCATCTAATACATGTCCTGAGCTCGGAAACTACGGGACCGATTTTGATTAAACTTGGGAGTTTCACCGAAGACCCGCATCCTAACTTGGTATGGGTTAAATTGATTCATTAAAAATAACATACCTAGATATGGTGATTTTTAACCTGATTTTCTCACGAGATTACGCTGGTTAAGCCGCAGGGCGCATACTAACTATTGATAATATTTTTGTTTTACAAATAAAAACATCGATGTATAATGTGGTATAGTTCTTAAAAACATTTTTCTAAAAGCGCCATCTGTAAATGGTCTTTACGAACTTCGTCGATTTTTAGTGGTCACAAACATCTCTCAATTTTTTTAAAAGATACGTGTACTTACCAACCTATCAACCGAGATGGTACCACCATCTGTCGTGGTTTATTGGAACTAGAACTTTCTTGAGTTAGTATTATTATCATGTGTTATTCCTCTTTTTAGGGTACTGTACTCATAGGTTAAAAACGGGACCGTTTTACTAAGACTCCACTGTCCGTCCGTCTGTCTGTCACCAGGCTGTATCATGAACCGTGACAGCCAGACAGTTGAAATTTTCACAGATAATATATTTCTGTTGCCGCTATAACAACAAATACTAATAAACAGACAGACAAGAAAGTGATCTTATAAGGGTTCCTTTTTTACCTTTTGAGGTACAGAAGCCTAAAAACAGAATAAAATAGTACAGAACCCTTCGTACGCTAGTGCGACGGTTTTTGGAATTATACCATAAACTAAAAGTAATTCGAATTTAGGTCTCTAGGCCTTTCAATTGCAATTCACAGAAGGGTTGCTTTTATTATTATTATGTTTCAACAAAATTCAAGGAAATCGATCTTTTTACCACAATTTAAACATTGAAGTTTTTTGACTGACTTAACAAGACTTATTGTGTTGCATCCCTACATTTAGTCGAAAAGCATTTCTTAAGAGGTTAATTGCAAAAGCCCAAACACAACCGGATCAATGAACCAAACAACTTTGTCATGTTAGTATTATTTACTAATTAGTTACAATAACAAATTGGGGTAACAAAAATAAACTGTACCGACTAATACATTTATTTCTATAATAAACTCACCCGATACACGTTTATTTATAAACAGACATAAACAAAGTCAGTATTGGGAAACAAGAGTAAAATAGTGTCTTTTTTGGGGAAACTGGGCTTTTTGAGTTTTTGTCTATGTCAATATAAGCGGAATTTTATACTCTATATGAAATTTATGAAAAATTGTTTTTTTTTTCTATTTTTTGTATTTATATATTTTTTTATAAGTCTTCTATTCGTCACTCGTCAACGTAACACAAGCCCAGATGAACAATATTATTATTAAACTACTTAAAACAAACACGAGACGCGTGCCGTGTCTGGTGTTTTTTTATATTGCTACGTGCTGTGTGACGTCATTGTTCATATGACGTCACCGGAACGAGACAATGACGTCACACAATATTACCATGACACTTTTTTGTGAATGCAGGTGTTCCATCAATTTACTAGACGTTCTCAAGTCAAAAATATTGTTAGTAACTTTTAAGCCATCTGTGGATCCATCTATGTATAACGACGGCTCTACATCAACATGGCAAACTAAGTATAGGGAATATCAATCGTTGTCTGAGGAATAATTTGTAATAAATAAATCTATACTCTGAAAAGGTGCAAAACATTACTTCTTCCGTATTAAAATTTTGGGCCAAATTTGTAAAAGCTCTTCTGATTAGCAAAGCTCATGCACGCATATTCAATGAAATTGACTAATACCGTGTTGTTTTCGCTGAAGTCATTCACAACCAGCCTTACGGTATGAAAACGTCCATTATCTTGCATGAACATGAAATCTTGATCGAGCTGCTGTTGGTGGGGTATCACCATATAGTCAAAACCACATCACGGTAGCACAACGGTAGGGCTCTGCCTTTAAAGTGTCTTGTGTCAAAACGAACACTGTTTTGAATTTGAATCAAATTAATGATGCTTATAAAGTATGACATTACTTTTAAGAATTAATATTTATTAAATTCTATGGCGAACAGATCGTTGCTAACATAGGGACAAATCAAACATTTTTTCAGATCGGAATAATTCAATTTCATATTACTAAGGCATATCAGCAACAAATATATTTATCAGGACCTCAAACTGCTCACTGTAAGAGACGAAATCAAAAACTACCTGAATGGATACTTTAACAGATTGAGAAACCACCCTAAAGAACAAAACTAACAATCACACATCTGAAGACGATCTCTGTTTCGCTAGCTAGATTAAAGAGGCATAATGAGGCTTAGGGCAAAAAAGCTTTAAAGGCCGCTATAGAAGACAAGGGCTGAGGAATGATGTCAATAGACCCCTCTTTAGGCGACGACATAACTTCCTAGCGAAAGTGGACCACTGTGTTGCGCATTGCGAACCAGCTGCAGATAGCAACAGGAGCAATTACCATGAAAAAAAATAGAATTGTAATTATTATAGATTTTTTTTTAATTTTTGTTATTTATAATTTTTTTATTATAACTATGGAATTCAATATCTGAAATAAACCTTGGTTTATTCAATTAATTAACAAAATTACATAATATTAACACACAAATTCAAAATTAGGTAGGTACATCAAATCAAATTACACAAAATAAAAAAATAAAAATAATAATAATAATCACGAAATAATGAAATAAATGAATTGAATTGAATAAGATTATTTTAATTGAAATATAATATTGGGACAATTACTTAGTTTATTAAAATTTATTTAGGGACTTTTCAGGACGGCAACACCATAAGCGTCGTAGACTTAGGTAAATAATGGTTTGTCCCATTTTGAAAATTCCACAAACTCTGGATAAATTAGGGTAAAATTTGTTTCTAGTCCAGGTATCTGTATGTATAAAAAGTATATATTTACAAAAGAAAGGTAAAACAGTATTCTATCCCTTGTCTGGACACCATAACACAAGCCTCGTTGCTTAGATTGGGTCTAGATAGCGCTGTGTAAAGTGTCCTATTATACAATATTTATTCATTGCAAGTAAACAATAAGAAAGCTTGAAAGAAAAACGTAGCTTGTAGCGGGTGGCGTAGCACTAGCTACGAGTATGATCTCGTTGAAGTCTTTTATAAGGCTTCCAAAAAGGTTTTCTTTTAAAATAACTACAAAATTTCTTAAAAATACTACGGCGCACATAGAAAGCGGATGCGTAATGTGCAAATGAACCCATCCTCTATTAGAGCCCTTCGACCGTTGTCAGATCGCCAGGAATGTACCCACAGACCTCAGACAAAACGAGCGAAGTACTTATACCGACTAGGTATGTATAAATTTACGGAGACAAAAAATAAACTAAAACATGCTTATGACCAAGAGAATTACGATTTTGAGAGAAATCTGCTGTATGACAGATTTACTTATTTTTGAACGCAATAAATTAGACACGTGTTCCATAGTCAAATTTGGGGTAAAATAACAAACAGAACTCGTTTTTTCTACGTTTTTGAGTTGGTTTTTCAACTTGATTGATATCTCTTGACCGGAGAGACCCTTTGTCAAAGATAATTCGCGATTCAGTAAGCGCCATTCACCACCGAGCGATTCATTAGGAGTATAAAAACTGAAATAAAAAACTACCTATCAGAATATCTATATTGCAAAATGACGATATCGACATAACGTCTTTATATTAAAACGCCATCATTACTAAATGTTTTAATTTACAATCTAGTATCAAATCGTCTATATTTAAACATTCCATAGTTACTAAATATAGACACGAACGTTAAAAGCAAAATGTCTGGATTTTAAGTACATAATTAGCAGCGCCCACGATTTTACCGGCTTTTTACAGGAGTAGCGGAATAAAAAGCTTTCATATATACCTACCCAGATTTCTATGTATACCAAGATTCAATAAAACTGGTCTAGTAGGTAGGACTTTGCTACAATTGTCAAAATGGTTCAATTCGCGGTTGGCCCAATTTACGGTTGATCCAATTTGCAGTTGACCCAATTCCTTAATTCATGTTTAATTTTATTATTTTACAATCTATCTATCCATAAATTTCAATAGTAGATTTTTTTATTAAACCCTTAACGTTTTTTTATAAATCAACATTTAAACTTTGACTTTCAAAATTTTCAAGCGTTTTTTTGCATTGTAATGTGCGGAAGGCAAACCGACGCGACGTGACCCTTTGCAATTTTTTTAATCTAAAAGCACCTTTTTGTACTTTTAAAGTCTTGTGTTTTATCAACTCGAAAGAAACGACCCTCGCTACTGAAAGACATTTATACATTTTACTCAATAAACTTGGACTTCATATGGTAGGAATCTGTCTACCACATTCACACACTCCTTTTGTTAAGTCGGATAAACCAATTTTTTACTATTCTTAGGTTGACTTGCACAACAAAAAATAAATTAAAAATTAAATACAATCAACTGTCAAAGTTTCAAACTGATTAGATTTTTTTAATCAAACTTGTGGTCATGAAATAGAATTTACTTAATTGCATTTAGCTGGAAAATAGGTGAATCTCGTATATGCAAAATATCTTGCAACCTGCCCTTAATTAAAAAAATATTACGCTATAAAACAATATAATTTATTTATCATTCAATCATAAAATAAATAAATTATCTGTAGGTATATAAAGCTAAAGGTATTCGGAGAAAAATATTTTTATTCATTAGCAGAATTGAAAAAGATTAACGCCCGCCCGCCCAATTAGGCAACGAAGCGCTCAAAAAGATTCTGGGAGAAACATTTCTAAAAACAGTTAGTCTCGTCTATCACTGCGAGATATACACACGTTAAATTATCAGATTTTTCATAAATCATTTACTCAAACTTCATTCTAAGTGAAGAACGTGTCTGAGGTGCAGCGATAAAATTTGGAAAAATGTTGAAGTTGAAGAAAGGGACGCTTGTCCCAATTAACTATGGATTTACTTTGGGGGTGTGTGTACCCCGTGTGCATGTTGTCGGGCATATACTGCCTGCAAGAATTTCCTACCTCGCGCAGCCATCCCTCATTCTTTCACGGACGCCGAGCGGTGCAAACTGCATCAGAGCTACCGGTAACGTAACATCAGGTTATTCAATGTCTAACGGCTACAATTTACCCGTAGATTTATTTAATTTTGGTTCGTACTTTTTTCTAAGTTGATTTGAAATCTAACGAGATTTAAGTTATTAGTTAGTGGATTGAGTTTATTATTTTCAGGATGTTTTTTAATTTGTGTGGCGGTAATTTTTTTTTTGAAATTTAAGTTATTAGTTAGTGGATTTAGTTTTTTATTTTCAGGAAATTTTTATTTTTGTGTCGCGTTGCAACATTTTTTTGTTATTGAATTTCATATTTTTCAATAGATTTTTTTAATTACGTTTTTAACTGTGTTTTGTATTTATAATTTATCTTTATTTTTTGTTTGTACTGACTAATCTTCTTAGAGATCTAACTTAGTGAGCAAGTGCTTATTATTTTCAGGAAAATTTGAGAGTTCTGGCTCATAAAATTATTTTTATTTTAAATTGACTCATTTAGATAAAGTAAATTAAATTTATTAAAGAAAATATTTTTGTTAACAGATCAGCAGTATTCTGCAGATACCAGTGGTGCTGTCACCAAATCGCCGTGCAAAGTCTGTGGCGATAAGTCCTCTGGATACCATTACGGGGTGACTTCCTGCGAGGGCTGTAAGGTAAGAAGTGTTAAAAGCAAACTATCGCCAAATAAGACTGTGTTTTGTGCTCGTTTTAAGGTCTACGCTAAACGTACCGTGCTAAAAGAAAAGACAACAAATTAATTACACTAATGGGTACTTGTTTTGATTATTTATTATCGCATATTAATATTGAGTAAAATCACGGATAAGTATTGTGTATTAAAGTAATATAATTATTTGGATTACTAAAGTTATAAATACCATTTTTCTAGTTTTTTGGTAAAAATCCCGCTTTAAATAACTTTGTAGAGTTCCATTGTATTGTTCCTGTTATAAAAATAAACTTTTTGAGACTAAAGTTTATAGTTTAAGCCTATTAGGAGGTACGAGTACCTCTAATAGGCTTAAACAAAGCTTGTTTAATTATTTTAGTTTATTTCAATTAGTTTGAATCTCTTGAACTTTTCAGAACTAAGTACCTAAGTGAGTGGGTGATTAACTAAAAATATGAACTGTCAATTTTTTTTTGTATTTAAGTTTTATTGATTTATTATCACAGTTGCTCATAAATTGGATCTCATTAAATCTGAGGACAGTAGCGGACACATATGACTCACCGTTATGGCAGTCGTTAGTGAGAAGGGTAATACGGAGGTTCCTCTATTTCCTCCGCTGTACCCAGCTTTCTATCTTTGTTGTTTTTTTCTTAATTTATTACAAATTGTATTACTAACACTAGGTTTTTGTAAGTTGTTTGTTACTAACACATGTGAGCCAATGAAGCTCGAAATAAAAGAATAATATTTTTTAATTAAACCGCTTTTAGGCTCATAATTCAACGTATTATGCACGCGTGCGTTTTACATTACCATGCCGCACTAGTGCTGTAATAAGTTATCCTGACAAGTTAAATTCGTATCTTACTGCCAATTACATGTTATGAAACATTCTTAATTTAACTGGGTTATGTTTTGACGTATAAAAAAAAGGTTGGTACCAACAAAGAGTTTTTAAGCCACCAAAAATGGTTGTCTGTAAAATCGGTTAACGACGGATAATTTTACGTGATAACGTCTTAGACAATTAATAATTGAGATTTGTTTTTTCTTTACTTAAATATAATTTTTCCATGTCATTATATTCTGTTTTTAACCCCCGACGCAAAAACAAATAGGAAAAACCCTAAAGAATATTGTATGTCAGACTAGACTGTATAGGTTAAAAGTCTTTTGCCTGCCCTTTCGGGAGTATAATTAACAAAAAAAATTGCCTAAAAAACGTCGCGCATGTGGATATTGATCATTGCATCTCGGCATGAACTGCATCTGGGCATGAATTGAACACGTTCGCGTTCCGCTCGCGCGTCTTATACCGCCTCTATGATCGATTTACCACATTTATATTGTAATGTACTATTAGATGATTGATGTTTTTATTACAGTGGAGTCGAATCCCACCGGCTGTGCACCAATGGGTTTTTTTCTCACGAATAATTGATGTGAGCTAATTTGAAATTGCCCTTTCGGTAAAGAAAACATCGATCGTAATATAAAACTTGAGGATTAGTTGGCTACAGACGTACTTACGAGTTATTTTCTCAGGACACGGTCGACTAAGTTGAGAGGGCGGTAAATGTGCTGGGCAAGAATACTCCATCTAATACATGTCCTAGGCACTACAGCACCGTGAATAGCATAAATTTAAGTTGCTGGCGCTAGATTAATCTAGATTAGTTGTAACGGCCTAAATTATTTTAGTCTCTTGCTGCGATTAATAAAGTACCTTTTTTTAATTGTCAATAAGTGTATACATACTTATACGAAACTGGCTTTTGTTCGCGACTTCGTCCGCATAGGGTTTGAATTTTCAAAAATACTTTCTTAGCTGATGCTTACCTATCTGTATGCCGAATTTTAACCCGATTAGTCTACTGGGTTAAGCTGTGCGTTGATATATCAGTCAGGACTTTAAATTTTATATTTGTACCTATGGCTAATTAAGTACATTTATATAAAACTACGTATTATTTAATTTTAGAGTAGGGCTCCCCTGGACCTAGGGGAGCCGCTAAGATTGAAATACTTGCAACGGTTTCATTAGGGGAGCCGCCACAGGAGCCGTCTGACCATAACCCGTATGAAAATTAAATAAATATGACATAGTATATGTATTTTATACACTTATTACGAGTTTGTTATAATAAAAAACTCACACTTCCTCAACTTTAACCCTCCTATCCCCCCTTCAAAACGGGAAAATCCAAAATCCCTGAAACACGTCATGAATTATTTATGATAAGTAAGATCAGAAGTAGATAGAATTAAATTTTTTCAGTTCCTAGCTTTACAAATAACGAAGTTTCATATGATGTACTTTTAACCCCTAATTGTCACTGCTTAAAATGTGAAAAACAGAATATTCCTTAAACAGTTTACAGATAGAATTCCAAATTTTCTATTCCTATTACATCATCGATTGTATTCGAGCAACAAGTTAAAATCTTTGTCTTTTTGAAATATCAAATCAAATTAACGCTTTTTCTAAACAACAGATGATTTGAAAAGTATTTCTCAACAGTTTTTGTTAGCGTAAAAATTTACATAGAGCAATTTCATATAAAGATGAATAATTAAAAATACTAAACGTATAACAAATACACGGAATAAATACGTGTACGTAAAACTAAATCATTTTCCTAAGATTACACAACAAATAACAAACATAATAATTTCAATATACAAGAGAAAATACTCATTGAGAAATCTCTGAATTTACAAAAGCTACGAGTCGTAGACGCGCACTTAAGAAGGATTTATGCTCTTGAAGTTTGAAGTTAGTAGTAACTATTATGTATTCTGTGTTTGTAGCAAATAAGTAGCAAATCAATATCACTTCTAAACCGGCTATTTCCTTATGCTCATACTAGTATAACTACGAAAATATACATGTCCTCGTAGTCATACTATAACTTCATCCCATTCGTAAAATACGAGAGGCGCAGCTAGTCAATAATAAAAGGAGCTAATTAAATAATCCTCTCCGATACCCATGACAATCCCGACCAAAAAGATTCCATAAAGGTATTATTATTGTATTTTACATTTTAAAAATAGCAACTCAATTGCCGATGTTATGCTCCTGGCGATATCAAATCGGATTGCTGAGCAACATGTCCGAGGTTTAATGTCAGCGGGCGGACTGACGAAAAATTAAATTTTGCAATATTCAGGCCAATCTATTTATAGACTATCAATTTCCATGTCAATGGAAAAAATTGTCAATTGTCATATCGATTCAATAGCTACTTTGTAGGTTTCTGAATTAAATTATCTGCGATCTACCTTGATCACAGATTATACAGGGTTAATGAAACAATCAACAAAGTAAACGGTTTTTTTTCGAACGCTTTTCAAACGTCTTGTTATTTAGTAATGATTACCATAGTGATGACTATTGTAACATAGTCAAAACGTTTTGGTAATCGAAGCAAATACGCGATTTAGATCCGGAGAAATAGTTTTGAATACAAATCGTACTAGTTTAAAAGTTTATTGTCTTGTTATGTTAATAAGGTATCCGAAATGACAGGCGCGGACATTTTTTTTTGTATTTGTTGTTTTTTATTGTCTTCGACCCTATTCATGGTTATAAGTGACCATATAAAAAAGGGTTTGAGGGCTACTTTCATAATTAACTGTTCTACGCCTTTTGAAAATTCGAACATTTTTCCCCAACTTAAAGGGAGAAATCATTAACTTAAAAGTATACTTTTTTTGCGATGAGCTACCATCAGTCATAAAGTTTGACTATTATGACTATGACTAACTTTGAAGATTATAAGTACCTTTTTTTTCAACTGTTCTAAATCGAAAATTCAGTTATATTTCGAACTAGCTACGCCCCGCGATTTCACCCGCGTAATAATTTTCTGCGCAACTTTTTAATTTTTTATTTTATAAGAACCTTCTCCTGATAATACGAGGGCGGCACTGAAAATTTCGGGAATCAAGGAAGTGACACAACATTACTATTTAAAAATGTATTTATTGCTTGTCAAAGTATTCTCCGCGAAATTTGACACATTTTTCCATACGATGGAACCAATCATTAAAGCAACCATTCCATTCGGAAGTTGGGGTCTCCAAAATGGCCGTTTTGTAGGCGTCCACAGCTTCTTCAGGTGATGAAAATCTCTGACCACGCAATTTATTCTTTATTTTAGGGAAAGTATAGAAATCATTAGGGCTTAGGTCGGGGCTGTACGGCGGACGGTCTAATAATTCTATGTTTTCTTGCTCTAAAAACTCTTTTGTTCTGTTCGCGGTGTGAGAACTCGCATTGTCGTGATGGAGGATGATGCGGCGGCTGCAGTTCTCTTTACGGAGTTCAGAAACGACCTGTGGCAAACAAATGCTAGCATACCATTCTGCATTAACCGTTCTTTGTCCCTCAAGAGGAATAGTCACAACATGGCCGGTTTTGGAGACAAACGTGGCCACCATTTTTTTTGCAACACTCCGTGAACGAACAATTTTTGTTGGCTTTAACTCATTTTCGAACACCCAAACTCGTGACTGGTTTTTTGTTTCGGGTTCGTACGCGTATATCCAGGATTCGTCACCTGATACGATGTTGTATACAGCATTTGAGGATCCTGCGTGGAATCTTTCGAGAGTTCTGACGCACCAAGTAACGCGAGCCACTTTTTGCTCTTCACAGAGCGAATGCGGTATCCATCGGGAAAACAACTTTTTTACACCTAATTGTTCATGCAAGATTATTTGTATTTGACTCATGCCAATGTCTAAAGTTGCCTGAATTTCGCGGTATGTTACATGTCGATCTTCCTCAATCAGCTTACGCACAGCATCAACGTTTTCTTGGGTGAGTGCAGTTTTTGGACGACCTTGACGGGGATCATCACTGAGCTTGACACGTCCACGTTGAAATTCAGCAAACCAGCGATAAATTGTGGTTTTGGATGGGGCTTCATCACCAAATGCAGAAATCATCCGGTCAACACACTGTTTTTGTGATAAACCACTTCGGAAGTCATAATAAATCATCGCTCTTGAATTTTCTCGAGTCAATTCCATTTTCTCAACGACTAAACAAGTTTGACAAAACCTTGTGACAAGACCGAGATTCTTTTTTTAAATAAATAAATGGTATTCGATTTTTAAAACCAAGGACTTTTCAATTAAAAAGATTTAAATATGACTGGAACAGTGGAAATATTCCATTCCCGATACTTTTAGTGCAGCCTATGTAGCAAACAGACCAAAAAAAGAATTGGCCAAATTGGTCCAGGCGTTGTTGAGTTATGCGCTTACCAACACATTTTGCGATTCATTTTTATATTATAGATAGATTTCGAAACGAGTAGAAAAGAAAAATTGTTAAGTTGCACAGAAGTAGCCCTAAACTGTTTTCATAAAATAAATGATTGAATACCAAATTTATCAATAGCCCTGTATAGACGAAGACTTACACTCTTTATATTTTGGAAATTAAAAAGTAAATGAGATAGATAGACATTTCACTGTATCATAAAACCCACAAGGTGTAAAAAATAATGACATTTAAAATACAAAATAAACAATAAGAACCCTAGTATTAAATAAAAATAAATATTGTAAGTTGTACATTTGTGTATATGTTATGGACCAAGTGACTAATTGGTCATTATACATAATGCCTGTCACCTATTGGGTAGAGTAATAAAATACATGTTTTATTTCTGTTATTTCTATTTAAGACATTAAATCAAAATTTGAAACACAAAAAACACAAAAATTCTTTATTTTATAGATGTCTCCGTGTCCGTCCATATTCGCTTGATATGCAAAACTTATACAAAAATGCCCGAATCCATAACATAATAATATATACTGCAACATCAAATAGAACGTTTCAATTTAGTCTTATTACAACGAGAGTGAATGATTTGCGATTCATTCGTTGAACGTTGAATTCAGTAATGATTTGTTAAATATTTTCCATAGGACGTAAATAATTTTAACAGCACTGTTAATTTAACATCCATTAGCTAATGCCTCAATATGAATTAACAAACAATGTATAGTGAAATCAGACCTAAAACCTAAAACAATAAAGTGAAAACTAAATATTAGGTAATTCATTCGTAATAATTGTAGGTACACCATAATAATAAGTAATTCTGAAAGCTTAACATTAATAATTAAAATACTCATAGATAGATAGATAGATAGATAGATAGATAGATAACTTTATTTGTACAACACAGGAAAAAACAGAACACTATATACACAAAGCGAAGTAACAGCTATAAAGCATAAGTTGCACAAATGGGCGGCCTTATCGCTGAAAGCGATTTCTTCCAGGCAACCTTTGGATGGAAAAGAACTGATTCAGCTTTAATGGTAGGTTGTGAATTTCCTCAAGCAGGATACCAAACATAACCTGTAACAGGTGATAATATAAAGTATTTACATAAATATGGCTTTAAAATATCAAATTATACATACAATACATACCAATATATAATTATATACATAGATACAAAAAAAAAAAAAAAACATATATACATACATAAATAATACAGGAGTACATATGGATATTAGACAGTACTGAGGTAGTGATCAGTTACCATAGATTTGAAAATGGGTAGGGACTTAGCAGATCGGATGAGTTGAGGCAGGGAATTCCAGATCAAATACTCATATCAAATACTTTAAATAAATTGTGTACATATAGAATTTACTATATTTATCTGAGTATGTATAAATTAAAATGAATCACCGTAATGTATGTACGTACGGGCATAACTTCCGAACGACTGCACCAAATTGAAAAAAAGAACATATTTTATTAATTTTTATAAAGGTGGACCGCGTTGCGCATCTTGTTATTGATAAAATGTAAAACCTTCTAATTAAAAGAGGGAGATTGTTAATTACTTTATAGAACTTGTCCGGGTTCCGATACAAAGGCCACAAAAAAGTTGAAAATCTAAATTTGCCCATTTTTTCTTGTTTACTCAGGACCTTGATATGCACCTAATAGGGACTATAGACTTCAATATCTGGGTATAAATTTGAACTTGCTGGGTCCACCCGTTTCTGAGAAAATCGGTGGTGGCACACGGACAGACAGACGAACCAGAGAATGATCTTATATGGATTCCTTTTTTACCTTCTGAGATACGAAACCCTAAAAAGGAGGACATGTCGGATAATTTCTTATTCCACGCCGTCTTCCTACCTTCCTTCGTTGTCTACATAAGTCACTAGTGAACAGGTTCCTTCTAGACGCGTATGCTACATCTCAGACCGTATCCCCACTTACACTGTCTAAGTTTGTTTTAAAGCAACTGACTAATCTGGCTTATAACTGATTTATACAATATATTTCAACAAAGGGTATGTAATACGAAAGGGGGTTGTTAAAGACGTCTAGGCAAACTACTTTTGTTCTACGATTGTTGAACATTATAACTTTTTTGAAAAATTGAAAAAACCTTGAGAAACCTTTATTGGAAAGCACGTGTTTTTGGAAATATAGTCTATTCATGTTTTTAAAATAGTAATCCAAAACTCAATAAACAAATAATTATTCAAGGTCGATGACCTCTAATTCAAAAAACCAGCTGATTTTCCGGTAAACAGAACCTCAAAATGAGAAAAATTTGAATTCGTAAAATAAACGATTTGGTTTTATAAAAATAAATAAATTTCCTAGAACAGACGAGTAAGTACACACTTTCGTGACTCAAAGACCACTAAATAAATAGGGGCATTCAAGGGACACGACTAAAGGTAGGAAAATGACAGTCGAACAAAAAACTTTACCGAGCTTTTGTCCGACAAAAGCCGTATAAGGAACTTGGTATTTAATAAGGAACTTCGTTGCAAAAAGTGCCTAGGGGTAGGTATTAAGTTTTGACTACTAAAGTAACTCCATAGCATAGAAACCGTATGTACCTTATATACAAATCGATATGTATTATGTAAATACAGTGTTGCATCCTACATTGGTCGTCCCATCCATCCATTTATTAATCAAGACTATCCGGGTCATAATAGGGCTTCCAATCATCTGATTATAATATTCACTATTGCACATCTATAAAGAATACAATGCAAATATTTTTATTTGACAGAAAATACATATACTTTGATCATAGATCACGTGAAGCTCGAAAGGGGGTCCATAAAAATCACGAAATATCACAAGGGGGGGGGGGGGTAATACACCGCCCCTCCCGATATACCCTTCTTCCTCCACCTCCTAATATATTAATCACGTGTATTTATTTATAGCCAACTAGCAGCGCCCCGCGGTTTCACCTGCGTAAGTCCCGATCCCGTGGGAATATCGAAAAAAATATCCTATGTCCGTCTTCTGATTGTAAGCTACCTCCCCACCAATTTTCAGCCAAATCGGTTTAGCCGTTCCCGAGTTATAAATGGTGTAACTAACGCGACTTTCTTTTATATATATAGATTTTTTCGTCAAACAGTCTTTAATTTTCTATAATTAATTTAGATGATACTTATACCTGTATTTTATAAAAATTTAAATAAATTAAGATTCTTTGTAGTTACTAAAAAAATCACGTGATAGGTATGGGCGGTAGTCTTAAACATCACAATGTATCACCAAAGGGGAAGGGGGGGTTAAAAATGCCAAAAAAAAAACATCACGTAATTAATGGACAGTCTCATTATAATAGACAGGTCAATGCGGTCCCGAAGGCCTGTACTAAGGTACATTGCCGATTAATAGCTGAAACAATTGTAAAGAAGTAACTGTCCTTTTTACAACAGACTTTAAACTATGAGGTTCGATTATGTGTACAACACTAACAGCACTCTCCAGATGCTCTCCAGGCAAGCAATAAATTACTTTGTTTGTTTGAAAACGCTACACACGGATAAAATTTTGCGCGAAATGCTATGACAGTTTATTATGCTTTCTCTAAAAACTGTATCTTTTATATTTATTTTAAAGACTTTGGCTTACTAAAAAATTGTAACATATATATAAATACATACACGCGAAAAACATGAAAATATTTCTGTCAGTTGCTATTGCAGTTTTACCTTTCTATACTATTGCAGTTTAACCTTTCAGTTTTAATAAAGGTCTTTTTATTCCATTATTGCTAAAACACTAAAACAATGAGTTTTTTATTTTTAGGAAAGACGAACTTTGTGTATGCCTGTTTTTCAAAATGGTTTGAGATTATACTACTTTAGAAAAATACATCCTGACCATAGAACTTTACGTTCGTACCTCACAACTAGAAAGCTCACCGGACATTTTACATCATAACAAAATGAACTTTATTGGCTAAAAAATATGGTTTATTTAGAAAATCACAAACTCGGAGGAAAATCTCGGTCCGAAAAGGATAGAGATAAGAGTGTAAGTGTATCCCTTTCCAACTTTATTGCCAGTTCGAAGACATTTAATTGTAATAGAAATGGTAGAAAATTAATATGCCTATAGCCAATTGAAATATCACTTTTTTAGTAGAAATCACAATATTTTTAAGATTTTTGAAATTTTTAGGGATTGGTTTTCCTTATTTGTACGAAAATAATAAAATAATAAAATTGTTAAACTATAAAAAAGTTCGATTGTCAATGTGATAGTAGGATTTATTTACACGCAACGGCAGCCCATCTGCCATGTTAATTTGATATCCGCGGTAATTTCGAAGCAATATTTATTGCCATTTCCATTTTTAATATTTTTTCCAAATAAACAGTATTATTTAATTGAATATGGATAAAATTTGTTCTAATAACGGCAGCGAAAGCCAGTCATACCTTAATTGCTGAGTTTTTTCTTTCAGTAAGTAACTCTACCTAAAAATTTTCTTTTTTAGAAAGTGTGATAAGTATGGTTAACCCATAAATAAGGATAAAATTATGAGATCATAGAATGAAATGATATTATTTATCTAATCTGTATTTACAAATTACTTACAATTTAAAGTAGAAAGATCCTTGTTTGACATCTAAATATTAAACATAGTTTTTAAAATGCCCCGCGGTTTCAACAGTGTAAGAATCAATGTCCAATCATGATTCTAAGTTTAATTTATCACATAAGTCCATTGGTTTCCGAGCCTCTGTATTACAAATCTATTAAACAAAATAAAATTAAAAACAATCACAATATTTTCTCTTAGCAGTGTACCTATTGTATACGTAGTTATAGGTTATCTTTTAATACTATTTTAATAAATATTGTGTACTTATAAGAGGTAACGTTTGTTTGAATGGATGAACAAATTTGGATATTTCTCTAAAAAAAACTACATTATTAGGTGATTCCCTGGGGCCCATTATGTAGATAGCTCGGACAGCTCTTTTTACAGTACCTATATTTTTATAGGTACTGTAAAAAGAGCTGCAGATAGTCATGCTAAGAATAGCATGACTATCTGCAGTACCTACAACCCCACAGCTTGTCGCTGACTTAGATTACACCATCTGTCGAAACCAGCTATTTCAAAGAAAATAAATAAGATCTAAAACTTCACATCATAGCCTTTATAGTTATGTAGCTGTGCGTGTATTTCATCTGCGGAAAATTTGAACATTTGGTCACCCTAATGACAGAGACAAATATACCATCTCAAATCTATCTTTCTCGGCTCGCTTATGGGCCTCTGGTGAGCATTCCAGTTATTTTCCTATAAGTTTCCTGACGCTCCCATATTTCCTTTTTTTTCTTCGGTTGCAGACCGAAGTTTTTAACCCAGGGAAACTTTCTATTGTATAAATGTTTTCCGGACGATATTTTGTTAGTCACGTTTCATTTCGGCAAAACATTAGTACCTACTTACTAATCAATACCCGAATTTCTTTCCGTTGCGAAATATGGAAATCATTTATGCATAGAATGAGAAAAATTTAATCACGTGGATGTTGTGGTCGAGCGACAGGAGAGCCGCGTGACGAAAAAATGTGACCCGACGTTTCCTTACAGGGATTCTTCCGACGGAGCATTCAGAAGCAGATCGAGTACCGTTGCCTCCGGGACGGAAAGTGTCTTGTGATAAGACTCAACAGGAATCGCTGTCAGTACTGCAGATTCAAGAAGTGTTTAGCTGTCGGAATGTCTCGTGATTGTGAGTACATTGTTTACATCTTATTTACCCTCTATCTATTCTATTCAGTATAAAGAACGACAGGAAAGTATGTACTTGGAAAAATTTTAAAAAAGTAAAAGGATATAGGTACAATTTTCACAGTTTGTGGGGCGTAGCTAACATGCCAGCTACGCCCCAGGGCTTCCCTGTCATGAGCGTCGCGACGCCTTGAGGCGCCACGGTATTATACCAAGGGCGTCGTGCGGCTATTAATACTACAGGCAGATTCAAAATAAATAAGACAATTATGAGAGTGCAAATTTCGAAACTTTTGCCTCGTTTTGAGAAGCTATGCTCAGAAACGCAAGCACATCCGTCTTATGAATAGTTAATAGCAAATGAAAAGAGATTGCTTGCTTTTTTATCTCTTTTGTTTGCTTTAATTTTTGTTTTTCTTTATTTTATATTATAACTAGCTATCCCGGCAAACGCAGTTTTGCCATTTACAAAAAGTGTATAATGGAAAAAAATAGAGGATATTTTTTAATAGTGTTAGATTCTCAGATAATATACAATTATATTATCTGAGAATCTAACACTATACACACAATTGCGTGCCCGATTTTAACAAAAACGGAAACAGCATCATAAAATTTTTGAAAAGTTACTACCCTAGCCAGGAATCGGAGCTGTTGATTTTGAAAAAGAAAATCTATATTTTTATACCAATTGATAGTGTTGCTGGTAGAGATTAATTTCTGGAAACAAACATAGTATGGAAAATCGAAGGAAATAGCTTTTTTTGTAATTTTCAACAATTTTCATCTTTCTGTCTCTGGCAAAATAATAGTAGAGTATGAGAGATCGAGACGAAGTAATATTTTTCTAAACTTACCTCATTAGCCATACTTCCTCACTACGTTTTTAGGGGATATTAGTATGAAAATTACAGAAGACTACAAAATTAGCTATTTCTTTTGATTTAACATACTATGTTACCAAAAATTGATTTCTATCAGCAATACTATCGACTGGTAAACATTTTTGTTTTCAAAATCAATAGGTTCTAATCCTGGCTAGAATTACGGCTATTTCAAAAATCAAATGATTCAGTTTTAGTTTTTGTCAAAATCGGGCACGCAACTCCTTTCAGGATTTTTCACTTATAGTTTAGAATATATCTCTGGAGGCCCATGTAAATAATTATTTTGTGCTATTGGAAGTTTTTCTGACAAATTATTATTAGGCCAGAACTACAACTAGTAGGTAAATGTATGGCAAGAATGCTAGGGCGTCGAAAAAATATGGCAACTTCCCCAAGGGCGTCACAAGTTTGGGAAGCCCTAAGGTACGCCGTTAAATAATTTTAAACCCATTGAAATCTAGTTTTACTATTGGATAGAGTATTTTTTTTTCTATGAAAGCCGTGTTATACTTAACAAAATCAAACCAAAACCGAGTACTACGTAAAATTGCGGCCGCTAGCACTGCCCGCCGCATTTTGGGAATCCTGTTTACTCGTATACTTATAGTGCAGTATGTCTCAGACGCGTTGTGCAAAAAAAGAGTTTGGTCCATTGAGTTTTAGTTAAAATTTTTGAAATTGAAACCGAGGGTTGCACCTGGTGAACAATACCTACTTTTACCATATGAACAAAATATGTTCCTATTTATATGTTACATTTACTGTAGTATGTTCGCAACGTATGACACTTAAGCCAAGCGCTGAATAATATGGATTAAAAGTTGCTGACATTGTGTAAATCGTGCTAAATAGATGTTAGTTGTAAAGTTGCCACAAAGTCACATTTGCAACAGAAAGAAGGATGGAGAAAGAAGGAAAGAATGTATGTACTATAGATTTGTATTTGCATGTCAATACATTAGTTTAAAGTTGAGAATCTTTATAATAATATTTTATAAGTTCTTATTAATGTACCAACTTTTACGCAAATAAATGAACTGAACTGAACTGAAGGATTATGTATAAGTACTCGTCACAATTTTTTTTTTAAATATAATACTTTTTTTTATAACTAGGTACTTAGAACTACGCTCGTTTCAAAAATATTTTGCTCAAAACAAAGCAAACTCTGCATAACTATTTAAATTCCTATGAAAGACTTACGAAGGTCAGAAAGACAATTCTCGTAAATAAAATATTCTGTTCAAATTACATTGCAATTATAATTATCATTCCAATTCCGTTTCCGAAAAAATGCTGAGTATGCTGAGTTCGTTGAGGGTATTTTTTGTAATCGAAATGCATTCGGAATGATATTGCAATGTGATTTGGACAATGTAATTTACGAGGATTGGCCTTCAGGAGACACCTCACAGCGACGCTGACTGCTGCAGATTCGATTCCCAACGTAGAATGTAGGTATATTTTCTCAAATATGTTGTTCCTGTTCTAAGTGTTTCTGTTAGAATTTACAAAAAATATAAATCTAACCTTATCTGGAAGAACTACCATAATCAAGACTATTTGATGAGCTTTCACGTATCACACATGGCGTTATGAGCAACGTGCTAGGAATTTCTTTTTAAAATCATATGATAGGACGTATTCTATTGACGAACTCTGCGGGGGGGGGGGACCCGCCTACGACGCAGGTGTTTGTGGGTTCAATTCCCACCTCAAACAAATGTTAATTTACAGATATTCAGATCTAGGTGTTTCTGTATGTATGTATATTATGATATGTCTACAAAACAAAATAAACGTATATAAGTATTCTATCCGTTGTCTGGCCATCACACCATAATACAATTGCTTATCTCAGGGCTAGATGGCGCTGTGTAAAGTGTCTTACAATATTTATTTATTATAAATATTTATATTGTATATTCCTTTGAGAGACGTCCCTGACGCACCCCTTCCCAAACAAAGACCATGATGGCTGATCTATAGATCAACGATCGTCCATTTTCCAATTGACGCGTGCGCATTGCACATGATGCATATTGCAGTTCTAATATTAACTATAAGTTAAGCTGTTGTGCCCTGAATATTCTGACCATAACCGCAGTACGCGCCTGATTGAATTGATATTGCAGCTGTGAGGTACGGACGTGTCCCGAAGAAGTCATCCAGGGATACTTCGAGCAACGAAAGTCTACCCGACGTGGCTAAGAGTCTTGCCAATCCCGAACCACCAAATCAGGAGGAGAAAATGGAAAGCGAGGCGAGCCACTCTGGCGAGACCAAGGAGCTCGTGAAGCTGGTGACCTCAGCTCACTGCACGAACAACTCCTACACCCAGGACTTGAAGTTCACTTTGCAGCATCGGGCTCTCACCATCAACGTCGATGATTCCGACCATGAAGGTAGGTCTTGATTAAATAGGTACAAAACTATTACGAGTCATTTAAAAGGGGGAGCGTTAATCGTGAGATAGTTCTTGACAGGGGGATCGTTAGGGGGACCGCGACCTGCGATCAGGCCAGCCACCTTAATTATAAACTAAATATTTCGTAAAAATACGAAAAACTTCTTAAAAACAGGTCATTAGATAGATAAATATTTGCTTTTTTGAGTATCTGAAAAACTTTAATTTTTCTATTTTAATGTTTTGTTGTCACTAATATCAAGTTTAAAAAATATTGTAGCTCTTGTTATCCGCAGGTATCTTTATTAAATGGAGGAAAGATTTAATTTTCGTTTGAATAGAATTTGCTCCGAAACTACTGGACCGATTTGATGAAACTTGAATAAGAATACATTCATTGGGAGCAACATAGGGTACTCTATATCCCGATATTCTCACGGAATAGGGAATTACGCGGGTGAAGCCGCGAGGTGATGCTAGTACTTAAGTTATATTTTGTTATAACTGAAAATCACGATAAGTGTCCTTCTTAGAACCGATTGCAGCGGACTGGAAAAATTCTCGATATATGAAACTTAATAAGAAATTCTTTTAATGTACCTATTCTTGTATTTATTTCTGCTTGAATAAAATAATATTTCAATTGTATTTCTTATTTTCCAGAAAGGTGAAATACTTGTTTGTTTTTTTCACGATAATAGATAGACTTTCCAGATAATTCGACGGATTCAGGATGTCTGCTTTACGAACGCGCCTATCAATAATAAGAAGGCACAATAAACTCATGAGTTATTTTTTAATAAACTTTTATTAGTTTCACCTGTATGTTTGCTTGTATGTAACCGACTCTTTTGGGCTCCATTTGGTCATACTTTGTTTGTGATCAATGATCATGCTCACAAAGATCAAGATTTGTAAGGTTAAACATGTGATAACTATATGAGTTTTTAGTTGTTTATTTGTAAATAATTATATTCAAGAGTAACATCAAGAGTCCGTTTTTTCATAGACGGAGTTAAAAAGTAGAGTAAAACACTCGGTATAGCAATATTTTTTTCCTCAGTCTGCGTACTTACCTACTTTGAATCCCATGCTCCGTTCAAGATTATTATTTTGAATCCTTTACTCCGCTCTGGATTCAAAATAGCGTCCTCTCGTAAAAAGTATCATTTAATTCCCTTGAGTTACAATATATTAGTGTAGGTATGAAAATCATCAACATACCTAGACAAAAAACTTTGATTAAAGTACAAAAAGCCGGTTAAATTTTTAGTATGCCCCGGTAGAGTCGACGGAGAGCTTTTTTATATTATTATTGGAAAATGTAAACATTTTAGAAAAATACAAAGTTAGTTTTGCAATGGTTTCCCTTGAAACCTTATAAAGTCTATAAAATTTTCTATCAAACATTTCTGGCTGTAGCTGTTAGTAGATACAA
The DNA here is from genome assembly GCA_951213275.1 of Idaea straminata. Taxonomy (NCBI): domain Eukaryota; kingdom Metazoa; phylum Arthropoda; class Insecta; order Lepidoptera; family Geometridae; genus Idaea; species Idaea straminata. The sequence continues at coordinate 17,840,305 of OX577845.1, read as the reverse complement.
AAAACCAGCCAAGTGCGAGTCTGACTCGCACACGAAGGGTTCCGTACTAGTTGTATGGGAGCCCTACTTAAATATTTTTTTCCCGTTTTTAGTATTTGTTGTTATAGGGGCAACAGAAATACATAATCTGTGAAAATTTCTAGCTATCACGGTTCATGAGATACAGCCTGGTGACAGACAGACAGACCGAACGGACAGTAAAGTCTTAGTATAAGGGTCCCGTTTTTACCCTTTGGGTACGGAACCCTAAAACACATTGTGAAATATCGAAGTGTTGAAAGAAAGGGTAGGTAGAGGTAGTAAGTAGGTATGCTTTGACGTTGTTATTGTTCAACTTTTTAAATTTTATTTCGAAAGCACATGCCACTTGCTTGTACTTGAATACGAGCTGTTTTTCCCAATTATACCATTTTAATTTGGTCCTTTTTGCGTGAGGATGGAGTAGGCTTGCCCAGCACCTACTGCACCAACCCTCTCAGCTTAGTCGACCATGTCCAGAGGAGAGATCAATACTTCTGGAGCCAACTAAGCCGCGGGTTTCATCACGATGTTTTCCTTCACCGTAAGACCAATGTCAATTAGCGCACAGAAAAATCCATTGGTGTACGGCCGGTTGGGATTCGAACCCACGACCTTCAGAATGAAAGTCTAGGTATCTAACACTAAGCCAACACCGCACTTGGCTTGGCATGTCATTCCTTTTGCGCGGTAAGCTGAAGGTCACTAGTTCATATCTTATCGCGGTGTAATTTTTAGATAAATTCAGAAAAGAAATTACTTAATTAAATTAGAAACTCATTAATTCGTTACATTTAATTTGTATTGGATATTTTAAATATTTCTACTTTTTCTTCAGGTATTTGTAGCGCTCAATAAATTACACAAACGTAATTCTAGATAAAAACAATTAAACTTGCTAATAGTATATTTTTTAGATTATTTTAATTAAAATAGGTCAGCGTCTCACAAGATAGTAAATGACGATGCGATCTGAGATGTAGCATGCTTTCCTAGAAGATATCTGTACTCGTGACTCAAAGACCCCAAGTTAGTAGGAAGACGACAGACGGTTTTGTGATGATTTGTTTTGTTAAATATTTAGCTTCTTTATATTTGAGGTAAGATTTAATTCTTAGGTAGTGGAGGTGAGGAAGCAGCGAGTTCAACAACGGACCGTGTGACGGACATGCGTTCGGTACTGTGGCAAGGATTGGCTCAACGCATGACTCCCTCTGTTCAACAAGTCGTTGAGTTCGCCAAGCGTTTACCCGGCTTCTTCGGACTACCGCAGGACGACCAACTCATTTTGATCAAGGTTTGTTACATACGTAGGCTACAAAGTTGTACTTCGTAATACCTATATTTTAAAGGTTCTCCTTTGCCGATTGGACGAAGCCTTTGCAATCGGCATCCATGAGTTGATATTCGTGATAACTAGATGTCGCCACTAGTCAATTTAGATCGCGCTAGCATTACGTCGTTTAGAAATATAGGGGAGCCGGCGTTGTCGGTGTAATATTCAATCGGTTCAGTAGTTTTTGAAGAATTTTTGGAAATTGCTTTGTTAGAGTTCGCAGACTCTAGCTGAGCAATTATAAAACATTATCTAACTAAAGGCAAGCGCTGTCTCTTATAATATTAAGAATTAGTTTCTATTTATGGAAAGTATCATTATTATTTCAGTTTCTATTAAAACTCTACATTATTGTTTTATAATTATCTTCTTTTTTAAGTTTTGTAAAATATGCTTCTGATATTTATTCTATTTTATTTTGCTAAAGCTAAAGTTTTCTTTTATATTTATTAGTAGGTTATTTAACTTTTTTAAAGATAGCGACTTTAACATTTATTTATTTATAATTCGCTGAGTTCGTTACGGTTTATTTACACGGGATTCGATTGATTCGTATTTTTTTAACGAACGCGTTTTAAAATACTATTTGTAATTAAGTCGTAATCGTAATTTTTCACGTATCGTGATTCATTTAAACACGACCACTAAAACTACATTGCTGCTGTCAAAAAAAATCACGCATCGTAAAAAATAACGATACAGTAAAAAAGACGAATCGTCGTCGTGTAAATGAGCTCTTATTCTTATTTACATTAACTATATATAAGCCTTAGCCTAAACCGCGAATTATCAGCGATTTTTTTTAGTTTATAGTTATTACCGTGCGAAAATCTTGCAACTGCAAATGTATATACCTATGCATCCGTAAGTTAAACGTCACCATCGTAAAACCATCCCTGTCAGTGTGCTATTGTGTCCGCAGCTAGGGTTCTACGAGATCTGGCTAACGCGTGCCTCGAGGCTGGCTTCTCCCGATTCGATTGTTTTAGATGACGGCACTCAGATCTCTCAGAGCCAATTGACCGTAATGTACGATGTGAGTACCTACTATAATTTATATACTACTACTATAATTTATATATTTTGGTCTAAAGATCACTTATTGTGCGTTCTACAGTTAAATGCCAATAATTACCAACTTCGCGTGTACCTATGATTAAAATGACTTATATTGACTGCTCTATAGTTAGATAAACAGAGCTATTTTATAAAATATAGATATTAAGTTTAAGTATATAAGCCTTACCCACCCGTCTTCTTGAAATATCAAGAATCTTATTTGTTTATAAGTGCGTAATTATAAGCATACACTACGCTATTGATTGTTTGAAGTATTCTTCGAGATTGAAGAACGTCTGCTACATTTTTTTGGTACTTTCCTTACGAAAATTTATATTTAGGTATAGTTATGTTTCTATTTCGGTTGTCTTTTGTTTCCGTTTCGATTGTCTTTGGAGCTCAGACCGGATGGTTTCAAGTTTTTTGAATAGTTGGATCACCACCCCGCACTCGGGTTTTTGTTGTACGGTTTCCCCGTGTGTGATTGATGCCTTACTTCAGATTGTGACTGTACCTATGCTTGTCTCTACATCTTTAGGAAAAGTTTACGAGTGCGATCCTGAAGTACCTGTGGACGCTGCAGAAACTGCAGTTGAGTGACGAGGAAATGGCCACCTATACCGGAGTGTTGCTGCTGTGTCCTCAACGGCCTGGCCTCTGTGACTCTGAACGGATACTCGCCTTGTACCGCTCTCTACTCGATGCATTCCGATTAACGGTACGTATTTGCAGTTCAATTAGATGGATAAATACCTTTTTGTAAACACCATTTTTAAATTAAATTAAATAAAAAACAAAGCTCTCTAAGTGTTACAAAGGGCGGCCTGATCTCTTCCAGGCAACCTTTGGATGCATTTGGCATTTTTGTAATTTTGAGTTCCATACCCATATAAGATCACTCTGTTGTCCGTCTAATGATGTAGAAATAAGAAAATTAACAAAATTTAAGGTCACATCATGTTTCTTGTAAATTTCTGCTAAAACAATTTTTAAGAGTTTTTCTGCCTTTTACGTCAGCTGTTGAATTTATGTAAGATATGAGTCTTCTCCCGAAATAGAATGATTATTACAATAGAAATGGACGCAGAGGGCATGCGACCGATAGATTTAGAAGTCTTTGGAGGAGGTCTATGTTCAGCAGTTGACATCCAGCGGCTTAAAAATATTGTTTTAAGGGTCGTGCGGGTTAAGCGACGACGCCTGGCGAGGTCATTACTTCGATGGTTGACCAATTAGTAGGGAGGAAAAAATGTACCGGTTCCGTACCTCAAAAGATAAAAAGGAACCCTTTTAAGATCATCGTCCGTCTGTCCAGATCACTTTCTTGTCCGTCTCTATCTTTCTGTGTGTCACCACCGATTTTTATTTACTTTCAAGGTGCTGGAAAACAACCCCGAAGGATCAGCACGGCTGGATGCCCTTACAGCGGCCGCGCACGAAGCCCGTGTGATCGGTGCACGACATCACCTGATGCTCTCTTGGTGCCGAGAAAATTGGACCAGGATGTCATTACCAGCTTTGTTTGCCGAGATATTTGACATACCCAAGACTGACGAAGAAGAGACCCCCGAGGGGGCGGCCGCTACTGCCGCTACTGCCGCTACTGCCCCTACTGCCGCACCTACTAACTAAAACGACAACAATCGATTATTCACATCCTCCAATTTAAAGCATGCGAATAGGTAAAAGGAATCAAGGGCCGTTTATATCCTCGTTCTACCCAATCGAAAAAATAAACTACTTTCTATTTCTGCCAACTCTCATGTTTAAAACACAATTAGTGTAATTGACTACCTCTTTTTTGCCATCATAATAATAACCTACCTATACCACATGATTATAAAAGGACCCTATACTATACCAATTGATTTATGGATTTTTGAATTCAATATCTTCTGTTCTTCTAAAGGTCACTGGAAAGATTTATTTTAATTTAATATATTTGCCCAATGTAAAGAACATATTTAAAAAAACACTAGATGTTGCCCGCGACTTCGTACGCGTGGTAGTTTTGTTTTATGTACCAAAACCTTCCTCTTAAATCACTCTATCTATTAAAAAAATCCGTTGCGTAGTTTTAAATCTAAGCATACATAGGGACAGACAGCGGGATGCGATTTTGTTTTATACTATGTAACGATAATGAAGTTCATTGTAAAAAAGTAAAAATGTTTCATGATCATCACTCAAATCTGTTACATAATGTTTTTTCTTAATTCCTGTAAATTGGCAATAAAGATGACACTGATTCTGCGGTAAATAATAGATTGAACTTACCTTGTAATATTTACCGCAAATCAAGAATGATTTGTTGTAACTATTACACACACGCCACAATCGCACAGCTGTCCATTTCAAATTAGTTCACCGATTCGTGTACAATCAACCAATCACAAGAAGCATACAATACCGCCAATTAAGTTGGAAATCAAACCGCGCTGTTTCAAAAATTTCAAGTTTAAAGAATACACTGGGCTGATTTTATGACAACCATGTTTGGTTCTTTTAAAAATCGTTGGGTAGGACGAGGACCTACTTTTTTCAATCTCTCTCAAGCAAGAATAAGATGACCCGGGGCTATTGTGACAAGAGTAATTATGTACGTTTACAGGCTATTTTCAGCAACATGACCTTGTCTTCGTGTTATTTACTTTTTATATTGGCGAAGAACTATCAAAAACTCTTCTAAAAAATTTGACGCAAGGTTTTATAAACAATTTGACCTATGGAATTATTTACTCGCCCCGCTCTCCGGGTCATCTCTTTCTTATCTCTAAAATTCTATCTATTCCGATTTTCGTAAAATTCTAGTATGTATGTAATTTACAAATGTTTTTACCCTAAAACCATAAGAAGTTCTGAGTAAGTTCGGATATCTAACGCAGTTTTAGTTTCTATCGGCCCCGAAACTTCTGTCTTTTAGTCAAGTTTAGTCAGTCAAATTCAAAATATATCTGGTAGATCGTAATTAATATGTATATAGTTCTACACTATCAATAAGTACGTATATATTAAGTATAATCAGATATCAAAATACGCAGCTCATCGTAGATTTTTAAATAAATGTTATAATGTCCCATATTATGGGATAGCAAAAGTCTTACGTATCATGGAATTTTGTTTCTTCTTAACTTTTCATGTGGCTGTGGAGCCAAAGCCAAGACGTTGTTGAGGCCCTTTCCAATAATAAGTTTAATGACAGAGCGTGATGTGCACCGGCGATAAGCCCCTATTATTTTAATCATCAATATTAAAATTATTTCTCTTCTGTTATTAAGGAAAAATACGTCTTCTAAAATTGCAACTGAGACGAGACTCGAACTCAAGTACAATTTAAGAATTATTTTATTTGCCTCCATTTATTAACCCCCTTTTTTTCGAATTAAGTTTTATGAATTTTCTATAAACTCGAATGTAAAAAAAACAGTTAGCCAAGTGCAACCATGCACAGATTTAAAAGTTTTATTTAAGTTCTATTTGAGTTTTATTAAAGTCCTTTAACTCAAGCAGTATTTTTATACCCTGCTTATATACGAGTAACAGTTCCATAAGTCTACGGTGAGCCTTTTCCCCCCATATGTTATATTGACCACTATAGTGCGGTAAATGAACACTGTACTGTTATTACAAATATACGATCTACAGATTTTTTTTAAGCTGGATGTTTCTACATACCTATATAATTATAACAGAAAAGTATATATGCATTCCATCTTCTGTCTGGCACCCATCCCAGTTACTAATTTTAGGGCTAGATGGTGCCGTGTAATTTGTTGTATTTATTTATTTATTATATTATGTATTTTCTTCCTTATTATATTTCTTATTGTGTAGATTATTTGTAGTAAAAACTAAGATTTTGTGTCTAAGTTCTTATTTAAGTAGATGTTTTTAAATGTTCTAAGATTTCTTTATTTTATTTTTAAGTTTTATGGCTTCGTAAGATTTGTGTATTGTCTGTGCTATGTTTAATCGTTGTATTAAGTTTTGTTATTTCTTTAATGTTGTATTAATTAATCTTCTTGTTTTCCGCTAAAGCCAGTCCGTCGGAGTTTTAGCTTCAACGAGAAGGCGGAACATAATAATTTCTACCAAATTAGTTTATCTAGTGTTGACTGTACTAGAATTAGATAAAATCACAACGGGTGTATTTTCTATACAGTTTGATCGCCTTTTGTTTCCATATTGATCGATATTCCATATTGATCGTATTTGTTTCCTCTTTGATCCCCTTTTAGTCACCACTTTGAGTTGGAAACATAATTTAGGATCAGGTTAAAAAATGTTTTGCTATTCCTAAGTACCAGGTCATACTATACTTAAATAAAAATCACAATGATGACTATTATTTCTCATGGGCGTAAAAAACTCCTTGGCATAATGAAACATCACTACATCACTACACTGAATTGCGCGACTAGAAAGTTGCGCCTGTTGTTATCAAAATATATATCTGAAAAACTACAACAAACTAAGAAATTAGTAAGAATAATCTGAATTATAAATATCATATAACAGGTAGATATTACTAATATTTCTAGATTTTGAAACTTTCTTGTATTTAACAAACACTCGTCTAGTGTTTTAATCACACCATAATATCACTGCTTAGGGACACTGTAGGTAGATGTGTGCCAATACCTATAGTCATACAATCACACTCCTGGATTTGTCAGATGATGTTTGTTTTATGGATCTATCATATCTAAAGCTGTTCTATTATAATATGCATGATATTATTAAACATCTTCTAAGTAGGTACTATAATATTATTAATGTATTAATTAGAAATTGTAACTATGGTAACCTGGGGCTATTGTAATACTATGAAACTTCTTTTCTCTTTTGTTTAGTTAGCCTTATTTTTTAGCCTCATAAAGTCACTACAAAGAATTAATCCGGGTTCAGTTATTTTAGCCTCATAAAGTCACCACAAAGAATTAATCTGAGTTCAGTTACTGTAGCCTCATAAAGTCACCACAAACAATTAATCCGGATTCAGTTACTTTAGCCTCATAAAGTCACTACAAACAATTAATCCGGATTCACTTTAGCCTCATAATAGTCACCACAAAGAATTAATCCAAGTTCAGTTACTTTAACCTCATAAAGTCACTACAAAGAATTTATTCGAATTCAGTTACTATAGCTTTATAATATAGTCACTACAAATAATTAATCCGAGTTCAGTTACTTTAGCCTCATAAAGTCACTACAAAGAATTTATCCGAATTCAGTTACTTTAGCTTCCTAATATAGTCGCTACAAAGAATTAATCCGAATTCAGTTACTTTAGTCCCATAATATCGCCACAAAAGTCCCGGGTTATCTTACTTTTTAGATATTTACATAGTATAGGTACGTGTTATTTAAAAATATCTATTATTACATACGCATAATTAATGCTTATTCTGTTTGTGTAAATTCTGTTAGTATTTAATAAAAAGAGAAATTTACATTTAAGGGCCTTTACCGACTATTTTCCTTGACTGACTGATGGTTAAATAGCACAGTTCCTGTAAAATCATAATTAGGAAAGAAAAACTACATTTTAGAGTGTTAAAAAATTATAATAAAAAACGTAGCAATTTTAAATATAGTGAACCAAAAACAAAAAGCTACAGCCACTGTCAGTCGTAGGTACAGTAGAGAGAGGCCCAACTCTAGAGCACGCATTTCTTGATTTAAACGTAAGTTTTGTTTATTCTTGCTCCAGTGCTTTCTTTTTTCTGCTGCAAGTACGAAACAAATAGGTTTTTGCATTTACTCAGCATTTTGCACTAATTTTAAGGTTTTAAGTTTTTAGTTCCATTCTTTGGACATGTTTGATTCAACTTATAGGGTGAATACGTGGGCATGCCTATTCCATCTCTATACATGTCTCAGGCACAGGTTGCAGCGCCCATTTCACAGCCAGCGCTGTATAAATCTTAACAGCAGATTTAAGATAGAGTTAACATCGAGCAAATACTCAGTAGAGGCGTAAAGACAGCCTTCGAATTTCGAAACTAATCAGCTTTTCTACTGATGTGCTAGTGAACAATCAAATGAAGTATTTTACATTATTTTATATAAACAATCAGTAAGATAAAAAATGTTTAATATACCTACTCTTGTATTCTTTTGATTTCTTGAATTGTATACCGTAAAATTATTGATTTTAAGATAAAATACATAAACATATTATGTCAGCAATTATAAGTACCTATAGTAATTATTTGGTAACCCAATTCTCTAGTGTTACTTTAACATTCGGAATGGGAATCGTTGGTCTGTCAGCTATCGCCGCCCCGCATGAAAATGGCGGAATTTTTGCTAAACAAAATAAACAACAAGAAAATTCCTCTCTACTAAATATGTGCTCGATGGACGTTAATGAACCCCAGCTTTACAAGAGAGCAAAAAACCGTGCAAGTTTAGTTTATTTGTTAATGATAGTATATTATTTAATCTTGTTATGTACCATTAGAAAATATGAAATAAATGTTTAGTTGCAATTATATGCTAAATAAAGATATCAAGTTTTTTCTTTTAGAAATAAGTATTTAATATTATAACAGACTATTGACTTGGTACATAATATGCGTTTTATCCCTTGTCCTTACCCTTACTAATATTACAATCCGAAAGTTTGTTTTTTATTTCTTCCCTCTTCACTGTCAAAGCGCTGGACCGATTTAGATGAAAATCGGCATATTGGCAGTTTAGGGGATGGAGAGGAACTTAGGATACTTATAATATTATTTGTTAATAGTACCTACAGTTTTAGTTTTAGAAAATAAAATCATCAGAGTTATGTCGAAGATAACACTGCCAGCAAAGTTTAAAAAGTAATCTTTTTATAATTAAAAAAATAAAATTACCTAGGCCGATGGGTGCTAACAAGCCTTGGCCAAAGCCTCCCACCAGGATATCGTTGGGTTGGATAATCCATTATTTATAAATATAATAGCCTATCACGTTATGTTATATAACTAGCTTTCAGCCGTGACTTCATCTGCGTAAAAAACCCTTTTTAGTAAACATTGAAATAGGATAAGTAGTTACCTAGTAAATATTTTTTTAATATAATATCTTTACATAGCGCCATTTATCCCTAAGCCAAAAAACTAGGTTTGCGTTATGGTGACCAGACAACGGATAGACTACTAATCTATACATATAATAAATCTGTAGACATAAAAAAATCTGTAATTGTAAGATATCCAGAAAAAAAAAACACAGGTCGTCCTAAAATCTTTAGCTGAACACGATAGGGTAGTTTTTAGAATTTTTGTCTGTTTGTCTGTTTGTCTGTTTGTCTGTTTGTCTGTTTGTCTGTTTGTCTGTTTGTTTGAACCAGGTAATCTTATAAACTACAGAACAGATTTGAACAAGGTCCACATGAATATGTTCAGAAAATATCAGAATAACATTTAGGGTATGTTTCAATTTAACTTTAATACAATAATTATGATATTTGATGAAAAAACATTAAATAAATATGAAATCGAAATATTTTTCCGTGGTAAAACATAATCGAACGTCAGAAGAAAACAGTACCCTTACCACGACTTTTTTACGTATTCGATCTAACATACTATATTGAGTATTTACTATGAAACTTCCTAAAAATCAACTTACTAGGTCCACCCGTCTCTTAGAATATCGGTAGTGACACACTGACAGACAGACGGACAAAAGAGTGATCTTTTATGGGTTTCTATTTTTCGAGTGCTTCAAAAAGTCATAGTAGGGATACAGTACATGCCTCCGCTCAAGATGACAGCTGTCATGAAACCAAACAGTTTGCATTTAATACTACCTACGTGAAACTGAAAATGAGGTTAGTACAAAGAGGTACTACTACATAAATCTCCTTTACCGAAGACCTCTTCGATGTTACATTTCTATCGCGCTTATTTCCTGCTTATCTCTAATGAAATAGACTGAATTATGAGTTCAAGTCGCGGAAACCTTAGAAAATTAAAACAAAAAAGAATTTTTCAAATCGGTTCGGGAGTTTTGGCGGGAACGAGTTAACAACATGTCGTGCTGCAGTTTTATTTTCATGAAACTTAGTTGTAACCCGAGTTGAATTGTATAATTCTGGTGGAATGTTACTTATTCAATTTAGTTCTGTGAAAGTGCACAAGTGTAGTGAAAGTAAAAATCAGTGTCAAACATGAAGTTTTCTCATTGCCTCCAAATCTCTTATTAAGGTTATGGTAAGCTTGCCACCGCTTTACTATAGTCCCTGACTTGACGGACTATGACGACTTTGACTTTTTTGAAACACTTTAGGCCCGATTTATGAAAAATTAGGTTATGATTTAGGTTATAATTTGATGCAAAATATAACTTGACACTGGCTAAATGCACAAGCCGTGCGAAGCCATAATAATTAATAAAAATAAAAAATCGGTCCAAGCTTTTACGAGTAATCAGCGAACATACATAAAAAAAATACGCGACGAATTGAGAACCTCCTCCTTTTTTGAAGTTGGTTAAAAAATAGATAGATATTTGTAAGAATCAATTTTTCATTTTGTTTTCCCGAATATTACGTAGCCAGCTACCTCATAAAAAAACTGGACAATTTGGTCAAGAATTCTGAAAATTGCAAAAGGTGTCCAGCCATTCAGTATGGGAGCGTGGTATATTATGTGTTATGTTTTTTGCGCTGTGATTTTAGACCAGATGAATAAATAATGCCCTTATGCTTTATAGGTTTTGTTTGAGGGCATTATTTGTTCATTTCAATGGCTATGGGACTCAAAGTGAACCGCACACTTTTGAAAAAACATAAGACATCATTTCTAACCCTTGACGTAAAAACGACGGGGTGTTATAAGTTTGACGTGTCTGTGTGTGTGTGTCTGTCTGTGACATCGTAACTCCCGAACGGGTGAACCGATTTTAATTTAGTTTTTTTTGTTTGAAAGGTGAATTAGTCGAGAGTGTTTTTAGCTATATTTGATCAAAATCGGTTCAGCCGTTTGAGGTTTATGAGGGATAAAAGTCAGGATTAAAAACCGAATGTTAGTGAGTAGATAGGCTCGAGTGGGGTATCAAATGTAAGGACATGATTTGTACTTTACAAATAGCTATGTTTTATCGAAATCGGTTTAGCCATCTGAAAGTTATGGGGGATAAAAGTCAAGATTAACAACCGAATGTGAGTAGATATGCCCGAGTGGGGTATCAAATGAAAGGGAATGACTTGCACATTACAAGTAGCTAATAAAAAAGTCCCTCCCTACAAAAAAGATGAAATAAAAAATTAAATTCAAAATTTAAAAAACATCTGACACAAAATAATAAAAATAGTATGAACGTAAAAAGCCTAAAAAAGCGAAAAAACTATGAATAAACCCCTACAAAAAGAAAAATAATAACCCCGAAATTATGACCCTACGTAAGTAGGTAGTACATCTGAATTTTTTTGATTAAATTTGGCCGCTTTTTACCTATAAAACACCTTCATAAAATGATAATATTAAAATTTCAACGAAAATGTTAAAGTAAGTATTAAGAATTACAAGTACTTAAAAACTAAATACTTACACAACTTAACTATCCAAATTACATTATATTAAATTGACTCTAAAATAAGAGCGGTCTCCGACGCGACAATATATAACCAAAAAAAAATCAGATGTACCTACTTACGTAGGGTCATAATTTCGGGGTTATTTTTTTTCTTTTTGTAGGGTTCTATTCATAGTTTTTTTGCTTTTTTTAGGCTTTTTACGTTCATATTATTTTTATTATTTTGGGTCGGGGTTTTTTAAAAATTTTAATTTTTCTTTATTTATTCCATTTACGAGACGCTTTAGAAGTTGGACGTCCTTTTGTAGTTGGCATAAAGGATTTGTCATAATTGGTTTCGGCATAATAACCCTAGGCATAACATAATTTTACACATTTCTTTTTGGCATTAAGTCACCGCGCTCTTTGGAAAATCATGGAACATCACGTTTCTTCAAAAACCCTGTCTCTAAGACGTTTTAGGGGTTTGGTGTTATTTATTTTTGTTTTTATTTTTTCAATGTCCTCTATCGATAGGTATGAGACTCAAAGGGCACCGTACACTTTTGTAAAATCTTAGGACATCACATTCCTTCAAATACCCCGATTCCGAGACGCTTTAAATGTTTGGTGTGAAAGCGTTTTTTGTTCAACGTAATGCCTGCTGCATCGCGTTATTTTAAGTATGAGTATCTGTTCTGTCCAATGGCTATTCTTTTTAATCATTAATATTAATATTTAAAAATAAAAATAATACAAAATATTATTTGCACCAAAATAGATCATTATTTGCATGATGTTGGTGTTAAAAATACTATTACCTCATAAATTATGAATGGAAGAATATTCAGGGACAAAAGTAGTTAATAATTATTTTTTCTTTCATTTATAAAAAACCAAATATAACTAGGAAGACAAAGTATGTTTAAAGTTTTGTGCGAATAGGACTTAGACTTAGTTATAGCGTATTATATTGTTGTGTATTATGCTTTATTTGTGTGAAATTATTAAAAAAAATATTACTAGCACATAAGTGCCTTCACCAAATCAATTAAAAAATATAGTTTAAAAACAATATTACTACCTATTTTGTTATTATAACTTACACCGAACGATAAAAAGTATCTATGCGGGAAAATGCTAGGTATTCTAAATATACCAAAACCACATCGCGAACGAAGTCGCGGGCAACAGCTAGTCTATACTAATATTATAAAGCTGAAGAGTTTGTTTGTTTGTTTGAACGCGCTAATCTCAGGAACTACTGGTTCGAATTGAAAAAATCTTTTTGTGTTGTATAGTCCATTTATCGAGGAAGGCTACTTTTTATCCCGAAATTCCCACGGGATCAGGAGTTACGGGGGTGAAACCGCGGAGCGATGCTAGCTTCGAACTGCTAGTTACTTAAATACCTAGTAAATTTTAAATATAGAATATATAGACATACCCAGACAAGAAACAAATATCCCTATACTTTTCAACTATATTTGAGACGGGAATCGAACCCGCAACCTTATGTTTCGCAAGCGAAGCCAAAGAGGTCGTCCAATCCCTTATTATGTTATCCGTCCATTAGTTTAAGCTGTTCGTTGATAAGAGTCAGTCAGTCAGGACTTTAAATATTATATTTATAACTATTAATAAATTACACAGTAAACTAAACTTCAAATAGAGATAAAAAAAAAATCCTTACTGCCATCTAGGCGTCTTTCGTTGTATTTAATTCCACCGACACATGGCCGACATCCACTGTATTAAGTCCGCGCCATCTAAGTTGACAGGTGAGAACTATAAATTGAATTTGTTTTATAACTCTGGCAACACTGCTTCGCGCCTTCGCGCCATTTCTCGAACAAATCACTGCAAAAAAACTGTTGTCTGTCAGTGAAGCTCATTGCATTGTTTTTGAATTTCTGTGATTTACTATTGTGATAAATATGCACGTACGAGTGCGGCTGCTTGGAAAGCCTGACACGATTGTGGTTGTAGAATCGAAGTTGACGAAAATCGAAAAGTTTCGGCGTATTTTGAAAGAGAAGTTTGATGTCGATCCAAAGCTGCAACGGTTGTTCTACGGAGGGAAATTGGTAAATATACGAAATTATTACATGATAACAACTGGATATCTAAACTAATTTGAATTTTCATTATTAAATTCAATAGAAAAACATATCATAACCTAAAACTTGGGTGTGATAAATTTGCTTTGTCCTGCATTTACACCAAGTTTTTTTAGCGTATCGCACTTGCCCGGCATGTGGAAAAATCTAGTATAGTTCATAAAAAAACGATACAGATTCAATGACTAAGCTAATCTTTGAACATTTCTATTGATGCTATCGATCATCTATTATTATTAGTAGTGTCCCACTGCACGTCAAAGGCCTCTCTACTCCCCTTCCACTGATCGCGATCTTGTGCGACGGATTGCCAACCTGTCATAAATTTGTCCATATTGTCTTGCCATCTTGGACAGGTAATCTTTTTCCATTGGTGAGGGTCCAAAAAGTTGTTGATTTGGCCCAAAGTTCTTTCGGCATGGCAGGTTTGGCTGGCCCAATTCCATCATTTAATGTGACCTAATTAATTCATAATTATCTGTAGCATTCTGCAAACAAGCTAACTTAGTGCACTACAGTTTGTCCCAAAATACTATATGGAAACAGAACTCTTGTGTAAAATGTCATGTTTCTAGGCCCCATAGTTATTAACTGACATTGAAAGTCACTAGCTAGGAAGAAAGCTAGCTAGAGACTTAGTGACCTTAACGCAAGATATTTAAACACTCGAACAACAACATATTGAGTATTTTCCACTTTAAAATCGGAATCGGCCTATTAGAGTTTTAAGCTATCTGTTTAACAGCTCGAGTATTGACAAATTCTAGTCTTGAAGTTTCACAGTCAGTATTAATACAGTATGTTCGATTGAGTGAGAAAAAACTTACAGTACAGCACTGACTTACTGTTGCTTAAAGAGTTGTGTTGGCTTAATGGTAGATACCTCGACTTTCATTCTTAAGATCGTGAAGGCCGACCGTGCACCAATGTATTTTTCTTAAGAAAAAATTATGTGCTCTAATTGACATTGCTCTTACGGTGAAGGAAAACCTTGTGATGAAACCCACGGCTTAGTAGGCTCCAGAAGTATTGACAAGTTCTCTCCTCTGGAAATGGTCGACTAGGCTGAAAGGGTAGTAGGTGCTGGGCAAGCCTACTCTATCCTCATGCAAAAAAGACCCAATTAAAAAGAGTCTAATTGTGGAAAACAGCCTGTTCAAGTACAAGTACTGTTGCTGCTGCTGTAAACTGGTAGTCCCTGTGGACAGTTTGTACCAAATTATTATAGTGCTTCCCAAACATTAGCCAACAAAAACCTATCTGCACCGATAAAATATTGTCAGAGATTTCTATTTAATTTGTATGAGTAAGTTAGAATGCTGACTAAATGATATCTAGTCAGATTGTCCAATAACTAATGTATTACAGTTAGAAGACGGATACACATTCCACGACTACAACATTAAGCTCAATGATGTCATACAGCTTATGGTCCGCATTACGGCCGAGATCCCTGAAAAGGAGAAGCATACTGAAGTACCACAGAACAAAGAATTGGTGTCCAAAATTGAGTACAAAGGTTAGTAACTGAATTGTATGATAATATATAACTAACAAAATAGTAATTTACTAATTGTCTGGCATGAGCATTAAGTTAATGGATAATGAAATCAATTTATCAAAAAATGTTCTAGCTACTACATATTTTTTAAATAATCAGGCCTTTGGTGTCAACTACTATAAATGACATTTGTCATATTTAATGAGTCAAATCAGAAGCCTTACCACAAGTTGTTTATGCACTTGATCAAATATCGTACAGTATTGAGTATTTCCTATGTTACTATAAAACTAGAATCAATACATATTGTAAGCTTTCACTTGGCCGATCCTAGTGTTAAAGTTTCATTTGTGATTAAGGGTATAGTGGTAGATATATTTAAAAAAAATCACTCTCTTTTACAGATGCAAAAAGCAATCTCTATGCTATTGAAAATCTTATAGATATGAAAGATCGTGAGCAAGGTGCCTGGTTTGAAGGGAAAATTGTCCGAATCGTTCATGATCCTGATGCCCCACAAACTGACCTAAATGGATCCGCTTCCTCAACACATTCCAATGAAGATACTGATAAGTCTTCTGAAATAGAAAATGACTTAGAGAATAAGCCCCCTGCAGATGATAAACCAAAGAAGAGTATACTTAAATATTTTACTAAGACGCAGAAAAAAAAGAAAAAAGAAAAGGATTCAAACTGTGATAGTACTGATACTAATTTATTGTATGTTGTTGTGTTAGATGGAGAGTAAGTATTTGGTTTTTATATTAGTATACATTTTCTAGGAAGGTTGTGGTATCAAAACGCATCCAATTATCAAGGAAAGACAGAACAAAATAAAATGTCTTTGTTTACTGTATTTAACTGTACAATAAAACTGTATATTTTTCAGAGAATGACCTAACTAACCATACATTAATTTTAACATTAATTATTGTATGATTTATAAACTTAAGTTTATTTTTTATTACAGAGAAGAATCTGAATTATACTGTAAGGTACAAGAAATAAGGCCAAGAGCTCGGACTGTGATTGATGTGAAAGATTTAAAAGTGGGCCAGAAGGTGATGATAAACCATAATGTTGATGAGCCTAATGAGAGAGGATATTGGTATGTATACAATTTGTAATTAATAATACTCTTACAGTGTAGAGAAACATTGTGTAAAAATTCAGCTTAGTTGGCTTGATACATATTGATGGTGGAGTAGGTGCTGAGCAAGCCTGTTACCGATGGGTCCCAGGCGCTACAGAGCCCTGAATAACTAAAAAAACCGGCATAGGTGTTTAATAGAAATATAGGTAAAAAATCTCGCCTACAAACAATAAATTAACAACATGTTTCTAAACAATAATATGCAATTTAAAATATAGCTGACAGGTATGTATTTAGCACTTTAATTATGTGCATCTTATCTTCACATTAAATTATCAACAGGTATGATTTCAAAGTGAATGAAATAAAGAAACTGCGGACAACTTACGAGTTAGTTGGGACGCTTTATCTTGGACCTGATTCAATACCTCAGAACGACACCAAAGTTAAACTGATTGATAAGATATTTGCTATAGAAGAAATCATCCCTTTAGACCAGAGAACGGATGAATATAAAAAGATGATGGAAACAACTCCGGAAAAACGTGAGACCCTACGTTTTATACTGTTTAACCTTAATACAAAAAAGAGTAGTTTAATGTGTGTGTTTGTGTATACTGAACCAATTTTGATGCAGTTTTTTATTTATTTATTTAAAGTGACTACATCAACAACGTTCTTATACTAAACATAAGTGATTAAAATTAATCAAAATTGGACTATGCTATACATTTATTACCGACTAGCTGCGCCATTCGGTTTCACTCGCACTAAAAGTAGCTTCTACACCTTCGATCAAATTTAAGTTCTAGACACTATGGACGACGTTTGTACAAATTTACATTAACTAGCTGCGCCCCGCGGTTTCACCCGCGTAAGTCCCGATCCCGAAGGAATATCGGGATAAAAAGTAGCCTATGTGTTAATCCAGGGCTTCAGCCATCTACATACCTCAATCGAGTTTCATCGCAATCGGTCCAGTAGTTTTTGCGTAAAGGAGTAACAAACACACACACACACACACACGCACACACACACACACACACACGCACACACACACTAACTTTCACATTTATAATATTAGTAGGATTAGTAGGAATAGGATATCTGTTGAGCTAATTAAAAAGGTACAAGAAGGATTTGAATTAACATGATCCAAGAAACGTAATATTAATATTTCAGGTGCATTGCCACTTAACTGCTTGACGTGTCGCGATGATGAAGAGGCTCTTTGTAAGGACTGCGGGTGCTACCTCTGTTCTGGAAAGGAATTCCCTGAAAAGGTACATATCTATTTTCATCGCCTTTGTATGATGTAGGCATCCAATAAGAAAGGATTTTCCTAAATTCTACCCCTTAGGCGGTAAAAAAGGGGGGCAAAGTTTATGGGAAAACGTGATTCCTTGGTCCATTTTCGACTTTTATGTAGACGAAGTCGCAGGCAAAAGCTAGTATACAGATAAATCAGAATCAATAGTTATCTTTAGCAGTTATTATTATTAACTATATATAATATATATTCGCATATGTCCCGAGTAGTCCCGGACTATGCGCATAATAAATAAATTGCTGCAAACTGCGCCATTTAGCTCCAAGATGCAACTATAAATAAATAGATATTGCTGGACATTCCACACTTCGCCATATAGCCCGAAGCTAAGTAACTAGATTGTGTTATGGGTGCTAGACAATGGATATAATATTATATACTTTTCTTATGTACTTATAATACATAAAAACAACCAGACCGCAGACAAATATCTAAGCATAAATACTTGTCTGATTCAGGAATCAAACCCGTGACCTGTGTTTGGCAGTTCGACATGGTGACCATTGTGCCAACTGAGTCATCAACCGGGCTTGTGTTTGTGTAAACAACTTATTTCGTTCCTCAGATTGTACTTTGCGACGAATGTAACAAGGGCTACCACATGGCCTGCCTCACACCTCCACTGACCTCCATACCAGACGAGGATTGGTACTGTCCGTCTTGCAAACGAGACCCCAATGACGTCATCGCTCCTGGTGCAGCCAAGCAGACGAAAAAGACCAGTGCTAAGGGAAACAGGGACTGGGGGAGAGGGATGGCTTGTGTTGGTAAGGGCTTATATTGTATTAAGCCTCTTTTGCACTATGCGTTCACCGACCGTCAGTCATGCCATGCACACATACATACGTATTTGCTATTTTTCGTACGCTTTTGTGTTTAATTTTGTTTATAAATGAAGTCGGCAAAATCCTATAAACCCTCTAAGGTGGACCTTCCTTATATTCCAAAGAAAATAAATAAAAATTGCAAAATAAGAATGTTTTAATTTTTTATTATGTTTGGGAAATTTAACCAGAGTTTGGCGAATTTTCTGTTCACTGTCAATAATGGTGTTGCCATTTCAAAAATATCGTAATAAATAAATTAAAATATTTCATTATTTTAATGCAAAAGCATTATGCATTTTGCATTTACACGCACAAGTAGCTGAGTCGGTTTATTATTTGCTTCTAAATACAGACTTAGTGTATTCATTATAAGTATTAATATAAATCAAAGTCCTTATTATGCGAAAGTTATAAACTGAAAGGCATATAATTGCGAATACATTTAACAGAACGTTGTGTGGCGTTGCTTGGCGTGGCATTGTTGATGTGGCACGCTGTTAGTGTGGAGGAAAGAGGCTGTTGCTAATCTAAGCTCCGCTTTGCACGTAACGTACCTTCGAACAAAGGGGTTGAATTAGCTACATCCGTCCAAATTGTGTTGACTTGATGTAAAATCATATGTTTTACGGACTTACTGCGACAGCATTCCTAATATTTATTTATTTAACTATTTATTCGAGTGATATTCACTATATCTCCTTTACAAGATAAAAACTCCACGTCAAGATTTCGTTGAATATTGTCATTGACTTTTTGTTCGAAGGTAAAACGAAAACGTGCGCGATGCCGGCCAATCACTTCGGACCAATTCCGGGCATTGAAGTCGGAATGTGCTGGCGGTTTAGGATACAGGTAAATAAATTATACTCGTATGTCTTCGTCTGGTTGGGAATGATGACCTAGAATAGAAACTCCCACCTTCTTCTTCTTATCGTGTCAATGGCCTTTTTTTAGGGTTTCGGACCTCAAAACGTAAAAAAGGAACCCATATAACATCACTATCTTGTCTGTCTGTGTGTGACCACCAATTTTCCAGGAACGGGTGGACCTACCAAGTGTTATACATGCTCTTACAGTAGAATCTTTTAAATATTTCATTGTGGGGACATATATTTACGTAACGTTTCGTTTCAGCTTTCAGAATCTGGTGTTCACAGGCCACCTGTATCAGGAATCCATGGGAGGGACGTAGATGGTGCTTACAGCATTGTACTTTCAGGTAAGAACTTCAATAACATACACAGAAAGAAAAAAAAGCATTTATTGAGTACAAACACAGTAAGAAAGAAATGAACATGACAATAAAAATTACTTAAATAAAAAAATCATAAAAGAGGAGTAGTGTGCTGACCCAAATGGGTCGACCTCTGCTAAAAGCTGCAACCAAGCGTGCTCGGCTGCAGCGCTGGTCTTCCGGCCAGACCCATCCCGTCTGAGTATCTCCTCTATCGTATCCTGTATTAACTGCGCCTAGCAGTTTTACCCGCGTAAGTCCGTTATACGGAGAATAGACAGACTTGAATGAGGTCGCGGAAAGTCGTGGGAGCATACGACCGTTTTGTATGTGGTTAAGCATGCGCAAGCGAATCCCTCTGCACTCGGCTCATGGTGGAGAGAAGGGACACCTTTAGGTCTTTAGTAGGGAGCCCCACATACCCTCGCTGCTGTCCCCTGGAGGTGGCGGGAAATGCATAAGGGCACATTTACCTGACGCAAAAAAAGCAAAGCATGCGACCCATCGCTCTGGAAGTCTTAGAGGAAGGCCTATATTCAGCAGTGGACGTTGTAGCTGATATGATGATGATGAAGTCAATAATTCTTTTGTATTTTTATAGTTAGAATGGATCAATTGGAAGCTTTAAATCAATTTATATTGACTAGTTACGAAATATTAAGTTGGTCTGAAAACACATAGAAGCGCTTATGACACAGACAAGCAAAGTTTCCCAAAAAAAAATTGGTTGTCTGTAAAGTCCGTTTACGGACAACAATTTTACGTGATAACGTCATAGGAACTCTTTTGTATCGTTGACATTATCATTTTGCATACTTCAATACGTTTGGTTACCTTGTCAATAACGCTCATTACGGGAACGTACGTTGCTATGGTTACCTGTCAATAAAATGGCGTTGGTATGGAACGGTCCTTGTCAATAACATGACGTTGCTATGGAACACGATGACGTCAGACTTTTTTGTGAATGCCGGTGTTCATCGATTTATTAGGCGTTACCACGTAAAAAAAGCATCAATGGATTTAGTTAACAATTACACATTGCCACATTGAATCTCAACCACAAGAGCGAGCATTCCTTAGGGACGATTCCGAGTGCAGCCATTACCTTTGCATCAGATTTTGATGATTTTAACAGCACCAACCACTTTATTCAATGCTATTCAGAGCGCTATATTACCTGGGCTTGTCCAGAACCTACACCACCCTTTCAGCTTCGTTAACCGTGGTCAGAAGGCCAATTCACGTAATTATAATTGTTCAAATTACATTGTAATATCATTCCGATTGCATTTGCATTACAACAAATACCCTTTTGGTATTCTTAAGAATACGAAAAGCTCGACAAGTATTTTGAGGGTATTTTTTATAACCGGAATGATTTTGCAATGTAATTTGAACAATGTTATTTACGAGAATTGGCCTACAGAGTAAAGATCTCGTTAATACGCCATTAGAAACTTCAGAAACCTTTGTTACTCGTCAGGTGGTTACGAAGATGACGTAGACAACGGCATAGAATTCACTTACACTGGTAGCGGAGGTCGAGATTTGTCAGGCAACAAACGTACCGCAGAACAATCGTGTGACCAGACACTGACTAGAGAAAACAAGGCGTTAGCCCGGAACTGCGCCGTGAAACAAATTAGCGAAGAAGGCGGTGACGCCGGTGAGAACTGGCGCTGTGGGAAGCCAGTGAGAGTTGTAAGATCTTATAAGATGATCAAGCATTTTCCTAAATACGCGCCCAAGGAGGGTATTAGGTAAGTAATAAGTAGGTATATAATAGCAGCGCCCCGCGGTTTCACTGGCGTAGTAAGACTTGGTCTTGTGGGATAAAAATTATTCTATATTAATATCAATATATCATCATAAGAAGTTTTATTAAAACCGGTTCATTAGTTTCAGAGCCAAACAAATTAATTATCTTATTATTAAAATTTTGATACTAAATACCTTTATTCGGTGAATGGTATAGGTAAACAAGGCTTAGACAAGACGCGCTGACAACTCACGCTTTTTTATATCCAACATAATTGAATATTACATGAAATTCCAGATACGACGGTATATACAAAGTAGTGAAATACTACCCTGAAAAGGGTATATCTGGTTATAGAGTGTGGAAATACTTGCTACGACGAGATGATCCCAACCCAGCGCCGTGGGAGAAGGACGCTAAACACTTTCCTATTGTCGTAAGTATACAATTTCTAACTGGCTTCTACGCGAGGCTTCGACCACCATATTACGCTCTTAAGGGCAGGTGCTAATAAAGCTACCAAAATCGACCTTTGTTTTAAGCAACTCTAAGTAATCAAATACTCTTTTTTTGTTATTTGGATATAAATAAATATTGTAGTTTAATAACCATATTTTTGTTTATTGTGGTTGAAAACATGATATGAACAACTTCGTTCGATAAAAAAAATGTTAGAAAACAGAGAATTATTAGATCGTTTATCAGGTTTTATTCAAAAATATTTAACTTTTGTTTCTAAAAATGAATCAAATGATAGGTTTTGACCTCTAGGAACTATATTTGTGGATAATAATGCTAAAATGTTTTGCATATCGATCAAATATAACAGTTAGCACGCAGCACGCTACGTCTTTGAGAGCGGGGGCTAAGGTAATGTGAATACCTACACACGGTACTGGAAGAGCGCCTTAAGGGTGAAATTTCGAAAAACCGTTTCTTTGTGGATACCTACACTTAGGATCTGTGCTGCGGTTTAAGTTGTGCGTTGATATATCAGTCAGGACTTTCAATTTTATACTAGCTGACTAGCTGTCCCGGCAAACGATGCTTTGCCATACACAAAAAAAAGATGTTGGCCGATTCTCAGACAAAAAATTTCATACACATCGGTTCAGCCATTTCGGAGGAGTTAGGTAACTAACACCGCGACACGAGGATTTTATACAAATAGATAAAGAAACGCTACATGTGATTAAGTGATTGGTGTTGATACCATTTGCATCGCATAAATTATCATCGTTGATGGTGCTCCAAGTAGGTTATGGTTTTAGAATTTCTTCAGGTCCCAAGTTCGGGAGGGGCGGTTAATGGGTGATGATGAAACATTAGCTCTACTTTTTTATGTTAGGTCAGCGTTTGACAACTTTCACACCCGCCTGATGGGAAGTGACGATGCGGAATAGGATGTAGCACGCTTTCTTAGAAGATACCTATTCACTCGCGTCTTGAAGACCCCCAATATACTATTCTCGTGATGTATACAAGCGGAAATCGGAAACTTTTCTCCGTACCAATTATCGAAACAGTTTTTACTTGATTTTTTTTGCAGTATCCAGATGGATATCTTGAAGCAGAAGCGGAAAAGAAGGCTCTGAAAGAAAAAAATACTAAAAATAAATCTAATAAAGGCGTTAAAAATAAAAAACGCGCACTCCGCGAAGCGAATCATTCTTCTGATTCTGAAGGCGAACAATCACCACCTTCGAAAAAACGTAAAGCTAATGTTGTGGTCAAGAAAAATGGCAGGTGTTAGTATATTTTTAACCTCCGATACAAAAATAGGTATAGAAGCTCTTATACCTCTTCAATTTACTTCAACCGGCTTTGATATTTGATAACTAGCTGCACCCTACGGTTTCACGTAAGTCCTGATACCGTAGTTTTTACGAGAAGGTGTTGCAAACATACACTGAAAGAAACACACATACTAACACTCCCAAAACCATGGAAACGACATCCAATCACAACTCTTAACTCAGGCAGTTCAGGCATTTTTTTTTTCGATAATTAACCGATTTTATTTCTTTTACTTCTTTTGAATTTCAACAGTGTTTTTTATATTTACGTATATTTTTCGATATTAAACTGTTTCTTTCCAATATTCACTTGATATTTGTGTTTTACAGCTTCCAAATCGAAATCTCCTCTGAAAAGTCCTAAAACTCCCAAGTCTAAAAGCATAGCGCAAATGTTCAATAAGAGTTTGTCTAAAGAGGCGGAAGTGAAAAGCGAGACGACGCTATCTAAAGAAGAGAGAGAGGCGATCGAAGCGGACACTCTGAACAGCAAACACTGGACCGAGTGCCTCGAGATATGCGAGAAGCAAGGGAAAAAGGTATGACTAGGTTTAAACATGTTCCTAGTAACTATTATGTATTCTGTGTTTGTAAAAATCATTATCACTTTTAATGAGATGGTAAAACCGCGGGGCGCAGCTAGTATTTCAATATTTAAATATATACAGAAAGAAAGAAAACATTTATTTGGACAAGCACAGACCACAAGACAATCAGAAAAGTAGTAGGTAACAAACATAAAACAGAAAAATGAAGTAAGAGAATACAAAAGAAATAAAAATAAGATCTAAGGAGCCGTGCGCCTCCAAAATTATTGCAAAAATTAATTGTTTGTAAAGTCGTTTTACGGATGATAATTTTACGTGGTAACGTTATACTCTGACGCTGAGGCCGATCGTGCCTCTATCGCTTGTTCCGCGCTCTCGCTTACACTGTAACGTGACCGTAACATGACACTTTTGTGAGTGCGGTACGGTGTTCATCGGTTTATAAGACGTTATCACGTCAATAATAATTAAATACATATTGCAGGACATTCCACCTAGCCCCAAGCTAAGTAACTAGACTTGTGTTATGGGTGCTAGACAACGGATATACTACTTATATACTTTTCTTTTGTAAATATATACTTAATATCATAAATACGCATAAGCATAAATACTTGTCTGATTCGGGAATCGAACCCGCAGCCCTGTGTTTGGCAGCCCGGCATGGTGACCATTGTGCCAACTGGGTCGTCATTGTTATTAATATTGTGAAATATTTGCTATAGGAATTCATAGAAAATGTGACTGAGGTGTTCCTGTGTATAATATGCCAAGAGGTCGCCGTGAGCCCTGTAACTACACCCTGCCTTCACAACTTTTGTATGGTAAGATATTTTTGAATACAGTAAATACTACTTGTTTCGACGATACAACGTTTTTTGGAACGAAGTTCTTTATCGCGGTTTAGAGAGCCGAGACAAAATGTTACGCGTTAACGAAAACGTGAAACGAAAAACCGTAAGAAAAGTTTATCTTCCACATTTTAAAAAAAAGGTAAAGAGACTTCGTTCCAAACGCGTGTCCCGCGACACGTTCATCTTTTACAAATGATAGGTCATCTTTTGTCTACTATCACACACTTCAAGAAAGACAGGCGCAGGCAACAGATTCCATTCTCTTGCATATTAGCGCAATTGTTCTGTTGAAAAATTCGTTCTTTTTTAAAATGAAAGGTCAAGTTTACTCGTTTTGCTGTTTCTTGGAGTTAGAGGAGTTAAATTATTACAAAAACTAAATCCTTTAATTAATTTATGATTATAAATATGTTACAGGGTTGTCTAAAACAAGCTTTCAAGACGACGGGCTCGCTCGCCTGCCCATGTTGCCGTAATAATCTATCTAGTTACGATCCAGTGCCTAACGTTGAACTGAAGACGGCTTTACGAGCTATATTGACTGGATATGATGCTGGCAAGAAGTAGGCATTATTACGTGATAACACGTTAGTAACTATGATATATTGGTAAGAGTGATACTTCTGTTAAAATGATGCATTTGTAAAAATGATTCATTGGTAGCAATTATGATTTGGTAATAATAATACACCGGTTTAAGTGACGCACCGGTATTCGGTAATTATGATACACTGGTAAGAATGATACTGGTTAAAGTGATATTCCAGTATTCAGTGGTAATAAAACACCGATAAGAATGATATACTGGTAAGAATGATACACCTGTAAGTATGATGTATTAGTAACAATGATACACTCATAAGATTTTCATGTTAAAAGCTTGATAGAAACATTAGACTGTATTTTAAAAGGTTTTCAATGCGTTTTGATTAAAAATTACTGTAAATTTGGTAAGATACACGGGAAAGAATTATACATTGGTAAGATTCTCCTGTAAAAAGCTTTGTATCGATATAACACTGTATTTTAAAATATTTTAATGCTTTATGATTAAGTTATTGTAATGAAATTGCTATTTCGGTGATATATTGAAAAGCGGCGTTTATAAAAACTTACTATATTTTCAATGCAAAAACAATCTTAATTTTTCGATTTATTATTTGGCAAAAATATCACGGCAATAGGACATTCTTTATGTTCTAAAGCGAATTTTTAAAGCCTTTTTGTCATACTGTTGTGTTGTAGTATTTTAGTCCGTTTTTATAATTATTTAGCTTAGGAATTTACTAGTTATTTTTTTAGCTCAGAAGCATTATTAGTATTGTTTTGGTTACCGTTTTTTTTATTTTGTGCATTTTTTACTATGTTATTTTAAATAGTTCAGTACTGTGTAGTTTTAATGGTGTTAGATCTGCAGTTTTTTTAGTATTTTAAAGTTTTTTTTATCCTTTTTGCTGAGGCTTAGCTCTAAAATTAAATAGGTAATTTTTTTAATGTGTAAGTTATTAGTATTAAATGTTTTACGGGTACCTATTCATTTTCATCCGGTTAAAATGTTATTTTTAAGAATTTTTAGAGATAAGTTAGTGAATGTTTTTGAGATAACAGTTTGGAATCATTAGACAAGTTGTTTTAGAATAGGTATTTTATACCTCTTTTAACCATTATTTCGCAAAGGGCTTTACTAGGATTGATTTTTTAACTACTTGCGAATTGCTCGACAGATGGGATCTAATCGTACCATAGTCTGTGCATGAGTATGTGTTATTTTTTTAGGTTAGAGCCGGTTAGAGCAGGCAAAAATTGCTGAGTGAGCTCATACAGCCTTGCTTTACAAATTCCATAGACTTCTTTCAATTTCCTTAATCCGGTACGATAGTGCTGCCATGTATCGAGCCATGATCGAACTACTTGTGCTTTAGTGAGCCCAGACAAGCCGAAAGCAAAAGTATGTATCAGTGGCGAGGTGTGATATTTCTTTAATGGTAAGCCGATAAAATATGTTGGCGATATTGATTATTTGACATTATTTTGGTTGAACAAAAAAAAAACAAAATCAAAATCGGTTCATCCAGGAGCTACGGTGCCACAGACAGACACACAGACGCGTCAAACTGATAAAAGATAGATCTAGGAAGGTACGTTTAAGGTTGTATGTATCCCTCGCTACCAATATGTGCTTGTTTTATTCCATTTTTTAACAGTACAAATTGAGTTAATGTTGATTATGTAAGTTATTGATTATATTAAAGTGACTAAGGGCTATTATGATTATTAAGCTGGGCTAATATTCCGGATAACTAGGATACTTGCGGGCCACCTGTCACCTTAATTAATACCTTAACATTACGTAAAGATAGGGAAAACTACTTAAAAACAGGTCATTTAAGGCGGGAATCGAACCCGCAACCTTCTGCGTCACAGGCGGGTGTTCGCGTCACAGAGGTACTTATATAGATAAATATCCCATAGATAGGTATAGTCGTCAAGCCTGAGTCACTTTATGTTGTATTATAATTAAGTTTGATTATTTCTTATATAAGTAACTGTAGTTCACGATTGTTTTGTTTTAAATAAAATAATTTATTCATTTAAATTGTTTATATTAAATTCACGAACCTGCTTGGAAGGATACCTTTTGTTTTTTTACAGGGCTTTGTACACAGCGCCATATTGCTACAAGCGAAGCAATTAGGCTCGCGTTATGGTCGCTTAAAACGAATAGTATTTAATTCGTATTTACCTACTTTCTCTTGTGAATACATTGTATTAGGAAGATAGACTAAATATAGAGAGATTAAATATACAGGGTTATTGGTTTCCAATCCAAAACCGTGCAGGTGATAGTTTTCTACATCAAAACGAACAACTTTTGTTTTAGGACTTTTGAAAATTCGAACATTTTTTGAATTTTTTGAGGTTATATTAATTCGAAAATTAGCTGATTTTTTAAAATAAAGGTAAAACAATCGATAAAGCTCAAAAAATAATTATAATCTTTAGGTTGATGACCTCTCCGTGTTAGTAACAGCTAATTTACGGGTAAAAATAAACTCAAAAAATTTAAAAAAAAATGTTCTAATTTCCAAAAGTCGTAGAATAAAAGTTGTTCGTTTTAATGTAGAAAACTATCACCTGCACGGTTTTGGATTGGAAACCAATAACCCTGTATATATAGATATAACCTTGTACTTGTATACGGGCTGTTTTCCGCAACCTGACCTCTTTAATTGGATCCTTGTTGCTTGCCTAGCACCTATAGAAAAAACTAAGTTTTAGTGTAAATTACCTAAGTTTTTTACTACGACCTTGTATTTTTAAATGTAATTCCTACAAATCAAATTTAGTAAATGCAAAATAATACACAAATTAGTGATTAATTTAATAACAATATATATATATAGCAAACGTTTTGTAAATGCGGGAAACTTGCGTGGTTTTTCTAAGAACAATTAAGTATTTACATTTTCAAGTATTTTTATACTAATTCCAAGCAATAATATTTAGTAATTTCAATCAAAATATCAAAACAAAAGGCTTTATTTGACAGAAACGTTTAGTTTTTACCTATTTAATAAATTCAACAACAGTTTGTAATTCCAATCATATTATAACAAGTCTTTATTTGATTTAATAACAGAAACTTTTTGTAATATCAAGTGTGTTTAATATTACTAAGTAAGTAAGTAAGTATTACTTTTTCGTTAAAAGTACGGTTAACAAATAATGATGTTAGCAAATTAAAATTAAACTGTTTCTTAGTAAGAGGTGGATTTAAAGTCCAGCACAACGCATTATTGTTAAAAAACTTAGAATCAATTGATACTGTGAGGAATTAATAATTCACTTTAACGGGTCAGTGCATTTTATTATATTAGTAGGTAAAACAATCAGTGTGCCAAGCTCTCATACTAAATGTCCGCACCCCTTTTTGCATTTCTACGCTTTTAAAAGGGTAGTCATGGAGCGGTGTTGGCTTAGTGGTAGATACCTCGACTTTCATTCTGAAGGTCGTGGGCTCGAATCCCGGCCGGCCGTGCACCAATGTATTTTTCTTAAGAAAAATGTATGTGCGCTAATTGAAATTGCTCTTACGGTGAAGGAAAACATCGTGATGAAACCCGCGGCTTAGTTGGCTCCAGAAGTATTGACAAGTTCTCTCCTCTGGACATGGTCGACTAAGCTGAGAAGGTAGTAGGTGCTGGGCAAGCCTACTCCATCCTCACGCAAAAAGGACCCAATTAAACAGGGTCCAATGGCGGAAAACAGC
The DNA here is from genome assembly GCA_951213275.1 of Idaea straminata. Taxonomy (NCBI): domain Eukaryota; kingdom Metazoa; phylum Arthropoda; class Insecta; order Lepidoptera; family Geometridae; genus Idaea; species Idaea straminata. Next base: position 17,811,047 of record OX577845.1, on the reverse strand, counting down.
CTGTATACAAGTACAAGGGTAGTCACCCCACTTGTCATGTGGGGTGAGTTTACGGAGACGTTTGAATAACAAATCAGTATAAGTATAAGTGACATAGACTTATTGATATCTATGGAAGTTAAAATGGCCGGTGACTCCACGTTGGTGTGCTTCTTTGTACTGTACTGGCACGTGATTGGCTTGAGATTGCTGATAATAGGCGGTTTGTACCAGGCTGTAAGAAGGAGGTAGGAGGTATACTGATTCGTATGAGAGCAAGCCCTAACACACCACCACCGCTTTCCGTATACTGTGATAGTAATTGGTTTGTAGGTACTAGGCTATCAGAACTTAGTAGAAGGTTAGTAGAGAAATCATGCTCGATATTGAATTATTTTTTAGCTTTTTGAATACCTTCAAGGCCATCACACACACATACAGAAAAAAATTAAAAGAGAGAGATAGGTAATGTAATAAGTGTTATTTATACCTTCTACTGACTTCTTCTGACCTAGTACTTTTTACAGACCAATGACTTTTAAAAAGCAAGTAAAAGTGATAAATATGTGTGTGAAGTGATTCTTTTTATGTTTATTTCAATACTTGTTGTTCACTTAATATTTTTATAATTATTTATTTTGTTAAAATTCTCGTGTTGCCAAACTCCACCTAAACGGCTGAACCGATTTTGTTATAATTTTTTTTTTGTATTTTCGTTAGGTCTGAGAATCGAACAACATCTATTTTTTGTTTTTGTTTTCCTTTATATTACCTATTTTTTTATATGGCAAAACAACGTTTGTCGGGACAGCTAGATATTTATATAAAAGAAAGCACAATTTAAATGTTTTGTAGTAATGTAAGACCAATACTGATTGAGACTGATCGATGATGATGATGCACGTTTTTGGTAAGTGTCAAATAAAATAAGTACTACCGTATTTTTCAGTTGTTTGATTTTAATTTTTGATTTGATGGTGAATTTTTATAATAAAAATTATCATAGTTATTTTTTACTGTATTTTCTTATAATTTAAAAAAATACCTACTTGCATACGGGACCAAAGCCTATCGACTCGATAAATCCATGGTTGCACGATCGACCGAGATTCGAACCCACCCACCTTCCGTTGTTTATAAATGCTTATGATGTTACTTAAATATATTTCTTCATACAGGTTTTATAAATAAAAATACTTTGAATATTAATAATAATTAAATTTATTTCATATATATAATAATATTTAAATGGGTTTAAACCCGACATCTCTCTGAGCATAATATCACTGATGCGAACACATCACAGCAACAGATAATCCGAAATACGTCCTAATTATACAACTATTCAACATCACAGATTTTAACAACTACAGGCTTTTTCACTCAACTAATGTATAATACGAGCTCTAGAAGTTGGCCGATCTAAAGTTGTAGCACACATACCTACACCATTACAAATATATTGGTAAATATTGTCGCACAACTATTTTTTTTCCTGCTTCGTATTTCACTGCAAATTTAGTTCGGCCAACTTTTACGTAGGTATCTTTATTTAAAAAATAACTCAAACCTGATGCAATCTATTTGTACCAACAATAAAAATGCGAGATGGATTCACAAAATAAATAAATAATGGAAATTGAATTTTAGAATTGATAATAAACTTATTGAGAAAAGTTTAAAATTAGAAAATTGTTCTTTCATATTTAAAACCATAAAAAAACATAAAAATATAAATTTGTACAAAGTTAAAATAATAAGAATAATAAGACAAACACAATAAATTATATAAACATAAAAAAGTACAACATTGTCAATAAAACTTTGTCAATAATGAATAATAAAATAATAATTAATAAAATAATACATAAAAATGACTGAAATAAATGATTTGTTCGGTATCTACGCTATGGTCAAATGATAATTAAAAAAGCTCTCAAAAATAGCATTCTAAATTTGTATCGGTACTTCTCTAAATATATGAAAATGAAAACTTACTAACACCGGTACATATAGACGCTGCTTAGCCGGAGATAAGTTAATTAATCCGTAAATTGTCACACCCATAGCAAGAAATGGTATTAACTAAAAACATACTAAGTAGCGTTTATATATAGGATAGGTTGAGAACGACACTTGGTATAATTATTTGACAAAGAAAATATCAGAAATTATTTTTCATTAGATGTTGTGTCAGTATTAAAGTAAAAACATTCTTTATCTGTTGGTTAAAGGTAGATTTGAGGCAAAGTTTTGTGCAAAAAATAACACTATAGTTAGAAGTACCGATAAACTATATAGGTAGGTACTTTCTTTCTTCAATCCCTTAATTAAACATTGTACTTATATTAACTTAAAAATACAAAATGCCACGTTCAATTGACATTCATCTCACTGACTGCCTAGTCTAACTTATATTATTTTAACAACCGTGGCTATGGCTACATGGTTTTATTTAATGTTACGAGACGTTATTTGGAACCGTACTCTAGTGTTTATAGAGTACCTACAGATAAAATTATAGTTTTATGGCGGGTCTGAAGTTAGCGCTAAATTGGTGGTACTGCGCCAAGGTAAAATTATTAGGACCATACTCGCCTTACTCAACCTATAAATTAAATTTTACCTGTCGATACATTTATATTTTGTCTGACTACGTAAATAGTTAAAAAAATAATACTGTTTCGTTAGTTACAATAATTTTCAATCGATTTAATGTCAAAACGGACTTTTATTATGGTTAAATTATTCAATTTCGTAATTCAGCAAGCTATATTCTAAATATAATTCTTATTATGATTCATCACCATGTTATTTTTATATATTTTCTTATTAAATTAACTGTCTAGGACATAAAATTCTCAACAATAGATAATCTCTTATACTTACTACATGTTTAACGGTTGCATGGAAAACCATAAAATACTTAAAATAAAACAATCTATAATAACCTACCTATTCGAATCGCTGCATTGCCAGGCGCACGATATGAAGCGAGCGTCGCGTGTCGCTCGGTGTTGCTACGCGGCCTACTGGTACAACAGGACGGTCCTAGCTGGCACTGTCGAGGAGGCCGTGACGTCACGGTGGTCTCACCTACTCTCAGTGTAAGGTCTCGTTACCGGAGATACCGACTTCGATTTCGCCAGATCCGGAAAACTTCCTTATGATACCGTCGAGCGACGTCCAGGTACCAACTATGAGACCGAGAACTCCGAATAATACGACAATAACATTCTTGACCAACATCCTGATGCGTTCAGATCTCGACACGTAATACCAGTAAGTGCAGCTCTGGATGAAAGCCGGGAAGGCAAGCCCTAGCGCAGACAGGCAGAGCGCGCCGAATAGAGAGATGAACAGGTCCAGTTCAGGCACGGCAGCTGCGATACCAACTGCAAAGCAATAATACTGTTATAGACAACCGGCTTTGTGTTAGTACCTACTATAACCGTGCCCAGTAGTGGGCTCTGGATAATACACAACACGTTTCAATGTGATAATTCCAAATGAAGCAAGAAATTTTGACATTGCCTTTTTCGACACTGAGATAAAAAGTACCCTATAATAATGTTTAGGATAGGTATTAATGGGTAACCCTTTATAAATTTTCATCCAAAAAAATCGATCTGTTTGAAAGGAAACAGTAGGTATATTTCTTTCCTAAGAAGCGATACTTTAATCTTCTTAAACTCATAAAAGGTTTAGCTATACTTACAAGTAAGAAGAACGATTGTGGTTCTCAACAGGTATTCCCAGATAATCCTGTGTTTGCTGTTCAGCAACCTGGTACCGATGTACTCGTTCCACAAGATGTCGATGGCCACGTAGCATGCGAGCCCGTGAGTGATGAAGATCGCGAACGCAAGCAGACATTGCACCACACTGGCGAGGCTTCATACAAAAAAAATAGCTGGTTATTAATATTTTAAGATATTACACAGTGTCTAGTTCCAAACTAAGCTAAAGAATGATGGGATGGCAATACTTGAGCTTATACACAAATAGAAAAAAATATGATCTTCTTCTTCTCGTATAGTGTTGTGGCTCACCTATTGTTAGAGTTTTCAGATCGCCTTAAGGCCTCTAACTTGACCTAGCGACTGCTACTAGAGGTAGCAAAAAATATGATATAATTCTCCGTTTTTCTAGAAGAACCTAACCTCTTCGAATTATTATTATTTTTTGTACGATATATACAATATTTCTTTCACAACGGGAATCGAACCCGCTATCTTCTGCTTGGTGTTTGCCCGCTGCGCCACTGAGATCATTAACCACTAACAAGCTTGAGAATAAATAACGAGATCTTACGTGTCGGTGTCTGAGGGTAGATTCAGAGTGATACTGCCTTTAGCATAATCACCGTAACGGAGGTATCCAAACAGTCCCATGCCTACGTATAAGATAATGATGCTGATCATTGCTCGGTTCAACACTCCAAACTTTCCCACGAAGGCCCTGGGGGTTTTCATTTCATTCTCCAGAGGCAGGATCTGTAGAAAATATTCAAGACTTTTGTATTACAGACTAGCAGCGCTCCAATCCCGTAGGAATATCGGGATAAAACGTAGCATAGAACTACTACATCGTACTATCAATGAATCAATGTATCCTCATACCAAGTTTCATCAAAATCAGTCCAGTAGCTTCGGAGCCTATAGATAGATAAATTCTTTATCGTAAACACCATTTTCAAATAACCCACTTTTTCGAGGCGAGATACTCCCGTGCCTTCTCCAAATTGGCAAATGCCAAATACAAAATATTGAGTTATAGGCCATGTCCACATTATTTTTTCTTCCCCGTGTAAAAAATTAACTAGTGCACATTCAGGATTCGAACCCATGACTTTCGGATCGGAATTCGAAGATCCTGAAATCCTAACTAACATTGTATAAATATATAATATGAACTACTTACCACACCAATAGCTTCCAAAGCGAACAGAACTGTACCGAAGAACAGCGGAAACTTCGCCAGTTTTCCAACCGGTTCCTTATTGTCAAATGTCAATGGTTCTTTAAAGATATAATAGAGGATGATCCCGAAGCCGACGATGGTAACCGCGTTAGCTATCGCAGAGAACGGCGCTAAGTACTTCAAATCCCGCACCCAATTGATCAATATGAGCGGGAGTAAAATGCACAGCATAACTTGGTTCACGGTCAGCTCAATTTTGAATTGTTTTATTAGAACGAAGCAGATGTTCTCTGACACGAACACGACGTACACACAACACGTCCCTATTTGATACACGAGTAGGAACGCGTTCACGATATGTCTGTAACAAAAAAAAACTTTGCTTCATAAAATATAAATAAAGAAATATTGTAGGACACTCCACACAGCGCCGTCTAGCCCCAAGCTAAGCAACTAGACTTGTGTTATGGTGGCCAAACAACGGATATAATAGTCACTTATATTGTTTTCTTTTGTAAATATATTCTTATGAATATACATAAAGAAACACCCAGACCAGAAACCAATATCTATTTATACATAAATATTTGTTTGAGGCGGGAATCGAACCCGCTGCATTCTATGTCAAAGGCAGGTGTTCGCCAGACGCGCCACAGAGGTAGGTAATGGTTTTGTAAAACTATAATAACGTGATTTTTTATTTGCCCTGTCGATATTCAAACCCGCAACCCTATTGTCTTGGCGCCATTTAACCGACGAGATAATTTTTCTGGTAGTATAATAACAGAGTTCTTGAATGAAATTGTTGCCAAAATTCCTAACACGGTGCGTCAAAAGCTTAGTTACATGATGTATTTACTAGCACTGATACGCGGTTTTGTCCATAATTACACTCTACACCGAAATGATAAATATCCTACGTCCTATGAAGCTACGGCTTCAGGCTCAGAAATACACTTGCTTATTTAAAATATTAGGATGTTCTTCTAACACAGAGATGAACTTTTACTATTCTTTCTAAGTACTTTATGTTTGTTTGTCGCGTGCCTTTGTTCCGAATATATCTATTTATTTATAAACAAAGTTATTTATATCTTTATATCCTCTAACATTTGTCACTGTTCGAAAATTATCTTATTAAAAATATTTTATGTAATGTATGCCAAGAACCAACGAGAAGCAGACTCAAGTCATTTCACTGCGCACTTGGACACTGATTTTGGCTCCTATCGCCATAATTATAGAAAATACATTAACGTATTAGTAATGACTGATCATATTCTTGGTGGATAAATTAAAGCTATAGAACATCGCTTGATGTATATCTGTGATCTAAGCCACACTAACAATACCAATACTTGAGAAATTGTCTGTTTTTTGTTACCTTTTTACAGCATAATAGAGGGAAAAATATATCAAAATCGGTCCACGCGTTTATCATATAGAACGCCACATAAAAACAAACATTACCCTCCTTTGCGCAGTCGGATAAAAATTACATTATAGGTGGTAACGTGAACGTGGTAAAATAATGTTTTTTATTATTTTCTTTTCGTTTACATCGTCTTCTTCTCTTTACCCGATTGCGCGTCGCAAAGGCGAGTAATTTATTTTACAGCCAGTGTACATTTATACTAAAGAAGGCTTAGGAGTTTTGGCGGGAACGAATTAACAACATGTCGTGCTACAGTTTTATTTTCATAAAACTTAGTTGTAACCCGAGTTGAATTGTATAATTCTGGTGGAATGTTATTCAATTTAGTTCTGTGAAGTTTTTTCGTCGATGAAATCTCCTATTAAGGTTATGGTAAACTTGCCACCGCTTTACTATAGCCCCTGACTTGACAGACTATGACGACTTTGACTTTTTTGAAACACTTTAGGCCCGATTTATGAATAATCGGGTCATAATTTGATGCAAAATATAACTTGACACTGGCTAAATGCACAAGCCGTTTGAAGCCATAATTAACAGAAAAAAGAGGGTTAGACTGATCCTAACGAATATTAAAAAATCCGATTTTTTTATATATTTGGTTGTATATTTGTTGGTCCCTCTTCATAGTCAAACGATTAGATCGATCTGTATGAAAATCAGCATTGTGGTAGTTCAGGAGAAGGACGTAGGATACTTTGGATTACAAAATTCCAGCGGGATCGGGATTTACGCAGGTGAAACTACGAGGCGCAGCTAGTCCGTTCAATAGTCTCGATAATAATAGCCACTTAACTATTTACAATCAATCTTTGAAGTGCATAGTTATTAATATTTACGTAAACAACTAGCTAACGACAGCACTTATAACAACAAAGTGTTTTATTGTTCAGGAGCCGGTGAAACGTGACAATTGCTATGAAATATGTAATGTGTAAGTGCCATAAATAATATTGTCTAGTAGGTACAGTCGCTCTCAAAGTGGGCTATGATAACCCCTTGTAAGCGCTGGAGGCCAAAGGGGATGTAATAAAATTGATTATAGTTTGTTCTAATTTGAATAAAAAAGTATGGACTATCCTTTTCCCATCCAAAGGTTGCCTGAAAGAAATAACATAAAGCGAAAACGCCGCTTCTTCTTCTTCTTCTTCTCGTATAGTGGTGTGGCACACCTATTATTAGAGTTTTCAGATCGCTTTAAGGCTTCTAACTTGATCTAACGACTGCTACCGGGACCGACGGCTTAACGTGCCTTCCGAAGCACGGAGGGGCTCACAAAAATACATTTTTCCCACCCTACTAATTGGTCAACCATCGAAGTAATGACCGCGCCAGGCGTCGCTTAACCCACACGACCGTAAACGATGCGCGAGCGTCACTTAGCTGTAAGCCTCCTCCGCCGCTAATATCTATCTATCTACTCTTAACATTATAAAGTTGCGTTTTAATTTTATTGCTCTTACTGGTAAAAAAGACTTGTTTAGACCAGTCCAGACTTATATTCGCACACCATAATTAAATTGACTAAACTAATGAATGTAGTTGCTTTTCATAAGAGATACTTAGTTACTATAAAACATTGGGGGCCTCTAACGAAAAATGATTATCAAAGTGGGCGGTAGACGAAATAAGTTTGAGAACCTTCAATCTAGTACCTAGTGTAGGTACCTATAGTAATTCGTCTGGACAGTAATAAATATTATGAATACATTATCTAAGGTACGTACCTAGTGACTACAGATTACAATGTTTACCTAGGTACGATATGAAAAAGTTGAATTTTTTAAAATGTTTTCTTAGCGGATGCCTACGTTATATACCAAATTATAGCCTATTAGGTCTTTTAATTTTATATAGTTATAGTAATAGTTAGTTATATTAGTTAGTTTCAATGGTCACTATGCCGGACTGCCTAACACAGGGTTGCGGGTTCAATTCCCGCCTCAGATAAGTATTTATGCTTAGATATTTGTCTGTGGTCTGGTTGTTTCTATGTATTATACTACTAATATTATAAATGTGAAAGTTTGTGTGTGTATGTTTGTTACTCCTTCACGCTAAAACAACTGAACCGATAACAATGAAATTCGGTATGTAGATAGCTAGAGGCCTTGATTAACATACATGCTACTTTTTATCCCGATATTCCTACGGGATCGGAACTTACGTGGGTGAAACCGCGGGGAGCAGCTAGTAAGTATATATTTACAAAAGAAAAGTATATAAGTAGTATATCCGTTGTCTAGAACCTATAACACAATCTAATTAGTTTGAGGCTAGATGGCGATGTGTGGAATGTCCTTTAATATATATTTATTTATTTTTATTTATATAGTGATTAAATGCAAAATAGTTATTCTTCTATAATATAAAAATGAATCGCAAAATGTGTTGGTAAGCGCATAACTCAACAACGCCTGGACCAATTTGGCCAATTCTTTTTTTGTTGTGTTTGTTATTGTCCGGTTCTTATGTAAGAAATAATTAAGAAAATTGCGCAGAAAATTATTACGCGGGTGAAACCGCGGGCGCAGCTATTAATAATAAGTTTATCGATATTTAAACGATTTCCCAGAGTAACGATACGGATAGTAACTAAATACTGTGAGGAGTTTTGGCGGGAACGAGTTAACAACATGTCGTGCTGCAGTTTTATTTTCATGAAACTTAGATGTAACCCGAGTTGAATTGTATAATTCTGGTGGAATGTTATTCAATTTAGTTCTGTGAAAGTGCACAAGTGTAGTGAAAGTAAAAATCAGTGTCAAACATGCAGTTTTCACGTTGCCTCCAAATCTCCTATTAAGGTTATGGTAAACTTGCCACCGCTTTACTATAACCCCTGACTTGACGGACTATGACGACTTTGACTGTATTGAAACACTTTAGGCCCGATTTATGAATAATCGGGTCATAATTTGATGCAAAATATAACTTGACACTGGCTAAATGCATACGTGCGAAGCCATAATAAAAGAAAAAAAAAATACTGTGAGAGGTAAACAATCAATCTGAAGGTCGTAGGTTTGAGTTCCAACTTCTGGACTTTACTATGCTTCACGTAAGACATAAGATAGGTACCATAAGTAGTAGTATATATGTTAGTAGGTATTTGTTGGTTGTTAGATACCTGACTAGCTGCACCCCGCGGTTTCATCCGCGGAAGTCCCCATCTAGTGGAAATTTCAGGATTAAAAGTAACCTATATGTTAATCCAGGTCTCCATCTATCTACATACCGAGTTTCATCGCAATCAGTTTAGTCAGAGTCAAATAGTTTTTTCGTGAATGAGACAGACACAAACTTTCACACTTATAGTATACTAGCTGTAGCCCGCAACTACGTACGCGTGGTAATTTTGTTTTATGTACCAAGACCTTCCTCTTGAATAACTCTATCTATTAAAAATACCGCATCAAAATCCGTTGCGTAGTTTTAAAGATCTAAGCATACATAGGGACAGACAGTGGGAAGCGACTTTTATTTATACTATGTAGAGAAGACTCAAAATACTAAAAAATTGATACATGTAAAACTTACGCAGCAAAAGGGGCACACGCTTTGCACCAATCAGGTCCCTCAGATAGCGCCGCCTCAGCAGCAGCGGTATACGACATCGAAGGTACCTTCCGTCTCTTGCAGAGCACGTAGCACGAGTCTATGAGCACGTGAATGCAGTACGTGCACAGCACGCCTATAATCACCGTGCCGATGGAGCCGACCACGTACCCCGCGTTCGAGAATGCGTGCGGCATGGCCAGGATCCCGGTGCCCAGACTGCCTTTTAGTAGGTGAAGAAGGGTTTCTGTGTTCCTGTAACATTAATTATTTTATATTTTTTTGATATCAGCAAAAATTCGGTTTGACAACATTCGACTTGCGACCTCGGATCATTAATTCATTTGGACTTATGGTCGAAACCCGTTGCTACTTTAAAATAGAAACCTAACCAACACTTCTTTGCCATTTTATTTTACAACGCGGTAAAGAACTATAAACATTTAAAAAATACTTACAAGATTTTATCTCAACAAGCCGGTTAACGTATGATTTTCCTTATTTAAATAAATAATCATAGAGACTGAATTGCATACCTATTACTTACAAACCACCTATTTTTTTGAGTATTTTTCTTCGTAGCAACATAGCTACTTTTACATTCTACAAATCACTTCATTATTCAATACGTAAATAGGTAATTGAATCGGTATAATGTCTTAAGATACCCATGACCACCATATCTGGTATCGGAATCATTTCCGCAACGTCCGTGGAAAGGACATACCTAACATACTCCTGTATTTTCCGGTTCATAAATTTTCGTATGCACAGTATTGCACAGAGTGGTTTTCCTCATCAATTGAAATTAGAGATGTACTGACTAGTCGAGAAGGTCGACTATTCGGTTATATTTGTAGTCAGCGACTAGTCGGCAAAAAGCTTTACTTTATCCATATTTCAACGCTACGAAAGTTGTACACGTAATTTCTTTTTCACTATTATTTTTAAATAAATACTTAAAAATATGAAATAATTAAGAAATTCTCTGTAATTAGCAACGCCAGCAGTCGGTAGATAAGTACACAAATAAAAAAATTACGCCTATGAATTAAGATTTTTTTTTAAAGTTTTAAAAAGAGCAAAGAAAAATCTGTCCGAACGTATGATCGTAAGAATCAGCTGCACTTATAATTTGCCTCGGACATTACCGATGTCACTCCACCGAAATCAATGACTAGTCGGCTAATGGGCCCATCCCTAGCTAAGATATTAGGTAACCATAGGACAACCTCGCTCTTCTTTAACCGCATCTTGTAGGTAATTTACCTATACATAATATCTGTGTTGAATACAGAATTGCCTAATTAGCTTGCGTTGTTGTATGGTTTTTACCACTTTTAAATACCTACTTAAAGTAACAATAGGTAGGTATAATAGTAAACTAAACATAACACTTTTGTAGTTTCAATCTCGTCTATGTGCTAACCTGTAGTGCGGTGTTGGACAAGTGGTAGATGTACGAGTATGTATGCATACGGGCGTTTTTTCCGCAACTAGACTCTTTTTAATTGGGTTCTTTTTTTCGTGGGGATGAAGTAGGCTTGCCCAGCACCTACTCAGCTTAGTCGACCATGTCCAGAGGAGAGAACTTGTCAATGCCTACTTCTGGAGCCAATTCAGCCGCGGGTTTCATCACGATGTTTTCCTTCACCGTAAGAGCAATGTCAATTAGTGCACATACATATTTTACATTGGTGCACGGCCGGCAGGGATTCGAACCCACGACCTTCAGAATGAAAGTCGGGGTATCTACCACTAAACCAACACCGCTCCAAGTGGTAGATACCTTGACTTTCATTTCCAAAGGTTGTGGGTTCAAATACAGGCCGGCCGTGCACCAATGGATTCAAACTTGTTAAGTCGTTGAGAAAATGGAATTGACGCGAGAAAATTCAAGAGCGATGATTTATTATGACTTTCGAAGTGGTTTATCACAAAAACAGTGTGTTGACCGGATGATTTCTGCATTTGGTGATGAAGCCCCATCCAAAACCACAATTTATCGCTGGTTTGCTGAATTTCAACGTGGACGTGTCAAGCTCAGTGATGATCCCCGTCAAGGTCGTCCAAAAACTGCACTCACCCAAGAAAATGTTGATGATGTGCGTAAGCTGATTGAGGAAGATCGACATGTAACGTACCGCGAAATTCAGGCAACTTTAGACATTGGTATGAGTCAAATACAAATAATCTTGCATGAACAATTAGGTGTAAAAAAGTTGTTTTCCCGATGGATACCGCATTCGCTCTGTGAAGAGCAAAAAGTGGCTCGCGTTACTTGGTGCGTCAGAACTCTCGAAAGATTCCACGCAGGATCCTCAAATGCTGTATACAACATCGTATCAGGTGACGAATCCTGGATATACGCGTACGAACCCGAAACAAAAAACCAGTCACGAGTTTGGGTGTTCGAAAATGAGTTAAAGCCAACAAAAATTGTTCGTTCACGGAGTGTTGCAAAAAAAATGGTGGCCACGTTTGTCTCCAAAACCGGCCATGTTGTGACTATTCCTCTTGAGGGACAAAGAACGGTTAATGCAGAATGGTATGCTAGCATTTGTTTGCCACAGGTCGTCCTCCATCACGACAATGCGAGTTCTCACACCGCGAACAGAACAAAATAGTTTTTAGAGCAAGAAAACATAGAATTATTAGACCATCCGCCGTACAGCCCCGACCTAAGCCCTAATGATTTCTATACTATCCCTAAAATAAAGAATAAATTGCGTGGTCAGAGATTTTCATCACCTGAAGAAGCTGTGGACGCCTACAAAACGGCCATTTTGGAGACCCCAACTTCCGAATGGAATGGTTGCTTTAATGATTGGTTCCATCGTATGGAAAAATGTGTCAAATTTTGCGGAGAATACTTCGAAAAGAAATAAATACATTTTTAAATAGTAATGTTGTGTCACTTCCTTGATTCCCGAAATTTTCAGTGCCGCCCTCGTAATGACGAGACACGGTCAACTAAGCTGAGAGCTGAGACATCCCGATTAGATCTAAAACGAATAGAAGTGCAATCTCACAAAGCTTTATCATAAACCACACCTATAGCCACTAAGTGTAGGCACCCCACATAAATAGATACATCTTTGTATGTGGGTCTATAATTGTCTAATTAATTAGAGATTTTTACTACAAACCAGTTCTATATGATTAACACATCCGTGCACGCAATTATGATACTAAAGGTGTTATTAGACTTATTGTCATTGACTATACAAGTTGACTCCTAATAACTGACCTATTGTAGCAAATAGTAGAGTCCTTTCAACGCTTAAATACAAAATACTGGGTCTCTGTACTAAATAGAACATAAAAAGGAAACCAACGTAAGGAAATACTGAGGTCGCAAGTCGTGTGAATCATTAAATCTATTCGGTGAATCATGCGCAAGGCCGCTCTATAGTTAGTTCAACTGATATTAGAGTTTGAAATTAGGGAAATTGCGCGAACGCAGGATGATATTATAGTAACAAGTAATAAGGTACGGTTATGCCGAAGATACATCGAACATAGAACGTTGCACTTCGATGTCATCTTCATGTAAAACAAATGTATTGAAATAGAGGCGAAAGCACATGTTTAAAGATGCAAGTTCAATCTATGTCCTCTGGTTTGTGGTTGGTCAAATAATGGTCACTGCGCTAAGACTCTCTCGCGCCGCATTACTTCGTATCTTGTGCGATGTTTGTGCAATGCATCTTCGGCATAGCCGTACCTTAATGATATTGATCCAGATGTTGATTTACTAAAAAACCATTTCATCGACTTTCGTATTTTGAAATGTTGTTGCTTTTCTGAAGGTGACCAATCACCACCTTTACCATTAAAAACAAAGTTTATTTTGGTACTTCGCTCGGATGACGTCATAATTTCTGTTTTGACGCACTAAAGTACGCTAGAATGAGAAGATTTATTGACGATACCGACATAAGATTGTTCTAGATCAATGACCTTATAGCATTTAGCGATGCGATGGTCGCGAGATTATACTTATGGCTTCTTCTTAGTTTCGGCTCAGTTAGCCAGTTTTTAAGTAATTTTTTTTAAATCGTATGCCTGTTTTCTCGACCGCTTTTAGCTACAAGGCCAGCCAGTGCCATACTGTTTAGATTCTATTCATTTTTCTTTAGTAGTTATATAAGTTAGATTTCAGTTTACAATAAAGGATTTAGGTATCTAATCTATCTATCTTCCAGCTCAGTAAAGTTATTTGCAATCTACGATCTTAGAACATCATTTTCCAACTACTAAAAACGATTCATCAAAATCGGTCGATAAACAAAGAAGATATGCGCGAACATCCATAAAAAAACATACAACCGAATTGAGAACCTCCTCCTTTTTTGAAGTCTGTTAAAAACATTAATGAGGCTTTGAGAGTTTTTTTCAGACAGAGGTTGAGAAATATGTTTTACCATGTGTTTTTAAATGTAGGGTTTCTAATACGAAGGGGTTGTTCTAGACATCTTAAGAGAACAAATGAAAAAATAATAATAAGAATTTAAAAACCCCCGACTTTTATCCTATAACTTTCAGACGGCTGAACCGATTCTGATCAAAAGTAGCTTAGAACACTCCCGACTAATTCACCTTTAAAGCAAAAGAAAATCAATATCGGTTCGGCCGTTTGAGAGCTACGATGCCACAGACACACACAAACAGACAATGTTTAAAATAGTAGTCTAAACTCTATAGATAGATATTGACTTACGTGGTTGGATGATCGACGACCCTGTTGTCATAGGGCTCATATTCCTCTCCTTCTTGCAACGGCTTCTCCTTCATATTCACGAGGTAGATGCCCTTATCTGCTCCTTTCTTCTTTTCATCCTTTACTGGTGATAAACTGGAACAATAATATGATGCATAACATAAATAAACGTTACCCTATTACTAAAACTTTGCTGTCCGTCTGTCTGTCGGTTTGTCACTAGGCTGTATCTCATGAATCGTGAAAGTTAGACAGTTAAAATTTTCCGCTATAACAACGAATACTAGAAACAGAAAAAAAATGAAGTGGGGTTCCAATACAATATGATAAACGAGCCTGACTCGCACTTGGCCGAGTTTTTAATTTACTTACGAGAAGGGTACTGTTGAGGAAATTGACGAAATACCATTTTCACCCATAAGGAGAAAAAAATCAAAAACGGGTTGCAATTATTTTAGTTTTTTTTAGATTTTGTTTGGTAACGTATCGGCACAATTTTTAGGGCGATAAGAGATATCAAATTCTAATATTGAAGCCTAAAACCCACTTGAAGAATTTCACTTATTGCTTATTTTTGATGAGTAGATAGGAACGGTTTAAATTAATTGATTAATTATTTTATTTCAAGCCATTAAACATGATATTATTATATAATTTTGTTACAAATTTGTACTATTATCGTTTCATTATAAAATTATATTTTTTCACTAATTATCAGCGTTATTTCACTCATGTTGATTTTTCTTCTATTTATACATGGTTAGATCAAAAATGAGAGATCACAGAGACTGCCATATTTACACGTCGCTGTGGTAACCCACAATATTGATTTAAAACTGCCTCTTCTATATTTTATGGGCTATTCGTTGATTTAAGTATGTCTGTACAATGCACATAAAATCAAAACTTTATTTATTATATGATTAATTTTTATACAGTATAAAAACCAAGTAAGCAAATTAAGCAGTATGGAGAAGACAGTCCTACTGTATAAAGGCAAAAACCTTTTTCATACAATTACATTCATAAATATAAAATACACAAAATCCTGCCCAAACCAATAAACAGATTAGGCTAAAATTTGGGATACAAATAGTTCATGACGTAGGCATTCGCTAAGAAATGATTTTTAGAAAATTCTACTTCTACACGGACGATATCAGTGAGGTAATAACTATGATTATATAAATTTAATTTATGAATTGTTTATTTATTATTTAAAAAAAAACAGTCAGGATACAGCTGTCTGTATCACAATCATTCACAAATAAAGGACAATGGGCAGTTATCTAATGGCTTTTACCTACGTCACGCGTCGTATGAATGACGCTCTTAATGAGTTATTGGTTTTTTTGCCTCATCAGTACCCACCTACTACGGTTGTGCTACGGTTACCTATATTAACCATATATTAACACATATTCTTAAGTGTGTCATACATGTGTTTTTAATGTCACCGACATTCACATCTTTTAAACCAGAACACGGTAGTGTTAATTGCTACCTCCATGGTTAATTGCTACTGATTCGCGGATATATAATACAGGGTATTTTTTAAGGTTACATACCCTTAAAGGTAAAAAAAGAAACCATTTTCTAAACTATAACAGGCAGCGGAAAATGTTGAAAGGAGTTGCGTTTACAATTTAATAATATTATTATCTTTTAAACTGCATACGATTGGAAAAGGCCCTTAGCCAGGAATCGTAGTGTTTCAAAACAGTGTTATCATTGTTTTTTCGTCATTATCAAGAAGGTCAAGCCTCACCTCTGAGGAAGGAAGTCATCGGGCTCGAAGGATGGGTTCACCATGGGCCCGCTCTGCCGTCTCGCCCATTCTTCCGCTTCCTGCAATACAACATTTTCCTTGTAGTAAAAAATAACAAAAACTCCGACATACCTGTCAATTACCTTTGAAAATAAAAAAATAATTGAAAATTTAGATTTTTGTGCTGTGGCTACGACATTATTGGTAGCGAGTCCTGATCTCAAACTTGTTTTTAAACAGTATTATTTAGCTTGCCCTGTATGGGTCAATTGAAATTTCAACTACGTCCAATTATTTTTTCCAATGATCCTCAGAAATAAATTTCTTCATTCATGTTATTTTGCATATACCTTATCTAAATCGTACCACCATATTTTAGGAGCCATAGAGTATACACGATTTCTGTGCATACAACTAATATAATTGAAAACCACAATATTGATCTATGTACCTACTGCGTAACTTTCCGATGCATCCATGTTTACGAGACAAAGTTATGTGTCACCGCAAATTAACAATTTACTTATCTCATTTCGGTAATCCGTGGAAAATACCGTAAAGCATAAACAATAAACATTGTTAGTAGGAAAATTTCTATAGTCCATTAGTAAGTTTGATTTTTGTAAATAACAGGTAGATGACTACTATATATTCTGTGGCAGAAGGCCAGTTAGGTAGGTTCTTAAGGTCGTTACTTATTCTCCAAAACATAATTACTACAAAATCTTATCTCTAGTCCAGGGAGGCCGAAAAAAGATCATTTAAAATTAGATCAGAGGATCTCGCGGATCCCCCAGGAGAGCCGAATAGCTGTTAAGATTTGTTCAATCTCATCGGATCGTCGAATATCCTCAGAAGAAAATAAAAATTAATAAAAGACAATGTAAAACAACGGTATAGAACATAAGGAACATGACTGTTCTGTCATCACCCAAGAGTACCCAATGGGAAGTATGAAATAATAAAATGATAAAGTAAAGTGACGATGCGGTCTAAGATGTGGCACGCGCTCCTAGAAGATACCTGTTCACTCGTGACTTGAAGACCCCCAAATTGTAGACGCAGCAAAACACTGCGGGTGCTTTTATACGTTTAGGGTTTTGACAAATGAAATATAAAAATTCAGAGTCCTGACTGATATACCAACGCACAGCTCAAGCCAATAGACGAATCGGGCTAAAATACAGATAGCTGTTATAATGTAAGCTCTGAAGGTCATGGGTTCGAATCCCGGCCGGCCGTGCGCCAATGAATGTGCGCTTATTGACATTGCTCCTAAGGTGATGGAAAACATCGTGATGAAACCCCCGGCTTAGTTGGCCCCAGAAGTATTGACAGGTTCTCTCCTTTGAACATAATCGACTAAGCTGAGAGGGTAGTACATACTGGGGAACCCTACTTTATCCTCTCGAAAAATGACCCAATTAAAAAGGGTCTAACTGCGGTTGAGCCCGTATACAAGTACAACGTAAGTGTTTATACTGACAATTAACTGTCGGCCGACCTGAAGTATCAAGGTACCTGTGTATAGTATAAAATTATATTTGATCAACAATAGTGGTACGAGTATTTGTAACGCCTAAGTATAACGTAGTAATAATAATGTATACAAACGTGATCACTTCATTTGCATTATTTGCCACTAGTTGAGAGGATTTACATATATATACCTATTATCATGCGTAATTAAGATACAAACGGTCTGTATAAATAAACTTATTATATTAAAGACAGGTCGTCTGTGGTCTTAACTTAAGACTAACTTAACAGTTATTAGAAACCAAGGATCCTTTTCAAAACTTTTATTTAACTTGTAATGTATGGATGTAAAAATCTTCTTTATATGTAAATAATGCTTTGTCCTAACTGATCCGACGATCAACGTGTGCGTTGATCCGTCAGTCAGTCGTATATTAATCGCTGATCGTAGAGACCTTCAACATGGAGGGTGTGTTCTTTGTATGAAGTTTATAGGCATCCAATAGAAAGGATTTTAAAATGTAAAACTCTACGCGGACGAAGTTGCGGGCGAAAGCTAGTGTATGTATTGTCTGTATGTATGTAGTTATATATATAGGTATGTATGTAGTTATGTATGTAGGTATGTATGTAGGTATGTATGTAGGTATGTATGTAGGTATTTATGTAGGTATGTATGTAGGTATGTATGTAGATTATGTATGTATCCTGTACATATGTTCGTATTTTTTGAAAATTTGGTTGGTGTATTATAACCACTTTCGCTAATTTTGTTTGAGTTCAGATCGCCTTTTTTGAGACAAAAAGTGTCAGTGGTGCCTTTAAAGGAACCATAGAGATTTGTCTACTGAGATTGAGACAAAAAAAGAAGCTGAGATAGAAAGTCTAATACAGTATCTGTGTCGCTCTCATTAGAGCCTATAAATAACAAACAATCAAAACCTATCGCATTAAAATATTAGTAACACATATTTCATTAAAAATTAACGTAAAACAGGTTAAATGTCTGTTAAATTTTAAAATAATTTCGTTGTTTTTTTTAATGGTAAAATTGTTAACAGAATAGATACGTAATATACCAACTACCTAAGCTAGGAATAAGATAAGTAAGTTATCTTCTATATAACTTCGACTACAACTGTCAAAGCAATAATTCGCTCAAGCACAAGCATAGCTAAGCTAGTCATCCTTTAAAAAATATAATAATATTTGTACAAATAAATGTAAATTAATAAAGTAATAAATTAAATTGAATCAATCAAAATAAATATCTTTAAGTTTTGCATTTTTAGTTTTATTTCTTTATTTGATTGTGTCTTTTTAATTTGAATTTGTAAATAATAATATTAAATGTTTGTGTGTGTTTGTTACTTCTTTAACTCTAGACATTGGAAGACTTTTACGAGGCCAATAATGATGCCATCGGTTTTTGTCAGATAAAATTTAATTCAGCTGAACCTCTGACACGAAAAAAAAGACTCCTTCACGCTAAAACTACAGAACCGATTGCGATGAAAATCGGTATGCAGATAGTTTTTTTTTGCCATTTATTACCATTTAAAAGAAACTTAAAAAACATTCAGTACTTAACCTAGCACAGCGAAACCACTAAGGTTTATAATTATGCTAAGTACATTTAAATTTACGTTGATCTAATATAGTTACAGGTAGGTTTAATTAAGATACTAGCTGGATTAAAACATAGGCTACTTTTTATCCCGATATTCCTACGGGATCGGGATTTGCGTGTGTAGCTCAGCTAGCCTAGATTAAAAATATAAATAAAAACAGATTCGCACGACTCGGTGGCACGGTGGGATAACCTGCGACACAGAAAGTGGCGGGTTCGATTCCCGCCTGAGAACTAATATTTGTACAAATGACTGTTGTGATGTGGCTGTTTCTGTAAAATATATTTTTACAAAAAAAGTATATGTAAGCATATTTGCTTAGCTTGCGGCTAGATGTTGCTGCGTACAATGACTTACAATATCTGTACATATAATAGAGGAAGAGAGGACTAAAAATCTGTACTTCGAAGCCAATTATAAAAAAAAATGCTGACAAATATTTGGACAGGTAAAGCTAAATAACTAATACTAATATATTTAAACGAGCTATTCTTGTATATTTATACATATATATATATATATATATATATATATCTCGAAAACGGCTTCAACGATTTTCATGAAATTTAGTATGCGGGGAGTTTTCGGCTCAAGGAATCTATTTATCCAAGTTCAAGGAAAGCTCGGTTCCCAAGTATGGGCATTTAATAAATACCTAAATAATACCTACATTTCAAAACAAAACCAGGTACTCTCCTAAGCTTGTAAAAAGAGACAATTGCATGGGAAAAAATGTATAGTTATTAATAAATAATAAATGTTTGAACAGTGTACTTGAAATGTACTTCCACCAGACTTATAAAAAGTGACTAGACAAACAATATGTTAATAATATTAGCATCTAACCTAGATGATTTACACAGCGGAAGCAACATCAATCCATGCTGTTCAAGGTACTGCAGCCCTAGACAAGATTACATTCTACTAACGATATCGCAAATCGATAGATTTTTTTTGTATGAAATTGACATAAGCTCACGAAAAGTCACGTGGTATTGCGATAAAGAAAAAAAAATGGTAGACAAGTTTTAAATCGTTCTATTCGAGAGAACGAAACGTTCGGTTGGCTATTCGATTCGATAAAATTCCATACATTTGCTAGACAAGTGTTGGTTTTGACAAGCGTTATCGTTGATTTATCGTTTCTTGGGATCGCTTTGGAGCGATCGCTAACCACTTGTAGAAATCGATAAAAAATGGCGAAATTTTCGTCAGCTGTGCTAATACAAGTGTAGAGTTTGACTGTGTTTGTTGTGAATTTCATTAAAATGCATAAGCTAAACCTCCTATGGGCTGCTAAAAATGAAGAAGTATGGATAAGAAGACAAAAGAGACGTAATTTAAGAAATTGTTTAGAGTTAATTGATGAAATGCCGGAATTGTTGTTTAGAGAACGTTATAGGTTCGATAAACAAACTTTTAGGAATCTTTGCCGTGAACTGCGAAATGTTACTGGATTAAGAGGAACCAAAGAAATTCCTGTACAAATTAAGGTAAGAACTAAACAATTTTCACTTGCCTAGATATACATTTAAAGTAACTAGTGTTGAAGCAAGCAAATGTAGTAATCTTCAATTTTACAAGGGAAAGTTTAATGCAGACACTTTTCTTGTAAGACTAATGAGTTTTTATTATTAGTGCCATAATTACTATGTACTTACTTACCCTTGTTCACCTAATTACATTGATATTTAATATTTACAGGTTCTATGTGCTTTAAGTTTTTTGGCAACGGGATCATATCAACGGATTGTGGGCCTGTCTCAACAACTGCTACAAAGAACTGCAAGTCGTTGTATTAGACAAGTTGTGGATGCCTTAAATCATCCAAACATGATAAGAAAATGGATAGTATTTCCACGAACAGAAAGTGAAAGGAATTATATAAAACAAGAGTGAGTACTATGAAAATGATCACAAACTCAATTGTAAATTTAAAAATATATTATAAATATCTAATTATATACTTTAGGTAACCTACTTTTCTGACGAATTAAACTTACATTGTACCTTTTTCTTGTACAGGTTTCATAGGAAATTTCATTTACCGGGTGTGATTGGATGTATCAATTGCACCCATATTGCTATTGTGAAACCCATTGAAGAGGAACATTTATTCTTTAATAGAAAGGGATATCACTCACTCAATGTCCAAATGGTAAGTTTGATAATTCAAAGTGTACCCATAAAATACCTATTTTTACAATCATTTGGCTCCATTTAACATCTTCATATTTGTTTTTACAGATATGTGACCATAATATGAAAATAACTCATATTAATGCTAAGTTTGGAGGAACCACACATGATGCGTATATTTTTGGGTCTACTGAAGTGGAACCTTATTTGCGTGGGCTCCATGAAAGTGGTGAACAAGTTTGGCTTTTAGGTAAGTATGTCTTATAAAAAGACAGATTACAAACAAACACTATTTTGTTTTTAAAGATACCAAACCAATCTAAAAACTTTATTCAGGTGACTCTGGCTACCCGCAAAGAAGTTGGCTGATGACTCCAATTCTTAACGCTGCTCCTGAGTCCCGAGAAGAAATTTATACAAACCGCCATATTATACAAGCCAGAAATTGTATAGAGCGGTGTTTTGGGCTGCTTAAGAGCCGCTGGAGGTGTTTGCTCAAAGATCGAACTCTTCACTATCATCCTCAAGTTGCCTCCAAAATCACCCTCGCATGTTGTGTCCTACACAATATGGCAATTGAGTCTCGTTTACCACCACCAAGTGATAGGCCAGTTGATGATAATGATGATGATGATTTTAATCAGAGAGGAAACATTTCCACGGCTGACAGTCAAAACGATTTAATTTTAGGCAGGGCAATGTTAAGTTCTTTAATTAATAGATTAATATAGTATGTATTATTTTATTTGGCTTGTTTCTCATTTTAGTCTATTAAATATTCATTTATGTTATTCTTAAATTAAATTATTTTTTTTCATAACCTAGGCACAGTGGTGGATACAATAAATATATGTGTGACTTTTAGCCTTAGTTTTAAATAATAAAAATTTATCTTTTGAAGTTAGTATTATTACTTACTTACTTACCTTTTACAATATTCAGTGTGTAGCTTGTTCAACATTTTTTAATTATTAGATTTACTAACTAAGTAACTTAAAAATAAAAACAAAATTAATACAATAAACGAAACAGTCACAATCATTAACTTATCTACTTCATTCAGTCTTTTTTTAGAAATTCAATCTTTGGAAATTCACAAGTTTTACTATAATATTATATTAATTTACTAACTAACTTAAGAATAAAAACAAAATTAATACAATAAACGAAAAAGTCATAATCATTAACTTTCTACTTCATTCAGTCTTTAGAAATTCACAAGTTTTACTATAATTTACTATAATATTATTTTGTACTTAACAAAGTAAAATAAGTATACTACATTTTTTTAAAATCTTCACTAATAAACTAATAGGTATGTAAAAAATATATATGT
The DNA here is from genome assembly GCA_951213275.1 of Idaea straminata. Classification (NCBI taxonomy): domain Eukaryota; kingdom Metazoa; phylum Arthropoda; class Insecta; order Lepidoptera; family Geometridae; genus Idaea; species Idaea straminata. Next base: position 17,788,076 of record OX577845.1, on the reverse strand, counting down.
ATATTTATATAAGTCAGTCTAAGGATGGTTTAAGGTGTAAGCATTAACAAAAGATTCTGCTATATTTATAATCCTATGGAGAAGTTCATTATGCTCCCTGTCAACTTCAATCCTGCGTGCCTCCCTTTCGTGCTCCAAGTCTAGGCGCCGCATTTCAACAGCCGCAAACTCGCTCGCCGCTTGTTGAAACGGGGTGTGTGTCCGTGTAGGTCTCCTGCGGGGAGACACAAGCTGTTGCGGCTGTAGGCGCCGGCGTCGGCGAGGGGTGGTCGCACCTGATGCCGGGGATGTAGCAGCCACCTGCGGTTGTTGTTGGCGTCGGCGGTGAGTGGTGGTTACGGCGGATTGAGCTGACATAGCCGCGCGCGGTCGCGGTGGGCGCCCGCGCCTGCTCGGCGTGCTCGCGCCTGATGGCGGTGATGCCGCCACCCGCGGTTGTCGTAGACGCCGGCGGCACGGGGTACTCGGGCCGGATTGCGGCGATGGTGATCTCAGCATGCTTGGCTCATGGCTGGTGCTCTCCTGGGCTGTCCCTGTCTGTGTTCGGGACAGACCACTCGGACCGGCGACATGAGGTGATGCGTTTTGTTCGCCATGACTGGCCGCAGTTGCGGTTCTCGTCCTTGGGGGAGGCGTGGTCACCTGAGTTGATGCTGGCAGAGAGCTGTCTGTAAAAAATACACACAAAACAAGTTATTTGTTAGACAAATGAAAACTCCTCGATTCTAAGGGAAATATGCTGACCCGAGGATTCTTTTGAATCGTAAATTTTATAAACTTACCATCAACATTTCTGGTGTCAGGCTCGAGAAAAACCATATCTTCATGTGGTTCAGATATTCTCTGAAAAGAAAAGAATCTTACTGTAGGAGGCATTGCCAACATATAAGGAAAACTCATAATAATCAATAAAACCTTAAAAAATCATAAAAATAAACCATAAAAAATTAATTTAAAATAGTAGTTATATTTACTAACATTCAAGCCTTGCTCCTGAATTCCATGCTGCCCTTCCAAAGCAGTCTTCCCCAATATAGCCGCAACCCTTTCTTCCAGAACTGAAAGGGTTTTTGTACACGGTGGACCACCACCAGTGTCACGAGCATGCTGCCTTATTTCAACAGCCTTTTTTTTTGTTTTTGACTTCCAGTCTGTCCATACCTGTTGATAATGATGGTGTCAATGAAGTATTTATAGTAGGTTTATGTAAATTAGTTGATAATGAAACCGCTGACCGAACTTACTTTTTTCCACTTATCTGGTGTCCTTTGAGCCCCACCACCGATGGCATTCAATATACCAGCCATTTGCCTCCACTTCCGTTCAGCCCTTAACCGACCCTGAGAACCCGACTGGGGCTGGCCTATATCACCATACCTATATTGTGTACAAACAAAGCTTATAATTATTAAACTCTATTCCACTGCTTATCGCGTCACTAAGAGTGGGGTTCTTTCAAGTGGTTTTTCAAGTACCTGTTGGATTTGAACAAAAGGTATGGCAAACATACATAATAAGAATAAGTCTCCACAAATATTTCGATTAACATTAAAAAACGATGATTCCCTACAATAAATACAAATGAACGGAGTTGCATTTAACATACGTACCTTTCCATAAACTCTACAAGAGCAGCAAATTGTGCGTTACTTGTTCGCAACCTCGATTCCATTGCTGAAAAGTTTTAAAACTATGAGTGGAACGTTATCAATTGATAATGTAAGCTTTACAAATACTTAAATACATAACTATCTGCACTATAACACATTAAACAATTGTAATAAACACTTACCGCAAGCAAAATCCTCTAGCCACAAAAACTTCACAATACAACTTAGTTTCGAAGATTTTTAAATAAACAAAAAACCAAACACAAACGCGGGCGAATGCCGAGCTGTCAAAACCAAAATGACAGTTTTAGTCGCGCAAACCATAGACTATAGCGAGTCGACTGATAGAATGAGCGATCGCAAACGAAATTGCACTTTGTCTACCAATTTATCGTTTTCTATAATCGCAAACGTTCTAGCGTTAACGATTGTAGAAATCGCTGCGATATTAGCGATTGTAACTTGTCTAGGGCTGCTGTAATGTCTAGGACTTGTATAACATTATGACAGTTGGAGACAGTTGGAGACTTTTTTTTATCAAATCGGAATGACATGAATCAGCAGGCCGATTCACAAACCATCGGAAGGCTACCGAAACGAATAAAACTGAAAAGACAAGGATGGAAACAAGTCGAAAGTCGCGGGAGTGAAAGAGCAGCATTTTTTTTTCGTTTCAGTTGCCTTCCGACGGTGTGTGAATCAGGGGGCAGAACTCTGTCCTCAGAAATAGGGATAGTCAATCACAATTCAATCCCTTAGATTTCCTAGATGTACCTTCTCATTTGAAACTGAGTAACATTTTATTCACTGCAATTTTTACGCGACGGAACGGGAGAGAGTGTAGGTGCACTCAAGTGTTCAAATTTATCTCCAAAACGACTGGATCGATTTAAATACAATTTTCTGTAAAATGTTTGTTTCGGGTGTCAGTTTATAACAACGTAATTGTCACTAGGAAATGTTGGCCGGATCCCAGTTCTGAATCACGTGCACAGAACCTGCCCCAAGTATTATCTGATTACTTCATATTCAGCTGGCAGGGTAACACGCTGTGGTTAGTTGCGGGTATTTATGGTGATGACTTTATATTGATACTTTTGTACTACTTTGAATTTGTGGTTGGTTGTTGAATTTGTAAATAAAAAATTTAAACACCAGTCATATCAATTTCATAATTGCGTATATTTTTTCGAATAAACAACGTAGGCAATAAGAATCGTTAAAAATTACTTTTGCAAAAAAGGTAATAAAGGAACCCTTATAAAATCATTTTATAAGGGTTCCTTTTTAACCCTTATAAAAACTCTCATTATAAAATGGGAGTGATTTTATAAGGGTTACTTTTTATCTTTTTTGGTTGTATTGGGGTAGCTACGTAACCCTAAAAACATTACTTTTGTCAAAACTTATTGGTATTGTAAGATGTCAGCTAATAGTTGTTTGCCTAAATTTGTTATAATTTGATATAATAAGGCTTAGAAACGACAAATGAATTATTATACCAAAATTTTGCAAAAAAAATTACCTATAAACGCCAACACAACAATACATAACGACAATTTACAATGCAATAATTAATAATATTAGTTATGGGTGACACGCATATTGTAGTAAGCCTCTTATTTCACCTTAAGGAAAATACTGGAAAAATCTCAATGTTTAAATTATCATATATAACTACCTAAAGGTAAATAATGCTCTAAAGACAAAATGTCAAACCGCATAAAAACGCTCGGAGCTAACAACGGATCGACTAATAAAATGTGTACGCAAAAGATATCTACAATGGAATGTAGAGTTGTAGATACATACATAATTATGTTTTGCACCAAAGCGTACTTATAACATTTTGTGGGTAGGTACGTCATTGTTTAATTATCTATATTTAAACTTAAAAATACATTAAAAAAGACTCGCATCAATAACTATAAGAGCTGAAACTTCGCATGCGAGTTCCTTTTAGTATGTAGCCGAGTTCGGATTTTTGCAAATTCAACACAGTGTTGCCAAGTCGAATTTATAAAAATACATAGACCCCATTAGAAATATTCGGAGATATTCGTACTTTTTTCAGAGTGAAATGAAGAGGAATCGCGGTCCGTATCAAGTTCTTTCTTATGTTTTTTTCCTCAGTTGTGTTCAATTAAATCCAATATCAAAAGAACACAACAACAGTAACTCCGTCGGATCAAAATATTTTTCGGTTAAGTTTGGTAAGACGAGACGTTTCGTTTAACACAGTCACAGCTCTTTGGAATCCGAACTTTGTTTCATCATGTTTTATTATGACGAAAGTAGTATTGTGTTTGCGAAGCGAGTGTGCTTTAGTATAAAACGCAACGTTTATTAACTTTTTTTCGCTAATGAAAAGGGAATTATGCACATTCACCTATGAGTTTCGTTATTTTACAAATTGAAAGAAAATACCTAGATTCTAGGACTGAAGTTCGTAGGTTTGCAGGAGAAGCCTAAAGTACGTAGATCTACGTAAAAAGACTTAGGGTTGGCAACGCTGATTCAAAAGGGGTAAAAGGGGGCGATAAAATTGTGTATTTAATAGTAACTATATGATATATTCTGTGTTTGTAGGAATCAATATCAAAACCGCGAAGTGCAGCTAGTTAGACATAGAGGAAAACATAGTGATAAAATTCGATAGCCTTCAACTCACTAATAATACTCACTGTTTGAATAATTGGGACTTTCTCCAGGATTAGCCACTCGATCCGAGCCCATTAAAATCTAAATTAGTTAAGATGGTAGGTGTTCTACAATTGATCGAGTGATACCGCTAAGTTGTAGGCAAGCCTACTCCATCTATATGTACTGAATAGCATGAATTAAATATCTCGATTATAGATGTATAAATAATTATCTCAATCGGTTGAGCTGTCTTCGAATAACCGGTGATCATATATTTAAAAAAAATATACGCGTTGAATTGAGAACCTCCTCCGTTTTTAGGTCTGTTAAGTAGCCTCCTCTTAGCATAATAGATCCTTTATTTCAAACTATTTCTCAAAAAAACCGTACCAGTTTTCATCCCTTAAATTGTAACAAAATGTTATGTTATTGATGTCAATCGCTTGTATTCAGTCTGTATTCCGTTTGTATCCAAGGCTTAAATGTTTTATTATTAAAAAAATATAACCTTAACTTAACTTTTAGTGAATTAAAAAAAGTTTAGTTTAGTTTAGTTTTACGGAGCTGTTTCCACACTTAGCCTCATGATTTGGGCCATTGTGCGTTGACGAATCAATAAGGGAACCCTAAAAACACAACAATATGTGAAATACAAGCCTAGTCTGTCAATTAATTACACAAAAAAGGTAACACCGAGGGCAGAAAAGAGCTCTCTATTTATTTTTGTTTCAATGTAAACTTAATATGCTACGGTGCGTAATCCTGGAGAAAGTTACATGCAATCGAACCGTGTGTAGTGAGTACAGGGCTATCATATTTCCTCACCACTTTTCCCTTTACTGAGTGCCTATCTATGTCACATTAATTAATTAACATGTTTAATAATAATGCACTCATTTACCGTAAAATATAATAAATTAATAAAATAAAAATTGGATGACATTACACACAGCGCCATCTAGCCTTAAGTTAAGCAACAGGCTTATGTTATGGTGGCCAGATAACGAATGGAATACATAAACTTATAATACATACAAAATCACCCAGATCACAACAAACATTTTGTGGTCTTCTAGCTACTTATTCTTCAGCTAAAAATATGCAAGAACACATATATTTGTTCGATAATACTCGTACTCGCCTATATTAATTAGCTTTGACTTTTTTGAGATCTTTCTTGGAAATAAGCATAGATTGAGTGAAACTGCCGCAAATTTTTGAAAGTATTTACTTAAAATGTTGCTAAATTAATGTATTTAAAGTACATGAGGATTTTAACCTCTATCACGTGATACCTGCGTGTGTGGAAAACCGGCTAATGTGCCTAACTTGGTTTTATATTAGTACTACCTACATACAATTCTATGGGTGACTATAAGAATATTCATATTGCAAAAACGATATCGTTCTAATGCATGTATCATCCTCCGTTTCGTGTCTTTTTGTCGCTTTTTGTCAAAAATGTCGTTATTCAAAATACCCCATAGCAAATCGTCTTGGTTTAAAAAATTTACCATAGTTAAATAAATATATATAAGCGCAGTTGACCCAGAAGCAAATCGTCCAGATCTAAAGATGCCATACTAACAAACATAAAAAGCTAGAAAAGTGGACGTGACTAAACAATTTTTGGCCTTTCCATCTAATGTTGATGGTCGATGCTATTCAGGACGTTGTAATGCCTAGGATACCTACTCTATACTCTCAGCTTAGTCGACCATGTCCAGAGAAAAGAACTGGTCAATACTTCTGATGTCAATTTAGCGGCGGTTTCATCACGATGATTATTAACAAAATTCATTGACACATACATTTTTCGTATGAAAAATTAATTGATGCAAGGCAGGCCAGGATCGAACTTACCGTCTAATTAAAAACCGAGGTACCTACCTACTATAGGCCATCACCGCTAAGTCCCAAAAATAAGTTCCTCAATATTGTGTCTCTTTTTAAAAGCTTTTATTTTAACACGAATTCGGCACAAAGTTTTCTCCATGTCACACCTAAGATCTGTGGCCGCTTGGCCATCGCATACTCCGGGCCCCAAACAGTAATGACCCGTGAAAATCAATTGTTTTACTCATTGTTTAAAATGTACGGACATTTTGTATTGCTAATTCGATGTGAATCGCAAGTAGGTAGAGAATCTTATTACAAACAATCCAACACTTAATTTTCTGTATGAAATTAATTTTCACAGTTCTTACCGTCGCGTCGTGCAATTATGTCTTCATAATTAAACAGCGTGGCTAAACTTCCATGAAAATGTAAACAATTTAGTTTTCAAGAAGAATATATACTTTTTTTATCAAAATTAGGGATCCGTAATAAAATTGCTATTTTGTAACACAAGGTGTAAAATCGAAAACCTATTTTTGCGTGCGCTGCAAAAACTATTGACAATAGAACAAAATGATGTACTACGGGTTTGTAGATCTCATTAAGACCTACAAAAAAGTCCGCGAGAACATATATCTAGCTATCATGGTTTAATCACAATAACCGATTTTGTGTTCAAAATAATTATTAAACCGTCTGAAGAAAAAAAAACTACGTTAAATATGTATCGTTATATTAATCTTTTTATCACAGTTGCTCATAAAGTGGATCTTATTCAACGGCTTTTAGGCTCATAATCCATCATATTATGCACGCGTGCGTTTTATATTTGTTAACTAGTGCTGTAAAGTTATCCCGAAAAGGTAGGTACCAAAGAGTTTATAACTAGCAAAAATGGTTGTCTCTAAAGTCGGTTTACGAACGAGAATTTTACGTGATAATCACTTAGAAAACGATTAAAAATTGAGTTGTTTATTTTTTGTTTTTTCTTTTATTAAATATATTGTTTTTCCGTACCATTGTATTTTGTTCTTAACCCCCGACGCAAAAACAAATAGAAAAATCCCTAAAAAATAATGTATGTCACACGAGGATGTATAGGTTGAAAGTCTTTAGCCTGGCCTTTCCGGAGCATAATTAACAAAAAAATATTGCCTTAAAAAAATGTAAACATAGAGTTAACACAAATATTTTGTTAATTATTATTTTGTTTTCTTTTCAAGTCTTTTCTTTTATTCGCAACTGTGATAAAAAACGTCGTACGATATACGTGTGGAATTGATATTTGCATCTTGGCTTCATTAACACGCTCGCTGCCGCTCGCGCGTCATAAACCGCCTCTATGCAAAGATCAATTTACCACACTTATATCGTAATGTACTATTATCGAAATTAAGCATTATGTTATCAAGAGTATTTATGTAGAAGTAAAATACTTTTTGTTTCATCTCAATCGGATATTTCGTTTAAAAGTTATCACGTGTGTAAGATGTTAAGAGTTGGTACCTATTAATGAGTTATGGGCCATAGAGTTTTTTATCAACAGAAAATCCTGTAATAATATTTTTCGAAATATATTTGTTGATGATTGTAAGTATCTTCTATCTTTGAAGAGTATCCTATCTTACTAATATTATAAATGTGAAAGTTTGTGTGTGTGTGTGTGTTTGTTACTCCTTCACGCTAAAACTACTGAACCAATTGCAATGAAATTCGATATGTAGATAGCTAGAGGCCTGGATTAACATATAGGCTACTTTTTATCCCGATATTCCCACGGGATCGGGACTTACGCGGGTGAAACCGCGGGGCGCAGCTAGTGTATTTATAAACAAAAATAAACTAAAAAAAAAATAGTTTGACGAAAAATGACTGACGTGCTGACGTGGATAAGTAAGTGGTTTTGTTGACAGCATTCTTAATCTTATATATAAAAATCAATTGCTGTTCGTTAGTCTCGCTAAAACTCGAGAACGGCTGAACGGATTTATCTTATCTTAGTCTTGAAATGTTCGTGGAGGTCTAGGGAAGGTTTAAAAGGTGAGAAAAAATCGAACGGCATCGGGACTTACGCGGGTGAAACCGCGGGGCGCAGCTAGTCTTATATATAAAAATCAATTGCTGTTCGTTAGTCTCACTAAAACTCGAGAACGGCTGAACGGATTTATCTTATCTTAGTCTTGAAATGTTCGTGGAGGTCTAGGGAAGGTTTAAAAGGCGAGAAAAAAATCGAATAATTTCCGGGAAAACCCTATCAATTCCTACGGGATCGGGACTTACGCGGGTGAAACCGCGGGGCGCAGCTAGTCTATCTATATATATAAAAATCAATTGCTGTTCGTTAGTCTCACTAAAACTCGAGAACGGCTGAACGGATTTATCTTATCTTAGTCTTGAAATGTTCGTGGAGGTCTAGGGAAGGTTTAAAAGGCGAGAAAAAATCGAATAACCGATATTCCCACGGGATCGGGACTTACGCGGGTGAAACCGCGGGGCGCAGCTAGTTCTTAAATAAAAATAAAAGGCATATAAAAACCTAATTCAAAAAAGGGAAAAATAACTGCATCTATCTAGAATCGCTACTCGACTTCATATTTTGTAGACCTGGTATAATAAATCTGGTTAATAAATTCTAATTTATGCTCGAACATCAATAGAAAAAACAATAGAATCATCCATAATGCGATTCATTTGTGGTAAAAAAGGGGTATAGATAATTATTTTGTGGTAGGAATATCATCAAATAATTTAAAAATTAAATAAAGTTCTCCAACCATGGTACTGTTTTGGCATCCGTAAAGTAGAAACCATCATCACATACATAATATTTATCAAATAGAAAGGTCTTCGACCTTCAGTAAAAGATAACTTAACAAATTCGCATGGCAGTAAGGTAATTCGCTTGAGAATTTTCTTACCATGCATACAGATATTTCAGCAACAAATTCGCTTCACACAGCTCTTTTTTATACAATTCTAAACTGAAAATTATAATATCATATAGACTTTTTATATACTCGTATATAAAACTTAAAATAGGCTAGCGTCAGACCTCATCCGACAAGCGGCGATGTGTTTAATGATGTAGCATGCTCGCCTAGTAAACAACATTGTCACAGTTCCACCCGCGTAAGTCCCGATCCCGTGGGAGTATCGGGATAATAGTAGCATGTTATTCAGGGCTCCATCTAGCTATCTCCATACCGATTATCATCCCAATCGGTGCAGTAATTTTTGCGTGAACAAGTAAAAAGTCACTCAGAAACTTTCGCATTCATAACATTTAAAAGGACATCAAAAAAATTAAAAAGGATATGTACAGTAAAAATATTTATTTGTAAGAATGTGGGTTAAAACGAGTATTAGCCATTCCAAATCTTATATATATAAAAGAAAGTCGTGTTAGTTACACCATTTATAACTCGGGAACGGCTAAACCGATTTGGTTGGTGGGGAGGTAGCTTAGAGCCAGGAGACGGACATAGGATACTTTTTATCCCAATATGCCCACGGGATCGGGACTTACGCGGGTGAAACCGCGGGACGCAGCTAGTATATTATAAAAGCCTAAGGTGACTACAAAGTAACGGGCGCCAATATAATTTTCCAAAGTTTATCGTAAAAAATGGCCCCAGTTAGAAATAGAAATGTAACATTTACTTACATTTAGATCAATTTTCCCACTACAAAAACTTTTACTAGGAGTGGAAACTATTGTATTTATGTATATATGTTATTTAAATTTGAAATATTTTCAAAGACAAAAGAATTTAGAATCCCGTTTAATGACATTCGAGTTCTGACTCGGTAACTTTAATGAAAAACTGCGTAATTTTCGAAATTGACGGACAAATAGGTCGTAATACTCTTTAGATAGATAATATATAATTCTCATAATGATTTTTACATGATTTCAAGTAATTCTCAGTAAAACAAGAGAATCGTGTGTTATTTATTTGCAATACGATATGTAGGTAAGAATGTGTTAATCATTTGATTGATCGCAATGTTGGTTATCGTTTACACGCCTTTGTGTACAATGTACATATTTCGAAAAATGAGTAACTAAATACACAAATACCTACTCACATACCTATGAAGTAGGTACTTGAACATATCTATGGAGTACGTTGGTACTGCCAGTTGAAACGTCTTCGTAAGCTAAGCATTAACTACTATAGTGACCGAAGTACTAGATAGAAAGGAAATGGATCATTGCTAAGGATTTTTAGTGACAAAACCTTTTTCGCTGAACGCCATTATTACTCTCCGTTAGACAGTTAAAATCAAGAATCACAATTTTAACCGGGAAAGTGGTTTTAAACTTCAATCCGTCTCTGTGAAATCCAGTAATAAATATCTGCAATCATCGTTAAATAACCCCTAATAATTATCATCGGATATCCGTACAACTATTTCTATTGTGTCTTGGAGCAATAATTAAATTCTCCATTCAAAATACTTACTTATCTATCTTGCCTTCGGTTCCGGCAACGAACTGTATCATCAGAAATGAACAAAACCAGGGCACGAGATGCTGCCAGTTTGGATATCTACATCCTACAATCATACGCGGATAGATCAACTGATAGCTCGTAGACCGGTCATGTTAACGGCGAATAAAAATAATGCATGTCCACAGACATACCACCAGAGATCTAGACCAGTGACGGGAGTTCTGTCTGGGATATTACCAGAGTACGTGTCAAATCCAATGCGTGCTAGCTCCCAATTTTTTAAGTCTGTCTATTACACACAAAGCTGGAGCACCCTGCACTGGGGCATTGCACAAAGGCAAGGACAAGACGATTAAACAAAATTATTAGAAACACAAATATCAATGAGATGGTTGAGGCTGATGGAGTTTTAACAAATTTGAGTTTAAATTTAGTTATCAAATCACTACGTTCAGTAATATGCAATAAATTCCTTTTCTTAGACAGTAAATTGGCTACTGAACTAAACCCACGCTCAGCCAAATATGATGAAGGAAACGAAAAGCTCCAGCGCCAACTAACGGGCGGGACCGCCCCCGTTGGGAACCTATGTCTTAGATCAAGTTTCCACACAATTCCAACCACTAACCTCCATTGTTTATTTCCAGTACGACCAACTAATGAAGGATTTTTTCCTAACGAACCAACCAAATTCATCAATGATTCCAACAGATGTAACTTATCCAACCTATTTATTAGCAGAGGTTAGATTAGCTAAATCCTATTACGTTAAGCTTATTGATAACGCTATATATTACTTCCCATGAAATCATACCGAGGGCTATTAAATTGTTTCTATAGGATATTAAACTGCAAAAAGACAAGCCTTTAAATTGTATCTGTAACGAAGATTCCGAGCCTACATCTGCCCTGAGCCGTATTTTTCCTAATCTAAACGGTCCGTATAGTTTAACAAATGAAACCGGTGTCTATTATTGAACATCCGGAGTTGTAAAGCAGGTCAAGTTCCTTTGTCGAGTGTTCCTGAGCTGTGATATTGCTAAAGTTAGCAACATGGATACAGCATCGTCTTGGCGACAACAGTAACCAGCCTTTTCCTGTGCAAATTTATCTAGGGCTGTCAGTGTTCCATAAAATTTCCATAAAAAAATCTACTAAGGGCGAGCTACCAATTTTTTTATTTTGAAAGCGTGTCAATGACTCTAGAATTACCAGCCCCCTTAGACAAGATTCCTTTCTATTAGCGATATCGCCAATCGACAGACTTTTTATTTATTTATTTTGTATGAAATTGACGCAAGCCAACGAGAAGTCATGTAGTCTTGCGTTAGAGAAAAAATAATGGTGGATAAGTTGCATCTTATGCAAATTTTATACAAAGTTGTATGGCAATTTCATGCAATTAAATCTATCGATTGACGATATCGCTAATAGAAAGCAATCTTGTCTAAGGGGGCAGATCTTGTAGGATTCGGTTCGGTTCGAGAAGCCAAGGTCAAACAGGGAGTCTTATTGCTGGCTGGTCGTTTATTAAAACTGAAAACTTTTTGAAACATCTGGTCAAATACCATCACCTTTCTATAATACACACACACTCGCTCGTTGGAGAGGGGCGGTCCGTACCCAGATAATAAATGAATAAAATAAAAATACATACATATTTAACATTATAAATACAAAAAATTAAGTGACCAGTTAGTCAGTAACTATTTCTTCATATAAATTAGACAAATAATTTCACATTTTTACAACAGTTTTAAATAAATAATTCAGGTTTTTATATTTTATGTTTATGTTTACTAGCTATTTTTACCTACAAATTGGACGATCAGCCGATCGAAAAATCTATTGGTAATCTATGGCTATTCTATAGCAACTGTGTCCGACAAAAAGTTTTTTGATATTCTTGTATCAAAAGTATCAAAGCAATATTTATGAGCGCTCTCTGATAGATGACATTTTACAGCTAAATCGATTTGTCTTCTACTAATCTTAGATACAATTTAAGAGATATCTACACTAGTATTTAAACTGATTTGAGCGCGCGGTTCGGTTATATGACTTATTGAATATTAATCTTGACCTTTGTTAGCATGATCAAAAAAAAATCCTCATGAGATTATTATGCCTTTTTCACACATCCTAACTTAGTTTTTAAGACGTTTCAATGTGATCTCATAAAAATGAATTCAAATGAATAAATCATTTTTAATTTGACTTTGTACTAACATGCAGTTTTGATTTATATGTGAGTGACCCGGCAGCCTCTTAGAACTGTGCCGACATCACTTAAAAGGTCCACAATAGTTAATGTAGTACCTATATAGCAGCCCTAAAGGGACCTATTACGAGTCTGTCTGGCTATCACGGACTGTGCACATGGTTCAATTACAGAATTACAGCATCCGAATATACTCGACAACTCTGATTTTAGACGTCCTACAATCGGGTTAGTTGATCGTACGAGATCGTGGGAAAATATTTAAAGCTATTTCCTACAAACACCGAATAAATAATAGTTACTACGAACTACAAAAACAACCCCTCTTTACCCATTTCTAATAAAATCTTTTTTAGTGCGCGAAGTTTGCGATTCGTAGATCTTGTTGTTTCAGAGATTTCTTGATTAGTCTTTTTTTTTTGTTTCATTGATTCATTGCAAGTAGCATAGGCTACTTTATCTCGATATTCCCACGGGATCGTGAGTTACGCCGGTTAAACCGCGGAGCGTTGCTATCTTTAAAAACATATTATATGGGCTTAAAATAACTGAAATTGATGCCCAACTGTAGAATACTGTTCACCCCTCAAAGATTATTATAGAAAACATAATTTGGGAAATAATTTAAGCCTTCTTATTCCTCCCAAAAGGTATACTTTGGTAGTATGCTTTAGGTACTTAACTTACCCCAGATTGACAAAGAAAAATAAGGCTTATTGCGTCATTCAGGTCAAGAGTCGTAAAGCTTATAAAATAAAATACAAAATATCAATGACATTTTGTAAGATGGTAATGCATTTAAGTAATATACATACCTACCTACTTATATTAATATTAGCCTTTACATCGAAACTAGATGATTTATACAACGGCAGCGCCAGCAACCTAAATTCATGCTTTCATAGGACCGTCGTCAATGTGTATAGAGCCAATTATCCACGGGTTTCACGATGTTACTATTTTTTTTCTTCTCACCATAAGAGCGATGTTATTAGATGTACATTTTTCGTAAGTCCATCGATGCACGACCAACCGGCATTCGAACACAAGACCTTCAAAATGAAAGTCGAAATATCACTAAGCCGCTACGGTCACTTATAATTTAATTTTCTTGACTTTTTGTTTTATTAGAGAATAAATTAGATAAATAACTTTTGCGCATAAATAACCTAATTGAAATTCGTAGCCTAACTTGTTTATTGTTGCTTTATGGATCATAAAATCTAAATCGGATGAGATATCGATCTGAAATTGTAAAGTGTACTTAGACGTGAGGGAATTGCAACTAGTGATATTCATTTAACGGTCTTCACCCATTGTAAGCGATGAAGTTAGTTCAAAATCGAAAAATTTTGGACGATTCCACCTCAACTTTATAAAAAAAAAAGCTAGCGTGCAGTTTCACCCGCGTAACTTTCGATTCCGGGGGAATATCGGGATAAAGAGTAAGCTATGACACTGCCAATTAATTTATGTATTCACATACCCAGTTTCATCAAAATCGGTCCAGTAGTTTCGGCGCCTATTCAATGCAAACAAACAATCAAATCTTTCCTCTTTATAATATTACGTAGATACTAGCTGTACCGGCAAACCTTGTTTTAAAATTTACAAAAATAAATAAATAGATGTATACAGAAAAAAATCATACAAATCGGTTCAGCCGTTTAAGTGAACATATGTAACTAAAAACACGACACGAGAATAGAATAGTATAGATAGAAATACACATTAGGTTAATAAGAAAAGAATCTAGTAAATGTTTACAAAACACTCTATTCTTTCTCGGAGACCGAAACATGATTAGAAAAAGTTGATTTTGGTTTTGTATTTATTCCGGTACAATGCTGAGGTAAAATTAAGAATCTGAGAAATACCTCCTTCAATAATAAATGACGAGTAACGTATATGAAATACACGACATCAGGTATCTGCGTTTAATATGGACCACAGAAGTGAAAACTTGATTATTAACGTTGAGCATGTTTGATATTTTGGAATGGTTAGGGAATAATTTTGCACCAATTGCTTTATCAGTATAAAAGTACTATCATTTATGTGGTAGAATACAATATTCATTTATTGCGCTATCGTACACAAACATGACAATTTATATTACACTAGCTGCGCCCCGCGTTTTCACCCGCGTAAGTCCCGATCCCGTGGGAATATCGGTTATTCGATTTTTTCTCGCCTTTTAAACCTTCCCTAGACCTCCACGAACATTTCAAGACTAAGATAAGATAAATCCGTTCAGCCGTTCTCGAGTTTTAGTGAGACTAACGAACAGCAATTGATTTTTATATATATAGATTAAAAATTTAACACTTTAAAACTATAGCTGTCTACTCTCCATCCGTCTTACGCTTTTAAGATTGTATACCCATTACAGAAAAAGTGCTCAACGCCGCTAAAGAAGTTTTCACTTCAAAAAAACTTTGATATAATTGACAAAATAACAAAAAATAAACAAATTTTTTGTTTTCCAGATTGACGATATTGTAAATATTTATGTAATAACTGGTTTTCAAGTAAGTAGTTTTCCCTATTTTCTTAGGATAGGTATATATTTTTAGTTAAGGAGGCAGGTGTGTAATAAGGCAGCGGTTAATAACCGCGGGTACCTTATTTGTCATTATATTTATTATTGAAGCAGGTAACATTAATGCATTTTTAATAGTAGCTAAATAAACTTCGCTTCCTCATTTGTGTGTATATACCTACATATTTAAACTAATACATTTAAATTTTTTTTGGAGCGCACAAATTGTGAAAAATAAACTGTTTATTAGTCCTTCTAAATGCGGTATCATCATTATTGAATGGGACTCGTTAAATTGTCACCGCGAATTCATTGACCCGCCCAGGTAAAAAAAAAATACGTGACGAATTGAGAACCTCCTCCTTTTGTTTGAAGTCGGTTAAAAATACGCGCTCCCTACAGAATACCTATAGATCATTTTGAAAAGAGATTAATTTTTGGCTCAGATTTTTTGGTTTTTTTTTTTGCATAAAATTACCTATACGTAATATAAATAAGTTAGGTAATATAACCTAGTACTCCGAAAAATCAGCAGAAAAAACGGGCCAAGTGCGAGTCGGACTCCCGCACGAAGGGTTCCGTACCATTTCATTCCGTTTTTTAGTATTTGTTATTATTATAGTATCAACAGAATTACATCATCTGTGAAAATATCATCTCTCTAGCTATCACGGTTCATGAGATACAACCTAATGCCTTCTATCTTCGACCTATATCGACCTAAGAGGGTACGGGGCTGTTTTTTAACACTGTAAATGCATATACATATTTCATTTTGTAGTTCTATGCTATTACTCCAAATTGAACGTGAAATCAGTTTGCAAAAGAACTACTTAATTTATCAAAATTGCAATTTATATAATAACTCCACTTTAGCAACGTGAAGTGTTATGGTAATAATTATTATGATTATGATTATACGTCATTTATTCACGTGTTTGTGTACAGAAGCCACTATTTATTATAGATAAGTCGCGCTTTCCGGCTTCACCCGCCTAACGGATAGAATGCAATGTGTTAAAAAAAATATTTCTAATACGAAAGGGGGTTGTTCTAGACGTCTAAACGAACAATTTTTGTTCAACAACTTTAAGATTTTTTTTGTTTGAGGTATTGTATTCGAAAAATTTAACTACTTATTTCAAAACCAGGTTTAAGGATAGTCCGAGATGTGGAATTAAACCTTAGATTTAGACACAGATTTACTCGTGAACTATAGTCTAAACAATCTCTTTATTATCTTTAGGGATAGTGTTAAGACTATAGTTCCCTATTGAATCTAGTACCTATAGTAGTAGTAGTGGAGTGTTTAGACTTTAGTTCACGAGTAAATCTGTGTCTAAATCTAAGGTTTAAATCCACTACATCTCGGACTATCCTTAAACCTCGTTTTGGAATGAGGGGGGTCAGAGTTCTTTCGACCTTGGTTTATCTATCTATATCTATACTAATTTATAAAGTTTTTTGTTTGTAACGAATAAGCTCCGAAACTACTGAACCAATTTTGATGAAATTTAGGATACATTGATTCATTGAAAATAACATAATACTTTTTATCCCGAAAATTAGGAGTTACGCGGATGAAAAAAAGAAGAAAAAATCTCATCAAGAAATGTCTGAAATTACAAGAGCAACGAGTCTGAAACTTCGCATGGGGGTTCCTTTTAAGACGTAGGCAACCACAAAGAAAGGATTTTTGGAAATTCCACCCCTAAAGGTGTAAAAGGGGTTGTTAAAGTTTGTAGTTAATACTGACTTTGCTTTATTCTATGTTTGTAGGAAATCACACTTATTAGACTCTAACGCTAGTAAAACCACGTGGCGTAGCTAGTAACATATAGATTATAGGTAAGCACCGAAAGTAAGATTGGTTCTCATTGGCTAATAACTTCATCAATGTTAGATCTAGAAATACCAAGAAATTACGACATATCAGCAAAATGTCGTAACTCGTATAACTAAAACTTGTCGCGCAAACATTAATGATTAATAAAACACACTTGTGGAAAATTATCGTTTATCCTCATAGTTTATTTACTCTGCAGATCACAGTGTTGCTGTCTGACGATTGTAGCCGATAATACGCATTTGAAGGTAATATATTCGACCCGATTGGCACAATGGTCATCATGCCGGACTGCCAAACACAGGGGTGCGGGTTCGATATCCGCCTCAGACATGTATTTGTGCTAACATATTTGTCTGTGTTATGGTTGTTTCTATATATTATAAGTATATATTTACAAAAGAAACGTATATAAATAGTATATCCGTTGTCTAGCACCCATAACACAAGTTTGACGTGTCTCTGTGTGTTTGTGTGTGGCATCGTAGCTCCCGAACGGACCAACCAATTTAAATTTAGTTTTTTTTTATTTGAAAGGTAAATTAGTCGAGAGTATTTTTAGCTATGTTTGATCGAAATCGGTTCAGCCATTTGAAAGTTATGAGGGATAAAAGTCAGGATTCAAACCGAATGTAAGAAGATATGATCGAGTAGGGTATCAATGAAAGGGCATGATTTGTACGTTACAAATAGCTAATTAAAAACTTTATAATTAAAAATCCCTGCCTACAAAAAGGATGAAATAAAAATTAAAATCAAAATTAAAAAAACCCCGATACAAAATAATAAAAAAGTATGAACGTAAAAGCCCTAAAACAAGCAAAAAACACCCTACAAAAAGAAAAAAAAATAACCCCGAAATTATGACCCTACGTAAATAGGTACATTTGAATTTTTTTTGATTAAATATTGTGGCGTCGGGGGACCGCTAGTTACCTATAAAAACACCTTCATAAAATTTCAACGAAAACGTTAAAGTAAGTATTAAGAATTACAAGTGAAACTACTTAAAAACTAAATACTTACACAACTTAACCATCCAAATTAATGCTAAGACAAAAATTTACACGACGACTCTTACATTATATTAAATTGACGCGAAAAAAATAGCGGCCCCCGGTCTTTTTGTAGGGTTTTTTCATAATTTTTTTGCTTGTTTTAGTTAGGCTTTTTATTGCATGTGGTTGTACTTATTACGGGGAGAATCAGCCCAGTTCTTCCATAAGCCAATAGCTGTGATTTAGAAAAAAAAAAAAAACCTAAACCAACTTATTAAAAACAGGTAAAAATTTGTGGGCAAAGAACCTTAATCATCTTGGACGGTTGTCAATTTCCCAACTTTTAATAGAAAACACGGCTAAAAATTCCACTTCACTTATAACAAAATTCTCGACGGCTCCGCTAGATGGAATCCGCCAGGGATCCCTTGAGAGTCAGACCTATCAAAGACAAATGACAATAGAAAGTCGTCTACGGGACCTCTGAATAAACATTGAGGCACATGAGTATTGAGGGGAATATTGTTTCATACAAATGTAAACTTTAATGGATATTACATTAGCTTCTAAATCGACTAACGTTTTTGTCATATCATTTTTGGTAGTAATAAAATACCTACAGAGTTTTGTTTTTTGTTTAGTTTCGTTTATGTGTGGTTGGGTTTCTATTTACTTATATCTAGAGTTAAAAAAATAAATTACTTGTGTGATATTTGTATAATTTAATAAAAAGTGAAGTTATTATGAAACTCCAGTGAATTAAGGCATTTTGTCGCTGTCGCAAATACTCCAGGGCGAGGCTCCGTTATGGATTGTCACTGACAGCGAAAATATTTTACCTACTCACCTAGAGTAAAAGGATAGAAGAAATTCTTACTATTATCTTCGAGTGACGAAAAGGCTAGCTATCTTAGACAGTGGATAGGTTATTTTGTCATTAATAACAAGGTTTTTAAAAACATTTTGTGGCCCTAATACCAGCATGGCGAAACTTGCCAGAAAGAAATCATTTCCGAGGCTATAAAATTCCACTTGCAAAATTTGCAAGATAGTTATTATATTTTGCAAAAAAGGAAACAATCCAAAACTTTGTAAGCGACAATGTAGGAACCAACATTCATAAGTAGCTAAAGTTGAAAACTTGTCATATTACTTCATCAGTGTGAAAAAACCTCGACCAAAACAAGTTTTTTTGCAAACTTGAGATTACCTGGCCAAAAATGACTAATGAGTGGTGAGGTGCCAACCAAAATATAAACTAAACTTATACATACCTACCCAATACCTAAGTTTTTGTCAAACATAATTAAGCAAGTATGTAGGTAGGTACTATTTTAAGTTTTGTCGCTTTCTGTTTATTTTTTTCTTTTTTACTATTTTGATTATGGTCCTTATAAGAAATGTATTAATACAACTTAATTAAATAGAAAAAATAATAATAGTGAAGTATTATTACATAGCATATTATAATAAACTAGCTACGCCCCGCGGTTTCACCCGCGTAATAATTTTCTGCGAAACTTTCTTAATTTTTTATTTCATAAGAACCTTCTCCTGATAATAACAAACACACCAAAAAAAGAATTGGCCAAATTGGTCCAGGCGTTGTTGAGTTATGCGCTTACCAACACATTTTGCGATTCATTTTTATAGTATAGATAAATAACTAAAGGTATTGATAGTTAAGATTTTAATAACTTATTTCATATAGTTGTAATTTTTTCGGACCGTCCCCTGTTTGCTGATCAAATTATCAATTGATTTTAAATTATTTGTAACGAAATATAATGATAGTTTCTAAATCTAATGTAATTCATTATTATTAAATAAGTGAATATTTGTAACCAATAATTTAAAAAACTACATATTTTGATGAAATGTCTACTGGGACATAGAATATTCATACATTTTTTCTTTTAAGCTTAAGCCTAATCACCTAGAACGAAACACCTAGACCAGAAACAAATATATGTACATCAATATTTGTTTAAGGCGGGAATCGAACCTGTAACCTTCTAAATAGCAAGCGGGTGGTCCCTCGCCACGCCAATAGGTCGTTATTTAATTTATGCAATAATAAATAAGTACATTTTTCTTTCGTTTTATTGGCCATAACAACTTAAATACCTAATTTATTTGTTAAATTATGTATTAATGTCATTGATGACGTCTATCTCGTCTACAAATCGTTACTTAAATGGTAACGACTAGACATTTGGAGGGAATGAAAAGAAAATATGACGTGTGTTTTTGTATAATAAAGCGATATTAATTTTAAAGCGATAAATTGCATAATTTCTATAAAATTTGCAATATTCCCTATCTGCAGATTAAAATTACCCCTATAAAGAGATAAAAAAGACTGTCAAAGTTTATAGTTTGTAGTCAAATAATGTATTCGGTGTTGTAGAAAATCAATATCATTTTTTAAAGAAACACCGACGATCGTAAAACCTCGGGGTGAAATTGAGAACCTCCTCTTTAAAAATCTTAAGAATAAAAGAATTAAAAGTGGGTTTCCACATGTTTATTTTGTAAAAGTATGAAATGATCTGTAAATGCAGCCTTGAGAAGGTACTATTATTTATTCTGTGCCTTGAACGGTTGCGAATTTCGTTGCATAAAACAAATCTACTTAAGACGTTAATCTTAAACATACATCCACACACGCAACAAATAATTTCGCAAATCAAATAAAACTAGATTCCTTAACCAGATATGGAATTGATCTAAAATTTCTTTAAAAAAAAATACAAATATTCCAATGCGTTATTTAACGAGATAATAACGCAGTCAGCGTTTTGGGACTTCTAATTTTTATTAAATGTACTTTAGTTTTTCAATTGTTAATAGAATATTTTAATTCCTTTGTTATAATCAGAATAAAGATTTCATTATAGTAAAACCTAAGTATCTAGATTATTCTAGATAAGTACCTACCTATTGCAGAATGGCTCATCAAGCCAACGTCGATGAAGCAACCATGTAGGGAAACATACAACAAGGAGATGTTATGTACGTACACATCTCATAATGTAGGTAGTTAAATATATACATAAGGTGCATATAGGGGCCAAAACCAAAATAACTGTCGCCGATAACTTAAATTTAAAGAAAAATTGTGAAGTTGCAATGTCAAATAATTTAAATTAAACTATAATACATTAAAATGAAACCGTTATTTAAATTAAATCAACCGTCCCTGATCGCACCAGGTGAAAAGAAGCCGAAAATGGTGTATGTTCTGAACTTATTATCCACTAGCAGCGGTCTGTGGTTTATCCAACACAAAAATAATTTTTCAATTCGATTCAGTAGTTCCTGAGATAATCACGTTCAAACAAACAAACTCTTCAGCTTTATAATATTAAAGCTGTGCCCCGCGGTTTCACCCGCGTAAGTCCCGATCCCGTGGGAATATCAAAATGAAAAGTAGTCTATAGCCTTCCTCGATAAATGGACTATCCAACACAAACGTATTTTTTCAATTCGAATCAGATATGATTCGAACCTGAGATAAGCGCGTTCAAACAAACAAAATCGTCAGCTTTATAATATTAGTATAGATTATCCAAACGCGTTACTATAGTATACTACTTACATAGTAAGTAACCCAATGTCCAAACGCCGAAAAAAGGCTCTATATAATTCTTTTTTAAATCCATATATGAATTAGATTCTGTTTTTAGTATACTCTAATCCACGAATGAAAGACGGAATAGATACATGTTTAAGAATAAATTTTAAAACAATAAGGAACTTTCATTAATGTACCAAAATGTAGGAAAAGAACTCCCCAACAAACATTACAACGATTTTCCGTGCATTAATTAACAATTTAATCGTCGAAAGGCATTTTGCGTTTGGCCGCTATAGTATGCACCTTAAAACAAGTTGACTGACTACCTACGTAATTGCACCTCTCCAATATTATAGCGGTATGGCGGTAGGTAGGTACCTACTTGCCACGCAAAAAATGATAACAGGTTCGTTTCACGTGAGCCGAAATGAGTGTGAACTTGCACGAACTTTGCGAAATTTGTAAACAACTAATTTACGTTAATTTTTTTTACGTAAATCGCCAGATGGTGATATCCAGTAGCCCCCTTTTTGCGCCTTTTGGGGTTTTTTTTCAATACTAATCATTTTTATAGAGAATACGACCTTTTGCCTGCGATTTAGTCCGCGTAGTTAAAAATTGTTCTAGCAGGATTTTTATTGGTTATTTACGAACCATATAAACTCCCCCCCCCCCTTTGTATCCCCTAAGAGGTAAAATTTCGGAAAATCCTTTCTTATCAGATTATTAACAATGCAATGAACACACCCTCCAAGTTTCCGGTCTCTACGATCAGTTTAGGCTGTACCAACGCACAGCCTAAGCCGCTGATCGCACAATTCTAAGATCTCTCTGGGTTTGGCACAGAATATTCCATAGTTATTACTCGTTATGTATTCAATTCAATGAATTAATTACTATTTTTACTCAAAATAAAAACATACTAACTAAATATCTATTACATAAAAATGGAAATTTTCAGTTCCAATATGCAAGTACTAAAAATAAATTCAGGGTCATTGATCAACACAATACAAGGCTTCCATGTTTGGTGTGAAAAATACTACGATTATAAAAAATAACAAAGGAGAACGAACATAGTAGGCCATTATGGTGTCGCACCAAGTTTTTATTTTCGTTAAAAGTTCGATTATGTTTTTAAGATAGTTTTTTTCCCTACATTTTATTTGTTTCTATTTAATTGATTTTTTGTTCAATGCTAGATGTAGCATTGAAATGCTTTGCGTTCAATAATTATCAGCAAAACGTATTTGTGACTTGACTGGCCCGAGTGGTATCTTTTTGACACAAAGAACTTCGCAAGAACATCGAAACATGCAACATAGTAAAAAAAACCTTAAAAATCTTTGTACTCCAAACTCAGTTAACCCCAGCTGATTTTCGAATACACACAATATTTTCAAAAAAAGTTCCAAGTTCAAAGTCGTAGAACAAAAACTGTTTGTTTAGGTGCACAAGAGTGGCCATCAACCGCTGGCTAATATGATTACTTACCAATAACCCTGTATACGAGTTATCTCCTTTCAGACAAATAAAATCGAAATCGGTCCAGGAGTTTACGAGTAATCGGCGAACATACATCAAAAATATACGCGGCGAATTGAGAACTTTATGAAGGCGGTTAAAAAGTAAATTTTATAAAATGAGATAAAATTTTTGACGTTCTGCTGAGTCTGATGATGATGATCTGAAAAGGTGATCATAGATCATAGACACTGTCTGGGCTATGATCTGTACTTACCATAAATATATTTATCTATTTATTTTTTACTAACCCAGTATCTATAAAAAATTGAAGCATTGTACATAATGTTATAAAATCATAAATATATGTATAGTTTGTCTTGAATTTAAAGCTAAAACAACGTTGTGGCCAAATTCTCCTAAGAAATTGAGCATTCTCCTTTAAGACTGATTCCTCGCTAGTAAATAATATTTATTTAGTTCGGGGTAAGTAAATATAAATGTGCTAAAATTAAGATTAAGGATAAATAACATGTTATTTAAGTACATAATATATTCGTTTGTACAAAAATTTAGCATCCGTTTTACTAGAACGGTTTAGTGTGATTCATATTTCTAAAATTACTAGCATTTGCCTCGTGGTTCCACCCGCGTAAGTCGCACTTGAAAAGTGGTTTCTATATAGTATTTTCAAACTTGGTCACCTCATATGACTTAGCTAGGAAAACTAAAATACAGCCCCCCCCCCCTTACTGTATCCCTTATTAATAAACTCTACGATGGGTGTTTTGGGTTTGGCCTCTTTTTTGCACTTAACCACCCATGATTGTAACTGCCCCACGTGACTTTAATATTGGCTAGATAGGTGAAGAGGCTCAGTTGGACAGCTGCCGAGATGGCACCACGTGTCACGTGCGAAAAGTCAAAACAGACGAAATATGACACTCATTGGACTAGTTCTATAATAAAAAATAAAGATTTTAATGTAATAATTATGTAGGTTAGTTAGTACCTAGAAATAGACTAAATAAATTTTATTTTTGTTTGCTCTTTTCCCGCTGAGTTGTCTCCAGGCGTATTGACGAGTTCAATAATACCTTCATTTCAATTAATTACCTAATGTAATTAATTTATTACTTAATATTGACCTTCGTGAGCGTGATCTATTTGTGTGCTTGAGTCTGCTTAGGAAACGAGTCGCGCTCAAGTCTGGTAAGCTACTAAGCGGTGTTGTGAAATGTGTGTTAAACTTTAATACAGTTTGGTTGGTCTGATGTTTTACTTTGGTGTAAACTAAAAAATAATAAAAATGTCGTGCTCAATCAAAATATCTGTATTTATTCGGTAACAACAGTGTTATCTATCACAAAGTTAATTAAACAGAAAAAAAATATTATTCAAAAAATGGAATCCACGATGCAAGACACATCGAAGCTCGGATAGACTTATTACCAAGACGATTTGAACTTGTTGTACTCAAGAGATTTTTGAGTAGAAGTTGTTTCGAGTCTGGTATTCAAACTCGAGTTGGTTCTGAGACTCAAATTCTTATTCGACTCGAGCTCTTATTCGACTCGAGTCCGAACTCCGGCGACTCATGCTCGACTCGACTCTGACTTGTGAAATTATTAGTCTACCAAGCATGCAAAATTAAGTCGAGCTTACAAATTTAGACTCTCGGACTCGAGTTTTTTACAACACTACTGGGAGCTGTTAAAGCCTTCATCTAATAATGTGTCTCAGGCACTATGACGTCCTGAATAGCATTGACTACCACTATATAAATCATCTAGATTGGCCTTTACTAGATGTAAAGGCCAATATATTATTATTATTGACTGACAATGTCATCCTCCTTTACTGCAATCAATTCCCTCGTTTACTCCCCTTATATTTACGCAGTTTAAACTAGAAAAAAGTAGGCAGATACCTTTACTAGTTGAAAAATTGTGTTGTTATAATTTCAACAATTATAATAATAGTGGCTAACATTGTATATCTATACATATAATAAATCTGTAGACATCAAAAAATCTGTAATTGTAAGATATCCAGAAAAAAAATACACAGGTCGTCTTTAAATCGTTAGCTGAACACGATAGGGTGGTTTTTAGAATTTTTGTCTGTTTGTCTGTTTGTCTGTTTGTCTGTCTGTTTGTTTGTTTGAACCAGGTAATCTCATAAACTACAGAACAGATTTCGACAAGGTCCACACAAATATGTTCAGGAAATATCAGATTAACATTTAGGGTATGTTTCAATTTGAGTTTAATACAATAATTAAGATATTTGATAAAAAAACATTTAAAAAATGTGAAATCGAAACATTTTTCCGTGGTAAAACGTAATCGAACGTCAGAAGGGAACAGTACCCTTACCACGGGTTTTTTACGTATTCGATTAAACATAATATATTGAGTATTTACTATGAAACTTCCTAAAAATCAACTTACTAGGTCCACCCGTCTCTGAGAATATCGGTAGTGACACACTGACAGACAAACGGACAAGAGAGTGATCGAAAAAGTGTTTCTTTTTTTTTTCGAGTTCTTCAAAAAGTCATGGTAGGGCTGCAGTACATGCCTCCGCTCAAGATGACAGCTGTCATAAAACCAAATAGTTTGCATTTAATACTACCTACGTGAAACTGAAAATGAGGTTAGTACAAAGAGGTACTACTACATAATATTACCGATCTCCTTTACCGAAGACCTCCGATGGTACACTTCTATCGCGCTTTTCTCCTCCTATAGTTTGAATTATGAGTTCAAGTAGCGGAAACCTTAAATAGTAAAAACAAAAAAAGAATTTTCCAAATCGCTCCAAGAGTTTACGAGTAATCAGCGAGCATACATAAAAAATAAATATATACGTGACGAATTGAGAACCTCCTCCTTTTTTGATGTCGGTTAAAAAATATACAGATAGTTATTTGTAAAAATCATTTTTTTCCCAAAATTACGTAGGCCTGCCAGCTACCTAATAAAAAAACTAATTTACAAAAATCTAAAGATAACTAGGAAGACAAAGTATTTTGAAAAATTTGTGCGAATAGAAATTGGACTTAGTTTTAGCTTATCATATTGTTGTGTATTATGTTTTATTTGTGAAAAATTAACAAAAATAGTACATTGTTACCCAAGGTGTGAAAGTCACTCATTGAGTCCCGAGACGGAGTTTGGCGCCCGAGCGTAGCGAGGGCGCTAATAGTTCGAGGGACTAAATGAGTGACTTTCACACCTTGGGTAAACAAAACAAACCCGAGGTAAACACTGTGCTTTTCATTACGAATAAACATAAAATTCTTCCTAATAACGAGAGTGAATGAGAGACTCCATACTACCTGATCCTCTTACAAGGTTGGGACCAAAGAGGTTATAGATTATGTAGATTTTTTTGTTTTTGCTGTTTGTTTTCAATATGTTTTCAATACTCAAATACGTCGGTACTTACCGAAGTGATTTTTATTATTTAGTTTATCCAACACTGAGTAATGACGCGAAGTCCGTAGATTTAAATTACAGTTTTTGTAACACGGTTTGTCTAGAAAATGTTATTTACACAAAATACACAATCATAAATGAAAAACCAGATTAAACTTAACACAAAAACATAATAAAATAACAAAAGATAATACTAATTAAAATCATTCAAAATGCAAGCATTTCCTGCCAGTATTTTTTTACTCAAGGAACAACACTGACCGCACGGTCGCATAAAGCCACATCTGCAACATCTTGACAGGGCGCCGGCAGAGGCGCAGCATGGTCATACGTCGCTTTGACCATTTTCACCTTTACATTTATTTTATTAAATAAAATATCTTGAACTAAATATATCTACCTGAATTCGATTACTAAGAAAAAACCTATTATGTACTCTCTGTCAGTACTCTGGCAGTATGGATGAGCCGTGCGAAGCCATAATTTGACATGACAGCTGTCAGTGAAAGCGATTTTCCCTAGGGCTGAAAGTTTTTCTTTCTACACGCTCTTCAGGCATCTTTAGACCTACTTTCGGAGTATGAGTAAGTAAAGTGCCTTCGCCAAATCAATTAAAAATATAAAAACAATGTAACTACCTATTTTGTTTTATAACTTACACCGAATGATAAATTGTATCTATGCCGAAAAATGCTAGGTATTCTATATAACCAAAAACCACATCGCAAACAAAGTCGCGGGCAACAGCTAGTAGTATATAAAAGACGTATGTACGTTCAAAAAATTGGTATATCCGTGGCTAGAAATTAATCAACTAGGGAGACAATTTTTTGAAGTTTATTTTCCAGCATTGAAAATCGATAGAAGTTATCTTATCTTCTATCTTTAAATGAGCAATTCTTGTATATATATATATATATATATATATATAATTGGAATCTCGGAATCGGCTCCAACGATTTTCATGAAATTTGGTTTATAGGGGGTTTCGATAAATCGATCTAGCTAGGAATCATTTTTAGAAAATGTCATTTTATTCGTGTTTTATCGAAACTTACTTTTTTTTATCTGAAAAAATATGACTCTTCCTGACATCTATTGGCGAACTACTAATACTATTTTTTGTGAGCAATAAAGTTATTCCAGCAGATGGTGTTGTTAAGTAACACGAAGTCAATGAGTGTTTGCTTTGAGGTTAGACTAAGTAAAAAAAAAAAAAAAATCGAGCAAAGCTCGGTCATCCAGGTACTGTTCAGTACAATATCTGACATCTTGTGCCTGATATTATGATGATTTAAATTAGGTAGATTTTAGGTAAAAATTTAATTTTAGCCATCAGTCATCACAACATCTTATATGCCAACAGAGGCGCCTACCTCCTAGACACAAACCTACGCATAAGATTGGCAAACTTTAACAATCTCTTTTACTATCTTGTCAACGATGTGTTTTGTGTTATTCTAACATCTAAGGGCATGCAGTTAGCTATAAAATTACGCGTTCCTAAAGTGTACGCAGGCTTCAATTCTACGCGGCAATAAGGTGGAAAGCTCTCGGAAATTTCCCAGAGGCACGACCGGTCTTCAGCGACGACCGGTCTGGCTTCGTCGGTGCATTTTCTACGCAATTCCATACCTCGGGTACGTTTATTGCAATGTTGTTATTTACATGATCAAAGATGATTATTCAATGAATATATATTCCAGTACAAACACACAGCGCCATCTAGACCCAACCCAAGCAACTAGACTTCTAATATGGGTGCCGGATAGAATTCTTTAAATTCATGAAATATATGCAAAAAACACCCAGACCACAAACTAAATAATATTGGCTTTTTATCTTAGCAACTTTAAAATGCACGCTATTCAAGGCGTTATAGTGCCTGATGATTAGATTTAGTAAGCATCGGATGGAATAGGCTTGCCCAGTACGTACACCACCCTCATCCTACTAATATTATAAATGTGAAAGTTTGTGTGTGTGTGTAGGTTTGTTACTCCTTCACGCAAAAACTAATGTACCGATTGCAATTAAATTGTGTAAGTCGATAGCTAGAGGCCTGGATTACCATAGAGGCTACTTTTGTTCACAATATTCACACGGGATCGGGACTTAAGCGGGTGAAACCGTGGAGCGCAGCTAGTAACTTATATATTTGACCGTGTCTAGAGGAATAAAGTAAGTAAAGAGGTCAGCAGGACCGGTACGGACAGTAGGTAGGTAGATAATTACAGGAACGTCTGACTGTGCGGGCGCAGCTCGACGCGACGACGACAGACGCCTCAGCCAGCAATTGTACGCATGTACCTACAATTTGAAATAAACATAACTCGAAAAATTAAAAATAAATAAATAACAATAATAAAATAAAAATATAACTTAAATATAGTACTCTATATTATAATATAAAAATATAACTTAAATATAGTAATATAAAATAAAAATATAACTTAAATATAGTACTCTATATTTAAGTTATATTTTTATTTTATTATTTTTATTTATTTACTAGCTGTTGCCCGCGACTTCGCTCGCGATGTGGTTTTGGGTTATTTAGAATACCTAGCATTTTTCTGCATAGATACAATTTATCATTCGGTGTAAGTTTTTTTGAACTATATGTTTAATTGATTTGGCAAAGGCAATTCTTATTCTAGGCTTACTCATACTCCGAAAGTAGGTCTAAAGATGCCTGAAGAGCGTGTAGAAAGAAAAACTTTCGGCCCTAGGGACAGTACAGGTACAGGACAGGGACAGGACAGGCTTTCACTGACAGCTGTCATGTTAAATTATGGCTTCGCGCAGCTTGTGCAATGTGTTTGTAGCCAGTATCAGTATCATTACGCATTAGGGACTTCAAAAACCTAACCTCCTTGATTTAGGTAACACCAAAGAATAACAATTATGGTCTCGCACGGCTCATCCATACTGCCAGAGTTTAGTACATAATAGGTTTTTTCTTAGTAATCGAATTCAGGTAGATATATTTAGTTCAAGATATCTTACTTAATAAAATAAATGTAAAGATGAAAATGGTCAAAGCGACGTATGACCATGCTGCGCCTCTACCGGCGCCCTGTCAAGATTTTGCAGATGTGGCTTTATGTGACCGTGCGGTCAGTGTCGTTTCTTGAGTAAAAAATACTGGCGGGAAATGCTTGCATTTTGAATGATTTTAATTAGTATTATCTTTTGTTATTTTATTATGTTTTTGTGTTAAGTTTAATCTGGTTTTTCATTTATGATTGTGTATTTTGTGTAAATAACCTTTTCTAGACAAACCGTGTTACAAAAACTGTAATTGAAATCTACGGACTTCGCGTCATCACTCAGTGTTGGATAAACTATGTAATTTATAAAAATCTCTTCGGTTAGTATAGACGTATTTGAGTATTGAAAACATGTTGAAAACAAATAGCAAAAGCAAAAAATCTACATAATGTATAACCTCTTTGGTCCCAACCTTGTAAGAGGATCAGGTAGTATGGAGTCTCTCATTCACTCTCGTTATTAGATAGAATTTTATGTTTATTCGTAATGAAAAGCACAGTGTTTACCCCGGGTTTGTTTTGTTTACCCAAGGTGTGAAAGTCACTCATTTAGTCCCTCGAAGTATTAGCGCCCTCGCTACGCTCGGGCGCCAAACTCCGTCTCGGGGCTCAATGAGTGACTTTCACACTTTGGGTAACAATATACTATTTTTGTTAATTTTTCACAAATAAAACATAATACACAACAATATGATAAGCTGAAACTAAGTCAAATTTCTATACGCACAAAACTTTCAACATACTTTGTCTTCCTAGTTATCTTTAGATTTTTGTAAATTAAAGAAAAAATAATTATCAACTACCTTTGTGTCTTGATTTATATTCTTCAATTAATAATATAAGAGGTTATTATAGTATTTATAACACCAACATCATGCAAATAATAATCTATTTTGGTGCAAATAATATTTTACATTGTTTTTATTATCAAATAATAATATTAATGAATATTAATGATATTAATGACAGAACAAATACTAATACTTAAAATAACGCGATGCACATTGAGATCCTTACATATTGATAGAAGGCATTACGCTGAACAAAAAATGCTTTCACACCAAACATCTAAAGCGTCTCGGAAACGGGGTATTTGGAGGAACGTGATGTCCTATGAATCCAATTTTCTGAATTCTTGACCAAAATACCCAGTTTTTTTTATTAGGTAGCTGGCAGGGCTACGTAATATTGGCAAAAAAATGATTTTTACAAATGACTATCTACTATATAAAAATAAGTCGGGTTTTCCTCCCTGACGCTATAACTCCAGAACGCACGAACCGATTTCCACGGTTTTGCATTCGTTGGAAAGGTCTCGGGCTCCGTGAGGTTTATAGCAAAGAAAATTCAGGAAAATCTGGTGGCGAAACGGAGTTCGCCGGGTTTGCTAGTTACCTGTATATTTTTTAACCCACATCAAAAAAGGTGGAGGTTCTCAATTCGTCACGTATATATATATATTTTTATGTATGTTCGCTGATTACTCGTAAACTCTTGGAGCGATTTGGATAATTCTTTTTTGTTTTTACTATCTAAGGTTTCCGCTACTTGAACTCATAATTCAAACTATAGCAGGAGAAAAGCGCGATAGAAGTGTAACATCGGAGGTCTTCGGTAAAGGAGATCGGTAATATTATGTAGTAGTACCTCTTTGTACTAACCTCATTTTCAGTTTCACGTAGGTAGTATTAAATGCAAACTATTTGGTTTTATGACAGCTGTCATCTTGAGCGGGGGCATGTACTGCACTCCTACCATGACTTTTTGAAGAACTCGAAAAAAAGAAACCCTTTTTCGATCACTCTTTTGTCCGTTTGTCTGTCGGTGTGTCACTACCGATATTCTCAGAGACGGGTGGACCTAGTAAGTTGATTTTTAGGAAGTTCCATAGTAAATACTCAATATAGTATGTTTAATCGAATACGTAAAAAACCCGTGGTAAAGGTACTGTTCCCTTCTGACGTTCGATTACGTTTTACCACTGAAAATATTTCGATTTCACGTTTTTTAAATGTTTTTTTATCAAATATCTTAATTATTGTATTAAAGTTAAATTAAAACATAGCCTAAATGTTATTCTGATATATTCTGAACAAATTTGTGTGGACCTTGTTAAAATCTGTTCTGTAGTTTATGAGATTACCTGGTTCAAACAAACAAACAGACAGACAAACAGACAAACAGACAAAAATTATAAAAACTACCCTATCGTGTTCAGCTAACGATTTTAAGGCGACCGGTGTATTTTTTTCTGGATATCTTACAATTACAGATTTTTTGATGTCTACAGATTTATTATATGTATAGATTTTTAATATTTCGAGTTATGTTTATTTCGTTGTTTATTTTAATGTTAGCTGGTATTTCAATGTAATTTTGTATGACTTATAATGAATAATTAATTTTATTTTTAAGTATGTTTCGAAAATAAGGGCCCGTCAAATTCGAGAAAAATTTAGTTATTGTAAAAATAGCCCAGTAAGAAATCTAAATATTTTAATGATATTTTGTAAACTGAACCCTTTAAAAACACAATTTACTAACTACTGAAATTTGTATTAAAAACTAAGATAAAAAATCACGATTAAAAAATATATATTAGTACCTATTTACTTAAATTTTTTCACACGAATTGCAACTAATGCGAGTGAAACCGCGAGGCGTAAATGTTTATACTAAGATAAGTCAAATATATATGGCGGCTTCCTCTATGGAAAATACCTATATGTGGTACACCTACAACTATACATATATAACGCATACATAGACTGCAAACTAAATAGTCTGCCGACAGCTCGACGACCGTCACATATGAAGCAAAACATAAAAACAAGTGATAAAATATTGCATTTCAGTTCGAGTTGCAGTTTATATCTATATATCTTATATATAAAAATCAATTGCTGTTCGTTAGTCTCACTAAAACTCGAGAACGGCTGAACGGATTTATCTTATCTTAGTCTTGAAATGTTCGTAGAGGTCTAGGGAAGGTTTAAAAGGTGAGAAAAAATCGAACGGCATCGGGACTTACGCGGGTGAAACCGCGGGGCGCAGCTAGTCTTATATATAAAAATCAATTGCTGTTCGTTAGTCTCACTAAAACTCGAGAACGGCTGAACGGATTTATCTTATCTTAGTCTTGAAATGTTCGTAGAGGTCTAGGGAAGGTTTAAAAGGCGAGAAAAAAATCGAATAATTTCCGGGAAAACCCTATCAATTCCTACGGGATCGGGACTTACGCGGGTGAAACCGCGGGGCGCAGCTAGTTATAAATAATTTGTAATCTACTAGTTGCGCCCCGCGATTTCACCCGATAAGTCCCGAACACAGCGCCGTCTATTGGGTGTATGTGCAACCTAGATGTCAAACAATATTGAAGAATTTTATCGATGAATCCATCTATGAGAACTTCATAAACCTAAACAGTAAATAAACACTTGCTTAAGAAACCATTAATTGATACATTTTATTCGTTTACATTTACTAAGTATATAAGACTTCACTGTCCATCCTATTACTATTACTAAGTATATAAGACTTCACTGTCCATCCGTCCGCTTTCTTTCGGTTTTGTTTCAATATCGGGTTTCGAAATATTTATGGATATCCAGGAAAAGTTGATTAAAAAATATGAAAAAAATGTAAAATTAAATCTACATAATGTTGGAGTTTTGGCGGGAACGAGTTAACAACATGTCGTGCTGCAGTTTTATTTTCTTTTAAAATTCTGGTGGAATATTATTCAATTTAGTTCTGTGAAAGTGCACAAGTGCAGTGAAAGTAAAAATCAGTGTCAAACGTGAAGTTTTCTCGTTGCCTCCAAATCTCCTATTAAGGTTATGGTAAACTTGCCACCGCTTTACTATAGCCCCTGACTTGACGGACTATGACGACTTTGACTGTTTTGAAATACTTAAGGCCTGATTTATGTAAAATCGGGTCATAATTTGATGCAAAATAAAACTTGACACTGGCTAAATGCACAAGCCGTGCGAAGCCATAATTAATAGAAAAAAAAATCTACTTAAGGTCTAGAAAGTTAGGCCAGTTTGGACCACTATATAGGAAGTCTCCTATATTTCTCCTGTCTTTCAAAGAAAGCAGTCTCTATAGAACTCCAACAATAGTTTAGCTGTATCATATTGTCTGCCGATTTAAAGTTTAGGGTCTACGATTGACCTTAGAGCAATAATTTAATTACAATTTACACGCTAAGGTACATAACATACCTACAGTTATAAAATAAATTATAAATACATATTCCAGGACACAGCACTCAACGCCATCTGGTCAAAACTCTTGAAACTAATTTAATATTCAAACTTCTTTAAGTTATGTCTATAAAAGGTTATCTATCTATTAATTTTGTATTTTGTTTTTTATCTGTCTGCTGTCAGAATATTGTATACTAGCTGCGCCCCGCGGTTTCACCCGCATAAGTCCCGATCCCGTTATCAAAATAAATAGTAGTATGTAGCCTTCCTCGATAAATGGACTATTTAACACAAAAATATTTTTCAATTCGAACCAGCAGTAGTTCCTGAGATTAGCACGTTCAAACAAACAAACAAACAAACTCTTCAGCTTTATTAGTATAGATAGAAAATACCAGTTAAACAAAGTAAAGCTATTTAGTAAATTGTTATTTTATTGATGACTAGCTGCGCCCCGCGGTTTCACCCGCGTTACAATTTCTAATTTTTTTCATTCATAGGAACATTCTGACAAACTCAACAAAAAAAGAATTAGCGAAATCGGTCCAGCCGTTTACGCATGATGAAGTGACCAAGGAAAATAGGGATTCATTTTGAAACTTAGACCATCTTACTCTTTTTTTAAGTTCTAATACAAACTATGCAGTATGCAACTACCATTTTGTTATGACCACACTAGAAGTACTAGAATACTTATATACATTAGAGAGGTGTCGTCGGTTTAGTGGAAGATACCTCGACTTTCATTCCGAAGGTGGTGGGTTCGGTATCCTGGCCAACCTCCGAGACTAGAGACTGCAAAATATTTGCGTCGAGAATCAAACCAGCAACCTTCGATTAATTCGTCCGCCGCGCCACAGAGTATTGTCATATCATATAGCTATCTACCTATTTAGTACCAATTTATTTATATGTTTATTTAGTTCAACCACGAGAAGGTAATATGACAAAAAATAAAGTGCAAATAGCGGCCAAACGCAAAATGCCTGTCGCCCATAACTTAAATTGTTAATTATTGCAATTGTTGTTGTGCGTTTTGCGAGTTCTTTTTTTCTACATTTTAGTTTAATTTGAAGACGAAATTTCTTTTGTAATTTCTAAGCCTACTTAAATTTGAGTAAAATCTAAGCCGTCTTTTTCTACTTAGGGTTTTTTTTAGAAGATAAGACACAATCGATTTTTTTAATTATATCTAAATATAGGTAAACAATTAACATACTAAAGGTTATTAACCTTTTTGGTTAGGCTTAGTTTAGTTATGACAAGCCTAACCAAATTAAACTATATTGTACTTATGTTGTACAAAAAACAACAACGCAGAAATGACTTGCACTTGGACTTTGAACATGATTAACCGACTATCAAAGTGTCAATCTGATTAAGTAACCTATCACCCTTGTCGTAATTGAAATATAATTTAGTTTTAGACTAGGTACTCTTTAAATAGATTTAGCTAGAATTTACCTAGTTTAAGCACAATCTCATGCACGCCGCACTTAACAATTTAATAAATTTACAATTTCAGTTTTTGGCGACAGAGATTTTGCTTTTGTCATCTATTTAACCAGGTAAATAAAAAACAGAAATTGTTCAATATAGAGTGTACAAATGATTTGTGAACTGAAGGTCGCCGAGTTACGGCCGAGGTAGTCTTACTGAAGGATAACAGGTTCGGTTCCGCATTCGACACAACAGATTTAATGAGTAACTTGGCTACTGCAACTAGGAAAACCGGCCAGGAGCAATTTGGACTCGCGTACGAAGGGTTCCATGTTGTATGGGAGCACCATTTATTTTCTATTTTTAGTGTTTGTTTTTTTAGCGGCAACAGAAATACATAATCTGTGAAAATTTCATTTGTCTGTGAAGAGTAATAGGGTCCCGTTTTTAACATTTGAGTACGGAACCCTGAAAAGGCTCGTAAGCCCCATAAACTGTTTTTTTTTAAACTGAATAATTGCAGTAATTGCAAACCGAACTTCAGCTACTGGGACTAAAATATAGTCGCAACAAACTTGTATAAAATATGTTTTAACTAGGGTAGTCTAAAGCGAGAGGGGGTTGTAAATGTTGTAATAGGTGTGGACGCGAACAACCTTTGAACTTTTTGTTTTAAAATTATTAGGTAATATTGAAAATTTACTGGAAAATCAGCTGTCAATTTGATGCAAAATAATTTATTTGAAGGTTAGCCGATAAACCACTACAGATTCCACAAATTGAATACTTTTGACTAAACATACACAAAAACTATTAAACTAAGTAATAGGCTATAAACTACTAGACAGATTTTGATGAAACTTGCGGTATGAAGATACATTGATTACTTGGGTTGGGATTAACATACTTTTTATCTCTATATTCCTACGGAAACGGGACTCACGCGGGTGAAATTGTAGGACACTTTGCACAGCGCCATCTATCCCCAAATTAAGCAAGTAGGCCTGTGTAACAGTATTTCGGTTGCTGATAAAATATCTGTCAAAAAAAACCGAAACATTGCCAAAATTTATCAAAAAATTGCTAAATTATACTTATAGCTGTTTTCACGCTATTTCGCATCTCGCTCATTTATTTGCAGTCAGAAAGAGATAGACTTACAGCTATCAAAAGAAGATCGAATCTTTTTTAAACATTCTTCAACGAAAAAAGTTGACCTTTATCATACTTCATTACCAATGTTTTGAATTAGACCTTGAATAACAAACAGCCTTTCTGTTTCATATTTAAAGATATACAGTGTGTTGAGAATACCCTATGTATCGGGCGCGTAGTATAACTATAAATAGAAACAGACAGACGGACGGACAAGTGACCTTATAAGGGTTCCTTTTTTAGCTTTTAGAGGTAAGAAACCCTAATAAGTAACTGAGGTTAATAAGATCCACTAAAAGGTTTTTGAAAACCTTGATAGAAAATAAACAAATGAATTGTTTCAGATTGACAATATAGCAAATGTTTATCTATTGACTTGTTTCAAAGTGTTTTCTAAGTAGTTTTAACTATTTTTTTTTAATAGACGAAACTGTTTTTATTTATATTAAGTATAAAGACATACACATTTAACATTATAAATACAAAAATTAAGTACCAGTTAGTCAAATAACCCGCCCCTTATCGTACCCGGCGTAAAGGTTCCCATAATGCTAGAAGCATTGCCACGCTGAATGGCGATGGCTAACCTCTGCGCCAGAAACGAGCCAGAGCGGGAGTCTGCCCCATTCCCCCTAATATTCCCTAGTTTTCCCTATTATTTTTACAAAATATTTAGTTTTTTTGGTACCATGTGACCATTTTACCCACAGGTACATATATAATGTGCTAAAACAATGATGTTTTGAATATTATATCAAACGTATGTAGATTCTGTAGAGAAACATGAATCTAGAATAAACATAGTCGACCGGCTTTACTCGGCTACGTAAAATAATATACATACATCTACCATCCAGACCCCTCTTTTTCACTGAGTTCTCTGGGCAAGTGCCCAGGGCCCCTAGTTCCTGCCAGATCACTAAACGACAACCGATTTATATTACGGGAAAACTTTATCAATTCGAATAAATCGAACCTTAATGACCCAGTTGGCACAATGGTCACCATGCCGGACTGCCAAACCTAGGGTTGCGGGTTCGATTCCCGTCTCAGACAAGTAATTATGCTTAAATATTTGTCTGTGGTCTGGTATATGTATTACAAGTATATATTTACAAAAGAAAAGTATATCCGTTGTCTAGCACCCATAACACAAGTCTAGTTACTTAACTTGGGGCTAGATGGCGATGTGTGGAATGTTGCAATATTTATTTATTTATTTTATTATTTATTACTTGCGTAAATTTTACATAACAATAATTTGTCTTAAAATGAATAAATTAGAATAAATACAAAAATAGTATTCTGTCAAAGACATGGGGCCCCACTATTCTAATATACCCAGGACCTGCAATAGGTTAAATATGGCCTTGCTACTATTTAAACTTTTAAAGAAATCATAGCTCCACTGAACTCAAGGACGTTGTAAGTAAATACCTAAGTATAACCTTTATTGGTAATTACATAAAAAGCTGTCGAGGGCTACTTCTACACAAACAATCAACTTTTCTTTATCATACTTAATACGTTCCTGCTGATCATCAAACTTACTGGTCAAACTAGTTTGTCCAAAAGGAATAAATTTCCTCGTAGTCAAACTACTCAACTAAGTGGTTAGCAAAAGGCGATCGAAACGGAAAAAAGACGATCGAAATGGAAACAAAAGACGATCAAAAAAAAAGACGATCGAAAAAAAAAAACAAGGGTAGATCGTAAAATTCTTCCATAAAACTAATAATAACATCAATAAATACACAAGAAAAAATAATGTTACGGAGAGGTCATTAACCTTAAGGGCAGGTGCTAATAAAGCTACCAAAATCGACCTTTGTTTTAAGCAACTCTAAGTAATCAAATACTCTTTTTTGTTATTTGGATATACATGGATATTGTAGTTGACCATATTTTTGTTTATTGTGGTTGAAAACTGATATGAACAACTTCGTTCGATACAAAAAATGTTAGAAAACAGAGAATTATTACATCGTTTATCGGGTTTTATTCAAAAATAGTTAACTTTTGTTTCTAAAAATGAATCAAATGATTGGTTTTGACTTCTAGCAACTATATTTGTGGATAATAATTTAATGCTAAAATGTTTTGCATATCGATCAAATATAACAGTTAGCACGCAGCACGCTACGTCTTTGAGAGCGGGGGCTAAGGTAATGTGACACACGGTACTGGAAGAGCGCCTTAAGGTTATAATTACATTTTAATTTTTATCGACATATCTCAGTCTGTTTTTTTTTAATTAGCCGAATTTAAGGTTCGATAAAATGTTCGAATTTCCAAAAATCGTAGAACAAAAGTCGATTGTTAAGGTGCCCTGTATTATAAAAAAGACTCCTTACAAAATAACTGAAACTACAAGAGCTACGCGTCTGAAATAATCTATTCTAATGGGGGTTCCTTTAAGGACGTTTTTAAGGGCGCAAACTATTTTTCTAAATTCGACCTCTAAAAGTGTAAAACCGGGGCCACAGCTAGTTCCTATCTATCTATGACTGAACTAAACCAACAGACTGACAGACAACTAGTAACATTTCTCGGCGACGAATTAGTAAGAAAGTTGCGCAGAAAATGATTACGCAGGTGAAACCGCGGGGCGCAGCTAGTTTCGTATAAACTTGAAATGATTAAAGTAGGCTGTATTGATGCAACCTCTATTCGTAAAAAAATCTCAAATCTCATCCAAGCTAGTAGCTATTAGTAGTTCATCCAACCTTTTTGCTAAAAATAAACAAAATTATGACGGGCTAGCAGTGCTTCGCGGTTTCACCCGCGTAGATCCCGACCGTGGGAATATCGGGATAAAAAGTAGCCTATGACAATCCCAATGAGTTTAATTGAAATCGGTTTAGTAGTTTTGGAGTCTATTCGTTACAAAAAAAAACCTCTATATTATATTAGTGTAAGGTAGATATAGATTTATGACGTCACAAAATAAATGTGGGTGTCGTTCATGAAATATAAACTGTCAAATAAGTACACAATATAGTAAGATTATTCTTATTTGATCTTGGAATAGTTTCAAATACTGAATGTTCTAGAGTAATTGCAGACAGCAAAATAACATTTCAATTTCCATCTGGGACATTTTTAGGGTTCCGTAGTCCTTAGCAAGAAATCACAAATAACAAGGTACTTAGTATGTATAACGAATTTAAAAGGAAATACTATCGTGGTTAAGTAGGCTTTATCTATATCTATATATAATATAAAAATAAATCGCAAAATGTGTTGGTAAGTGCATAACTCAACAACGCCTGAACCAATTTGGCCAATTCTTTTTTGTTGTCTTTGATATTGTCAAGAGAAGGTTTTTATACTCGCTAATTTCAGGAACTACTGGTTCGAATTGAAAAATTATTTTTGTGTTGGATAGTCCATTTATCGAGGAAGGCTATAGGCTACTTTTTATTTTAATATTCCCACGGGATCGGCAGTTATGCGGATGAAAACGCAGAGCGCAGCTATTTAGTTATATTAGTGAGACGACCAATAACAATAATTTAAAAAGAGTCCATTCGAAATTTAAATATTGTAAAAGACAACTTCGGAACCCTATATTACGAGTAGCGCACTTGGCCAGTTTTTTAAGAATAACTAATTCTTCAATTTTCGAACTACAGAAGTGTTACTGTAGTGTAGGTACTAATGCGCACGCGTGCCAGAATATTCATGATCAAGGGCATAGAGCACGCTCTGCGGTGCGCACGCGCACATCTCCCGACAAAAGCTCGCGTGCTAAAATATAAACAATGTGAGTAAACATAAATAATTGCAGATAGGAGATGGAGAAGAAAAGCGAATCAGATTAAACGATTATGGATAGAAAATTATAAACAAGTGCGAGTCTGCCTCGCGCACGATGGTTTCCGTACCATTAAATTATGTTTTTAAGTTATTACCATTATATTTGTTGTTATCTCATTACACATTATCCGGGAAAATTTCTAGCTATTACAGTTCATGAGATACAGCCTGGTGACAGACAGACAGACAGTGGAGCCCTAATAAAAGGGTCCCGTTTTTATTCTTTGGGTACGGAACCCTAAAAATGAATGAGTGCGAATCGAAAATGAATCGAGAAATAGGAAGTTAACTAGGCCTGATAAAAGGAATTATTCCGATCTGTCACCACGCTTTGTCCCCTTAGGGGGACAGAATATAATCCGGATAAAAGGTTTTTTTATCTAAGGCCCACCGCCTGAGATAATTTAATTTTTAAATCACAGGTGAAACGGAGCGCAAAATATAAATATTGTTTACTTACCTAATACTTGTATTGAAATAAAAATATTTTCATGCTATTTTATCACAATGGATCAGATAATAGAAAATATAATGGATATAAAAGTCATAAATATCTCAGATTTTTTTATTTATTGTTGCTTATTTGTGTTCCTTTTCCTATTTTGTGATTGGAAATAAATATCAATATATTTTATTTTGATTAACATCGAATCAAATTAACGATAGGTCACAAAGTTTTTGTTCCGCAAAACCGGACTGTAGGCAAATACTCTCTAAACAGGTAGGAGGTATTCATTCCCAAAAAACTGCTAAAAATAGCTGCTAAGTAAGCTAATTTAGAAAGGACTATTATAATATTCCTTTCTAAATTATCTTACTTATCAGCCATGGTCGTAGCTAAAAACCTAACGTAGTGCCGGGACATGTACTCGATGGAGTAGGCTTGCCCAGCACCTATACCCTCTTAGCTTAGTTGACCATGTCAACGCGTCAATACTTCTAAGCTAACTAAGCCACGGGTTACATCACAAAGTTT
Source organism: Idaea straminata (assembly GCA_951213275.1). Classification (NCBI taxonomy): domain Eukaryota; kingdom Metazoa; phylum Arthropoda; class Insecta; order Lepidoptera; family Geometridae; genus Idaea; species Idaea straminata. The sequence continues at coordinate 17,746,776 of OX577845.1, read as the reverse complement.
TCCTTCACCGTAAAATTATTGTCAATTAGTGCTCATAAATTTATCGTAAGAAAATTGATTGGTCGGCCGGTCGGGATTGGAAGTCATAACCTTCGGAATGAAAGTCGAGGTAAGTATCCGCCACTAGACCGGCATCGCTCATCAGGCTTTACCTACATATACCTAATGTTTACTATTCCGCCAGTCGCTGCACTATCTCAACAAGTTACGAAATGCAAGCATTTAATTGTATCTATTGTACCTACTCATTAATTAAATATTTTATACCTTCCTAAGTAGTTTCAACACATATTGAATTAATCATGTTTTGAGTAAGAATGTTTAGTATAACCAAAAGGAGAGACGACACCAAAAAAATAGTTAAAGAGTTGGGTGTTAGGATTAGGGGGAATGGGGGTGACTCCCGCTCCGGCTCGTTTTTGGCGCAGAGGTTAGCCATCGCCATTCAGCGTGGCAATGCTTCTAGCATTATGGGAACCTTTACGCCGGGTACGATAAGGGGTGGGTTATTTGACTAACTGGTCACTTCTTTTTTTTGTATTTATAATGTTAAATATGTACCTATGACTTTTTATTTAATTCATTTATTATTTAAGTATTTTTAATATCATATAATTTTGAAAGTTCGGTACCCAAAGGGTAATTATGAGGGCACACACAAACAAACATACATCGCAGTCAAAAGCATAACCCTCCTCCTGCCGTAGTCGGGGACTAAGCCTTCACTGTCCATCCGTATTTCACCAGGTTGATCTCATATACCTCGACAGATGAAATTTTCATATATTATGTACTTCTGTTGCCACTATAACAACAAATACTAAAAATAGGAAATAAAAATATAGAAGTGCTCCCATACAACATGGTCCGGAACCCTTCGTGCGCAAGTCCGACTCGTACTTGGCGGGTTCTCAATTCATGACGTACTTATTTAGGTAAGTATTGATTTATATTGAATACTAGCTTTCGTCGAGGAGCCAAGAGTCGAAAGTAGTTCTAATAGGATTTCTTTCAAACATGTGTCAAAATAAAAAATGTACTTAAGTACTTTATTTAAATGAAAAACACTAAGGAGTTCAAGTCGAAGGAAATCCCCCTAAAATAACTTTGTACCCCTTTTTAACCCCGTCAAGGAATTAATTTCGGAAAAATCCTTTCTTATCAGATGTCTACGTCATACAAAGAACACACCCTCTAAGTTTCAGGTCTCTACGATCAGCGGTTTAGGCTGTGCGTTGATCCGGCAGTTTCCAGATTGTTTAAGTTGGTTCACCAATTACTAAAAGCGGCTCATTCGCAAAAAAATATATGTTACAAAAAAATATAGTATTTAAAAATGTGCATTTTAGAGACCTTCATAGTTTCTATTCAATATTTGAATTAAAACTAAAATACAGTTATAAAATCTCAATAGATATTTCGTACATGTACAAAAGCGTTGGCCAGGAATTTTGGCCAATTGCCTGACTGTACGAAAGACACCATCAGCTGGTCTTATTTTACACATTGATTAATGTTTGTGATTGCACGTGTTTCCTTAATAATTAAGCTCTTCGTCCAATATAAACGTTGCGAGACTGGAATTTTTAGACGTATTTTGGCAATCGTCTTTTGTCGTTGGACATCACGTTTATAGACAAATTCATGTAACTAACAGATTATTTGAGACGTGAATCAGAAGCTTGTAGGAAACATATTTTATAACAAATCTTTAGGTAACACATTTATGAGAATCTCCATGTCTACAATGTGAACAGTAACCCTAAAAAAATCTCTCTTAGGAACATATACACACAGACCTTATCCAAAATTATACAAAAAAAACTGGCCAAGTGCGTAAACTGTTAAAAACTTAACTGATGGACAGTGAATTCTTAGTAATATGGTCCCGTTCAAGAAAATGAGGTTTTATTTTCAAATTTTTAAAGTATTATTATGACAACACTATTATATTCACAGGGCCGGCAGTCAATACCTAATGTTGCCACATCTTATAAATCTTCAATATATTAGTGTAATTTTCTAGGTATAAGACAGAGGCAGCTGGAGTATGACGTCACATTGTCGCTTAACTAAATAAGTTAAATATAAAATTACGGAAAAATCTTGTATTTACCAAGCTACATAATTTTAACCGAAGACATAGAAACGCGTTTAACTGAGCTTAAATATTACCATCTTAACAGTTATTTCTGAGGTAATTAGGCATTGGGGTCAAGTTAATAATTAGCTGGAAAAACTCGGGCGCTAATCTCCGCGTCTCCGTGGGATGTTTGGATGTTTCCAGAACAACAGGATGACTCCGAGATATCGGTAAACACTTCAGTTTCCATCCCACACTTTCGTTGTTTTGCTATTTACAGCTCCGGATTTGTTTTTTTTTCACTTGGAATTTAGCAAATAATCGTCGGAAATATCATTTATTTGTCCCGCTACAACGCTTTGATAATAGTGACGGTATTTTTTACAGTTACGGTACTTTCAATTTTTCCGACTCTGTTCCGATCTACAACTGGTTTTGTCCGATATTCGACCTAGACTTGTGTTATGGGTGCTAGACAGCGGATATACTACTTATTTACTTACTTTTGTAAATATACACTTATAATACATATAAACAACCAGACCCCAGACAAATATCTAAGCATAAATACTTGTCTGAAGCGGGAATCGAACCCGCAAACCTGTGTTTGGCAGTCCGGCATGGAGACCATTGTGCCAACTGGGTCGTCTTTATTATGGCACCGTTGCCGTCTAAATTGTAAGATACGTTTTATAAAATTGATTCTAAAGATACTTCCAGCATTGTAGATGATCAATTTATCGAGTTTTTTAACATTTAATTGGCAAAGTGCAAGGTGTTTAATTTGCAAACCAGTAGCAGCGTATCGTCGTCGACGTCGACGTGGGGCGGCCGGGCGGCCATGACATAGTCCGTGCTCGCAACTTAGACACCGTCTACTAAATAATGTTTAACGATATATTAATTAAAATATGACAGTTTAGTGAAAAGAATATCCATAAAACCTATAACTCGTCTAAAGTGCATAGGTATTTCTTTTATTAATTACTAGTAGCGTAATATCGGGATAAAAAGTAGTTTTTGTTACACCCAATTAATCATTGTTTCATCATAAGAAGTATTATCAAAATCAGTCCAGTAATTTCGGAGCCAATTCCTTACAGACAAAAAAGAGCAAATACTCTTTCTTTTTTTTTTTTATATTACTAGCAGTGCTCCGCGGTTTTACCCACTTTTATAATGATAATGATTACCTAAAAACACGGAATACATAAGAGTTACAACGAAATGTATGCACCAATATTCAACCGTTTCAGCAAAAGATTTCATTTACACACCGTGTGCAAAAAATAGAATAGGTATAAAACCTAATTGTAAAGCCTGAATTGTGCATTAAAAGTCGTAAATTGTGTTACGTCATGTTATCAATTCACGGACATGATGCTAATCTTCATTCAATAATCAAATAATAAATAAATAAATAGTCATTTATTTCAGGCATACAATGTCCCATATTGGAGAAATATTACATACTTATAGTCAAATTAAAATTAAGATTAAAAAATTAAATTAAAAATCAGCTTAGTTAGCTTATAGCAATAATAATCATTTACATTTCGTCATTTTGTCGCTTTAGTACTGTTTTCTTTAAGATGAACAGCAGTCCAGTGTTGAAATAAAGGACTCTGAACGTTGTCAGAGACAGCCCTCAGTATTTCATTGTTGGAGCATCTTATCCGATGCCAGAAGGTTGCAATCCGCGTCCTAACTATGGCATAAAAATCAGGGACCCCCGCCTCAGCGAACATCTCAGATGCACTACAAAACCTAGGTAACTTCATAAGGATCCTATATCCATTATTATACTGAACCCTTATGGTCTCCATGGTCCATGGTCAAATAATAGGTAGGTATTAAAAAGTAAATTTCCCAGCCATTATTTATATTTATTTATTAATAAAATAAGTGGGAGACAGGAGCCCAAACTAGGTAAACCTGTGCTATGGGTCTCCTGGCCTCTCTTCTCTCATTGAACAATATTATTGACTTACTAGCTGCGCTCCGCGGTTTCACTCGCGTAAGTCCCAATCCCGTGGGAATATCAAAATGAAAAGTAGTCTATAGCCTTTCTCGATAAATAGACTATCCAACACAAAAATAATTTTTCAATTCGAACCGTTAGTTCGTGAGATTAGCGCGTTCAAACAAACAAAGTCTTCTTCAGTATAGATTAGTGCGTAGTAGGTTTATAAAAGTTCAAGATAGGACTTTGCTCGAATATTTACCAGTTACATCTATGAGTTACATTAAAACTTAAATTTAATTTAAAATTGTAAAATTATAAATTAAATTAATTAAATTGTAAGTTAATTTAAAATTTAATTTAAATTTTGATGGTTTTACATCTATAAAAATATCTCTGGAGAGTATATGACGTCTAGGTAAGGTATACTCGAATTTTTCACGGAATATTTTTTGTTTGTAATCACTTACATCGAGACATGTTTTAACACCGACCGCAAAATCGAGTTTTTTTTTAAATGGCGGACTGCATCATGCTTATGCGAGCACTAAGAAATGATATTTGGAAATTCGATCTCTGAAGGAGTAGAAAGGGCTGCTAATGGTTGTAGTGCAGTAACTATTATGTATTAAGTATTAGGAAATGTCAAGTCAAAGTCAAAAAAATGTATTCCTTTGGATACTTAATATACAAGGTACAAGATCACATGGACACGTCTTAAAAACTAAGCTAGGATGTGTGCCTTCGGAAACTCATGGGGTTTTTTTTTCTTGTCCATGTCCAAATCAATCAGTAACACTATTTTATAGACTACCACGTGGGTATACCGCGGACCACAGCTAGTAATATATACTAGGTAGGTACTTATACAATATAAAGAAACCGTAATGTTTGGCAAAGAATGAGGCTACGTCTATTCAGTCTATGCTATGGCTACGTCACGCTACTGCCAATAATAATGGATTCATCAATAATTTTAAACTTGTAATCTGAATCTAAAACTTCAATTTATTACTACTATATCGCACCTCCGCTCAAATAGTGTCATAACTCAAAAAAGGAAACTGTCGAGAAAAAGGTGTCTAAAGTAATAGTCAAACTGTTTTTCCGGTTTCTAGTCTTAATTTGAAAACTAATAGAATTAGCGATATGAACATTTCAGTAGATTTGAATGATTTTTTAAGCTTTATGAAATAGTGTATTAGGTGTCCTGAAAATCTATATATAAATAAAAATGAATTGTTGTTCGTTAGTCTGATTAAAACTCGAGAACGGCTGAACGGATTTATCTTATCTTAGTCTTGAAATGTTCGTGGAGGTCTAGGGAAGGTTTAAAAGGCGAGAAAAAATCGAATAACCGATATTCCCACGGGATCGGGACAAACGCGGGTGAAACCGCGGGGCGCAGCTAGTATATAAATAAAAATGAATTGTTGTTCGTTAGTCTGATTAAAACTCGAGAACGGCTGAACGGATTTATCTTATCTTAGTCTTGAAATGTTCGTGGAGGTCTAGGGAAGGTTTAAAAGGCGAGAAAAAATCGAATAACCGATATTCCCACGGGATCGGGACAAACGCGGGTGAAACCGCGGGGCGCAGCTAGTATATAAATAAAAATGAATTGTTGTTCGTTAGTCTGATTAAAACTCGAGAACGGCTGAACGGATTTATCTTATCTTAGTCTTGAAATGTTCGTGGAGGTCTAGGGAAGGTTTAAAAGGCGAGAAAAAATCGAATAACCGATATTCCCACGGGATCGGGACAAACGCGGGTGAAACCGCGGGGCGCAGCTAGTATGAAATAAATAATTGTGTTTCAGAGTTATGACACTATTTGAGCGGAAGTGCGATATCTATCATTATAATTCGTTAAGGTCAGGTCATGGAACATCGACCATTCGCTGTCTTTAGGGTTCTTTACCTCAAAAGGTAATCCAAAAATGTAACCCTTATAAGATCACTTTCTTGTCCATCTGTCTATCTATCTGTGTTTGTGTCACCACCGATTTGCATTTGCCTGTATTGTACCATTCGTAAAACCTTACATTGAATGCTCGAGGAAATGCTCTATAGTCTATACTCATCTTTACAAAATACACTAAAATTTCTCTTACGTACTTGTAGGTACCCGCAAAAACGACTACCTATATAAAAAAAATATGTTTACCTAAAAAAAGGTTTAAGAAAATTACCCTGATTTACTTTTGTCATTATTTTCTGCGAGGTGGCTGCGAGCTGTTTGGTACATACTTGTGTTGACATAAAAGTCATAAAAGAGAGCTATTTTTATAAATAAATAAAGCTATTGCATCGTGCGAGCTTAGTACAGTCGTACCATATACATACACGTTAAGTGAACGCTCGACCGAGCTACATGGTAGGCGGAGTGGAGGGTGTTAGGTTATATTTTCTTTACGGAATTGCTTGTACGGTCGCAGCGCTCAAAGCTCGCGATAAAAGCTATGCAATAGCTTCAAAAATGTATTTTCTTATTCTCCAGTTTTTATATTTTTTCGAGTAAAGTCCGTACCTACATGTACAATCAGGCAACAAAAGTGCAGACTCACTGTAGAGCTCCAAAACAGCTATTATTAGAATGTTTTCAATTCAAGCAAGATTTATTTTTTTGTTTTTTAAATCTTAATTTCTATGATAATTAGAAAATGAAAAAAAACCAAAACATAAGTGCTAGTGTCATTATCCAGGGTGGAAACAGTCGACTACGTTTGTATGGAGAGAGCGCCGGCACCCTTTCATCTTAAAGTTTAAAGTGTTTTAACTCATGAATTTATTAGAGAAACACTAAGAGAATTATAACAAATTTAGTAATTTTAATTCGCGGTATAGGTCTCTTACAAAATTTTTGCTACAAACTTGTAAAACTTAAATTGTGCTTCAGGTTAATTCTAAAATATTGATTCTACAAATTGATAATACTATGTAGCTAATACAGTAGAATAGTATATAATAAAGTATGTCGAATTGTTTCCGTAACGGTTTCTAATGTTATTCTAAACATTTATACCTAATATGTAACATTTTATAACATAAATGGAAGAAGTGCAATAATAAATTACGTACTTCACTATGGTATCGGAATAATTTTATTTAAGTAAACACAATGAACAGTGATGTTGGCCAAGTGGTAGATTCCTCGACTTTAATTCCGAAGGTTGTGGGTTCGAATCATTGCCGGTTGCATTTTTCTCACGGAAAATTTACGTGCACTAATTAACATTGCTCTTACGGTGTAGGAAAACATCGCGAGGAAACCCTCTAGGTGTATTCAATTTTTTTCCTCTGGACACGGTCGACTAAGCTGAGAGGGTGGTATGGGTACGCCTACTCCATCTTTACTCAAAAAGAACTTAACTAAAAAGGTCTAGTTGCGGAAAACAGCCCGTACCTAAACAAGTAATAATATAAGCACTTATTGGTGATTGGTGATGAAACCAATATGGCCTAGCAAAAACACGGCGTAGAAATCACGCTTTGATATCTATTTATCTGATCAGTGGGTATCCATACAAAAGATTAACTATATTTTAATATTTGTGTACAATCAAAGCGCAACGGCGAAAGTACTGAGAAATTATTTTGACATTTTTATTTACAAAAGTCGATTTTTGTACATGAATTTTTATACTTACCTGCGGGGAATAAGAACTACTAATAAAATGTGTTCTCAAAACCTTGATATTAGTGACAAAATAACATAATAAACAAATGAATGAAATTTCAGAATGACAATACAGCAAACATTTATGTAATGACAAGTTTTTCAGTAGTTTTTCCTATTTTTTGTTACGAAATAATCAGGTTTTAATTAAGTTAGCAAGTGGCCCTTATCACCACCCTCCACTTCTGCTAATAAACTGAAGCATCTAAATAGTAAGAATCGTTAGTCCAGCGTTATAAGTGGAAGTTCCAAGGCATAGGACATTTTATAATCTGAATCCGATGGAATTAAGTTTGGCCAAATAGTCGATGACGAATTGCGGATTATAAAGCAAAATGGCATTATCAAACCTCTATTATAGAAGGTGAAGGCAAACTTCAAAGAGGATTAATAAACTAAATCCTCTTTCGTAACGTTTTTTTCTTAACGGTACGACCTGATTTTGCGACGATTTGATACTAACTCGTATATTTAACTACCTCTCAAATTATCATACAAAATCAAACTCCAAATAGTTCGTACTCAACGCTTTTTGTTAACGTTATATTTTACCTTCTACCTTTCATATAAAATCAAACTGTAAAAAATCGTATAACGCTTTTTCTTAACGCTATATTTTACTAGGTACCTATCAAACAGACCAATATCAAAATGATATCAAACTGTAATAAGGACCATTGATAAGTCTGAGAGAAAGGAGTTTCTATAGTTACCTACCATGTACCTTCATTAATTCCTAACATATAGGTATTTCAAAAATGCGTTTTGTAATGATTATGTTTGTAAATTACGTTCCTTCTACGTGGACGTGGTCTTACTAGTATTAAATAACAGACCTAACGAAAAAATTACTCAAATAAAAGAATTTTGGCTTCGATCCAATATACATTGGTTCATGGGAACCGTCTGTAAAATAAACGTATCTAATACACTATTTACTGAAATGTAACAGTCTTAATAAATAAATACTTATAAGAAATCCAGTAATTTTTTGATAGTGAAAACCTTAAATAAAAAATATGAAGGTAGGTAAGTTTTTTGGAGCTTGTGGGTAGGTATACTTAAACGTAGAGAAGTTTTAATTAAAACTTTAAGCGATTATACCTTTAATGCGAATTATACACTATTATATTTGTATTTAAAGGTAGTTTTGGGGTGTGGGTAAGGGTGTACTGTACGTACTGTACATGTCGATATTGACATTGTATATATTATGACGTGTGGGTAGATTTATTTTTATCTGACCGTGAGCGGCTTCTAGCCATTCATTCCGCTGCGAATACGCATCGATGGCCAAAATATCCACCGTCTCGTGTCTCACGCGCCATTCCTACCTACCTACCTACCAACTATCGAAAGCTCAGCAGAATCAGAAAATTCGCAATGTTACATTTTTTTTAAACACGTGTCAGACTTACCTTTTTGTTCTGCCTGGCCGGAGTCAGCCCAACCTGGGAGCCCATCTCCGCTAAAATATTCTTCGGCATTTTGGCACTAAATAGTCAACACTTTAAAAAAACTATAAGTTCAATTGTTCGCGGTTGCGCGGGTATGTTTGTAGTTGCGGTACGCGAGTTACGCGGCGTACGCGCAGCGAAGGAATGGTCGCGCGGTGCGTCTGCGCACCAATATAGCGGGTGTTGGTGGCGATGCCGTGACGTCACCCCGCCGCCGCCGCCGGTGTAGCCTGCGCTCGGCTGCGCCCTCACCCTCAGGACGAAAACGCTAACGTCAGTAACTACCATGTGGTCTAGGTAATACCTATAACTAACTCGTCAGCTGTTCTATTGTTTAGTAGATTAATCACGGCCCAACAATGAGCATAGATTTGTTTTCAACGGTTGATGAACGAATGATTTATGACTTGTTTTGCACCTTGGGTATTACCTCTACATGTAAAAATTACTAGAAAACTGTCAACATACGCAACCAGAATGGTGGAGTAAATATATAAGTCATAGATATTATTGTAAGTACACAGGGTTTACCAATACCTAAGTAAGGTTTTTGCACGTAGATAGATATAATATAAGTAGGTAAATCAAAGACGAACGTGGCAATCAAGTATTCGTTTCGACCGTTGCTATCCATACCCAATTAAAAAGCAAAGGTTAAGTAATTATAAATAATAAATAAATATTACAGGACATTCCACACATCGCCATCTAGCCCCAAGCTAAGTAACTAGACTTGTGTTATGGGTGCTAGACAACGGATATACTACTTATAATATACTTTTCCTTTGTAAATATTTACTTATAATACATAGAAACAATCAGACCACAGACAAATATCTAAGCATAAATACATGTCTGAGGCGGGAATCGAACCCGCAACCCTGTGTTTGGCAGTCCGGCATGGTGACCATTGTGCCAACTGGGTCGTCAATAAAGTAAGACCACATCAGGTAAATCGGTTAAGTTAAATATTTAAATGGTAGGGTAGATTCAAATAATTTATTGTCTATAAGAATGTTGAAATAAACGAATAATTACTTTTCTATAGTTCGTGAAGAGACAGACAATCCGATATTACATTGGGTATTTTTTGTAAAAATCTTGGTTTTATTTGCCCGCCAAATTATATTACTCTGCGATTTTTTTGGAAATTTATTTTCCTGATAGGCCGCTGACAGTCTATACGTAGTGTGTGTCTACCACAAGATTATGTCTCGAATTCGATTATTCCCAGTCGTCAAAACCTGGCAATGTTCCTACTGGGAACGAATGGGAAAAACAGTCCCAGCTGTTACTAGTAACTCACCCACTAGTAACGACTTCGCTTTTTTCCTGCCTAACGACCAGCAAAGGAGAAAATATCAAACTTGGATGCTAGTTGACCTACCAGGCACTCATAAATTATGAAGAGGTCCTGATAATTATACTAGGAGATCAGAAATAAAAGAATGTACTAAGGTATGTGCTAGTAATAAGAGCCACTAAAAAGTTTTTGACGTGATAACGTAAACGATAAATTGGTGGAACACCGGCATTCACAAAAAGTGTCACTTTTTGTGACATCATGCGTCATGGTAATATAATCAGACGCGTCATGGTAACAAGGAACAGAGTATTTAATAACAGTATCGCTCATCTGGGCTTGTGTAATGGTGACGAGTGACAAATAGAAGACTTATATAAATAAAAAAAGAGGAAAATATATATGAAGGAATAACAAAAAAAACTCAATTTTTGATCGTTTTCTTATGACGTTATCACGTAAAATTATCGTCCGTAAACAGACTTTACATACAACCATTTTTAAAAACCTTGATATTAGTGACAAAATAACAAGAAAACAAACAATAAAATAGGTTTTCAAATTGACAATAAACCAAATATTTATCTAATGACTTGCTTTCAAGTAGTTTTCCCTATTTTTACGAAATATAATTTTTTTAATTAAGATGCCCTTATTACCCGCAAGTACGTTATTACAAAAGTGAGTCTGTATACAATCTTCAGGTGACTATGCTATGCTATAATATATTCTGTGTTATATGTAAAGTGCGCCTTGAAACCTCAAGATCGCGTGAATATGACGTGGTTGATTAACAATTACCTACTTACAATTAGCAGTTCAACCACTGTTTGATGCTAAATGAATGATTAAATCACAGGACGTCACTGAGTTACTGAATTCTATTGGAGATGACACTGAGGAGGTCAATATTTACTTAACTATCGACTTTTATGTGTAATCTCATTTTAAGTGTCTATTGTGTCTTATTTATTTTATTTGAAAAGGAAAGTCACAGCTTAATTAAACAAACAAAACACATAGAAGAACTAGAAACAGAAAGCCAATTACAGAATACACATTACATTGATTCATGAGAATAATGCCCGAATACTGAAAGTGTAGCCTTTCAGTATTCGGGCGTTATTCTGTGTATAGGTGGCGATTAAATTGCCGTTTAAGTGTTTGCTTCAACAATAGGAAGGTCTTAAAAAATTAGGGGACCCCTAAATATTTGAGAGTCGTTTGAGAATTCGGGTATAATGACTTTAAACCTAAGAAGAAAAAGTTTTACACAATTTTTGCGTCGTCCAACATTTAATTCGACTCATGTGTGAGCAGTAGTGAGCACACCACGACGTAACGCGCCCGCTCCGGTGCAAACTATTTCTTCCACTTGTCATCAACACTAAAATGTAGTAACTCGGTGCAGGAGATAGGTATTTATTGCTAGGTACTTAAAGAGTGAAAAGCGCCTTCTCTTATTTATTAGATATGGTTTATCAGAGAACATTTATATTTACTAAAACAGATACCTGCTTAAGATTGTCTGAAACAAAAACTAGAGGTCAAATTTCCAAAAATTCTTTCTTAGTGCTTGCTCGAACTTCAGACTCGTAGCTTCTGTAGTTTTAGAGCTTTCTTGATAAGTATTTTTATCTCATGAATATAAATATACTAGTAAATCAGTTGAGCCCCGCAGTTTCAACCGCGTAATAATTTTTTCGCAACTTTCTTTATATTTTCTTTCACAAGAACGTTCTCCTGACAATAACAAACATATCAAAATAATGAACTTCGTTCCAAAAATAATTAGCGAAATTGTATCAGGCGTTCACGCGTAGGTATTTAAACGCCTGAACCAGTTTTGCTAATTCTAAATCCCTATTTTTCTTTTTCATAGAAATGACAAAGGAAAATATAGATTCAATTTTATATAGGTATACTTATATGTAGATTGATTATTATGTAATATTTCTATGTAAATAACGTATGTAATTAGGTTCGATGATCACGGACAGATGCATCTGATCAATACATGGTACACAATCCAATAAATATCAATGAATAAGGTCGGATCCCTGTAAACACAAGGTAAATACTATTAACCTAAGTACCTACTTCATACGTATGCGGTTAATAAGGGCTACTAAAATGTCTTTTAAAACTCTTTAAAATAAAGTTTTTAAAAACCAGTGGCCCGTATTATCTGCAGCAGCACCTTGGTATGATAAAGTAACAAGAAAATAAAGAAAAGAATTGTTTTTCCGATTGACAATATTAATCCAATGACCTGTTTTTAGTTAGTTTTCCCTTTTAGGGTTTTTTTTACGAAATATTTAGTTTTACAATTAAAGCGGCAGGTGGCCCTTACCGAAGGTAACTTATTACGTAGTTAGGTAACGATTAAGGTACCAGAAGGTTGCGGGTTCGATTCCCGACTCAAACTAATACAATAAACTACACACGGTGTTGGCCTGGTGGTAGATATCTCGATTTTCAATCCGAAGGTCGTGATTTCAAGTTCCGTATTTTATGTATCTATTAGCTGGGGCTAGATGGCTAGGGGCTAGATAGATGTGTTCATTGCCGAGCAATCCTACTAAACCACTGAACCGATTGCGATGAAATTCGGAGTGTAGATAGCTTGAGACCTGGGGCATAAGTCTGCTAATACAATTGTGTTTCAATACAGTGTCGATGGAATCGTTATAGACATTTAATGTCAAAAATATGACATTACATGTCAAATTGGTATTCTTATGATGTTCACTATTCTATCGAAACACCACTGATGCACCACTGACTCACTTTGGTATTCTGCTCTAGAATCGTGGCTCAATGGAAGCTCGATAGTTGTCAAAACGGTATATCGCTTAGCAACATACACCATATTGCTGGGCAACACCAGTAACTTATCTGTTACCATTCCATTGAGACTCCATAGCGATTCTATTGCGATGTTATTAAAACTTTAGCAGAATACCAAATAAAGTAACAATCTCGATATAATATCAACAGAGTCTCGATATAATGACAATGGTATATCCATTAATGCAAAATAGCAGAATAAGGCCCCTGGATTAACATGTAGGCCGTGGCACCTGATGGGAAGCGACGATGAGGTAGAGGATGTAGCATGCTCATCCAGAAAGAGAATGGCATGCCTGGGCAACATGATGGAACGGGACGAATCACTTGGACTTTCAGGGGGTGGAGTTAGAAGCCGCCGCCGAGTGGCAACAAAAATCCATCATCTGTGATTTTTTTCTACTGTCTAGCTACCCCTGTTCTATATATCCCTACTGGTATACTTACTACTACTTGGTAATACTAGAGAGTGTTTTTTTGGTGGAATTTATGGAACGTTCTGCTCCATGTATCCCTACTGATCCGCACTAGGTAGTGTAAAGTGTAATTAGTGTTAGTGTAGTGGATAGTTTCCACGATAGCTAGTGCGGATCAGTAGTTCATGCATGAGATACAGCCTGGTGACAGACAGAGAGGCAGACGGACAGTAGAGTCTTAGTAATAGGGTCCCGTTTTTACCCTTTGGCTACCCTAAAAATACGTTTTCTTTTCGAATTTTGCAAGCAAATTAGGTCGAAATACGCTTAAAAGAGATAAAAATAAAACAGACTAGAAAATCAATAGGAGTTAGAGTTCAGATATGGATGTAATTTTTATTTAACTTTTAGATATCTTAAAATAAACTTTATAAGGTATGCAAGTAAATCTTTAGTTATATTTGACTAGCTGATTTTAAGAAAAATGGCTTACATGAATATCGGCATAAATTTTGAGCACTGACTGTACCCTAACCACAAATTGTGATTATACTCGTATGTAAGTAAAAGTGTTAATACCTAAGGCACAAGGCACCCTATTGACGTCACCAAGTGAACGTCATTGTAAGCAGTAGGTAAGCCATTTAGTTATTACTAGATTTTGCCCGCGACTTCGTCCGCGTAGGTGTCGAAAATGGGTCAATAAATCACGTTGTCCCATACAAACTTTGCCCCCCTTTTAGAGGTACAATTTCGGTAGAAAATCCTTTCTTATCGGATGCCTACGTCATACAAAGAACACACCTTTCAAGTTTCAGGTCTCTACGATGAGCGGTTTCCGTCAGTCAGTACAAAGAATTTTATATGTATAGATGACCCTTTTATGATCTAAAGTATACTTTTAGCACTATTATACTATTTGTTTTTATAAATAAATATTGCACAGCGCCATCTAGCCCCCAAGCTAAGAAGCTTGTGTTATGGTGACAAGATAATTAATAGAATACCTACTTATAATTACTTTTCTTTTGCTTTAACATAAATTATTGTACATAAAGAAAACACCCACACCAGAAAAATATAAATCTCTTAATTTACTTTATCTTGGTTTGAGGATACATTGATTCAAAGCTAGCAATTAGTATTTTCATCACGATATTCCCAAGGGGTTCGCGATTTACGCGAGTGAAACCACAGGGCGCTGCTAATCGATGATAAGCTATACTAATATTTGATTGTTTGTTTGTTTGAACGCGCTAATCTCAGGAACTACTGGTTCCAATTAAAAAAACTTTTTGTGTTGGATTGTCCATTTATCGAGGGAGGATATAGGCTACTTTTGATATTCAAACGGGATCGGGAGTTACGCGGGTGAAACCGCAGAGCGCTGCTAGTTTTAGTAGTAAATAAACGATGCAATTGAAATGGCATCCAATAATAAACGATGAAACGTTGCCGATATTGGATGCCATCTCAATAAAGATTCGACGCAACTTGTATCAATCTCACTATTCGAATTGGGTTAGGGTACGATCAGACATGCGGTGAGACATATTTATTCCTGTTTATTATATCAATTTGGGTTATTCCCGATCGCCACCCCCAGCAATGACCCCCACCGGTGGCGACTGGGAAACTCATTATGTCCCATTCGCCACTCCTACTCCTAACCCTTTATATAATCCTTCGAAGAAACTCGGTACGTAGATAGCTGGAGACCTGAATTAACACATAGGCTCTTTATATTAATATTCACGGGATTGAGATAACCGGATGAAACCGCGGGGCGCAGCTGATATTAAAATCGCAACTTGTATGACCGCACCCGACGAGTTGGCCGGTTAGCCCCCAATTAGGATTGAACCGGATTGCGGCGGTTTACGTCGTTGTCGGTTCAGTTATTCCTAGCCAGGCACAGGTGACGAATCAAACCAAAAACATTCATCCTCTATACCTAAATACTTATTAATTTAGGAAGAAAAAAAAAATTGGTCAAGTGCGAGTCGGTTTATGCGCGATAAAGGGCACCATGATGTATGAGAGCCCTAGTTAATTATTTATTCTTAGTTTAAACGCTCACGTGGAGCGCGCTCCTGCCGCACGCGATCAAAGTCGTTAGATCGTCTGGTGAGGACCCGGCTGATGACGTTAGGCATCCATCCTTCGAGCATTTCTGCTCTCGCGACTCCACTCTGAACAGTAGGTGAAGGCAAGCCAGAGGCGGAGGACCGCTTCCTCGTCAGTGTTCACACCGACCAACCAAGACAAGCCTGAGATGAGGAACGGTGGCTTCCCCCTGGAGCGCATACTTTTATGTGTTTTTCCTCATCCACAGAATTCAAGGTATTTCTCACAGCGATTAATCAATAATACCTAAAGGTTCACCCGTATATCTTGACACAAATCGTCCCTATCCTGTTGTCGTCCCACATACGACCAGCCTTGGCTCAAATCTCGACTCTCCTTTGTCGGAGTAATTGCACTTAATCAAAGTTCTTTCAGGAGGTCTAATATGGCTGCTTTCGATGACGAATCGTATTCTAAACGTATTACTTTTATTTTTTATTTTATTTTTTTAGGATTTTTATTTTGTGTATGATTAACCTACTTCAAAAAATAATAAGTCTCTCAATATAATTTAAAAAATTATAAACAACTTAATAATTTTTGATAATATTAGTTTTTTTAATTGTTTATAAATTATAACAAATGGTTATACAAAGCACGATTCAATACAGAATGTACTTTAGATTGGCGTCTGTCAATTCCGCCATTAGATAGTATTTTCCATACAAACTTTTAAAGATTAGAAATTTCAAAGATATGTACTTGTACTTGAACGGACTGTTTTTCCGCGACCCTTTTTTTTTAATTGGGTCCTTTTTGCGTGAGGATGGAGTAGGCTTGCCCAGCACCTACTACCCTCTCAGCTTAGTCGACCAATTCCAGAGGCCAACTAAGCCGCGGGTTTCATCACGATGTTTTCCTTCGCCGTAAGAGACAATGTCAATTAGCGCACATAATTTTTTCTTAAGAACAATACATTGGTGCACGGCCGGCCGGGATTCAAACCCACGACCTTCAGAATGAAAGTCGAGGTATATACCACTAAGCCAACACCGCTTCAAAGATATGAAAGACGCTATTCGGTTTTAATATAAAATAAACACATACCTACTTTTTTCGGTATTAGGTATTCGACAGCATATTGCGTAGTTTACTATTCGGCCAAATACCGAATAGTAAAAAAGTAGCTATAAATATTTTAAACAATACAGTTATCAGCTTTTTTAATACTGAAAATCTATCAGTGGTAAATTATGATACAAGCCGGTTAATTATGATATTTCCGGCATTTGTTGATAGCAAACGATTGCGCTATTCCTCATATTTTTCCTGCTTTCAATAACAGCATAGTACTATATGCACTGCTACCAGATGATATATAAATTGAAGCAAATTCTGCTAGGCTTCGATACTGTTTTGCGTTTGCTGATCACCGCTTGTAAGGATCCAGGAATATAATAAGAATATTCGTTATTCGGCATTATGTAAGGAAAATTATAAAAACATCGGTTTTTTTACATTTTTTATTACAGTTACAATCAATATACAGTAAAATCACACTAATAAATTAATATAATACAAATCTTTGTTTTTATTTAATCATAAATAAACGTATTTATATTGGAAGGAATACAAACAAGGTTATAAATTGTCATATGGATGTCTCGCTCTATCCTATTAACATTAGAAATCCGAAAGTTTGAAAAACAGCTCAACCGATTAATATGAAACTTGGCATATAGATAGCTAGAGCGCTGGTATAACAGATAATATTTTTTTATCCGGATATATCCACGAGAACTTGCGTGGGTAAACCCGCGGGGTGCAACAAGTATAAACTAAACCTCAGACGTTTAATAAATGTAACAATACCGCAATTAGGTACCTACGTCACAATATACATATAAATGCAATGATATACTTAATCAAGTATATAAATATTTAATAATATATATGAATTCAGTCAATTTACGTACACATCAAAAACCACCCTGAATATAGATGTAGCGTTTTTAAGGAAATGGCAGGGTGTTGTGTGTCGAAGTTTAACGCCTATGAGTACGGGATCCCTATAAGAACGACCTTCATCGAGCTGTTTAGTTGATGAAAAATATTTTATATCAAATTAAATAGGCCAATAAATATATGGTTGGAATAGACAAAATCCATACCAATGAAATACATAATCTTTATTTTAACTTAACTTTAATTAATTAACTATACCAGTGCAAATTACTAGTATCGATTGACCTGCATAACCAAGAGTTGTGACGGGAAAAAATAGTCAACCTAACATTTGCATGTTCTCTATGCTTCATACTTTCGACTGGTATGGAATTTGTCACTTACACAAACCAGTGAAAGGAAAAAAAACAAAAACAAAATGTTAACTATTAATTAATCACATTCTGGACTATTTTGTTTAAGAGAACCCATTTGCAATATATTTATTGACCTATTTAATTTTAAATAAAATACTATTCATTCATTAAACAGCTCGATGAAGGTCGTTCTTAAAGGGATCTTAGGTTATAATCATGTTATGTAAACACATCCTTTACCCCGCCATCCGCTACCCTATAGAATAATTAATATAATATTTGGCAATCAGTTCTTAAAACTATTTTTCGAAGACATCATTAAGCGAATACTGATTAGATCCCCCGTAGAATAAATACTTAAAATCGGCCGACAGCGGCAGATAAACAATTGCCTTCAATTATCTGCCACAAATAAGTCGTCAGTATGCGACGGTACTTAAAAGAACTGTAAATATATATATTTTAACCTATTATTTTAATTAATACATAATAAAATGTATGTTTTTGGAACGTTTAAGAAGGAATTAATTGTTTTTTAATACTAAGTGGAATGAGGAATTTCTTTTTAAAACAAATTATACTTCACTTTTGAAATGGTAGCGACTTAGAAGTTGATTTTGTTCCTCATTGGTTAATTTTCGCAATTTGCCGTGTTTTTTTATCAACATTTTTTTGTTTTAGAAAGAAAGTGCGCCCTCGTAATATCATTTGAACACATTTTAGAGGTCGAATTAAATATATATACTTTTATTCAACTAGAAAATAGAATTGACCACAATTTCACAATTATTTTTTAATACCCTATACAATAACCTACAATAACTACTACAGACGAAAGATTATTAGGTTTTCTAAAATTATTTTTGGTTTGTAACGAATATGCTCCGAAAGTACTGTAACGGTTTTGATGAAAATTGATATGAGGGTACATTGAAATCTTCGGAGTAACATAGGCTACGTTTTATCCAGGTGTTCCCAAGGGATCGGGATGTATGCGGGTGAAACTGCCGAGAGACGGGCATTAATATCAGCGTTATTCGCTTTATCGCATATACAAAACATTAATACATGCATCTCTATAAGATTTTTCTAAGAATAAATAAATGACTTGGACAAAATTTGCTAAAATAGTTATGAAATTACCACTAAATACAAAGTTGAAGATTGTAAAAGAAATCACGAAATCAAATCAAATGCTCCAAAATTGAAGATTTCACTAAAGATTATGTCCATACATTTTGACAGAAAGCTAAAGGTGTGTGTATTAGACTATATTTTTTAACTGTGTTTAGAAACGACAACTACAATTTTTAAATAATAGTATAATACGTTTTAAACTTATGTCGAAATAGGACGCATTTTTAGAATTCTCGTCTTTTGATATACCAATGCAATAATTAATAAGTTATCAGCGACAGGCATTTTGCGTTTGGTCGCTATATGCACCTTAAGAGTCCGTTTAAATAACAATTCTCCATCTAGTAAATGAAGGTATACATAAAAAAATCGAGTCAGCTCCGACACACGACTGGAGTTTACTTTGTGCTTACTTATTTTACGTCACATCGACACAACTCTAATAGATGTAGCAAATCCAACGTCTTTATCAAATAAGTTAAATCCTCTTTTTCTAACGCTTTGTGCTAATAAACTTCCTATAAAATTTTCATACCGGGGGTAATTTCAATCGATTCTAAAGGACTCCAAAAATATACAGTAGAATTGACAACGACCAATTTTTTTTTAAGTCTTGATATATTTGACCTTTGTGGCGCAGTGGATTATTTGTGTACAGACATTTCTTTTTGTCAACATATATTTGTCTTAGTCAGAATATTTCTGTATACATAATAAGTTTACATACAATAATATAAGCATTATATCCGTTGCCAGGCCTGGTTGCTTAACATAGGGCTAGATGACGCAGCGTGCAATGTCGTATTTATAGCCTGACACAGGCTAGAGTTAATAATATTAATATTATAATAATATTGATTTAAAGTAATGGGAAATGTGAGTCAGCGTTGTGATGTATGGCTGCAGTTAATGCGGCGTGTAACGAGTGCGATTGTCCCGGCGCGGGTAGGAGGGAGAGAACCCGCATCTCGTTCATGCCTGCCGTACTCGCACCCTCTGCGCCGGTGTAGCGCGCCACACGGGCCATTGCCGTTGCATTTATCTGTAATACGAGTACAATCACATTGACATAAATAGACGAGCCATTTTACAGGTCATAGAGTATAGTTTCTTTGCGACCCCAACGTGGCAGGTGCCAGTAATTTCATGGTTGGCACAGTTGGTATGCACATGTGATGAGGAACGAGGAGATGTATATGACAAGAAGAGTATGAATGTAGAGAGATGGAGAGGAAGACAACGACCTAATAAAATATGGATGAAGTGCGTGAGACGAGAGATGGATGTGAACGTCGAGATGACGACTAATAGAAGTGAATGGAAAAAGACATACCTACTGCGCCCACCACAAATATATTGTGATATGGGTAGGCAGAAGAAGTATACAAATATATGTTGAATATGGGAATCGAAGCCGCAACTTTCTGCATTGTAGGTGGTGTTATGATAATTGACTTATGAAATTAAACGAACCTGATATTCATCATCTTCATCAACGGCATGAGCGTCCGTCGCTCTCGATTGACGTTTTTGTGTCACCATTAACTGAAATTCATCGAAAAGAGTATTATAAACAAGGATGTAAACCAGTTAATTTTAACCAGTGTTTAACCAGCGGTTAATACAGCTCGCACCTTTGAATGCCGGACCAAAAACGAAATCAAACTTAAATTATGAGTGAACCGATTGTGAAAATTTGTACGTTATAGTTTGTTACCCTTTTATATATTGATTACGTATACCAAGTCCTGGAATATCACATAGGCAACTTAGGCGAATAAGTTTCGTTCTTACCTCAATAATTGGTCCCTGGTAAGTTCCAATGCTGCAAAACTTGAAATCTATCATTTCGACGATCCGCTCCGAATCCGGATCAGCCACTACGAGGAACTTGAAAAAAAAAATGAAGATATACTTAGCTAAAGTCACACTTTTAATAATTGTGTTGCGTCCACTTTTAATAATTGTTTCAACAAAAGTTGAACATTGTTTATGCTCAAAATGAAATAAAACTAAACTTGTAAAGTTTATGGTAAAAAAAGCTTAGTTTCAGTAGTTCAGTAGATATTGTTTAGTTTCAGTAGTTCAGTTCACAGTCCGGTTACCGAACTATTGTAGGTAATTTTTCAGTGGTCCAGTTTAAACAAAACCAAAAGACAATCTCAACGAAAAACAATTTACGATCAAAATTCACAGCTGTCAAATGTCATTCGAAGTGGGGTATCTTTTAATAGGTTTTCATAGCAGTGGCGCCATCTAGATATTATAATGTGAATGTTATCAGATAAAACTAACCTTGTGTGTGAGCAATAGATGAAGCGCTGCGGAGCCGAGCAACACATGGAACCCGGTGATGGTAGTGAGTTCAGACATACGGAACGACCATCGGACACAATCCCGACGCCAGCCGGAAGGTAATGTTGTCACGTGTTTGCGGTTACAAGGCTGGAACAATTATAATATTTAATAGTAAATCAAACCATCGCTTAGAAGGGAGGGGCCCGTATCCAGACTCCTAAGAGACTAGGTCGAAGGGTGATGGAATGTCCCTTCGAGGCCTTAACACGAGTTATTCACCTCTGCGGCGCGGTGGGCGAACACTCGCTTGCGACGCAAGTTGCAGGTTCGATTCCCACCTCAAACAAATATTGCACTGGTAAAGACGACCCAGTTGCCACAATGGTCACTATGCCGGACTGCCAAACACAGGGTTGCGGGTTCGATTCCCGCCTCAGGCAAGTATTTATGCTTAGATATTTGTCTGTGGTCTGCTTGTTTCTATGTATTATAAGTACTTTTATTTTTACTAATGAAAAGTATATATTATGTAGTATATCCGTTGTCTAGCACCCATAACACAAGTCTAGTTACTTTGCTCGGGGCTAGATGGCGATGTGTAGAATGTCCTGCAATATTTATTTATTTATTATTGTTTATATTAATTGTTACCTGGGGCACTGGATCCCATCCAGTCTGCGACAGTAGCCCATGTCCAGCGAATGCTACAAGATCAGCCGTAGCACTCAGAGGTTTAGCAAGTGCACCTAACAAGCCGCGCCGTAGTCCTGTGGCACTACTATCGCTCTCGCCCACGGCTACGCCTACTACTGGGTGGTGAGCTAGACCACCAACAGCCCCTGCAATTGTTTATTTTAAAGATTACGCGAGGTAAGGTAAGGTATAGGTAAGAAAAATCTATACATATAAAATGCTTTGTCTTGAACTACTGACTGACTGACGGATCAACGCACAGCCTAAACCGCTGATCGTAGAGACCTGAAACTTGGAGGGTGTGTTTTTTGTGTGACGTAGGTATCGGATAAGAAATTTCCGAAATTCTACCCCTAAGGGGGTGAAAAAGGGGGGCAAAGTTTGTATGGGACAACGTGATTCCTTGGTCCATTTTCGACTCCTACGCGGACGAAGTCGCGGGCAAAAGCTAGTCACTTCATAAAAAACAAATCAGATTATGGTATTGAATACTGAAGGCAGTATTAAAGAATATACCTTCCCTATTAGAAAAAAATATTCTATCCATTGTCTGGTAGCCATGTTATAAGCATAGTCGGTTAGTTTGGAGGTAGATATGTTTTAAAATAACGTATTTGTTTTGTTTTAATTTGCGAAGCAAGGGTTTATTTGTCTAAGGAGTAAATTTTTGTCTGTATCACTATATACTATAAAATAAAGTCCTCCCTATTCGACCTGTTCTGTCTGTCTGACTAAACGCGATAAACTCAAAAGCAAAGATTTTCATACGGTTTTTATCAAGGGACGCAGTGATTCATGAGGAAGAAAGAAGAATTCATATGTCCATATGTCATAATGGAATTGGGTGTAAATTGTGGGCATATGTATTCTGTTGCCCGTGTGAAGCCGGGGCGGATCGCTAGTATAATATGTTAACAAACGTACCTAGTATATTAATAGCGAAGTTAGTGATGCCAGCAGCGAGCCCGGCCATGAACGACTGTGGTGGTCTGCGTCGAGCGGCAGCAGCTCGACGGGCGTGTTCCTCATCACCAGCTAGGAGATCCAGATTCCTCGCCTGTCGATGGTGAAAACAATAAGAGCTAGTAGTACTGCGAACAGCAGTGTATAGGTGAGCAATTTCTTGCATTTTAAAGAGCTCTTCTGCTTTTCACTCTTTTAAGGGCAAGTACAAGAAAGTAAAACATACCTAAAATAGGTCTATTAAGGAATATGTTTGTTCAGGAATTAGTCCAAAATAGAATAGGTCATTTCACGAATAGGGCATTTTCAGAATGAGTCATATTAAGTCCATAAACGACTATAGGTCATTTCGCAAAAAAGTCTAATGTCTACTAGAATCTATACCATCGATAAAAATACGAACTACAGTGAAGAACCAACATACAAACTGACAGCTAATTTTGCCATAGTTAAAACAGAGACGCTACGCTCGCTCGGTCAACAAATATGAAAGAATAAGATTTATATATTAAATGGTTATCTGTAAAGTCGGTTTACGTACGACAATTTTACGTGATAACGTCATAAGAAAACGATGAGAAATAAGTTTTTTATTTTTGTTATTCCTTTTTTTCCTATATATAAGACTTCTACTCGTCACTCGTCACCATAATACAAGCCCAGATGAGCGAAATTATCAATAAATAATATATAACAAACATGAGACGCGTGCAGTGTAAAATATAATTACCAAAGATCCTGCCCAAGCGCTAAGCGATCTCAACAAGGCGGCAGCAGCAGCCGAAGCCACTCCCCTTACTCCGCCCGTTGCCCCACCGACGCGGGCAGCCAGAGCTCCTGGGGCACCCAATAACTCTAGACCACCAACGACCCAACCTATAAAACAACGGTACAATTAGTATAGAATAATTTAGCGATGACCTCGGTGGCGCAGTGGACAAATTACCGCCTGCGACGGTCCCCAGAGTACAAGACTAGTTGCTAAACTACTACTTGCTTCAGTATTTTTTTGCTACTGTCACAAATAAAAAATATCAATAGGTCTGACAGTTTGTAAGGAGCAAAGCAATAAGAATACAGAAGTTCTAGTCTAGTTCCAATCTAATCGCTCGCTCTAGTCAGTCGCAGATAAGGTCCTAAATGGACAAATTCCTTCTCATATTATCTTGAGCATGTGCCTCAAGCATTTTTAGTACGCTCACGCTAAAAATGCTTACGGAAAATGTTCACTGTAGGCGCTGTTCGTCCAATTTGGACCGCAGCCTTTATAATTACTTGAAAATTGTAGAAAAAGATATCACACAATTAACGAAGTAAGATCGAGTCGCGGCATTAGTCATCACTACATAGTATAAAACAAAGTCGCTTCCCGCTGTCTGTCTGTCCCTATGTATGCTTAGATGCGTTTTTCATATTAGATAGAATGAATCAAGAGGAAGGTTTTAGTTTATAAAACATAATATAAAACGTAATAATAATAAATCACTTACCGGCCCCCAATATAGTAGCGGAGAGGTAATGTACTGTGAGCGCATGCGTGAGCCTCTCCGCTGACGTCATCGTGTCGTGAACTTTGAACGCGCTCAGGCGGAGGGGGCTCTGGTCGAGCGCTATGTACATACGGACCTGGAATCAAATATGTTTTGGGGCATAAGAAATCATGGTGACACATTCGAATTTTATCTTTGCTACAGTTGTGAGGGGTCCAAAGAGTAAAATGCCATGTAAATAATGTAATTTTCCTCGATTTTTACACTTTGATAGGGTACTATATGTGGATTTCAGTAGACAACCCGTCCAAGTCCGGTAACAAACCTCACTCACTTTTTACGGGGACTGTCAAACACAAAACACGTCATGATTTCAACCCCTCAAAAACTCATAGTGTTCGACATCTATACATATAAAATCTTTTGTCCTGAACGATTGACGCATCAACGCACTGCCTAAACCACTGATCGTAGAGACCTGAAACTTCGAGGGTGTGTTCTTTGTATGACGTAGGTAGGTAGAATACATGAAGGTAGAAATTTAAGGATGGAGAGAACGTAGGATAAGAAAGGATTTTTCGAAATTCTACCCCTAAGGGGGTGAAAAAGGGGGGCAAAGTTTGTAAAGTGATTTCTTGGTCCAATTTCCACTTTTACGCGTACGAAGTCGCGGGCAAAAGCTAGTCTCGAATATTAAAAATATTTACCGCAGTATGTAAAGTCAAGGTCAAGTCCAACGGGTGTATGTGTAGCAAACGTAGCGATAACGGACGTTGCAGCGACCGTCCGTCGTCTGGCTGTGGCTCCGCGTCCACACCGGCGTCCGAACGAGCGGAAACACGACGTAACAGGTGCGCTATACTTGTCACGTATAGGTCTTCTATGTAGAGAGCCAGGGGACCTATGCTGATCTCGATTTCTGTTAACTCTGTGGACATTTTCGGTTAGTTATTTATAATTGACTGAACCAGCAATGCGTCTATGTTTAAAATCTGGAAATGTATATTGTTCGCCGGACTGCCAAAAACAGGGTTGCGGGTTCGATTCCCGCCTTAGACAAGTATTTATCTTAGATATTTGTCTGTGGTCTTGTTGTTTCTATGTACTATAAGTATATATTTACAAAAAAAGTAACCATGTGGTATATCCGTTGTCTAGCACCCATAACAGAAGTCTAGTTACCATTAGCTTGGTAAGTCGAGAGACTACGGCTATGTGTGAAATGTCCTGCAATATTTATTAGTATGTTGATACTTTGGTATTTTACTATAGATTGTTTTTTTATAACGAACATGAAACATGGTACGCAGGTTTTAAGATTTTATACATTTTTTGCCGTCGAGAAGGGCTACTGGGAATCCTTCTTATGAGATTCGATTTCGATGATCCACAGAATTTTGACGAGGACCTTTGGAGTGATGAGGAGATTCAAAGTCGTTGTCAGACAAACGAAACCAAATATATAAAATTGTTTACAACTTCCCTATTTAAATAAAATTTTCGTGTCGCAGTGTTAGTTGCCAAACTCGACCTAAACGTGTTAGGTCTTGAATATCGGGATAAAAAGGGTAATAAACACCATTACACACAAACTTTCACATTTATAATACTAGTCTCTGAAACTCGACGACCCAGTTGGCACAATGGTCACCATGCCGGCTTGCCAAACACAGGGTTGTGGGTTCGATTCCCGCCTCAGACATGTATTTATGCTTAAATATTTGTCTGTGGTCTGGTTGTTTCTATGTATTATAAGTATATATTTACAAAAGAAAAGTATATCCGTTGTCTAGAATCCATAACACAAGTCTAGTTACATAGCTTGGGGCTGGATGGCGGTGTGTGGAAACCCCTGCAAAATTTATTTAAAAAAAACTACCGAACCGATTTTGATGAAAATTGGTATGAATGAATATTACTATGAACCTTGAATCCATTGGATCGGAACCTACGGAATGCTATTAGTTAACGTAAAAAAACACTCACCATTATAATTATAACTAAGCACTTCCCAGGAATCATAGGTCAATTTCAATAACATCTTAGCGTCTTTCATTTTGGCCGCGAAACTTTTTTCCGCGAAAAGGTTCCAGATAGGTGGAATACTATCCGTAAAGTCTGTACTGCGTCCATCGCGCGTAGAAGCTACCACACCGAAGTCGTATTGACCACTTTCATATTGGAGATTATCGATTTGTACGTCGCCTGCTGATATTGTCACTTTTGTACGCTGTAACAATTTATTCTTATCACTAACACAACATAATCTATATATATATATAAATTAATCCCTATTTTCCTTGGTCTTCGCATCACGTGTGAACGGCTTGACCGATTTAGCTTATTCTTTTTTTGTTCTGTTTGTTATTGTCAGGAGAAGGTTCTTATGAAAGAAAAAATTAAGAAAGTTGCGCAGAGAATTATTACGCGGGTGAAACCGCGGGGCGTAGCTAGTACAGTATAAAACAAAGTCTGTCTGTAACTATGTACGAATCAAATTGATAGTACTTCGAGAGTACTAGATGTAGATCAGAGATATAAGCATTTTTTTTCTTTTAATTATGGCTTCGCACGGCTTGTGCATTTAGCCAGTGTCAAGTTATATTTTGCATCAAATTATGACCCGATTTTTCATAAATCGGGCCTAAAGTGTTTCAAAAAAGTCAAAGTCGTCATAGTCCGTCAAGTCAGGGGCTATAGTAAAGCAGTGGCAAGTTTACCATAACCTTAATAGGAGATTTGGAGGCAACGAGAATACTTCATGTTTGACACTGATTTTTACTTTCACTACACTTGTACACTTTCACAGAACTAAATTGAATAACATTCCACCAGAATTATACAATTCAACTCGGGCTACAACTAAGTTTCATGAAAATAAAACTGCAGCACGACATGTTGTTAACTCGTTCCCGCCAAAACTCATATAAGCATTTAAAGTCACGTGTTTTTCATTTTCTTTATCAGCATCTGACGCCATTACACATATAGGAACACCAAGAACCTAACCTCCTTGCAAACATGTAATTTTTGTTCGAATTTGCCATCATTATTTATCAACAAGTTTAAATGGGTAATATTTGTCACCAAATCGAAGCGGGTGAAACCACGGGGTGCAGCTAATACTTGTACTTGAACGGGCTGTTTTCCGCAATGAGACCCTTTTTAATTGAGTCATTTTTGCGTGAGGATGGAGTAGGCTTGCCCAGCACCTACTACCCTCTCAGCTTAGTCGACCATTTCCAGAGGAGAGAACTTGTCAATACTTCTGGAGCCAACTAAGCCGCGGGTTTCATCACGATATTTTCCTTCACCGTAAGAGCAATGTCAATTAGCACACATAAATTTTTCTTAAGAAAAATACATTGGTGCACGGCCGGTCGGGATTCGAACCCACGACATTCAGAATGAAAGTCGAGGTAACTATCACTACGCCAACATCGCTCTTGTGCAGCTAATAACATACATACCCTCGCATCAGTCCTTAGAAAGACCGCGGCCCGTTCTAGATGCAAAGCAACCAGCGGTCGCGTGTCTGAAGCCACTGCAAGTGCGACCCCAATCGAAGCTGCGACTACTCGGACACGTTCGCAAGCAGACCATGATGCTGTTTCATCCCATTCTAGATAGAAAGTTTGTATAAGTATATCAACACAAACATATAGAGTTGTATGCTGTAGTGTAAATAGAAAACTGATCAGTAACTTATTTGGATGCTTTCGCGTGTATTTCACAGAACAGTGTTTTGATAGTCTTTTGTTTCCATTTCGATCATTTTTTCTATTGGTTCCAATAGTCTTACATAAATACAATATATGTCAACCACAAGTTAATAATGCTTTATATCAGAAAAGTTCATTTGTAAATGCTATTTTAATCTATAATGCACTTCCTTTGGAATTTAAATTACCCCAAAGGTTATCTCAATTAAAAACTAATTTAAAGTCCTGGCTTATTAGATCTTTCTACAATCTGAATGAGTACTTCGATGTTGATAGGGATAAATAGGTAAATAGGCATTATTTTTATAATAATTAGCATGAAGCTTTAACTAGGTACATGGTACCTCTATTGTAATAAAATTTTAAAAATAGAATAATAACAAACACTATAATTTAATTATAGATTTTATATAAGTATAAGATGTTATTCTTCTGAAATTTTATTTTAGTACTTTTAATAAGTACTTATTGCATGCCCGCAATGGGTAAATTGTTGTTACTTAATTTTAAAACCACCTACCATCCATTATACACAATTAATGCAATAAAAATTCTTATTCTTATTCTTTGTTTCTGGTTCAATCGTATTTTTGTTTTTGTTCGGATCGTCTTTCGAAAAAACTAACGATATAAAATAGATTAACTAGTTCAATTCCAGAAATTCATGAAACTAGTGAGAGAAAATCGAATCGACGTACCTGGATCGGAAACTTCTCTAAACACAGTATCAGCCCCAAGAGATTCCTCGCTGTCGACCTTGTACTTTCGCTGCGATGCCTCAGCGTCTTCGTCTGAAAACATATTTCTATTTGAGGACTCCTATATTTTATGAATCTGAATAGTTTAAAACTCCGAATGAATCTAGAACCGCATCAGTTATCAAGCGGCTTCGCACGGATAACTTAGCATATACGCCCACCTTATTTAAACAAAATAAAATGAAAAGTCCTGACTGATATATCAACGCATTGATCAAACTAATGGATGGATCGTGCATACAGATAGCTGTTATAACGTAGGCAACCGCTAAGAAAAGATCGTGGTAAATTCAACATCCTAAAAGAATGAAATAGGGTTTGTATAAAAGTTACATAAAACGACGTCTATGAGGAAGAAGTCCCGGATGAATAATAGTCAATCGTACACCTTAATCTCAATATATCACTCCATCAATTGGAATTGTCCAAATTTCTTGACCTATGGTTTTTATATTAATTTCCGTAAATATAGACAAATTTAAGATACTAATTTGAACAGTTTTGAGAATTTTACCCTAATTCCTTTTTTCATAATTTTTTTAATATTTCTAAACTTTTAAACGTGACATCACCAATGGCGTAATATCAATGTCTTCCATTGCCTAAGTTGGCTAAAAAAGTATGCCCATATTTATGAATTGTCGATGTCGTCATAACGCCGATGGTGACGTCATCAGAGTGCAAGTGAATGTCAAACATATTTAATCGAAAATAAGCTACATCAACGTTTATTTTTGATTCTTCTTCTTCTTCTTCGTATCGATAGCACAAACCAAAGGGAGAATTCACGAAGTAGGGTCAGATCCGCCCACTGCAGTGTACTGATTGTTGATTAAATGTATATCTATAATGTAGAAGAAGTCTATTTCTCAAAATGGTTTTGTAATTTCTATTTAAAAAATATATATGAATGGTGAAAACCGTATAGCAAATCCGTAAAAGTAGTAACTTACCCTGATCTCGATCAGACAATATGATTAACGAGCTAGTAGGATTCGACTGGTGATCCACCGACATCGCCTGCGGTAGAGGTTCCATAACAGGCGCTAACGATACCGAAGTCCGATGACTCACTTTATCTGTACTTGCTTTTTGTGAACCTAACACTAGAGCAACAAATTGTAAGTTAATGTTGACATTTTTTACGGTAACATTTATGTTTACAGTTACCCCTCGGTGTACTAGTTATTCAATGTTTTATCTCGCTTTTGCTAAAGCAAAATGTCATCCGCAAAAACAAGACAAAGCATTGACTAACTAGTTCAACGCCAGTCAACGTTTATTAATAAGAGCATTCGTGTCTAGTAGGCTTTGGTACATTATCCAAAAAAATTAAAACATTATTTATTCAAGTATTAAATGAGTTCTTATGAGATTCAGTTGTATCGTCATGCAAGCGTTTTATTTAAGTTTTTTTAAGTAAGTAAGTTGTTAAAATATGAACGGATTCCAAAGGATTGTGACCATTATGGAATATGTACCGAGCGGCATTAGCCAAACAATATAACAATACTTACATTTATCATCAGCGTCGATTCTCTCCAAATTTTCAGGTTCCGGCTCCTGAAAATAGTAAAATATACATTTAATAAACGAACAACACAGCACATAACGCCATCTAGCTCTAAACTAAGCAATCTGGCTTCTAATGTGAGCGCCGTTAAAATACCTATATATTTATCTATTGATAATAATTATTCATTTTACATTCAGAACTCTAAGGTCCCTTCTATCTCTATACCAAAATTCTTCAAATTTGATTTAGCGTTTTGGCCCGAAAATAACAGACAAACGCGACTATTTTCCCACATACGGCTAAAATACTAAGGTCAATGGTAGTTTCCATTTATCCACCATAGCACTTGGAAAGTCGATATTGGTCGCGCGTGTTCGTATTGTCTACTATAGACGAACAATAAATAATTAAAGACAAACACTGCCCATACAAAATGGCGTACGTGCATTGGTATCTAATTCTAGTACTATAATAGAGGTCAGTGCGTACGTGCATTGTAGTAATGTTATAGAAAGAAACCTATAAACTTTTAAAAATGAATCACAAAGATGGTGTTATAAAGAATTGAATAACTTTAAGATATTTTTTACTAATCAGAAACGATTATTTCAAGTTTGAAATTAATACCCTTTAATTCATCAAACTGGCAGACAGATGGCGCCATAATGAAAATGTATGAATTTAAACTCGACAGGTAAAAAAAAAAACGGAGGCGCCATCTAGATATAAAGGCCATAAACTGTATAAATAGCGGTACGTCTGGACATAAGGAGTTTTCTACCGGATCTTTTAGTTTAATTAATATGTTAATCAGTCTAACCATTGTAAGTTACTACTAAGTTCCACTTGATAAGCGGGAACTTTGCTAGTGACGAAATGCCACCTGCGCAGGCGACGATATGGCGGCGATGGGAAGGCTGCGTGCCTTACGGTCGTCCAGTAAAAAAAAAACGCTTATTATCACGCTATTTATAAAATACTCACTTCATTATCTACAACTATGGCCGAATTAAGCGCGAAGAGACGTTTTCTGATGTCACTTGCTGATATATCGCACTGAAATATAATATAGGGGTTAATAAGTATTGATTAGTATTTATAACACAGATTCATTCAATTAAAAATGGCTATCGTTTAAGTAACAGCTATCTATATTTGACGACCCAGTTGGCACAATGGTCACCATGCCGGATTGCCAAACACAGGGTTGTGGGTTCGATTCCCGTCTCAAACAAGTATTTATGCTTAGATATATGTCTGTGGTCTGGTTGTTTCTATGTATTGTAAGTATATATTTACAAAAGAAAAGTATTGTAAGTAGTATACCCGTTGTCTAGCACCCATAACACAAGTCTAGTTATTTAGCTTGGGGCTAGATGGCGATGTGTGGAATGTCCTGCAATATTAATTTATTATTTATATACCAAGTTTTATCGCAATCGGTTCTGTAGTTATTACTAAAAGTTGAGATGGTTAGTCAGTTTTGTCATCCAGAGCCAGCCTTCTGGGAACAATGCCCAGAAGGCAATACCTAAATATCTTTATATTTATAGATATTTAGTTTTAGATTGTACGTCTTCATGTGTTTAATTACCTCATCAACGTCCCTAAGTTCCAGGTGTGTGGAATGTGGGTGAGTGCGTACGCGCAGTTTAACTGTCAACCCGCATTTCAGTTGCAGCAATTGTTCACCGTCAGTTGCCGCGACAGGTGCACACCAGTCCACTTCCAAATCATCTGAAGACATTTTACACTACTTACAAACAGGAATTCGTTAAAAAAATACTGTCTACAGGTTTTGAACCCGCAACTTATGCTTCAATGTAGAGGCGCTTTAACTAACTAAGCCACAGAGGTCTCTCCGTGTACAGCACAGTTTTCTTTATCACAATAAAACCGATAGACTAATACGATTGAGGCTCCTTCTCGCGCCATCTTGTTTTGGATCAATTACAAAATGTCCGTTTCTCAAAGTGTTCCTTTTTAGACTTTGTGAGTTTTTTGGAGTTATACTTAGTACTCATTTAAAAAGCTTGAGGGAAAAAGCACCGAGTTACTATGTTTCATTGGAGACAGTAAGGCAAAGAAAAAGTTAGCAGCAATTTTTGCGACGTTGCAGTGGCGCCTTGCTAGCTATTCAGGTCAGATAAAATTCGATATACTTGATACTTAACTTGCTAGTTGATGAATTAACAGTCATTTATTTTCTTATCTAGTTCCGAACATATGGCGGGCTATAGCCACCGTTGTCTCAAATGTAGATAAATATATATGAATTGCTTTTTTACTTTGCCCGGTCGGGGAAGGCAAAAACTAGTGATTGAGCACATACAGCCTTGTCTTTACAAACTTCATTCAATTTTTTTATTGGCCATCTTTCAGTTTCTATACCCTCTTTGTTGTAAAAATGCAGCAAAGATCTATCTAAGCACATGGAATTAGTTTTTAGGGTTCCGTACCTCAAAGGTAAAAAAGGAACCCTTATAAGATAACATTCTTGTCAGTCTGTTCGATTTTTAGTAAAACGGATTGCCTGAATATCTGACATGATAAGATCGATCTCTATGTAGTAAGGACCTAACCGGGACGCCATGGCGACCTCGCTGGTTAGATATCTGTCGACGTCACCACACCGTGGATAATTGCGTTAACTTCCATACATATCAATACGAATTAGATACGTAGCCGACGTCGTCGCCATGGCGTCCCCGTGAGGTAGGGCTATAAGTATACCTCTACTCTTAGCGAAAGTGAGGAAGGCTATGGTGTCATGGATGGTGGACGCGTTCGGCGGCGGAGGGTACCGTAAGCAGTGTAGCGGCGTCGAATAGTGTGTCATAACGTCCGGCCCGACTACACAGAACCACTTGGTGCCGAGGCACTCTTGCTGCACCTATAAATAGAGATAAATTAACATGTTAATATTGTACGTGGCTTCAGACGTATCGACTAAGCAGATGAGAATATATGTGCTGGGCAAGCCTCCTCATCTAATACATAACACCCTAAAATAGCATGGATTAAAAATTGTTGGCAATGTTTAAATCGTCTGGATAAGATGTAAAAGGCTAATAATAATAATAATACATAACTACTCGTATTTAACATATTTTGCGTTATATGTACCAGACAATGGATAAAATACTTCTTGACTTGTCTTTTATACATACACACTTATCTATACTAATATTATAAAGCTGAAGAGTTTCTTTGTTTGAACGCGCTAATCTCAGGAACTTCTGGTTCGAATTGAAACATTATTTTTGTGTTGGATAGTCCATTTATCGAGGAAGGCTATACGCTACTTTTTATTTTAATATTCCCACAGGATCGAGACTTACGTCGAGTTTAGCTAGTTATACATATAAAACATTCACGCTAATTTCATTCATACGTGTTTTTTCCAAAAATTTAAACCCAGCGATCAAAGATATTTACTAAAAATAAATATAATTGACTACAAAAACACACGAGTTAAAAGTACTACCGAAAACTTTCCATTGTAATAATTTGTCTCTTTTCCAAAGTTTTCAGACGTTATGATTTATTGAGACAATTTGTAAACAATTTTTTACCGCGTCTCTTTCGCGGATAAATCGTCGTAAGTTCTAAATATAAACCTGGACACACCTCCTGAGTTTCTATGCCAATATATTTTACAATTGTTTTCTATTCTGGACATAGAAGTTTTGTACACTAATGACTTATTGATGGCGCTTTCCATTACGTTTATTTTTAACTGATGCTTTGTATTTATCATCGGTTTTTTTAAAAGGTGTGTTTATAAGATATGTACCTATATTAAAGTAATTAGAGTAGAAAAATGATCACATAAAAACGCAGTCGTAACTTTGCATACCTTAATAAAATAAAATTATTTTTGAGAAACGAATATAGAATATAGTACTTATAGTCTTTTTTCATATTTTGTCTAATTTATCATATTTTAGGCAGAAAACTAATATTTTAAATTATGCCGCAAGCTACATAAAAAAGGGTAATTAGTAAAAAAACCCTAATAATTAATCTATATAAGTAATGCTTGTGAACAACGCATTAAAGTCTTATGACCACTCGAATTCGTCATAAAAACAAAGTTAGATTATGTGAGAAAATGAGAAGAAGCTAATATTAAGATATTGATATTTTTAATTATTGCTGTCATTTGGGATGGGAACGGCGGAAAATTGTGCGTCGGAAGCCGTTGTTTTGTGAAGAAAATAGTCCACCGTCTGAGGGGCCGAGGGGTTGACTACCGTTTCGGATCGTTCTTGGTGCAAAGGTTAACCATAGCCATACAGAGAGGTTACGCAGCCTGTATTCTCGGGTTTTTTTTTCACCAATCAGAGGCGGTTTATTTGATTATTGACGATTAAATTATGATGTATTGTTATTTAATTTAAACTCCATTATGTAAATAAATATTGTAATTAATTTTAATAAGAGCAATGAAAAATATGTTTGATATTTTACTGACCGTGACCTTCGAAGGGCCAGCTTCGTCGGGCGATTGTGCAGGTTGAGCCACCGCGAGCTCCAAGTGCGTGAGATTGTGCACGACGAGCTGCGGGCACGGGTCGGGCGCGACGCGCACTACCCAACGACCTTCGTGCTTTATTTGAGTCACTACTACTGGTACCTGTGTGGAAAGAACACATCATTCAGACAAATCCAATACATAAAATTTGGCTTGACCGATTCTTATGAACTTTTTTGTGTATATTCGGTGGATCTGACCATTGATTGGCGTAAAATATTTACTCACAATAAAACTACTACGCATAAGAAGTAATGGGCAAAATCTAGTTATGATATAAATACTCTCTTAAAAATAACGATGTTTCGATTTCTAAATAAAAAAATATTCATATTGTTGCGACATTTCACACGAAAAGCCTCAAGCAGATGTATTTATTTATAAAAAAAGGTTGTCTGTGAAGTCGGTTTACGGACAATAATTTTACGTGATACCGTCATCATAAGAAACCAATGAATTTTTATTTTTATTTTTTTCCTTTATATCCACGCCACCTGGACGGGCGTCTGGTGTCGCAGGCGGAAATTGTAATTATTTTTTTTCGCGGAAAAAAAACTATTATAGCTCAAAAACTACTTTACCTAAATCAAAATAAAAAATACCTATAAAAGACAATAAAAAATAGGATTTCAAACGTAAAAAAAATCAAGCAAAAAGAATGATACAATAGTAAAAAACACCAATTAATTGAGGGGCTTTAGTACATATTTCTGAATGTTTTTTGATTTTGTGTCATAAATAAAACAATTTAATTATTTGGCTACTTTTTTTAAATATCATTAAAGTTAATATACCCTTTCAGAATATATAATTAACTGATTCTAAATATTTAGCTATCTAATTAAATAAATTACATCAATATACGTACGTCTCTGAAATTTCAGTCCAAACACTCGGGCGACCATAGTAGCCCAGGACGTTTTTGTATGAATATATTACACTTTTCAACATTAATCCCTTTCAAATGTCTTTAACTCCTTATTTAATTTTAAACAATCTTGATAATAAACGTTGATAGAACTTAGTTGTACACCTATTTCGACAAAAAACTAGTTAAACGCAAAAACTTTTTGACTTTCTCAACTATAATTATGGCACAGATATGTCAACAACTATAATTCTGATGGCACAGACCAAATAAAATGATTTATCCAGATTTAGAATATATCAGAGCCATCTCTTATCGAGATTCAGAACTATTTTTGACCTACGGGTCAGAGGGGCACTCTAATAGCCTTGGCGCTTAACCGAAAAACGCAACGGGCAACCATGGTTGCCTAGACGTCGAAGCGGAAATAAGTCTTCTATTCGTCACTCGTCACCATAACAAGCCCAGATGAGCTATATTATTATTAAACAATATAAAACAAACACGAGACGCGTCTGTGTGCTGCGTGACGTCATTGTTGACATGACGTCACCGGAACGTGACAATGACGTTACATAATAATACGATGACACTTTTTTGTGAATGCAGGTGTTTCATTAATTTACTAGACGTTATCACGTTAAAAGGAAATGTCTGCCATAACGGTTTCTCGTAGCCACACCGGTTCGAGGATTTGCTCTTACTGATCCAGTCCGATGAATCACCCTATATAATTAACCATAGCCGGAAGGTTGCCTGGAAGAGATCACTTTAAGCGATAAGGCCGCCATTTGTAACATTGTTTTTATATTTTAATGTTATTTGAAAATGGTGTTTATAATAAAGAAT
Source organism: Idaea straminata (assembly GCA_951213275.1). Lineage (NCBI taxonomy): Eukaryota > Metazoa > Arthropoda > Insecta > Lepidoptera > Geometridae > Idaea > Idaea straminata. Next base: position 17,709,807 of record OX577845.1, on the reverse strand, counting down.
TTATTTACTTATCTATCTATCTAGCTTGGGAATTTCTGAGTAGGTAATAAAATAAATCGATGGTGACACATGAAAAGACAGAAGGACAAGAAAGTGATCTTAAAAGGGTTCCTTTTTTGCCTTTTGAGGTACAGAACCCAAAACATCGTAAATTGCGATTTGTTCTCACTAAAATAAAGTTTTCTATGCAGAAGTTACATCCACATTTAAATATTTCACTTCTTTTATATGTTTTCATTATATTTATTAAATTATTATTGAAAGTAATATTTATACTGACCGAGTTACCATCGGCGTCAGTCAACGCGATGGGACGCCGCACAGGCGGATGTCCAAGCCGTATCGGCGCGGAGCCCGGCCCACCACCTTGTGAATTCAAAGCCACGAACAAGTAGAGGCGAAGTTCGTCCGGATCTGAACCGCGCCATCGGCCCCACACCCAGAACCGACATAGAGACATGCCGTGGATACTGGCGAAGGTTATTCAGATTAACTATTGTGTTCCATCTATTTATATACAATACAACTGGTTTGGACAAAGGGTTTCTTTCTAAGGTCCGTTCGACCGCACAGCAAAGTGCTTACACATTTCTCCCCTAAGCTATTCCATATTGTGCGGCGATGCACTGCACCAATGTAGTTACCGGTTTAACCTTAGTTTCACAGCTGATATGTCAATAAACCTCAATTTTTTCAATATAAAATTAATTATTCGTTTCGAAGGACCAATTCCACAAAGGATTGATCCTTTGTCTGCGAACTCGAGGTCGGCTACTAGCTAGCTTGGTTGTTGAAGGTGGCCTGGAACCGGATGGAGGGAGATGGGGGAGACCCTTCCCCAGGAGTGGGACACTAGAGTTTAAATAAAATGTATTAGATATCAATACCTTCCATCTCTAGTAGGTTCGACGACTTTGAACATGTTAGGACGTAATATTGTCTCTTTGTTTGGAAGGTGAGGTTGTGCTATCGCTGATATCTGGAAACAAATATGTTTCAATATCTTTATAAAGGTGATTTAAGATCATCAACATCAGTAAAGATATTTCAACTCATGTTGGTGCGCGGTTCTATGTGTGCGACAATGAGGTTTTAATTTAATGTAAACTTTTCATTCTACCATTACAATAAAAACCTTTTTTATTGAAACAAGTTTTTGTTCTGTATAATACAGGAGTATTATTTAACGTTTGAATGCTCAACACTATCAAAAGCCGTCATTTTAAATGGTCAGGCGCAGCACGTGCACTACGCAAAATGCGCGATATAAAAATGGACATTACCCGGTTGGGGCACTGAGCAAAACGAACACTTCGCATAATGAGCAAAGCGCAAAATCAGTATTCCCTGGGATGCGCATTTTATTAGGATGTGTTGCAAAGTACACTTTTGAAAGTTATGCAAAAAGTCACAAAATGAATAAATAATATTTGTATTGTATAATTTATTTTAAATAAATATCAATTTATTTAAAAAAAAAATGAACGTGACGATAAAGTATGTTCAAAAATTAAGTTAGCTTTAATAGGGAAAATCCAGACTTATTAGTGATAAATTTTGATAAGGTTGCCCTAGTTATACCAGGTTTTCACCTATGTCACTGGGTCTGTAATAGTCTGTATACATGGAGCACTGATTTGTGTGGCAGTGACACGGTAGCCGTCATAGCTTCAACAACACAAATCTGAATACAGACTCAAACACACAAAGAAACGCGCGCAAATATAATTTTGTTTATGTGTTAAGGTTGTTATACGTCAATTTTTCTTACCGATATTTCAGTTTCCATACTATTTATGAGAACGTAAGTCGAACTCATTCCTAAGACATTGATGTCCTCTTTGATTTCGTAATACATTGTCAACATTGCTACCTGCAACACAAGTTAATTAATATAATTAAAATACTATTTTTATAAATAAGTTATAATAAAAACGTTTATTTAGGGGATTGTTTAATCACTAGTTCTTTAAAATACACGTTTTCTGAGGTTAGAACAAGAAATTCGAAGTGACTGTGATGACAAATTTTAAGACCGAGGAATTCGGTACTTGACAGTTATCTAAACTAGCACTCCCCGATCTAGTAAATAGGTAAATAAAAATATCTAATCAATATTATATTTGCATTAAAATATGTTGCAAATGTTTTAAAGAATAATTGCAAAACTTCGAACTAAAATTATTCGATTTCTAAGCTAGATTCTTGAAGTTCCTATATGCGTGATGGCGTCAGATGTCACACCTAGTTCACGAAATACAACCTTTTCATTGTAGAATTTTATCACCATTTTTCTATATGCTCAAGTATTGCATTGCCATGATTCTTTGTCAAATAAATTTACAATTATTTGTCAGATAGTGACGCCACAGCGTCTACTTTCAAAATGCCAAACTTTCATGGAGTGTTTCTTTAAATAAGAGCTACTGACGTAATCGAATGTTTTTAATTGCATCTAATTCTAATTGCTTGTAGGCGGTAAGGGAGTCATATGCCTGATATTGTTTTTTCCACTGTTTAGTTACCTTATGGTTACACTGTATGGCCAGTTCCGCCGGTCGGTCTAATGCCACTCGTCCGGGGGGCGCAATTCCATATCTGCCCAGTTCATCCCCCGATACTGATAACTCTCCACTAACAAACGTGTCACGGCCTATCTCAACTGATATAAAGAACGATTTCTGAAAAGAAATAATATAAATAGATTACAGTAGTGTTGCGCCTTTTTTGTTAGAAAGGGGAAACCTCAGTGGTGCTCCTATGATTTGGTGATCTTTTGAGTTATGAACAGAGAGTTCAGCAGCAGTTTTCAAGGCCCTTAAACTGAACATCTGGAACCATCTTCTCGTCACAAAACTCCTCAATAACAATTATGGGTATTGATTTGGAGGATAGCGGATCTTTCGGCTGAACAAGTAGAATTTACAGTGAAAGTATAAATATACACTACCAAGAATGTTGTTCATATACGAAAATAAATGAAATCTATGTGGAATAACTAAAATAAATATTGCAGGACCTTCCACACGTCGCCATCTAGCCTAGGGGCTAGATGGCGACGTGCGAGTATCTGTTGTCTAGCTCCCACACAGGCTTCTTAGCTTAGGAGCTAAGAAGCCTGTGTGGGAGCTAGACAACAGATACTTAACTTAACTTTTTCTTTCGTAAATACATACGTATAATACATAGAAACAACCAGACCACAGAGAAATATCTAAGCATAAAAACTTGTCTGAGGCGGGAATCGAACCCGCAACCCTATGTTTTGGTAATCCGGCATGGTGACCATTGTTCCAACTGGGTCGTCAAAATTACTCTACCATAATTACCTTTAGAATACCCGAAGGTGGCGATATAGCAGTACCCGGTTCCAGTTTACATAGAGGCGCCGCGTCGTGTGCGCGTAAAGTGAGAGCAATGGGTGCCGCATTGCACAACAACACTACTGGGCAGAGTTGCACCTCAAGTGAGCAGCCACCGCCTGCGCGAACTGCTTGGTATCGCACCTGTTAACATAATCTAATATAAATAACATTTCATATTCATTATTTTAACCCCCGACGCAAAAACGACGGGGTTTTATAAGGTTGACGTGTCTCTCTGTGTGTGTGTGTGTATGTGTGTGTCTGTCTGTGGTATCGTAGCTCCCGAACGGCTGAACCGATTTCGATTTGGTTTCTTTTGTTTAAAAGGTGAATTATTTCAACATGAGCTGAACATTATTTATGTTTAGAAAAATGAAGTTAAACTCGTAAAGTATACCGTTGTCGTATAGTATGTTTGACGGCCCCATGTGGGTGTTCCCGCTTGCGACGCAAAAGGTTGCGGGTACGATTCCCGCCTTAAACAAATATTTATGTACAGATATTTGTTTCTGGTCTGGGTGTTTCTGTATGTATATTAAATATATTTCTACAAGAAAAGTATAACAGCATTCTATCCGATATCTGGCACTCATAACACAAGCCTAGTTGCTTAGCCAGGGCCTAGATGGCGCTGAGTAAATTGTAAAAAAAAAATTAGGATGGCATCATCTAGATATTAGCCGACTAATCTGTAGCGCCAAGGAGGTTCCTTGTGTGACCAATTTTTGTTCATAAGTAAGTAATCAATGGAATGTATGTATAGTCTAGAGATACTTACAACGACATCACACCTAGGTTGGATCAACGCATGCCTCCATTCTCCAGGCCAGTGTTTGGTAACTATTGAATAAGGCCACGATGATATCACATCGTGACCTGACCGCTTCAACCTACAATATACAAATTGTTAAATCATATTTTATGATGTTTAGGTTTAGTTAAATCTCATAGAGCCACTTGCAGCAAAACGTCAAATTCTCAGTTTTAAGAAATCTATCCATAAATAAATAGGATACAATCCGGAACTCGAGTTCAGCTGTCTGTCAAAATTTATGAACTAAATATAGGTATAAAATTTCGCTCCAATGGGCCCTTTAGGTCTGAATTCTTACTAGGAAAGATGACGTTTCACAATACGCGTTATTGCACATTTATAGTAAAGACCAATGTGGGAAATAACCAAGTGACGATTTTCATCTTTTGACAACATCTGTCATGACCAATAAAAGTCCCAAATTTTGCTGTCAATTGCTGTCAAACGTTAAAAACAGAAGAAACACATGGCCATTTTAGTAATTTGTCTTTGTGCTGCAGATTCTATGAAAGTTAAAAACTCGGCTATGTGTGATAGTAGGCTACGAAATCATTAATAGCCGCCATTTTAGTGGCACAATATTTTGAAAGTTTGTTTCCAGTGTCTGAAGATATAACCGATCCTTACTGTAAGAAGTTTCCAAGGTCCTTGGTATAGCTATAGACTTACCAATCAGCCGTTTCCTGCATGACCTCGTCTATTGAGCCAATGGGACCTCGTTTCTCGAACACAGAAGTGTCAGTCACGCCGTAGTGCAGGGGCACTGCTTCGTGGGTTACCGGGCATTCTATGTTACTACATTATGAAAACAACAATATAAAATAAAAATCGTCGTCAGTAAATCGACGTTTTTTAAGTTCTGAAGAAAGAGTCGTTTCTGACGTGAACAATTTGGGGGTGTCTAAGAAAACGTGCTATATTCTTACAGTCAAAATAATCCTATCATATTTGCTCCAGTCAGTCGCGGATATCACTTCTGTCATGTTGCGTTTTGAAATGGACATATACCGCTTTATATACAAGCGTATGAGGGGCCGTAAGCATTTTAGTACACTCAACTAGTGAGCACTGTAAGCGCTGTTCATCCAATTCGGACCTTCATAAAGACTATCTGTATAGTGAGACAGATGAGAACTTGGAGAACAATAGGCTACTTTATCCCGATCCGATCCATTACTTAAGCAGGATGAAATCTTTGTGCACAGGTAGTCTATCACAAACATAACTTGTTTTGAAATAATACATTACCTGTATTGGAAAGACAGCATATGCCTAGCGGCAGTAGTTCCTGGAACAAGAAGATGAGTGCAGGTTCCGCGCCCCGGAATCGGTTGTACTACCGCCGGAGGTCTACTGCTGGCATCTTGAGTTAAATCAGCATTAGATTGAGCACCTTCTGATTCTATTATCACCTAGACATTTAAAAAAACCATAATCGATTTATCCGATGCACTGCAGGGCAAAGGCCTCTCTACCCTTCTTCCATTGATCACGATCTGTAGCTATTGCACACCAGTCATTCATTCCTATAGGAGTCAAATCATCCCACCATCGCCGTTGTTTGTTAATATCGGGAATAATCCCACCACTACGTGGTTTATGTACAAGAATTTGGGAAAAATTAACATCAAACGAAAAAATTTTAGGGTGTCACATCTAAACTTATTCTATTAAGTTATATTGACTTGATCCCTTAGGAATATTGGTACAATAAGTAGCTTATGAACTCTCGCTATCTACATACCATTTTTTATCGCATTCGATTCAGCAGTTTTTGTGTGATTACAGTCAGTCATTCAGGGCTTTGAATTTTATATTCATACTTGCTGTCCCGGATATATTTAAAAAAATATATATAAAAGAAAAAAGAAAAAAACCTTGTTTTGCCATTTAAGAAAATATATATATATAAAAGAAAAAAGGAAAATAAATAAAAATAGATGTTCGAATACCTAATGAAAATGCACAAAAAATACATTCAAATCGGTTCAGACGTTTAGGTGAAGTTTTGCAACTATTAATACGAGTATTTTGTATCCCTACTGCTGTCCCAGCAAACGTTGCATTTAGAAAAAAAATGAAAAATGAAATAAAATAGTGTTCGATTCTCAGACCTAACGAATATACACAACTAAATTACCTTTCAAACAAAAAAAACTAAATCAAAATCGGTTCATCCGTTCGGAAGCTACAATGCCACAGACAGACACAGACACGTCAAACTTATAACACCCCGTCGTTTTTGCGTCGGGGGTTAAAAAAGTCATTAATATTTTAATTGATAGAATTGATAAGTGTAAGCACTCACATCAGAGTCGAGCGGTAAATGCGAATATAGCATGTAGAGGGGCCAAATGGCGGCCAAGATGCGTCCGTCGCTGCGCGCGCGCATCACTCGGCACCACACCGACATGTATGGGTACTGTTCACTTTCACGAGGCACTAAACACACAATGACGGGAAGAAATATATAAATCATAACAAGGTAATCATGTTAAATTGTAAGCCGTATACTGCATATCTTATCCATTTTCTGTACTTATTGGCCTTAACACCTAATCTAGATGATTTATACAGCTACTTTTAATCCATGCTATTGAGGGCGCTGTAGTGCCTGGGAGTAGATGCCCAGAACCTATCCCATCCTCTCAGCTTATTCGACCATGTCCAGAGGAAAGTACTCGCCAATATATTGGATCCAACTGCGCTGCAGGTTTCATCACGATGTCTTTTTAGGAAAATGCGTAGTATCAAATAAATGCATTGCGAGATTAAACAAAATAATGGGCAGTTCCTCTATAACTCTTCTTATTTTTCGAGCCAGTGACCAGTCAAAGACAAGAAGCAAACGGAGAAGCACCGCTGGCTTCTATCAGGTCCTCCAATGCCTATTGTGGCCTAAATAGGCATTGGAGTAGATGCCCCATGGACTGCAACGGGGCTCCACACTAGCATTGCTCCTCAATCGGTACAATATACCCACATTTGCTTAAATTTTGTTTGCAATAGCCCATTTGAGTCCGGTGTCGATTAAGTGACTGCCACGTAGGCCATTGCACATCGGGTTCACAAAGTCTGAAGGTACAGTATGTTTCATTTTCATCCGCATCAGCCTTTCTTTAACTGGGCTCTTGTTCTGAATAATAGGTACTAACCTTTAACAAGCCATGGTACATTCTCCTTAGGGCATTCTCTGAGTGGAATATCGCCTGACCAACCTGTATCTTGGTTCGCGAACTTTATTCTGTAATATAAATGACAGAGATTCTCATTCAACCCAAGTGGAAAAAACCGAGTTAGCTGCCATCAAAGACGCAGAGGCAGTGAGTCACGTGATACATCTTACGTCAAGTCCACACATGTAGCTAATCTTACCTATCTTATGAAGCCTATAACACTTTCAATGAATCAATGTATCCTCATACCAAGTTTTATCAAAATCGGTCCAGTAGTTTCGGAGCCTATTCAAACAAACAAGCAATCAAATCTTTCCTTTTTGTAGTATATATATATATTAGTAGGGGAGCCTACGATGCTAAATGGGGATTTACTCGAGCGTCATAGAGACCTATTGGGTTGCAAAGCTTAGATGATAAGAAGAAAAAAATGTCATATAATGTATATCTTGCATCGGTGGGGGAAGCGGCTATAAATTTTCACACATCGCCATCTAGCCCCAAGCTAAGTAACTACACTTGTGTTATGGGTGCTAGACAACTCATATACTACTTATATACTTTTCTTTTGTAAATATATACTTATAATACATAGAAACAACCAGACCACAGACAAATATCTAAGCATAAATACTTGTCTGAGGCGGGAATCGAACCCGCAACCCTGTATTTGGCAGTCCGGCATTGTGACCATTGTGCCAACTGGGTCGTCAAAAAAAAAAAAAATCGAGCGAGAGATTTTCTTAGGCGGGGTTAAGTGAACCTAAAAAAAAGCTCTCATGCAATAATCTGAAGATTTCAATGTGACGCAAACTCGCGGCGATTATTATAATGTGAAAAAAAATCGCCATTTTGAAATACTCAAGCGCGTCAGATTAAGATATATATGGTTCATCTTTATGTCCTAGATGTGCTGTCTCATAATCTGACGATTATCTAGAGGAATTCGCCTAATCTGACAATTTTTTAATTTATTTTTTTACATTTTTTGAATCATTCAACTTAATTAATTGAAAAGCTCAGGAAATATCCGATAAATTGCCAGTAATCAGAGGAGTCCCGCAGGGATCTATTTTGGGGCCGATTCTTTTTATATTGTATTCTGCAGATGTCAAAACGGCCATATTGCATTGTAACTACCATATTTACGCCGATGACCTGCAAGTATACATTTCGTGCAAACCCGCTGATATAGACGATGCTATAGGTAAACTAAATGACGATCTCTTACGTATAGCTGACTGGTCCCGAAAAAACTGTTTATTACTCAACCCAACTAAGACTAAATACATGATTTTTGGGACGAAACAGCAGCTTTCAAAATTGGTTCCCTCGTTAAGCGTCCAACTTATGGGTGAGTCTATCGAGCGGGTGTACGAGGCGCGTAATCTGGGATTGGTTATGGACTGTCATCTCCGTTTCGAAAGACATGTTGCAGATGTAGTACGAAATTGCTTTTATAAGTTAAAGGTTCTATACAAAATGAGACCGTTCATAAATGAAAGTTTGCGAATGCAGTTAGTGGAGTCCTTAGTGCTATCAAAGCTTAATTATATGGACCCTGTCCTTGGCCCACGACTATTAACAAAAACTCAGAAACTCATACAGCGCGTACAGAATGCGTGTGCCCGATTTTGTTTCCAAATTCCCTTTAGGTCTCATGTGACTCCATTTTTAAATGAGCACACGATTTTAAAAATGCGACACCGCCGAAAATTCCATCTAGCATGTCTACTTTTTGGTATCGTGAAAAATAGGACTCCAACATATTTGTACAATAAATTGAGTTGGATATCTAGTGCAAGGTCTTGTGGAGCTCGGCAATGCGCGAACCAACTTATGGCTCCACGCCACGGTACAGCTGCTTTTAGGGGTAGTTTCCGTTACGCTGCGACAAAATGTTGGAACAACATTCCGCCGCCCCTGAGGAACCTGCGTAGTGCTCATGGTTTTAGACAAGCCTTAAAAAAATATATATTTCGCCACCAAGTGTCGCAGCAAACCCTTTTGCTTGAAACGAGTGCTCTTTAGTTCATTTTTACTACTTATTAGTATTTGCTGATATAGACCTTTGTAATTGCAGGTTTATTCTATTGAATGATTATTATTTTTATATACTTATTACTACTTATTTTCATTTTTTGTTGTAACTATTTTATTAATGGATCGATGTATACCGTCCGAGTGACGTCACCGAAAAGGCTTCAACGGAAGACCAGCGTTAGTCGAAAGGCTAACATTATGCTGAGTTGAGGACCGTTTCGCAACAATATTATTACATTTTTATTTTTTATTTTATATAATACTAGTTTCAATAGCCTTTAGTTTTTTGTTTCTATAGTTTATAAGCTCACTGTGAGTTTTTGTTGCGAATAAATGTTTCTATTTCTATTTCTATTTCTAAATAGCATGCAAATAAAAAAAGAGTATGTTTTTTAAGTAAAATACTTTTATTTGTAAGAAAACAATTTAAAGAATAGAAACGCGGAGAGGAGAATATAGGCATAGCGCAGCTGCACGCATTAAACTTTATCGACGAATTTTTGTTATTTTGGCTTGTGGAAATCGTCAGATTATATATTTTTCGTTATCCTTGAATTATATCCTTCGAAATAAAATAAAAATTAGCCACGCTCGAGAATGTCGAGATGACGTTTTTTTTTACAACTTTGTAGCCCTCCCCTTTCTTTACGTCACTCTCAAATTGTCAGATTAGTGGAATATACACTTTTTAGCATGTAATTAACTCACCCTACCTTAATCTGACGCGCTCGAGAATTTCTGATGATCTTTTTTTTTACTAATCTGATCCTTTATCCTGGACAGGCGGCCTTCTATATGAGGTTCATATTTGGTGTAGGGACTTAACCGGGTACAAGGTATCCCCCTGTATATTAATCTGACGCGCTTTAGTAAATCCCGAAATCCCCGCTTGGGCTCCCCTACTATATATAGTATAGATTATTTAGACATAGATGGAAGTATGTTTACTTACTTGAGAGCTAATTCAGCGTCAACACCACAAATGACACTTTTCCCTAGCTTCTCGGCTATTATCTCGCCGGAACACAAAGTACGCCATTGGTTCTGTTCTGAAGTACGACCGCGAACCTAAAAAAATATACACCGTGAATTTTTCAACTGGCTCTTCAGGGCCATAATACCAAATTAAAAATAAATAAATAAATATTGCAGGACATTCCACACATCGCCATCTAGCCCCAAGCTAAGTAACTAGACTTGTGTTATGGGTGCTAGACAACGGATATACTACTTATATATTTTAAATTATAACAGATAGCAAGACTCATATATGCCCAGGGGGGTCGATATTGACCCCATAGTACTCAAGCAGCCAAAAGAAAGATGATAGAGGCCAACGATGCTGCAGTTGCAGTGGTCAACTATTGAGCAGGAAATACTGGTTGAGCATCATTGACTCGAAGAGAATAAGAAACAAAAATAACCTTTTACAAAAGCTGTTAATTATTACATGGACATCTAAGTGTTAAGTGATATCTTTTTTGAAAACTTATCACACTTTTTTTTAATATTCTTAGAAATATCACGGAGTTTTCGTGTTATAATTATACAGAAATGTAGTAAAAGATTTAATCTACACACAACTATTAACAATCTTTTATGCAATAATTAACAACTTTTAAAAAGTTAGTATTTTCGGCGCGTCTTGTCTTATAGTTTTTTTTTTGGAGGATCTTTATCCAATTTAGGTCAGTAAAGTTGTACTAATATAGGGAAAGTTAAATACAAGGTGGAATCATGATTTCTCTTGCTATTCCAAAACTTTTGGAGTCAGTTCAGGTTTCAACGACATTATCAAAGACTTAGACAGGACTGACAGACAAACCATAATCCTATTTGATAAAACATTTTCCGCCTATTTGAGCAAAAATTTATCAAAATATAACACTAACTATATGCACAAGCCGTATAAAAAATATTAACCTTATAAAGTAAACTATTTCTCAGCAAATTAGCCAAGCACAGCCTTCCGGACAGGGTCATGCTCTTTCTGCAGCCAATGTCTTCAGTCTTAATGTAAAGGTAAGCGCCCCCAGCTGCTGCAGTTTCCTCGTGCAGCTGGACTCGGTGTGAGCCAGGACTAAACGGTATACCTAGAATTATATTAACAAAAAAATATGACTCAGATCCAACGTACATCTGGATTCTATCTCAAGTTGACAAAATTCTAACAGATGTTGCTAATTCAATATTATATGTTCAATAGAAGTATATGGTGGTTACTTACTGGTAGACCAAAGCCAATCAGCCGAAGGGCTGGCGATGGCAAAACGCAATTGTTTCGGTTTATTTGGACAACGCCATCTGTATACAAAATAAGTTTAACTATTTATTACATAATGAGAAATGTTAATGCATAATAAAGTTCTTGCAATTCACGAGTGCACTCGGCCTTTGTTTGTGTGAGTGACCAATCTGTATATTATGTGTGTCGCTCGTTACTGACCGCTCCGTCGTCGGGTACACACACTAACGAACATGTGCATTTACGATTGCAACTACAAATACTGAGCCGAGCGCACTCGTGTATTGCAAGAACTGTAATACTTTTACTTTTATCAATTTACACCATAAAAGCGATAACAGTACAAATTAGTGGAATGATGTCTTTAACAGAATTACTTTAGTGTTGGAATTTTTACACGAGACAGCATTTTGCGAAAACCTGGGAGACACAACGCGGTTGGTGCGGTCGTACGAGCAAAGCGTCTCTGCTTCAAGTTTGACAATATTTGCTCTGTCAGTATGTTGGTACTCCTCGACGAATCATATTTTACAACCAATAAGAATTGAAACTTGGTATACTGGTATTTAAGATAAATTTTTTTGCTGCCAGTGATTTTAGATTGGATCCATTTGATTGGAATATCTCCTTCATATGAGATCCGTTTCTGATTATTCTTTTTTAATTCAAAGGTATTAACCTCAATTAAGTCTCATAAAAATTTGGTAAAGATTTAACAAGGACCTTCAGAGTGATACCCAGAATAGGTTCTCAATATTGCAAAAAGTTCGCAGAACTCACCTATAGGCTAAACTGGCTGCAGAACTGAGCGGTACCACCTCGTCAGTACCCTCTTGACCGACTCGAAGCGCGTACGCACAAGTGTTGACGATCCATAAGGAAACAAGGCCTTCCAGAGCCGCAGCTGTGACGTCGGGACTATCGTACTTAGAGTATATATTATAAAAAGATGATTGGTTGGAGCTGCTTTGACCGCGGAAGTTCTGGAGACAAAAAGTTAGCTAATTAATGTCCTAGCGAATTTAAGTCTTTGGTCGCATAAAGCCCACTATATTAAAATGTCCACTGTATCAAAATGACCACTGCACCAAATTGTCTACTTCATCAAAATAACCACTGCATTTATATGGATATCAACAACAAAATAAATATAAAATTGAACGAAAAGTGTAACCTTGTCGAGTTTTTTGGAATGACTTTGTATTAAAAGATGTTCCCAACGCCCATATAGCACCCAGATACCTTCCCTCGCGGCAGAAGTGATCGAGAAATTGTGTACCGTGCGTAATTATAGGCTCACTCAAAAAATTGACTAGTTCCAGATGCCTTGACAGATTGCAGAGGCACTCACGGAAAGGAAACTTAAAGATTCACTCAGTAGTCTTTGCATTCCCGTCGCGGGACACGCGTGTGGAACTAAGTTCCTTATCGGATGCAAGGTTGGTACCTCTGAAAGACATACAGACAGAGGGACAAATTTTTGAATATCTAGTCCTTGGTTTAATAGTACAAACCTTTACAGTTTTTAGTTTCACAATTTTTTTGTAACGCTTAAACTGGTTTGTTCTGGATTTTTTATGGAATGTGTACTTTTACGATCAACTTTTATTCAACGACTTTTGGACATTTTTCCGAAAATTTGTAGGTTATCAGATGTTACTTACACGGAGAGGTCATTGACCTGATGATTATACTTCGTATTTAGGTTTCATTAGCTGTTCTAAATGATTTTTGTTTTGAAATAGCTGATCTTTGAATTAGCATAAACTTAATTTTTTCCAAAAATTGTTTGAATTTCCAAAACTCGTGGAACAAAAGTAGATTGTTGCACAGAAATAGCACTCAACCGCTTTTTTAATAATCCTGACTGGATATGAGATTATTAAATGGGGCTTAAGTCCTATTTTCTCAAGCATAAGAAATAGCGAAAAATGCTAAAATGATTTGCGTGCCGGATTTTAACAAAAACTGAAACTGCATCAATTGTTTTAGTTTTCAAAGCCTAATAACAATTTAGTAGTTGGAAGGACTTATACACATACATGTTTTACAAATTTTACATTTCGATATTTTCGGGCAAGTCGGTTGAAAATCCCTGAAACTAACCTCTACGATAGCCTCCTTCCAGTCTCTAGCCAGGGCGTGCAAAGTTCTCAGTCTGGGCACGTGCAGCGCGACGTAGACGTGCGTGAGCGCAACCCGCGCACGCGCCATCGCATCTGTCGCTATAGACAGACCACCTTCCAAGTGGAAGTCTTCGATAAGAGGCTCCATTGTACCAGTCGTGCAGTTCATGCAGTCGCTCCTGGTAGTCAATTGTTTATTTCATTACAAATACACACACAGGTTGGCTAAAAGAGTAGATAGAGGCGTCACTATCTACGCATTTGATTGTTTTATTATTATTTTATAAAAATAAGTAAGATTATAGTTAAAATTAATAGTAAAAAAAAAATGTTATTTATTTTTAACACATTTAGGTCGTTCAGCGTGCAGCTGTTGGAGCACAGCGGACATTGGCGGAAGTGATTCACCTATTTGTATTGGGGCCCAACAGTATAAATTCATAAAAAAATACATACTTTATCCAAAAAAATAATCGTAAGGAATTATCCAGTGTTCTTACTAAATTATTCTATAGAAGACAATATACATATTTACAAAACACAATTACTATCAACCATTAATAACAATAAAAAAAGACTTACATCAATATCGTTTCTAGCAGTAACAATGTTCCTGTTGGTGAAGCAAGCATAGCGTGGGTAGTCAAGTCCTTAGCAGTTATTGTTAAGACGCGGTGGCTTCGCATTAAAGGCTTTGATACGTAGTACCCTTCTAGTGATGATGAATTGCTGAAACATATTATTATTCATGTTTTGCGTTTGACTACTATCACAACTGCTTGATGGTAGGTGACGATGCTGTCTAAGATGTAGCACGCTTGCCTAGAAGATACCTGTTCAGCCATGATTTGAATATTCCTAAACTGTACACTAATTTCATAGTGGTACGACTAATAGTCAAGTAAAGTGAAATTCTTTCTTTCTTAATATTTTAGCAACCATAGTCGTAAAAACGATTTCCATATGGCCAATGCTAGTTGGATCGCGCTTGGGATACAAATCTTCAAATTAATCATTGTCTGCTTTTTACCTGGAGACTGAAGGTGCTTCATTATGTAGATGTAGGGCGAGTTTCGAAACCCGCGTGACAAAACGTATGCGTGGCACAGCTCTAGGCGAGAAACAAGAGTCGACGCGCACTACGCCTGATAACTGCTCGGCTGACACTGTGCAAGTGCATTTTCGTGGCGCAGTTTCGGGAGGCTGCTCTACTTGCTAACACAAAAAATGAAACTCTTCAATTTACAACGGAAATATTTTGTATGGGACAATGTTTCAAAACCTTTTCTTAGCGAATGCCTAATAGTAGTCATAATAGATGTGCGTTGATATATCACCTAGTCAGTCAGTTATGACTTTGAATTTATATTTATAGATACCAATCTTCAAAAATGACCCCTTTTTAATAAAGTGGTCTAAAAGGTCAAAATTTGATGATTTCATGATTTGTAAGTTTCGTGTAAAATATTTTTGAGATTCATAAATATAAAATTTAAAGTCCTGACTAACTGGTATATCAACGCACAGCTCAAACAATAAAGGACTAAAATTTGCCATACAAATAGCTATTATGACGTAGATATCCGTGATTTTGGAACATTCAACTCCAACGCAGACGAAATCGGGGTTAAAAGTATGTATATTATAACGAAAGAGAACGATAGGCTAATCGCTAGAGGACATCTAAACGAAGAAATAAAGTATTAAATTAATGTCCGCGAAACAAATGCAATAATTACAAGAAACATTAAAAACCTCGATTCGAAAAATGCTATTTTTTTTTAAAGTCAACCTTTTCCTTCACTCAGTTAAGCTCATTTTTACACTAGTTCCAAATCTCTCGATGGGTGGCGCTGAGATCTTATTCCAGGGTCAGACAAAGTTTTTTTATTGCCTTTTCGGAAAAGGCAAAGATTCAATAGCCGGATCTACACCAGACGATCCAACGCTGGAGCGTTAGTGTCGGCTGATCCAAACCAAACGCTCCCTTGAAAAAAACTCCCCCCAAAACGGTCGTGACGCGCGCGATCGGAGCGCGTTGGATCGTCTGGTGGATCCGGTTAATTATTAGCCCGAACAGCTTCGTTTCACACTTTGTCGATTTGTATCATAAACATCTTTTAATTGTTTTAGCTTCGTAGCAAACTGGGTCTGCTATCGAGGCATTTGGAACCAGGTTTTTTTTAGTTAGTTGTGACGACACAGGGGTGAAAAAACATTTCTTCAAAAATCTCACCGTTTCCGTTCCCGGCATAAACTTGTTGATATCAAACTCGTAAGGTTGATACTGTAGGTCTATAGGGCGACATGCACGATAACGCCACATCACAGAGAACACTGCGTCTATAATACATAGAAAGCAACATTTTTACAATTATCATAAACTCTAGGGGAACCTCAAAAAGTAAAAAAAACGGTCAAGTGCGAGTCGTACTCGCGCGTCGAGGGTTCCGTACATTAGTTTCAACTCTCTTTCTCAATTTAACTTGAACCGTATTTCATTTGGGCGCCCATACAATGTAAGGGTAAGTTAAATTATTTAAATGTGTTTGTATGGTTTAACTGTGTATGTATGGGGACACCCTTTAATTAAAAAATCAAATCGGTCTATTTTCGTAAGTACTTCATTAAATTATACCTACCTGTAACTATATTAAACTAGCTATTGCCCGCGACTTCGTCCGCGTAGAAATAGTAGATTTTGCGACTATAATTTGAGATTTAAACTATCCTATCTCTCAAGTTGGATCGAACTGCACATGGTGTGCGAATTTTATTATAATCGGTTAAGTGGTTTAGGAGTCCATTGAGGACAAACATTGTGACACGATATTTATATATATTAAGACTAGATCGACGTAAATTTAAATGTACTTAGCATAATTATAAACCTTAGTGGTTTCGCTGTGCTAGGTTAAGTACTGAATGTTTTTTAAGTTTCTTTTAAATGGTAATAAAAGGCAAAAAAAAAGGTATTTTTAGTTTATGTGTGCTGTATGACCTTGGTTTTTGCCAAAATTCGTGATTCTAGGTCTATGTCCCGCGGTTTAAACCGCGTAAGTCCCGATCCCGTGGGAATATAGAGATAAGAGTCTATAGGATAATCCAGGTCTCCAGCTCTTTACACATCGAGTTTCATTGTCAGGTTTCGGGTCAGTAGTTTGTGTGAAGGAGTAACCAACATACAAACACACTTTCACATTTATAATATTAGTAGGATAGTAGGATTTGTTAGGCAGGTGTTATATAGGCTCTGATTCGTGCGGGAGCCCAAGGGCATCGTAATATATGTATCGTATAATACAGCTCTATTCTTAATGAATATTTTTTTATAGTACTCACCCGGTGGAGTAACATAGAGTAACAATTCTAAGGGCTCGCCGACAGGTATTTTGAAGAAGGTGTGTCGATCCCAACGGTTCAATTGAAAGTCATATAATTCCAACACGCATGGTGTTTCTACGTTCTGAAATATCAAAACATATTGGAATTTTCTTGAGTAAATCGGGTCATATTTCTGCCGGGTCATCTTCTTTTTAGCCGATGGCACAATATGACTACCTCTGTGACTCGCCTACCGTGCCTTATGGGCACGTACAAAAATACCTAAGTATACAAGAATTCAATCCGTTGCCTAGCCACCACAGCAAAAGCCTAGTTGTTAAGCTTAGCTTAGATAGCGCAAAATTTTCATGCTGAACGCTTTAAATGAAATTAAATTGAAAAGTTATGCCCGAATAAAAAAATTACACATACAGTCGAATTGAGAATATTTTATTTGAAGTCTGTTAAAAACTAAATGCCAAAAAGCATTACCTCTCCTGGTAAAGGGAATGCGAGAAGCCTAGTGATAGCACGCGGATGCGGGTATCTCCAAGAAACCGCCTCGTTGTGCAATGTTACTTGATAAGCCATCGGTAGTTGACCGCCACTTATTAACTTGAATGCTCCACTCCTGGAAGAGAAATATAAAGAAATAATGAAACAAAATATATTTATAACACAATCTTATGGAGATCACATGCTAATTACACTTAAGGGATAAAAAGGGCTGATAAAGTGTAACTATCATGTATTCCGTGTTTGCAGGAAAACTTAAAGAAATACTAACGTGGGTAAAACCGCGGGGCATAAAATATATACAAAATATATTTAAAAAGAACACCAAATTATTAATAGAAAACCAAACGTTGTCGCGTCTGAGGACCGTTCTTTTAGTTACATTACTGAACGAGTACGTTTCATTCTCGATATTGATAGTCTTTGTGAAAATGAACACAGGAAAAAAAACTCTGAGTTTCTTGTACCTTCTTCTCATTAAAGCCACACATCCTAACTTAGGGTTTAAGACGTTTACATGTGGTAATTTTGTTTTAAAAATAATAACAGAGCAATAAACCTTTTTGAAATTGATAGTTATTATAAAAAGGAATAGTATACAAACCGTAAGTCATCCTTATAGAAATGTTCTTCTGGGGCATCGATCGAAACGATGGAAGGCCTCGGGTTAAAGCCAATAGTTGAAAAAATGGGCGGATTATACACGGTACTGGCTGTAGATTCATCACTGCTTTCATCTTCTTGGACAGGTTTTTCCTAAAAAAGTTTTATACCATTTACAGTTTTTTTTATTGGGCTCTTAGTAAACTGAAAATTCTCGTAATCACATTCCGTCTTTCACGATATAGCTCTTAAAACTTCGAGTAATATCGATAATTTTTCGTTATTACAAGCAGGTCGTTGCATTGTCTACTTGAGCCATTTGGCGTATTTCCATACATCTTTCGAGCTGCTCGATGAGTCGAACCCGGCTTGAGTGGTATACGAGGCTTAAATTATAGAAAATTGCACGAACGAGTCACGAGGTCGATTTTGATAAAACCAAAACTAAAATATTCGATTCTAGGAAAAAATAGCATTACCTAGCATTAGAGTGAACTTGTTGATTTTATATAAAATCTGATCTGACATCAAATCCTTGAGTCGTCAAATCGACTTCATGACTCTTTCGAGCATATCGTTTATAGTTAAAGACGTCGAAAGTGCAAAACAAATTAATTCCACTTACCAGAGTCTTCTTCATCAGTTTATCGAGTTCGGCGTACATCGTCGCAAAGGCTGCGAGTTCAGCTGGCCGTACGTCACAAGTTACTTGATCTAACTCGATAGTCACAGTAATCATCGGTTCTCGCGCCGCTATACCACCCTCAGCTCTACGCCACGCTTCCCAAGCCGCTTGGTAATTCATCCTATAAAAAAAGCAAATGTTAGCCATTTTAATAACAAAGAGAAAATCTTTACAACAACAAGCCATCCCGGCACTAACGAAGGGTTATGTGGAAGTCAAACTTAAAACTCTCCGAATACCATACTAAATGTAGATTGGAGACCCAGGTAATAATTAAAACTCTTCGGAGCTTCCCTGCACCGCGTACATCCCAAGGGAGCATTATTACACTACGAAGGCTTGTTCAACGTCCACGTAAGTACGCGTTCGATTAACGCTCGACCCAACAGCCGCTCCTACATTTCTCCTGCTGGCACCTGCAATTATGCCGAGTGCCATCCTATTTTACTTACCCTAGCTTCGAAGGCAAAACATGTCTGGCATCTCCAAACCGTTCCGTGGACACTACGAGTCTTTCTGCAGCCACCTGAACTATGACCTCGCATGATTCTGCTTTGCTTACCCTAGCACCAAAGAATTTAGTAAAACATGTCTGGTATCCCCAGGCGCTCCCGTAGATACTACGAAGGCGGTTATTAACGCTCGTCCCAGCAGGCGCTCGGGCCGTTCTCTTGCTGCCACCTGGGCTAAAAATCGCATAATCATACTTTGCTTACCCTAGCACCAGCGGATGTAGTAAAATATGTCTGGTATCACCAGGCGCTCCCGTAGATACTACGATGGCGGTTATTAACGCTCGTCCCAACAGGCGCTCGGGCCGTTCTCATACTGCCACCTGAACTAAACCTCGCATCATCCTGTTTTGCTTACCCTAGCACCAGAGGATGTAGTAAAACATGTCTGGTATCACCAGGCACTCCCGTAGATACTACGAAGGCGGTTATTAACGCTCGCCCCAACAGGCGCTCGGGCCTTGAACCTGCTGTCAATTGTACTGAAGCTGAGTCCCATCCTGCCACTCCTTCTGTGCCAGACACGGCCACTTGACACATTTGTACTGTTACACTTTCTACTGAATTGTTCACTGTAATCAAATATTTAAACAGTATTAGTAACGACATAATAAAATATTGTCTGCTGTTCGAAGCAATTATTCATTTTATAGCTGGAATTAAACCAGAAACTTTTCGTGAGACAAAAAAATTATACTAGCTAGAAAAATAATCAAACTAGTATTTTAAACTCAGTTCGTTTGTAAAGTTTTTCGTAATGTCTCTAAGCACTCTGGTAAATTGTTCGGATTTTCGAGAAGGTAAGGAACACACGACCCTTGACTTGGATAAAATGTTTGTAGAATCTACTAATAATTTTATAATTCTGGATGTTTCACTCTATAAGTAAGTAAGTCTTTAAAATATAAGTTATTCAATTTCCATAGTATAAGCATACGTACCAAGCATCCGTTTTAATTTGTTCATAATTGGTGTTGTCTTCACTGTATCTATTGACGATAGCTCTGTGTGCACTGATTTAGTTCCTAGTTTATCTTTTACCTGTAAAAAATTAACACATTGGAACCAATTTTGTGGGACTAATGTTTCTATCGTATATATTTATCTAATTTAGTTATTGAAATTTGTGTGGGTTTTTCTATTTTAATATAAAGGAAAGACTACTAAATCTCAAAAAACTAAATTAGATCACTGATATTTTTTTAAATATATCATCATCATATCAGCCCATTCATGGCCACTGCTGGACATAGGCCTCCCTCATATGACGCCACAAACAGCGGTCCTGAGCCGCCTTCATCCACCATTTTAAATAAATATTGGTTCGATATTTTAGAGAAAATATACTTATTATTATTCTTTTCTACTGTATTCTCTGAATTTTCTGTCTTTTTCATTTTATACTTTTTGTTCTATTGTATTCTTTTAATTTTCAGTCTTTTTATCATAAACCTATTGTCAACTGTTTAAAATATTTATGTATTTTTGTCGTGTGCTTGTCCAAATAAATGTTTTTCTATTCTATTCTACTTACCAATAGATAAATAGTCTTGAGTCTCGTCAGTCGATCGGAGCTAACTTCAAACATGACAGGCCTTTCTATATCCAACCGGGCGTTGCCTCGTGTCACAACATTAGTTATTATTGATTGTGATCCTGTCAAATTGATTAACTAGCTTTTATCCTCAATTTAGTTCGATACAGCGATGTTGGCCTAGTCGTAAAAAAGGTGTATTCTGGCCGGCCGTGCACCAATACATATTTCTTACGAAAAATGTATGTGAGCTAATTGACATTGCACTTACGGTGAAGGAAAACAGTTGGCTCCAGACGCATTGACAAGCTCTTTCCTCAGGACATGGTCGACTAAGTTGAGAGAATAGTATAGATGCTGGGCAAGCATCCCTATCCTTATGCAAAAAGGGCCTAACTTAAGAGGTCTAGTTGCGGAAAGAAGCCCGTATACAAGTACAAGTATAATAACTATTAATCTTTAACTTACCAACAGAAGGCACAACTACTTTCAAAGTAGCTAATGCTGGCCGTATATCAGTTAGGGGGTCACTGATACCTCGTGCTGTCGAGAACAACTCCTCATGCCATACCCCGGGGTACTGTCCCGCGCCTAGACCGAGCCACGCATTGAATAACGACACCTAGAAAAAACCAACGTTTCATTTGAAAAAGAAATACCAACGAAATGTCAACGTTAATGAATAAAAACACTGCACACAACGTCATCTAGCCCCAAGCTAAGCAACTAGTCTTGTGTTATGGTGGCCAGACAGCGGATATAATACCTACATCCTTTCCTTAATATACATATATACAGAAACACTGGGACCAGAAACAAATATCTGTACATGACTATATGTTTGTAGTGGGAATCGAACCCACAAAATTTTGCGTTGTAGGCGGTTATTCGTCATAGAGAGTGCCTAATAGCCATCTTTAAGTGAGTTGCGCCGAGATTAGAACCGAGTCTCCATCATTTATTATATTTCTTTATCAAACGTCTTCTGTTTCTGTTCGAATCATCTTTCGTTTCTGTTTCGATCTTTATTTGTTTTTTCTATTGTTCAGTTGTTTTGACGTTTGTTATCCGTAATTCAACATTATTCTTCCGGTTCAAAAAGTTGTATTCTTACAACTTTTTGAAAGTTTATGACACTTTTGCCCAGAAGTGGAACAACATAATGAGTTAGCTAAAAAAATAAATACCTGTAATGTTTTTTGTGCCTTTTTCCTCCAATAGTAAAGATTGGGTTGGTATAGTGTTAAATGTAGGAGAGGTAAATTTCCTTCACATTTTCTTGCATGAGGATACTGGAAAAATTATAAATTGTACAATATAATACTTAATACAGTATCACGCCCCACGGATTCACCCGATTAAGTCCTGATTCCGTAGGAATATCGGGATAAAAAATAGCCTATTATTATTCCATCTCCGTACCAAGTTCTCAATGCATGCAGTAGGCTGTGGAACCATAGACATCATTATAATTTTTACTATTAAAAGCACACCCGAAATAAACTTATTAATTTATAAACTCGCACCTTGACGAGTTAATCATGAAAAATTCACATACAAAAATTTCACCTGTGTTACACTAATAGTGCGACTGCAGTTCAAGTGTCGTCACGGTACAAATTTTGATCATTTAATTGTCTTTAACTCGATACACCCTCAAGATTTGGATTTATTCAGGTAAACCGCGAGGCACAGCTGCTGACTTATTTCTTCCAGGGATAGCATCACGATTGGCTGACCAAGTCGCGCTAGAGAGGGCTTATATCAGTATGACACATACCGGTATTTCGAGTTTAGTCTTCCCGATGTCAAGATTTCGCACATTTTCCGTCAAACTTGGCGCGCTTGCATTTTCAGTTCTCTGCCCATCGTCCGTCCCCATAGAATGTTTGCTTTCTTTCTTTAATGTTTCCGGCGCCTGAAAACAAAGAGCCTTTTAAGAATTATGTAAGCACTAGAAATAGGGGGAGGGAAATCATGCCATGGAGGATGTTAAAGCCCTGGGCGTCTGGATGATGATAAAACCTTCAAACTGTAATATTGACCTTTATGAGCATGATCATAAAAACCTCATGAGTTTCTTGATGGTGACCAAGCAGACTTGTTCACCCTTGAAAATGACGCAATTCAATAGATACAGAAATTTAACTTAGAATTGTAATATTGATCGTCTGTTTATGCCATACGATTGAAGAAATAAATAGGTGGGTGCGTCCCAAAGGCACATTTCTGAACCTCGTTTTTAAGAATTTTCAATGTCCATTTCATGCAAATTGAATTATCCCAAATGAATAAAGAATTTTGGTTTTGACTATCAAAAAAGAAACCAGAACACATTGAAATATGCAGGTATCAATGTTTACGCAAGCATCTGAAAAGCTTTGCTTAGTTTTGCTGACGCCCAAGTTCCCTCCCCTTGGAAGGGGGTCAAGTCAAGTGTCCGGGATCATTTTTGTTATGGCGTGTCCATCCATTAAATTAAATACCTAAACCTACACAGTTTACGTGGTTTACGTAACTATGTTTTTTCAAACTGTTACAGATTGGAATTTTTTAAATTCTTGTAATCATTTTTCTCAACATTTCACCTACGATATTTTTTATTTATGCTCAAAATTTAAATGAAACTCGTAAAGTATAATATAAAAAATAGCGATGGTGCCATCTAGATGTAAGCCGACCAAACTGTAAACATAACGGTAGCGACATCTAGAATAAGTGTTTTTTCACGAGACGTTTGTTTGTTTATAATACTATTGTTAATATATGATATTAGCTACTGAATGTTCGTATCTAAGTACACTGACCTGTAAATTAGAAACCGGGTCTGGAGAGTCAGGACTTTCAAAGTTTTCCGGTGGCCGCAAGCTCTCCGCCGTCGGTGAGTCGTCATCCACAGTGTAAAGTGACACTTCTATTATTCCCATTGTGACAAATATTTCAAGATGTTCGGATACTTCGCCACTGTAATTGTAAACAAAAGGTTAAGGTCGCTTTGGACCCGTCGGTCTTCTAACTTACTCGGTCAACAAACATCGAGTAGGCTTCGATGATGGCCGGTAATTAACGCTAATTTGAAAAATATGTCAACGCAGATTTCAAAGCAGTGGACAAATTGGGCTAAATTTGTTATAACTTAAGCAATTACTAAGAAAAGATATTGGAAAATTAAAATCTTTCGCGGAAGAAGTCACTGTTGAAACCTAGTTTATTTATACGAACATTTACTTCGTAGTTACCGATAATAGTTACTACGAACTACAGACTTTAACCTTTTTACCCCTTTAAGAAGACTAATTTCCAAAAATTGTTTCTTAGTGCGCGCCTATTGCATAAAAAGCCATGTTCTAGTTTCTAGTTTCAAAGGGGAAAAAATGTTCTTTTGTTTGTAACGAATAGGCTTCGAAACTACTTGACCGATTTTGATGAAACTTGGTCAGAGGCTGCATTGATTCATTGGGAGTATGGGACATCTTTTAAGGATTAACGTGTTGCGGTGTTAGTTATCAAACTCTGCCGAAACGGCTGAACCGATTTGTATGATTTTTTATATATATTCGTTATGTCTGAGAATCGAACATCTATTTTTTTAAATGGTAAAACAACGTTTGCCGGGACAGCTAGTATACATATAGATTTAAACAAGACAACACACAATGATATTATTTGTTCTACTTACATATTACTATCAAGGAAGGCAACGGAGACAACTTTCTTTAGTCCACCTAATGTTTGACCACTTTCTTCTAACTTTTTAAAAGACAATGATGTAAAGGAATCCACACCGGAATCGGCAGCTAAACTTGTAAAAGTATCGTTAGCCGGTCGCAGTGTAGTCGGTTCTAAAATATATATTTTAATACAATCACAAATAACAATATAATGTGTTTGGATAAAATGTTTCTAATAGTTGTTCACTTTAGAAAATTCGACCTTCTTTTCGAATATTTTGAGGTTGTTTACTAATAAATTAGCTGTTTCTCTAGGTCCTTTAGGACCTTTGTGTTTAATTTGTTTATTAACTTTCGATTACTAACATTAATGGTCTTTATTGGTGAAACTGATTTTCCAGTATACAAAACCTCAAAATTGACAAGAAATAGTTTCGCCTAGACATCTAGGACAACCCACTTTCGTATTATAAAACTTTCGTCCAAACACATTGTATTTATCTATGGTTATCTATTTATTTATCTACTATGCTAAAGAGATTGTAACAATCTGGTATTGTAAACGATCAGCCATTAAATCATCACTGCGTATGACGTTCATCCAGCGTGGTTCAAATCTCAACTATATTCAAGTTTTTGCCGGCTTGCGGTGGCAGGTGTGAATTTGTGGACTTCCTATATTCTATAACGAAGTGGGAAATCGTTTACCACATGGAAAAAGAAGAATAATAAGAAAAACAAAATACAAAAACATGAAAACTGTAGATAGAAAGCTACATTTTCAAAACGTGATATAGACTCCCCCTCAGATGGCAGAAAAGCCGCCTGGCGGTTTATTCGTGCATTTTTTATTTGGCGCCATATGTCTGTTAGTTGATGAAATATTACATCAAATCGCAGACAGATGGCGCCATATTTATCAAAGATGCCATTTTAAGTATACCTCGTTATTACCCCGGACTAGATCACGCGGATGAAAAACCTCGATATCTTTAACAATAGATACATAAAGAAACTTTATAGAAAAAAAAAACATAAAATACAATCAACAAATACTATAAAAAGAGTGGCACAAAAGGCGGCCTTATCACCTAAAAGCGATCTCTTCCAAGCAACCACGATAGATGTGCCATACCACTATAAGAACATCAGGCCCCTGTTTATCAAAACTTACTAGACTCAGTTATTACGAGTATTTTTATAATTGAATGTCCATCGACTCTCCATTCCGTCAACAAGTTTCACAAACTACTAGCATTGTTTAAAAAAATGGCGGCATGCATTTTTAGCGGCATACTATCAGAAACTATGTATTTAATAATTAATATAAATTGTGAACATTTGGACTTGTTAGTTTTAATGAACAGGACCTGATATTAAAAAAAAGACCTCCTTTAAATATTATGGACCAAATTGGCTTCTTGACAGTTGTACAGACAGTATTTTAAAACTTGCAATTTTTTATTATAAACCTCTTATAATTATCTTTTTTACAGAAAAACCGTTAATCGATTGGAATAAATTTATTATTCTTCATATTGAATAGTCGCACGAAAACCGTCGATTACGTCACTGGCTTATCTTTGAAGGTTCACTCCAATGTTTTGTACGTTTTCCGGTAAACTGTACTGCAGGTAGACACAGTGACGTTATACTCGTGTCCGTCGCGTTTTGTGTCTTGTAATTCAATCCATTGGTTGTGGCTTCCAGGATAAAGGGTTTAATTCCGGTCCGGGATAAAGGATGCATTGCAGTGGAAACGCTACTAGAATTGTAATTCTTGTCGGTGTTAAAGTTTACGTGAGCTAGATGGCGCGGCGAAAAAGATTTAATCGCGATATCATTGTAGGACGCTTGTGAACAAAGTTTCTTGAAAATGATGTTATTGACTAAACTTCGTAAACATTAAATCAAACAATTTAAATTTTTGAGTGTATACTTACACCGTTTTATATTTTCAGTTTCGGACTGTGTCAATAAAATAAGTAAGTAAGGGAATCAAAAAATCGAACAATTTTATAAAAATAAAACAATTGCAAGATATTTTTTTTAAATGGTAGCTAAAGTAAGTATTCGCTACAATTTTCAACATATTTGTTATTTTATCGTAACAACTGTCAAGTACCCGATTAGAAAAAAATAAAGCTATCAACAAACTGACCGTCAAAAGCTCCTTCGCTGACACCTGATAGCTTCTCAGTTCCAACGTCTACAGTCTGATGTGACATTAGCAAGGGCGCGTAAGGGCATATGCTGGACGGTTCATGATCAGCGATTATGAGCAATGATTCATCGCTGAAATGGTATATTAAACTTTGAATACAGTGTCTAAAAGAACCCTGTGATCTTAAGTACAATCAGGCAACAAAAGTGCAAACCCACCCTAGAGCTCCAAAATTGCTTTTATTAGAATGATTTCAACATATACAAGATTCTAAGGTTCTACTCGAGGTCTTTCAACTCATGAATTTATTAGACAAATATATTTAGAATGAAAACATTTCAATAATAGGACTTATTCTTTCAATTTAGGAACAACTACTCTAATTTACCGAGAAATTGGATAATTTTTAAAATGTAATAGCACCATTATTAACCTTTATAACATTATATTATTTAAAGCCAATAATGGTGATGCCACATCCTCAAAAATCCTTTATTTTTAAGGATAAGACTATTTTCCGAACTTAAAAATAATATTCAACGAAGCCATGGGTGTCATCATGTAAATAAATGCGTCTACGTGCACGATGGCGTGCAAATGTTGATCCCTAAACTGCACGCAATCTGCCCGCAAACAAACGCTCAATGCGCTTAGTGTGTGGACACAAAATTTTAGGAATGTTGAAAGTTAACATATAGTCAGCAAAGGTATCGTAATCCAAACGGTGATTGTTCTTAAGACCATTAATGTCTCTAATGGTAAACCAAAATCAATGATCAAATAAAACTTTACGGTTAATAATCTCTAAATCCATGAAACAGCTGATTTATCAGAAAATCATTTGTTAAGACGTCAAGAACAATCTCCTTTGTAATGATCTAAGTCAAGAATTCTAAACTGACGGATACATAAACTGTCTCAAAATTCAGGATTACTCTCAAATAATATTAAAAGTACTTACGCAAAGTTTTTATACAAGATAAATTAAATCCATTGTACAGAAACTATTGTTGAGTTAAAAATCATAGTACAAGATGACTTTGAAATGAATAAGCTACTATTATTTTAAAGTCATCTTGTACTACGTATGAGGCAGTTTCTGTGTCCGTTGGTGTATGTCACAATTTGTTTGAATATAACACATCATAATATCACAGTGAAAACGATGTTCCAATACTCACGTATCTCTAATAGTAGTCCGCATTTCGGAAATTATTTTTGCCGCCAAAACGAGCTGGTCAAGGCTAAATTCTATAGCACAATCCGATACTAAATTCAACTCTATGGCCGGCCCACAAAGCAATATGTTGTTGTTGAAATACGGAGGAGCCACTATGCAGCCTATGTCCACTCTGGTGAAAAGAGAAACATGCAAGAAGTTAAAAAAAAGACTAACATTATAACAATTATCAATAAAAATTAATCTCTCCTAAACATTATCACGAGGAAATACTTTTTTGATTTATGTTTGTAACGAAAGGCTCCGAAACTACTGGAGAGATTTTGATAACGTTTAGTATGAGGATACATTGATTCATTGGAACTAACATAGGCTACGTTTTATCCAGATATTCCCATCGGGTTCGGGAGTTACGCGGGTGAAACCGCGAAGCGCTGCTAGCTAAATATAAACATATAATCATACGAGTAAAAAAGTACCCTATGTATCTTTATACTAAGATCAACTAAATCGATCCAGTTGTTTCGAAGTCTATTCGTTACAACCAAAAAAAAAATTGCTACATCTACTCTACTACAATTATCTTACTACTGTCTTTTGTTTTGTTTCAAAACGGACCATTAACACTGAAAAATTGAAATTAAACCAACTGTTGCGACCAAATAGATTAACATTTTAGTTCTCTCCATCACTCGAAATACTAACACCAAAAAGTTTCAACAGTTCGGTAACCAAACGAGCAACGAAACTACTGACACTAAAAAGTTTCAACAGTCCGGTTACTGAACTACTGACACTAAAAAGTTTTAACAGTGCGGTTACTGAATTATTGACACAAAAACAGTTCGGTAACCGTACTGGCAACCAAACTACTGACACTAAAAAGTTTCAACAGTTCGGTGACCGTACTAGCAACCAAACTACTGACACTAAAAAGTCTCAACAGTCCGGTTACTGAACTACTGACACTAAAAAGTTTCAACAGTTCGGTAACCAAACGAGCAAAAAAACAATTGACACTAAAAAGTTTCAACAGTATGGTAACCGAACTAGCAACCAAACGACTGATCCTAAAAAGTTTCAACAGTCCGGTATCCGAACTAGCAACCAAACTACTGATACTAAAAACTTTCAACAGTCCGGTAGCCGCACTACTGACACAAAATAGTTTAAATAATCCAGTAATCAGCAAATGAACTAGGAAACGAATGCAAACAAATAGCTTGTCCACTTACGAATGTAACACAGGAGTGATGTCAGGTTTGACAACTGCTTGAGTCCATTTGAGCGCAGGGTTTTCGCTGCCAGTACCTCCCTTCATGGACTCCGCAAGACTATTCTGTTCATAAATAAGAACGTATGTGTATAGACGAACCTTACATAATAGTAAGCTAACGAAAGAAAAGAAAATTTCGTAACTGTTTCGTAGTTTGATAGTGCCATTAGAACATTCAGTTATAAATTTAATGTTTGTTTTTGTATGATCTATAAATGTTTGTGTTTTTAGAAAATAAAAGTATATAAGTATTCTATACTTCGTTTGGCGTTACCTACCCACTTATCAGTTTTTGTGTATTTACTGTACTTGTAGATAATCATTGTATATCGGTGGGTATTTAATTAACTTTTATATCGTTAATGTAGCATTACAACGAACCTCAGTGGTTTATTATGCTACACATAATAAATGTCATTTTAGGTTTTTTACATTGATAATAAAATAAATATATAACCAGTTCAGTTGCTTAGTTTAGGGCTAGATGGCGCTGATTGCAATATCAAACAATTTATCTGATTTATACCTCTTCGTTGACAAGTTGACGAAACCTTGACGACCTAATGGCGACATATCTAATAAGGATCTCGTATTGTCGACCCTCGAGGCCTCCAGCATGCGTCGCCCAATCAGTAGTCGTATTCACTGCACGCCTGTCGACAAATTTGTACATTTTAGAAAATATTCTTTAAATAAAACCGGCCAAGTGCGAGTCGGACTCGCGCACGAAGGATTCCGTAACATTATATTCTGTTAACCCCCGAAGCAAAAACAAATGAAAAAAAATATTGTATGTCAGATGAGGCTGTATTGGCTTAAAAGTGCATTGTCTGCCCTTTTGGGAGCATAATTACAAAAAAAATCGCCTAAAAAAAATTGTAATCATAACCTAAAATTCTTAACAACATACTCAAAAAATATATACATTTTTTCTTTTTTTATTCTTAGTAATAGGATCACGTTTTTATCCTTTGGGTACGGAACCCTAACAAATGCACTTTGTTAGGAATTATTCATTCTAAAAATGCATTCTCCTGTACCAACTTGAATTAATTTAATGTGTAAAGACATGTTAACTCAATATTTGTGTGCGTGCAGCGATTTGGTGTGCGTGCGCGCATTTATCGTGCAACTAACCGTGCTATCAATCTAGATACGGGCATTTGTACACGCGCTTTGTGAAACGATTTGTCCGCTTTGTTCGCAGTCCGTGAGGTTCGTGCAGCAGTTGACCAACAAGAGTTACCAGGCCTTAACATTTTATTTAGATGATTTGTATAGAATCAGCAACTTTAATCTATGTTATTAATGACGCTATGATATAGGTTACCCTCAACTTATACCTGTCAGCTGTTCATAGGAAAGAACTCGTCAATACGTCTAGAATTAACTAAGCCTCGGGTTAAGAGAGCCTAACGTCAGGTCACCCTTGATAAGGGATACTGCAATAGCGTTCTAGTATATCCTGCTGCGGATAATGCTAGAATACTATTAAAAATATATAAAATGTCAGTTTCATTTGTTTCCAAGTAGTTGTTAGTTACAATAACGTATTATTTATTTATAAAAATTTACACGTATAGAGCGTCATGGTCAGGGCAAGATCGAGCTCTTTAAATGGACATTAAAAAATAGCGTGGTGGTTAGCGAATTAATCATATAGGCGATGTGACGCGTGTTACGTTACTTTACATGAAGAGGTAAAGGTAAAGGAAGGTCATTTTTAGAATGAACGATCGCTTTTTTTTAATACGTTTCTATGTGATCTTAGTACAAAATATACATAAGCATCCAAATGAATAAAGTTTGACTTTGACTAGGTACTATATTTTTTTGGAGTTGATGAATAAAATGTTTGCAGCAACTTTTACGAGACATGAACAGCAAACCAGCATTGGACACACTGCTTTGCCGGTTCAGTTTGTTATCATCAGTAAATAAATAGTAAGTAGGAAAAATGCAAATAAAATGTTTATCTATCCATTTGTCTTACCTGCAAATTGGATTTTCTGGATGAGGACTGATGCTTGCTTTTCCCATCTGTAATTAAAAGCCAACTAATTACAAGAAAGTATCATGTATCGTTCCGTCCATATTGGTGAAAACAGTATAAAATATATTCAGTAGTTTTTAGTTAACCTTTTTTAGACAGACAGACGTGGCGGAGGGTACTTTGTTTTGTAACAGTCTGCAGATTTTGTGGTGTAGTAATAAAGATGGGTTCCTAAATATAACCCCTAGCCACAGATATATAGTGATAATTATCATCATCATCATATCGGCCACAGGACGTCCACTGCTGAACATAGGCTTCCCCTAAAGACTTCCAGAGAGAGCGGTCGCATGCCCCCTGCGTCCAACGATTTCCCGCGACCTTAATTAAATCCATCCATCTAGTCCGAGGCCGATAAGTATATATAGTAGATCCCTACTATCTATATACATAGATTGTACTTACAACAAATATGAAAGTATCGTCTTTATTAGAACTCTCGCGTTCTTTAGTTACAAGTAGCCGCAGCCCACCCGCAGATACGTACAGAAACGGCCATTGCCATGTGCCAGATCTGAAAAAAACAAACCAATATAATTTAAGATAGGATTGAAAGAAAGCCTAATGAAAAACACAGGTAAAATGAAAATTATGACCGGGTAGGGCGGTTAGGTTAGATTGGTTAACCTGTCTGAAGTTATTTAAAATAGCCTATAACAATGAATCCTCATACCAAGTTTCATCAAAATCGGTCTAGTAGTTTCGGAGCATATTACAACAAACAATCAAATCTGTCTTTTTATAATATTAGATATGATGGAATATTGACAATGTCTTTTTTCCCCGCCATTCCTCTTCAGTGAATTCCCAGTTTCGTGAACATGTCGTTTGCAAGTGCCGAAAAATCTATATCCACATAAGAAAAACATGGAAAATACTGTGAAAACTGTTTTTTTACACGGCAAATAAAAAAATATAATTAAAAAAAATAAACTCACTTGATAGCAGTCGGATGGTCCGTTCTAAGCGGACAAAAAGATCGTGGCGACATCTCGTAAATGACAGAACGAATGTGTGACAACACTTTGGGTTGTATCACTGCTTCTAATGGCGCTAACGTTGCATATATCTCCCACATGCTATCTACACCCTAGAAATATAGATAAAAAATATAAATATTGCTATCCATCGCCATCTAGCCCCAAGTTAAGTAACTAGACTGTGTTATGGGTGCTAGACAACGGATATACTACATGGATACTTTTCTATATGTGTTTAGTTTCGTTTTACAGGGCTGTTTCCGCACTTAGCCTCATCATTTGGGCCATTGTGCGTGAATTTCTATATATATACTTATAAAACACAGAAACAACCAGACCACAGACATTGGCAGTCCGGCATGGTGACCATTGTGCCAACTGCATCGTCAAATTGCCATGTATTATATTTACACAATAGTTTAAATTATATCTATATACTAGCTGCGCTCCGCGGTTTCACCCGCGTAAGTCCCGATCCCATGGGAATATCAAAATGAAAAGTAGCCTATAGCCTTCCTCGATAAATGGACTATCCAATCCAACACAGAAATATTTTTTCAATTCGAACCAGTAGTTCCTGAGATTAGCACGTTCAAACAAACAAACAAACTCTTCCGCTTTATAATATTATATATAAGCTTCTGATGCGGCTTCGTCCACAATTTCACCCTCTTGGTGACTTGTGCTATAGTAGCGGGTAGACAACGGTTAGAATACTTACTTATTAACTTTTCGTTTATAAATAGATACAGAAAAAAAGCTGCTGATAATAAGAGCCAATTAAAGTATATTAAAAACCTTGATATTAGTGACAAAATAACAAGAAAATAAGCAAATTAATTGATTTAAAGATTGATAATAAAGCAAATATTTTTCTAATGACCTGTTTTAAGTAGTTTTCCTTATTTTTCCGATATATTTATTTTTATTTATTAAACTTTACAATATATAAAAATTATAAGCTAACCAAAAATCACAAACATTTGTCCGGTTTGCCATACATAGATTAAGTTCGTTACTTGAATAAATTATACAAAAAACAAAACAAATAGAATGCGACTACTTACATATTTGAAATCGATACAATAAAACAATGGATATTATAAATAAGTGAGGTAGAGATCAATCGCGCTCAGTCAGCTATCGATCGATGCTTTTTATCACTATACAGAAAAGAGACAACGCTATCTAGCAATCGCGCAGTTTCATCGGTTAGATCGTATAGTGCAGTCAGTGACAAAACTTTTTATCCTACAACTATTCAGTTGTGTGAGCTACAGGCTGTCCAAAAAGTGTAATCTAGGTGTCAGGTAGCTCTTATTACCCGCAAGTACCTTAGTTCCTCAATAAAGGACCGGGTACTGAAGTGTTTCTAGGTCGAGGTCAATATACAAAAGCTATGGTGTACAAAAAAAACTAAATAAAAATCGGTCTATCCGTTCGGGAGCTACGACGCCACAGCCACAGACACACACACACACACACACACACACACACACACACAAACACGTCAAACTTATAACACCCCGTCGTTTTTGCGTCGGGGGTTAAAAATAATGAGCAAGTGTTAATAAGTACAAAAGACAATCATCATTGTGACATAATCAGGGTCCAAAGATCTGAATGAATTTCACATATATTGTCCGTACTTACAGATTTCTCTTCAAGTAATTTTGGATGTAATTCTTGTTTCCAACTCGGTGGTAAGTTTGAAATTCTGCGAAAAATTAGCAGCATTTCATTTTAAGTCACTTACGTTTCACGCGAGCGCATAACGCCGGAAGCAATGTTAGTACGATCACAATTTCGGACGATCGTTAACACTGTAAGTGCTGGTTATACAATTCTGATATAAAGACGAAAGAAAAGATAACCGCAACCGACTGTAGCAAGCAAGGCTGCGGTCCGAATTGCAGAGCAAGGTCGTTGTAAGCACCTTATGGCGCCATTGATAACGTATTTTCTTGTATATTTCATGACGTCATACAGATTATCGTGAACGTAAGCGCGCACATTGCATTTCAGGACGCGTTTTACCAGCCTGATAGCACTCAAAGTCTATTTTGGACCGGAAGATAATATCGTATATACGTTTCTTGGGCTGTATTTTGTTTTGACAAATTCAGATGTCAAAGTTCGAATCTTATTTTTTTATTCATTGTCATTTAAATTGGAAATAATGACGATAAATTAGTAATCTTAACTATTGACCGAGTTTAGAGCACTATGACATTGAACTCCAAGAACACTAGAATTCCAAGGATTTTTTTTATATTTTTCTATATTAATAAACTAGCTGAGCCCCGCGGTTTCACCCGCGTAAGTCAATCCCTTAGGAATTGACTCTAGAAAACGTTGGTATGGGAAATAAAAAAGGGCTGTTTTTGGGGTTTTCCCGGAAATTATTCGATTTTTCTCGCCTTTTAAACCTTCCCTAGACCTCCACGAACATTTCAAGACTAAGATAAGATAAATCCGTTCAGCCGTTCTCGAGTTTTAGTGAGACTAACGAACAGCAATTCATTTTTATATATATAGATAGATGACGTACCTGGCCTGTGTAATAGTAATAGATAAGAAATGATTGTCTTCTTTGGAATTAGTTGGTTCCCTTGCTTCTAGCACCCTTCCACCTAGAGAGCCAGCAGTCCATTCTTCAGTTGAGCCTCTGAAAGGACAGATACGTCACAATTCGGAATCGCGCAACCATCATTTCATGGAGAAATACAGTTCGTAAAGAAATCTATGTAATCCCTCCTAGGTATATGTACATGTACAACGAACTCGGACCTTACCAAAACATACATTACAATTTTACAATTTTTTAAGGAAATTATCCTTATGTACCCAACGTTTGGGGAAATTTCGAATCGTGACAACACTCATAATTATATTTTTTTACCGGATATCGCGTTTTATTATGAGTTCCGTAAAACCTCAGGACACACTATTATTTAACTATTGGTTCCCCGCTAGTAATATTGTTGACACATCTTGTACTTTCAGTAAATTAGAGTAATTATCCTGAAAATTTCAATTTAAATAATTCTTTTATTTTCATCTAAAAACATTTTTTAATATATCGTTACTGTTTTATTGTATTTAGTGTTATTTTGTGAATAGTTTTGTTGTAATTAAAATAAATAAATAGTACTTCATAAAATAACATGTCAATATAATATTTTTTTTTTTTTTTGCTATTAATTATGGCTTCGCACGTATGCATTTAGCCAGTGTCAAGTTATATTTTGCATCAAATTGACCCGATTTTTCATAAATCGGGCCTAAAGTGTTTCAATACAGTCAAAGTCGTCATAGTCCGTCAAGTCAGGGGCTATAGTAAAGCGGTGGCAAGTTTACCATAACCTTAATAGGAGATTTGGAGGCAACGAGAAAACTGCATGTTTGACACTGATTTTTACTTTCACTACACTTGTGCACTTTCACAGAACTAAATTGAATAACATTCCACCAGAATTATACAATTCAACTCGGGTTACATCTAAGTTTCATGAAAATAAAACTGCAGCACGACATGTTGTTAACTCGTTCCCGCCAAAACTCCAATATAATATTGTATACAATACAACAATAATATTTTTGAGGAACTATAAACTAATTTGGTTAAAAGAAAACTTTTATGACAACATATAATGAATTGATCACATTTAATTAAATTATCTGACACGTATTTCTACTTTTAATATTTTAAAATCTGTTTTTTTTTTAAATAGCTTTGATAGAAAATCATTAAGACCATTGTACCTTACATGTGCTCTAAATTAATTATTATTTACTAACTTTGTTTTGTGGTTACTCACATAAGTCCCATTCCTGTTTAAAAAGTGGCCTATATCAGTTAAAGCGACTTTACTGTGGTAAGTATTATGTTATGTAATCTTACGCAGGCCGAATCAGATTGCTAATAAACTTTTTATCACAGTTGCTCATAAACTGGATCTTATTAAACGGCTTTTAGGCTCATAATCCAACGTATTATGCACGCGTGCGTTTTACATTACCATAATAAAACTAGTGCTATAAATGCGCTCGCGTTCCGCTCGCGCGTCATAAACCGCCTCTATGCAGTGATCAATTTACCACACTTGTATCGGAACGCGAGTGCGTCTATAGAGCCGAGAATGAAATGATAAAATCACACGTGTAACGTACGACGTTTTTTTATCACAGTTGTGAATAAAAGAAAAGACTAGAAAAGAAGAAAAAATAATTAACAACATATTTGTGATAAGTCTATGTTTACTATATTTTAGGCAATATTTTTTTGTTAATTATACTGCCGAAAGGCCAGGCAAAAGACTTTTAGCCTATACAGCCTCATCTGACATAGAATATTTTTTAGGGTTTTTCCATTTGTTTTGGCATCAGGGGTTAAAACAGGATACAATGGTACGGAAAAAATTATATTTAAGTAAATAAAAAAACACATACATAACATTGTATTCTGTTTTGAACCCCCGACGCTAAAACAAATTGAATAATCCCTAAAAAATATTGAATGTCAAACGAGGCTGTATAGGTTAAAAGTCTTTTGCCTGCCCTTTCGGAAGTATAATTAACAAAAAAATATTACCTAAAAAAGAATAGTAAACATAACATCACAAATATTTTGTCAGCTTTTTACTATTTTAACAAGTATTTTAATTTATTTATTATAAAGAAACGTCGTACGATATGCGTGTGGAATTGATCTTTGCATCACGGCTTCTAACGCACTCGCGTTCCGCTCGCGCGTCATAAACCGGCTCTATGCAAAGATCAATTTACCACACTTATATCGCAGTGTACTATTATTTATTACCGTCACTAGAATTAGTCAACGGTTTCCAAAAATTTCACAGAAAGATTAAATTCTATAACCTTGACTGGAAGTATTGAGGTGGGTATACCTTAGACGAAACACAACGTTAGCGCGATCTAACTTTGCGGTGGAAAAATCGTAACGCCATCTAGTTGTAAGGAAGCGCAACTTTTGCGACTATA
Source organism: Idaea straminata (assembly GCA_951213275.1). NCBI lineage: Eukaryota > Metazoa > Arthropoda > Insecta > Lepidoptera > Geometridae > Idaea > Idaea straminata. The sequence continues at coordinate 17,672,536 of OX577845.1, read as the reverse complement.
AGAGCAGGGTAAATTTAGTTCAAATAGAAGATTTCGTGTTGTTCCAAGCTTTTGTATAATAGATAAAGCTATTTTGTAAACAGAAACATGTGTATGAATAATATAACCATTACTGTACCACGACCTTCCTCGGAAATAGAGCTATTTAATAGTGAAAACCAGATTTCAATTTCATTTCGTCTTAGCACTTTTTAATTGTTTAAGTAACAGAGAAACGAGAATTTTGAAACCTATATATTTTTGTTAGACTACTTCTTTTAAGTCATCTAATTTCAATTTTTTTATAATTTACTTCCTAGGCCAGACTTTTCTCCTCTCTTCCTTTATTATATCTATTATATATTGTATGATATATTATTATCTAACTACAAACATTATAGGTAACTAGCTGCGCAGAGAGAATTTATTCGCGTTCGATTAATTTAAATTTTTTATTTACACAAACTTTGTCTTGACAATAACGAAAACAAAAAAAATTACTATTTACACACGCGTACATACATTTCGGCGATTTATTTTTATTTAAATAGAAGAAGATTAGTCCGTTCGGTCCCACTGCAGGGCAACTGCCTATCTCTTTCCATTCCCTTCTATCTAGGGCTAAGGTGGGTCAGTCGCTCGTGAATGATTCTAATTCATCTTCTGCGATTTGAACTGTAGGCCAATTCTTGTAAATAACATTGTTCAAATTACATTGCAATATCATTCCGATAACCTTCTGAAGGCCAATTCTGGTAAATAACATTGTTCAAATTACATTGCAATATCATTCCGATAACCTTCTGAAGGCCAATTCTCGGAATTAACATTGTTCAAACGACTTTGCAATATTAGTCCCGATAACCTTCTGGAGGCCAATTCTGATAAATAACATTGTTCAAATTACATTGCAATATCATTCCGATAACCTTCTGAAGGCCAATTCTGGTAAATAACATTGTTCAAATTACATTGCAATATCATTCCGATAACCTACTGAAGGCCAATTCTTGGAATTAACATTGTTCAAACGACTTTGCAATATTAGTCCCGATAACCTTCTGGAGGCCAATTCTGATAAATAACATTGTTCAAATTACAATGCAATAACCTTCTGAAGGCCAATTCTCGGAATTAACATTGTTAAAATTACATTGCTATATCATTCCGATAACCTTTTGAAGGCCAATTCTCGGAATTAACATTGTTCAAATGACATTGCAATATTAGTCCGATAACCTTCTGGAGGCCAATTCTGGTAAATAACATTGTTAAAATTACATTACAACATCATTAGGATTACAAAAAATAAAATTCTCAAGAACACCAAAAGCTGACTTTGAGGATATTTTGAGCTACTTTGAGGATATTTTGTATAATCTAAATGTAATCGGAATGATATTGCAATGTAATTAGAAAGTGTTATTTACGAGAATTGGCCTTCTGATTGATTGATAGAATACTTACTTCTGAAAATACCGTATAGAAGCGGAAGCAACCTTGATCTTGAGTTGGTTGTAATGGTTCTGTAGATCTATAGTGGATATTATATCGTCTATATCAAACGCCAATTTAACTTGTTGAGTTGCCACTACTATATTCAGACGGCTCACAACCCATTGGAACCAGAAGAAGGTCTTCACATCGATTTGATCTGAAGTATATACATTGCACAGGTTAAAGTTATTAAAAACTGGATATTTGAAAATGAAAATGTAAAATCTAAATTAATCTATAAATACAGGACACTGCACACCATCTTACTTTAAGCTAAGGAACTAGGCTAGTGTTATGATTGCCCGACAACGGATAGAATACATTTAAATCCTTTTCATTCATCATACAGAAACACTCAGACTGAAAATATAGTTATCTACATCGGTACACAAATATTTTTTGAGGTGGGAATTGAACCGAAACCTTCTGCTATGCAGGCGTGTGTTAGCCCAACGCGGCACTAAAGTCGCACACCGCGACATAATGTTTTTTTACCGAATATAACGATTTAAAATTTGCTTTTGTATGTCCAAAACGCTATTACTAACCAATCAGGTGATCGCTTTAACGTCACATATTTCCAATTTTTTATAGATTTATATCTAATCTAGATAATGTATACAGCGCCGCCGACAGCTTAAATCTATGCTATTCAGGGCGCTGCAATGCCTGGCACATGTACTTTACCCAGCACCTGTAGCTCCCATAACACAACTGCCCGCGACTTCGTACGCGTGGTAGTAGTGTTTTATGTACCAAAACTTTCCTCTTGATTGAATCACTCTCTCTATTACAAAAAACCGCATTTAATTCGTTGCGTAGTTTTAAAGATCTAAGCATACATAGGGACAGACAGCGGAACGCGACTTAGTTTTATATTATGTAGTGATGATAAAATACAATACGTACCATCCAAAGCGGATTTAGCTTCAAATATGGATATGAGTTCCGATTTCTCGCTAAGTGTTTGATCTGACTGTGACTCATCTCCGTGGTCTATTTCTGACACTGAACTGAAAACAGATATTTATATATTGACCGAGCGAAACGAGGTCTAAGTGGGGATTGCTGAAATTTAAGAGATATTTAAAATAAAATTGTTGCCTAGATATTTAAGAATATTAAGTGTAAATTAGGAATTACAGTGCAGGTAAAATAATTCTGATGGGTACGTAATGTTATCATTTCAAGATGCGCTGATACTAAGTGCCTTTAGATATTTAAGAATATTAAGTGTAAATTAGGAATTACAGTGCAGGTAAAATAATTCTGATGGGTACGTAATGTTATCATTTCAAGATGCGCTGATACTAATTGCCTTTAGATATTTAAGAATATTAAGTGTAAATTAGGAATTACAGTGCAAGTAAAATAATTCTGATGGGTACGTAATGTTATCATTTCAAGATGCGCTGATACTAAGTGCCTTTAGATATTTAAGAATATTAAGTGTAAATTAGGAATTACAGTGCAGGTAAAATAATTCTGATACGTACCGTAATTGCAATGATTTTAATATGCACTGATACTAAGTGTCTTTAGATATAAATAACCTACCTACGCTTATTTTTGGCTAGAACTAATTATCGTTGAAAACCATAAAGAAAAGTAATAAAAAAATAACTAGACTTGTGTTATGGGAGCTAGTCACCGGATATACTACTTTTATACTTTTTTTTTTTGTAAATGTATACATATAATACATAGAAACAACCAGATCAGAGACAAATATCTAAGCATAAATACTTGTCTGAGATGGGAATCGAACCAACAACCCTGTGTTTGGCAGTCCGGCATTATGACCATTGTGCCAACTGGGTCGTCAAATTGTAAAATAAGTATACCGTGCGAGTGAGCGTTGCGACCCGCCGAATGAAGTGGACGCGTTCCGTTGCACAGGCGTCGTCGTAGTCTTACGTAGTAATGCAGCAATGTGTGCGAAGCAATGCACCGCAGACGATACCACGCGCACCTGAAGATTCAACACACATTATATTATTACATATTATGTTCTATGATGAGTGTTATGCAGTTTAGAACATATGGAACTGCTCCAGTTCTTATACAAGGGTAACTAATGTGAGTTCACCCTGTATATACTATACTAGTTGTCCGGCAAACGTTGTTTTGTCAGTTATAAAAAAATAGGAAAAAAAGACGTTCGATTCTTAGACGTAACGAATATACACAACATATTCATATAAATTGGTTCAGCCGTTTAGGTGGTGATAGGTAACCAACACCGCAACACGAGAATTTGATATATAGGAATATTACATGATTTTATTTAGTTTCAACTGTCCCGATTTTTGTCATCAAATCTTGCAAATTAAATTTAATCCACTTTCCGGTTATTTTTTTATGTATGTTCACCGATTACTCGAATACCGCTAAACGATTGATTGTTTTTGTGTTAGAAAGTGGATACGTCAGTTTAGTCCGAACTAAATTTTAGAACAAATGAAATTATACGGAATTTGGGAATCCCCAAATAAATGACCTGATTCTGTTCTAATCTAAATATAAGTGGAGGAGTATCCGCGTGTATGTTAACACCGATGGAGACTAAAGGACCCGTCGATATCAACGGCTCAGCAGGTGCCGTTGGCTTCTTCAGTTCTACCTGTTAAAGAAAATTTATATATATTACTGGCTAGCCAATGCCCTCTGTTTTGTCAGCATAGGAGTTGAATTTTACAAAATCCTTTCGTAGCTGAAGCCGACGTCATTATAGCTATATGTATGGCAAATTTTAACCCGATCTGTTCATTGTGTTGAGCTGTGCGTTGACATATTAGTCAATCAGGCATTTGAATTTTCTAGATTATCTTTTGTCAAAAGAATGCGGGTCAGAGAAATGATAATATAACTAGAATGCTTATGTACATAAAATATATTTAAACCTGTAATTTTTACTCAAACTTGCAACATACCCCAGAATACAAACTACAGATTCAAACGATAGACATCAATAACATAACATTTTGTTAGATACGCTCCAGAACGAAAATTACATCAAAAAAATCGGTGATTACACACGCACAAGACCTTTTGAGGTACAGAACTCTAACAATGTCATTGTGATCATCTAAAAAGCCGCTTCTTCCGTAAGAGTTCTTAATTATTTTACATGAAAATCAATCAAGTCGTCAATTTTCATTATAAGTCTTAGTAAAATGTCTTACCTCTGGAGCTGATTTCTTTCGGCTGCAAAAAAAAAGAAAATACAAATGTAAAAACACGTTTAGCATGTAAGCGTCACAGAGTATCTCGATCGAATTGAAATAGAAATTTAATAAAGCTATTTAATCAATATAAATAAATATGACATTTTACAAAGCGCCATCTATCCCCAAGATTAACAAGGCTCGTGTTATGGCAACAAAACAACTGATAAAATACTTTTATACCTTATTTTATTAATACTTATTATTATACTACAGTAACACAGTATTTGTTTACAAAAACAAATAATGTCCAGCAACGGAAATCGAACCAGCAACCGTCTGCTCAGGCGGGTGGACGTCCACCACGCCACCGTAATTGTTGCCTTGTAAAAAAGTTAAGGATATAGCTCTGATAAAATGTCCTATTTATCTACCTATCCATATTAATTGTTAGTGAATCCATATTATGAAATAACCTATTTCATAGAAAAATTTAATGCAAATGTTTTAAAATCACCCACATCTTTTACCTTTCACTTTTACTTTTTCTTTTTAAAATATTAAAAAGAAAAAAATATATGTCTTAATAAAAATGACTTGTGTTATACAATAGGCTTAATTAAGGTCATAGCACATTTCAAAATCCAACATTTTAAAAATTCAACATAGTGGTATTGAAGGATAAGCTCATTGGACCCACCCGGGACCCGACCAGCACCACATCGTCGCTCGGTTTCCACTCGTTCTGGACGGGTTGCGACCGCGTTGTCAACCAAAGTTGTAAATCAGTGTAGGTATAAGATAAAGTCAAACATTTATTTATCCATTGGGAAACATGCATGTATAAAATCACATTGTAACCTCTTAAAAACTAAGTTAGGATGTGTGCCTTCGGAAGGCGCCCACCATTAATGAGAATAAAGTACGGAACCTCAATATCCTCATCCTAACTTAGTTTTTAAGAAATTAATAAAGAAATGTTGACTTCGACTATAATAATAATTGAGATATAAGACAACGCATGGCGTACGAGCAACGGGTGGTCACCGCGTGGTACACTCGCCGTCCGCATGTGGTCAGCCCCCGAGGCGCTCCAGAATTAATGTAGTGAACGTAAAGCCATAGTATTCCATACTAAGAATAGTTACCGCTCGGGGCCTGGCGGTGGGTCTAATGAGCTATGACCTTTTTAAATCACTTACTGTGTTGGGCCGCGAACAAATTCTTTCAAAGTAGTGGGTTTGAAATCGAGACCACCTTTGAAATATTTCACTTTCTGAAAATAAGAAATATTTCTAATTAAAAAAAATTGGTGCGTGTACTTATGTACGCGCGTGAAAAGTTATACGTCCGTCAGTCTGTCCGTCCGTACGTCTGATATTTATTTTATCTGATATTTTGCGGGCAGCTTCAACCTGTTACTTCAAAGTTACAGTGAAACGCGCGCATATCAAAAATTTCAGTCTCGCAGCATCAACCTGTTTTATTTTTGGGTTACGCAGCTGCAACATGTGAAATTTATGTTACAGATGCGCTCGCATCATAAAATTTCACCCTCATCATTTTATCATAACGCGCCTTAAGAAGTATAACTTCAAAAATCTATTATAAGAAGAGAAACTGTCTACTTTTCATCGCAACAGGATTGGGCCAGTTTATTTAAAAATGAAACACAAACCGCTTCGCCAGCTTTAGGCGCCTCCTTCTTCACTTTAGGCTCAGGTTTCGGTAGCGTCTTGTACTGGAGCGACTTTGTAACTACGCTGAGGGTGACAGTAGTCGTCACCAACTCTAACACGGTCTTCGGTGTCGCCATAGATAACGTCCTCAGTTGTGACCGTAGACCGGTGTCACGTGTGTAACGATCCGTTGCAGACACTTCGAGCGTGTAGCAGGATATGTCGGCGAGACGCATCCGCCATGGGAACCCTTCCTTGGGTGCTTGAGTCACTGAAAGTTCAATATTATTTGAAAATGTATTTTATTATCTATAGCTATACTATTAGGGTATCGAGAACCGGAGACTTTTTTGAAAACCGGGATTTTCGGTACCAGCCTAAGCAAGAACCGGGATTTCCCGGGATTTTCAGTACTTTCGGGATTTTCCGGAATTTCGTGTAAAGCTTTGTAAGATGTTATATTTAGTTGCAATTTCTTTTTTTATTTAAAAAAAATGGTCTATAAAGACGGTTTTTAGACGATAAGTTTACGAAAACGACATAAGAAAATGATAAAAAAAATTAAACTTAAATATTTTTTCCGTTTAAGTACTTATTTCTTTTTTTTTCTTTATATATATTTTTTCCTTTAATAAGTCTTCTATTTGTCACTTGTCACCTTAACACAAGCCCAGATGAGCGATATTATCATAAATACTCTTGTTTCAGGAACGGAATGAATTCCGGTAATACGACACTTTTGTGTGAATGCAGTGTTCCATCAATTTATTAGATGTTATCACGTCAAAAAGTATAAGTAATTTATAATGGAATTAAAATGTAATGTTACCTAAGTAGTTTAAGTAATGAAAATTCATACAACGGATGTCACTAACGAAACCTAATTCGAAAGAGGTTAATGCGATTCTTAAATTCAACTATGACGGTACTTGTAGTGTAATTGGTAAGCGAACTTGAACGGTGAACTTGAACGAAACTCGAACTAGCATCTTGAATACTCAAGATGCTAGTTCGAGTTTCGTCTCAGTAGCAATTTTTGAAGACGCATTTTTCCTTAAAAAATATTTTCAGATAGCCCAGTGCAGGCCGGCCATTCACTATAAAAAATGAAAATAATAGGAATACAATGTATAATAGTAAAAAAAATATTATTTTAACTTTTTTCATTATGTATCACACGAAATATATTTTTCCCGAAAATTCCGGTTCTTAGGTTTTTAATTCCCGTTTCTTTTGCTGATCATAAGTATCGGAAAATTCCGGGAGTTTCGGTACCGGGATATCCCAATTCTATAACCCCATATACTATATTATAGACGAACAATAGTTAATAGATTGTTACTTATAAATTAAAATACACGTCACATGAAAAACTCCTTACTTGAATATGGCGTTTGTTTTTACTTTATACTTTAGAAGTTTGATTTTATAATTTTGAACAAAAATAATGTTCAGGTCGTGTTCAAAAATGTAAAATTTAAAAAAAGGTAAAATTTAACAAAAAAAAATTAAAAAATTTAATAAATAAATATTAATCAACTAAGAAAAACTTACTTTAAATTGGTGAAAAAAAAACTTAATTCATATTTAATTCATTTCCCAAACAAATAAAACTGTAATGAACTATACCCTGTAAATAAACTATACAAATAGCTTTGCGAAATAAACTTTACCATGCCTGCTACTTTCGGCTTCATGGTAAAACGTTATCAGCCGCACTCATAAATGCTACTAAGCACGTTGTTAATTAATGATTTGCAATGCTTACCATCAATCTTTCTATCTGGTATAAGAGTAGGCCCATCATGATTGATCTCATGCCAGAAATTCTTCGTTATAAGACTTGAGAACAGGAATATTCGGCCCAGACTGAAAAATATTATTTACACAAAGGTATAATAAAAAAGGATTTATTCCAAAATAGCATGGGGATAAAGTATGTATGTGATTAGAATACTTTATCCCCAAAACGAATATTGACGTACATGTGCATGTGACTGCGAACGCTGTCGTTAGTGACGTAAACCTACGTCAGGTCGAGCTCCACGTCGACGTCAGTCGTACAGTAAGTATGCGTTCAAATTTAGTAGTGTGCCTTTCAATTGCGTTCGTTATCGTGTCACAGTCCACCGCGGACGCTGTCGTCATAGTGACGTACACCAACGTCAGGTAGAGTTCTACGTTGACGTACATGTAACGCAAGTGTTGCCAGTTGTACAGTAAGTATGCCTTAGTTACCTCAGTGCCAGAACACATTGAAACTCGCTAGCGTGCGACTCCATAGCGTCCCTTATCGTGTCGCAGTCCACCGCGGATGGTGTCGTCTTAGTGACGTACACCAACGTCAGGCCTAGCTCTACGTTGACGTATATGTTACGCAAGCGTTGCCAGTTCTACAGTAAGTATGCCTTAGTTACCTCAGTGCCAGAACACGTTGAAATTCGCTAGCGTGCGACTCCATAGCGTCCCTTATCGTGTCGCAGTCCACCGCGGATGGTGTCGTCTTAGTGACGTACACCAACGTCAGGCCTAGCTCTACGTTGACGTATATGTTACGCAAGCGTTGCCAGTTCTGCAGTAAGTATGCCTTAGTTACCTCAGTGCCAGAACACGTTGAAACTCGCTAGCGTGCGACTCCATAGCGTCCCTTATCGTGTCGCAGTCCACCGCGGATGGTGTCGTCTTAGTGACGTACACAAACGTCAGGCTTAGCTCTACGTTGACGTATATGTAACGCAAGCGTTGCCAGTTCTACAGTAAGTATGCCTTAGTTACCTCAGTGCCAGAACACGTTGAAACTCGCTAGCGTGCGACTCCATAGCGTCCCTTATCGTGTCGCAGTTCACCGCGGATGCTGTCGTCATAGTGATGTACACCAACGTCAGGCCGAGCTCAAAGTTGACAAACATGCGACGTAGGCGTTCGTGTAGGGCAAGCATCTGGTCGCTTGACCATAGCCATTGGGTTTTCTCCTTGTCCTGAAAGAAATAAATGTATTAACAATTTAGAAAAAAAAGATACATAGTGAGCCCACAATGGAGTATGATCTGTTTGCACTTATTTGAATTTAATGACGTTTCATGCTCTTTGCTCTTTACAAATTGTCGGAAAGGTAGTATCTCCGCAAAAATAATTCTATTCTTGCAAAAATTGTAAAATCTCCTTAGCAGTATAATATAAAGAACAATAATTTAATTTATACGTAAAACCATGATTTGTAACAACTGCCTCCGATCAGTATAATGGACGATAAGTGACATGAGCTCTCTATAACTACCAAAGCAGAATGTGTACTCTAATATTTTACCTGGTTAGGTGTGTGTTTGGCGTCTCTGCTTTCAGCTTTATCACTAGAGGTGGCGCTGCGTGTGCGCATATGTATCATATCCGCACCGGAACCTGTTTTACTTCCACCCCTTCCGCTTGATGACTACAATACAAAAAATATATATTTAATGGTATGCTCCGAGGTTTATTTTTTTTTTAAATAAAAATGAAAGTGTTATGCCTCGATAGATAGCAGCATTTTTACATCAAGGAAGGTAAAAAGAAACTGAAAAATCTATGCGTCGTTTACAAGCGTGGCTGTATGGGCCCACTCAGGATTCTTTGCCTTCCCTGACTGAGTAAAAATATATATATAGTAAAAATATATATACTAGACAGATAAATGGTCTACCAAGCGATCTATCAAGCGATTCGTTACATTCATTAGCCTTTTACTTCATAAAACAGTCTCAATAGATGGTGAATTCAAGGCAAAGATTGCCTTTGGTCAAGGGCATGTCAAAGTTTATGTTTCTCCTCGTCAATATGTAACATTACATTAAAGCGCTATGGAAACTAATTTTAAAAGGGAAAAAGAGAGATTGGTATAAAATACTGATATGACTGTTATCAAAGAGCAACACTCCGCGGTTTCCCGTGGGAATATTGGGATAAAAAGTAGCATATGTTACTCTCAATTAATCAATGTATCCTCATATCAAGCTTCATCAAAATCGATCCAGTAGTTTCGGAGCCTATTCGTTACAAACAGAAAACAAAAAAATCTTTACTATTTATAAAAGTAAATAAACATATATAAGAACTTACAGGAGGTGTTGCTCTTCTACGCAAAAAGAACTGCGTACTCGATGCGGTTTTCAAAGGTATTTGTGGGGCTGATTCTGTAACTAAAAATGTATTTTAGTCATCGTCACTCTTTGCTTGACGGAAAGTAGTGTTTGGCTATGAAGTTAATTTTTGAATGAAGCACTTTTTCCTGTACCGTAGGTGCTGCCTGTGAAGTCATAGACGTGGCGGTGTATTGTAATCAATAGACAAAAAATAGCAAATTTATTTTGCAAAAATACTTATTTTGTGACATTTAATAATGCAAAAAATATAATGTATACATAGGTAGTTTTTATTAAACTATACCATTCCAACATATTCAATACTATCAGCGCTCCGCGGTTTCACCCGCGTTACTCCCGATCTCGTAGGAATATCGAAATAAAAAATGGTCTATGACACTCCCAATTAATCAATGTATCTTCATACCAAGTTTCATCAAAATCAGTCCAATAATTTCGGAGTCTATTCAATGCAAACAAACAATGAATCTTTCCTCTTTATAATATTAGTGTAGAATTTATCGTTACAACTGTCAAGATCTTAATTAAACCTTTTGCCACGCAGGCGGGTGTTTGCCCGACTGCGTGAGCCACTGAGGTCGTTTAACTTCAACTCACCAGTGAAATTCTTAATTATAGGTTTGTAAGCCAGCCAGGCTATAAAGAGGGGGTCTACAGCTACAGCTGTGGGTTCCGTCCATACACCAATATAGTCGAAGGAATATGGCACAGGTTCCAAGCACCATTGCACCGCTAAACGGAGGTATGGGCTGAAAATATTTTTTTATTAAATCTTCACGGAGTTTTTTTGTATTATATCGCTAACGAGTTGCGTTCTGCGGGTTTAACTGCGTAAGTCCCAATCTCACCATAAAAGTAGGCTATGGTACTCTCATGGAATCAAACTATCGTTATACCAAGTTTCGACAAAATCAGTCAAAAACGACAAAATGAAACTTGTTAGCAAGGAAGTCAGGTTCTTGAAATTGCTAAATGTGTTATGCCATCAGGATCAGATAAAGAAAATGAAAAACACGTGACATTAAATGTTTATATCTAAATAAGTACTTTAAATTTCATTGTAATGTATAAAAACGTAGAATTTTATTATATTTTTTCTATTTGTGTTATGCTCAAGTATTGCCTTGCTATTATTATTTCTAAATTACTAAGGTAAAAATCTCGATAAAAGAGGTATTTTTGTCTGACATTTTTCTATTCATCAATAGCAGACAATCTTTATTTTAATTAGTAGTTCGTCTTTGGCAAGGTATGGTTAATAATAACTAAAAGATGTATAGTATATTACCTTGGCGTAGGCGCATCAGGAGCGGAGAATAGCCAGGCCTGTTTCACTTCACCCTTTTCTGTACAATAAAAAAATAACAAAAATAATTACTACCCGCGGCTCCAGACTACTCAAGGGAAGAAATCAAGGGATTTTTTTAAACCGCTCTTCAAGACCCAATGCCAAGCTATAAGGGATATCGAAAAATGCTGAAAGGAGTCCCGTGCCCTATTTTGACAAAAACTAAAACAGCATCATTCGATTTTTTGAATAAAAAATTACCCTAGGCAGGAATCGAACCTGGTAATTTTGCGAAAAATATTCACCTGTATTTTTGTATCAATCCAAAGTGTTGCTGATAAATATCAATTGCTAGAAGCAAACATGGTATGACAAATGAAAGGGAATTATCATTTTTCTAGTTTTCTCTGATTGCACACTTTTACAAATATCTGATATTAATTTTAACTTGCTAGGTCCACCCGTTAGGACAGATGGACAAGAAAGTGATCTTTTAAGGGTTACTTTTTTACCTTTTAAGGTACGGAAAATGAAAGTGTCGGTTATGAATGAACCATCAATTATTGCCCTGTTTTCATATGAATAATGGCATTAACGACCGTGTCCAGAGGAAATAACTTGTCAAAACGTATGGAGCCTACCAAACCTCGGGTTTCATCAAGATATGGCTTGTCCTGCACCTTTACTACCCTCTCAGCAAAGTCAATCATGTCCAGAGTAAAGAACTCGTTAATACTTGTTAAATTTCATTAAAACAATATTTAAAAATAAACTAAGGAAATGCTAAGTAGCATTTTACTCACTTTGGTCATGTAGAGCGGTGGCCTTAGCACATTGTAATATCAGGATATGTGTTTGTATATGAGACGTTCTGTATCCTCTTATCACCATATCTTCTAACGTAATGTCTATGGCTACTAATTCTGTAAACGATTTTAAAATATTATTAAATCTATCGCTAAAAGTAGATATTTTTGTGCGAAGTATAGAAAATAATATAAATAAAATTGAAAAAAATCGAGTGTATATGGTGACCGCCAGGGTGGCGATATCACTCAAGATATTTACACCAAACTATGCCCATACTTCAGAGTGACCGCCAGGGTGGCGATATCACTCAAGATATTTACACCAAACTATGCCCATACTTCAGAGTGACCGCCAGGGTGGCGATACCACTCAAGATATTTACACCAAACTATGCGTACTTTGGGAAGCTGTATTTCATCATGCTGTTTCAGAACACAAAAATACAAAAATAGGTTTAAAAATAAAGTTTTGGTAAGAAATGCATACCTTCATCATTGATTGCATCATGAGCAAGTGATGTGAAACGTAACGCATTCGAAAAAGACTCCCGGAATAATGACATGGGCACTTCAAGCGCTGCGTATAGCCGCGCGAAAGAACCGCATACATTCGCCTCAACTATAAACATACAATAATAAGTTAATATGTATTGTCAGACAACCATAATATGCTATGTAAGAGCGGTGTTATATACAGGTCGCGCGACGAATCATGACCCCAATCGGAATTTGGTGGGGATGGTTTGCGCATGTACAATTGCGCACAGAATTATTACAGCCAAATCGTCATACTTAATCGTCAAACGGGGGCACGTTTATTATTTAATTAGAAAATTAGGCAACGTATTACATCTGAACCAAAAAGGCAAAGAATTTTTTATGTATTAGGTTAACCAATTTTTTCAATTTATACCTAGGTAAATTTAGGTGTGGGTGCAATGGGTTCTATGTACGCGATAGCACTTAGACGCCTAAAGACGTGCGGGAGCGGGACAGAGCGCGGCTAGAAACGTGTGTGCGGAACAGAGCGCGGTGGTATGAGCAACTGATCTTCCCTTCACTCCTTCCTTCACCACTTCCCCGCCGTCAAACGGAACTAAAAGTTGAGTTCTGCGCATACCCTTTCCACTTGAGTTCATCATTCGTTGCGCAACCTGTACCATTGTTAATCTACGAAAATACTTACCAACTTTGATTGAGTATCCAAGTAGCACACTTTCTTTCTTTGTAAAAAGATGACTATTCAGCAATTTGTGCGCGACGGCCTTAATTTCTGTGCGAGCGCACGGCCGCATTTCTTTTTTAGTTTGTGGTGTGATTGCGAAAGCAACAGACGTGTTTACTGTAACGTGGAGACGAGCGCCTTGCCATATTGTCGACGCGTCTTCGGGCATTTGACAAGCTGCTGAACATACTCTGAAAGTTTACATTATGGTGTATTAGCAATGTAGAACAGTTTCACCCAAGTAAGTCCCAAACTCTTATTAATATGAGGATAATAAGTAGCCCATGTTACTACCAAGGATCAACTACACTCCACGGCCGCCTCCCCCTTCAAAATTCATATCCATTAATTTGCCTTCATCCCACTAAAATTTCCTCAATGTGCCACCAGTAGGACATCAACGATGCTGCGGACAAACTTGCCAGAAGGAAATCGAGCTGCGTACCTACGGGATCCTCCCCAATGATACCGCTTCTCTTCTCTTAGGTACTAACAGCAAGTTGTCGGCAATCAAGGGAAGCACTACGCAATCCAAGCCAAAACTAGTTAAGACGATGCTCCGTCTAAAAAGGTGTAACGCACAAAGGCGAACACAATAACGGACACTGCCCAAAAAATAACGAGCGTGTGGGAGCATGTTTGTCTAACAAAGAGACCATCGCGCACACAATCCTAGAGTGCGACAGCCTGGCAGCCTACCGAACCGACATACTTGGCAACCCAACAAAACTCCGAGACCCCAAGAAGATTCTGTACTTCTAATCAGAGATGGGGTGTCATTGAAGTAGCAGTCGAAGATCAAGCAGAGTGGGTAGAATGATTGCCTGAGTGCGGAAATCGGAGCCCAAAAGTTTAGGACATCGTGTGGTACGTAGAAACTTTTTTCACAGGTCATTAAAAAAAATTACATCTTAAAAGCGTGCAATATAAAAATTCCCTTTTGACGTACGTAACCCTAAAAAGCATCGAGGCGAGTGCTAAGCCAGTCTCGCAAACTCATAAATCAATTTCTTATTTATAATATTAGTGTGTTAATGTTATTATTACCTGACTGGATACAAAGGTCCGTTTACAACCACAACACTCTTGGGTAAATCTAGGTCTAAATATAAACTTGGTGGGGTCGGTCGTTCCGATAGTGAATGGTCCCATGGTGAGAGGCGCACACGCAGACCTATTAAAATAATACATGGGTTAAGATTACCCTTCACAACTATAGAAAAATAACCGGTCAAGTGCTAGTAGGACTAACGCACGATGGGTTCCTCACCACGTTGTATGAGAGCCCTACGTACAAAAAAATGTGTTCTTTTTTTAGTATTTTACTAATCCGGTGACAGACAGACGGGCAGACGGACAGTGAAGTCTTAGTAATAGTGTACCATTTTTACCCTTTGGGTACGAAGCCCTAAAAAATGCAACGTGCAACCTTCTACCACGCATATCCTGCGTGGTAGAAGGTTGCAGGTTTAATTCCCGCCTCAAGAAATATTTATGTAAAGGTCTGAATGTTTCTGTAGGTATATTAAAGTATATTTTTCCAAAATAATAGTATATACGTATTGTATCCGTTGTCTATTTCACAAAAGCTTTAGCTAGACAAAAGCTTTAGCTAGGGACAAGTTTAAGTTATTTAGGGACTAGGGACGGCGCTGTGCGAATTGTCAAAATAAATTCTATTAGATTTAGCTAATCTGAATAATAAATCATTTATTTCTCAACACAATACATACAATACACATCAAATTTAAAATAGGATAACTATTTATGCTAACTAATCTGACCTCCATAGTTAATCCAACCTTTTCGTTGGAAGGAAAAGGTAAGGATCAAGGCTACCTTAGCTAAATTCTTTATCGCATTTTTTCTAGGCGCTGTACTACTTTTTCTAGTTTTTTTGTTTGTTATTTTTATGTGTATGTACAATAGGGGACAAAATTGCATGACCACCGTCACTAAGTTAAGGTTAAGTTAAGTATAATTTATGTGCTGAATAAGGTCAAAAGTCCAGAAGTATTTCAATGTATAGTAAAAACACTTTTATTATACAAATTTTATAGTCGTTAATTTAAGATATCTTTCTTCAAAGTAATTTTTCACACTTGAATTTATTGGAGGTGATAAGCCGTGACCGCACAGTCCAGAAAATAAAATTTTATTTATTTATTTCTTGGTATGTTATCGCTATGTTTTAATAACGATTAAATTTTAATACTGGTGGCTTTTAATGACATCAATTCTGAAGGAGATTTCTATGAAAAATATGTATGTAGATTTACCTAAAGATTCGAGTGTTATACGTCTTTGGGGTAAATTTTCAGTGAGTGCCTCACATTCTTCTACTGTTAGCACTCGGAGTGAAATTTCTGAAATAACATAAAAATATAAGACTAGCAGCGCTCCGCAGTTTCACCACCGTAACTCCCGATCCCGTGGGAAAATCAGGATAAAAAGTAGCCTATAGCCTTCCTCGATAAATGGACTATCCAACACAAAAATAATTTTTCAATTCGAACCAGTAGTTCCTGAGATTAGCGCGTTCAAACAAACAAACAAACAAACTCTTCAGCTTTATAATATAAGTATAGATATGTCTATGCGAGGCAGGAGGCTGTTGTAAACAACAGATTGATTTGATTGGTACAATTACCAGATTTTTATCCACGGTTTCACCCGCGTAACTCTCAATCCCGTGGGAACACTGAAGTAAAAATGTCATTCTTAATTAATCAATGTATCCTCATACCAACTTTATCAAAATCGGTGCAGTAGTGTCGAAGCCTATTCAAATCAAACAAACAAACAATCGAATATTTTCTCTTTATAATATTAGTATAGATAATAGATCTAAGTTTCGTAGATCTTATAGCTTCAGAGCTTTCTTGATGAGTTTTTTCTCTTTTATATTTATAGATTTACCTGGTGTAGGTATAGGAGGTAATTCTTGATAGATAGTCTTGAATACAGACAAGCGGTGTATGAGAGTCATACATACGAACACTTCCACCGGTTTTATTGTTATTTTCATCATTGATTCTTCCACCCAATCACTGTAATAAACGAGAGGAAAATTCAATTACTTCATGCTGAAAATGCGGAAGGAAAATTACTACTCTGTACCTATATTTTCTTTTCTTAGTAGCACTGTACGTGTTCTAAATTATACTATTTTTTTTAAACTTTAATAACTTTATGCTAAATTTTATACGTAGCGTACTTTAATTTCAGTAAAGCCATTTGTTACAAATCTAACGAAACCTACAAACATTTGAAAATAGGTCACACAGATGGCATAAGAATAAAGAAAATATATTTTACTTATTATACGCGCTTTTTTCAGTTTCAAATTAATATTAGGTTACATTTGAAATTGGCGTTTTGTCGTACTGACCACTTTGATCTCAAATATCTCTTCTTTGGTTAGGGATTCCAATTTCAAATTTATACAGCTATTTATTCATACATTTGTATTTCGAAAACAGTAATTCATTTGTTTTGTCCTCGTTTGGTTTTTTCTTTGCGTCACGCAGTTTACAAAATGGAAAACTTGAAATATCGCGTTATTTACGAGTACGAGTTCCACCGTGGTACCAGTGCTGCAGAAACGGCTCGAAGGATTAATGATGTGTATGGCGGCGGTGTCGCAAAAGAAAACACAGTGCGTTTTTGGTTCCAACGTTTTCGTTCTGGAAATTTCGACCTGCAGAACAAGCCCCGTGGACGGCCGGAGACTAAAGTTGCTAATGAAGAATTGAAAGCTATTGTGGAAGCATATCCATCGCAAACCACGTCCGAGTTAGCTGCAGGCTGCGGTGTTAGTGATAAAGCTGTTTTAATCCACTTGAAGCAAATTGGAAAGGTGAAAAAGCTTGAAAGGTGGGTACCTCATGAATTGAGTGCAGCAAACCGACAAACGCGCGTCAACTGCTGCGTTACATTACTCAACCGGCACAATAATGAAGGGATTTTAAATCGGATCATTACCTGTGATGAAAAGTGGATGCCTGTACGATAATCGGAAACGCTCATCGCAATGGCTGAATCCTGGCGAACCGGCCAAATCTTGCCCCAAGCGAAAATTGTCTCAAAAAAAGTTACTTGTGAGCGTTTGGTGGACTAGTGCCGGTGTCGTTCACTACAGCTTTCTTAAATCTGGCCAGACGATTACAGCAGATATCTATTGTCAGCAACTGCAAACCATGATGGAAAAGCTAGCTGCTAAACAACCGAGGTTGGTCAATCGCTCTAGGCCACTGCTGCTTCAGGACAACGCTAGACCACACACTGCACAACAGACGACTGCCAAATTAGAGGAGCTTCAATTGGAATGTCTAAGACATCCACCGTACTCCCCAGACCTGGCTCCAACAGATTACCATTTTTTTCGAAATTTGGATAACTTATTGCAAGGGAAAAAATTCAACTCCGATGGGGCAGTCCAAAGCGCCTTCAAAGATTTCATTGATTCTCGTCCTAATGGTTTTTTTAGTAAAGGGATCAATGAACTACCTATGAGATGGCAAAAGTGCATAGATAGCAAAGGTACATACTTTGATTAAATAAATATATTATAATTTAAAAAAAAAAGACTTTATGTTCCTCCCTTACAAAACGCCAATTTCATATGTAATGACCTAATATTTCACCTTAAGTATGTTTTTTAACAGGAGCTAAAGATTATTAATGCTCAAAAATTAAAGTCGGTAAAGTATAAGGTTAAAAATATCGGTGGCGCCATCTAGATATAAGGGGTATAAACTGTATAAATAGTGGTAACGCCATCTAGAAATAAGGGGTATAAACTGTATAAATAGCGGTAACGCCATCTAGAAATAAGGGGTAGCAATATATGGTATAATTCTTAGTAAATACTAGTGTTAGTTACAAAAGCATTGTGACTGAGGTGGGGCCACAACGCAGTACATAAAACACCCCCTCCAATGTCCAAGGTATGATTTACGAGGCTACTGATGCTGCCATCGCTGTTCCAGACTATTCGTCAGTAAAAAATAATTAAGCTGAACCTCTAACACGAAAAAAATAAGTACTAACCTGTATTGAAAATCAATGGGCGGACTTTCATAAGGGTTTGTATCAGTTGATGGTGGCATTCGTTCATGACTGTACTCTATAAAGACAAGTGGCCCCATCCGAGTCCAAAAATCATTATCCTCATTCTTCTGTTCTTCGGTCACACAAGTCGGTTCTTCGGGGATGCCGAAATCAGACATCTGAGTTTCTGTATCGTGTCGTTCTTTATGTTCCGTCTGTTATTTAGAAGGGTAAGTATTTTTTATCAATAAGCAGAATCCCTATCTACGAGTTGTTTACGCAAAATCATAGTAGTTCGTCGTCCAGGGGTCGATTATCAGATGGACGAAGGTGATAAGCCGTTCGCCCTCGATATTGTTTAAAAAGGGTAAAGTGACTGTTTGTTAAGAATTTAACTTGACGACGGACTATGGGTAGTCATAGGGACTGTAGACAGAAGTTAAAACAAAAAAATACGCTAACAATAATCACTCCACGCGTCTTAACAAGTATTATTTAATTCTCTAATTAAGTCAATAAAAGAATAATGGCAAACTTCGATCAAAAATTACTTGTTTGCAAGGAGGTTCTTGAAGTTCTTTTATGTGTGATGGTGTCAGAAAATGAAAAACACGTGACTTAAATGCTTATATCTTTTTACACATTTCGTTTTTCTTTTTCACGAAATACTATCAATTTCATTGTAATCTAGAATGTATTTGTGTGTATAAGCTGAAGTATTGCCATGCCATAATTCTTTAAGGCACAAACGTAATCACATAACATATAGTTTTGAAGATTTATACGGCGCGGCGCCAGCAACTTTAATTCTAGCTATTCAGGGCTAACGCACACACATTGTTTGAACAGAAAAATATAAAAAAAAACAGTCACATATCTCTTGCTTAGTCACGCGAGCAGCGGTATAATATGTATCAAAATTTTGCTTTGCAAGAAAGAAAGATAATTTCGCTTCGGCTAAACTGGGACCTTGGATTATTCAACTATAACGAAGAAACTTACGCATTTGAAATAAATGAATATATTATATTGGTATTTATTTTTTATTTGGAACATTCTAATTTAGTTTTTTATTATTATAATTGTATCATTTATTCCTTCTATTTTTATTAAATTAATTTTAAGATTTTATTGAAATACACCGGGGTGATGAATATATTGCAGGACATTGCGCACAGCGCCACTATTACTAGCTAAGCAGCCGGGGTTTACTTAGAATATGTGATCGACAATAACAATAGAATACATCATTTCAATAAAATGAGCAGCTAAGCTAAGTTAATTTAATCTTTTTTTTCCGGTAGATGTCACTCAATCGTAAATAAGAAAAAATATTTCCTTAATTTAGACTCAGAGGGACGTGGCCCATGTGGCTTTGTAGAGATCATCAATATGTTAAAGAATTCCTATTTTTATGATTATCCACGGTATTTATAGTATTTTAAAGTACGAGAAAATTAAAAAGTTCAATTATATGTCGACTTGCACGCACAGCCAAAAATAAATACGTTTAAAACCTTAAACATGAACCTTAAAGAACTGTCAAAGTATCAAGTGATTAAAAAATATGTTGCATATGGTTATTGAAATAGAATTAAATTTGGGATAACCCGTTAAATGACGTTTAAGCACAATCTCAAGTAATACATTTTTGACACAATTTGAAACTCGATTTTAGAATACCTTAGTCATCTCTGTTTAATCGCGAGTTCATTTTTTTTCTATTAATTGTTGGGCCACGGGTCTCTAACTAGGGGTCGTGATCCAACAATTTTTTTTGGTTCCTTTTTAGCTTGGAGTCCAGTGAACCAACTGGCTGGACAGGGTAGTTGGATCACCACCCCGCACTCTTAAAAACACCAAGTTAAAATAACCCTTACAATGTCAGATGAGCGATAGCATTCGTCAACAGCGGTCGCGACTTCGACATCTGTGAACTGATCTTCGGGCCAAGTCCAGGACGATTGCGGTTCTGATCCTTGGATTTTACAAAGATATACTGTTGGTTCTTCGTTTACCTGGAAGAGATGACAATTATAAAGTTGAGTTTTGGTGCCTACATGTTCTTATCTACGGGCTGTTTTCCGTAACCTCTTTGATTAGCTCCTTTTTGCATGAGGATGGGGAGGTTTGACCAGCACCTATACTACCCTCTCAGCTCAATCGACCGTGTCCAGAAAAAATAACTCGTCAATACCTCAGGAGCCAACTAAGCCGACGGTTTCATAACGATCATTTCCTTCACCGTAAGAGCGATGTCAATTAGTGCACGTATTCGAACCCATGACCTTCGAAATGAAAACCGATGTATATCGACTTTAATTCCGATGCCCCGCACTAATTCAACTCCAGTTTTATTGGTGGCTACCCAGAATTTTTCGTGAATATTTACTTATAGCCTATAATGTTTTTCATATAATAATCATATCATTTATTCAATATCAATATTAATTTTGTATTTGAATAAGCTTAATATTGAGACATCGAGTGACAAACAAACAAGCGTTTTTCCTTTACGATACTGAGCCCTAAAAGCTATAATAACTTGAATGGTCCACTTACCGCATTATAATCCATATGTCCACAAACACATTTTCCTTTTGATAGCACAGTAAGGTTTCTTGTTGCAATAAATACCCTCGTAACAGTCGGTGCACAAATGTAGCTCTTTATGGCCGCGTGGTTTGCCGTTATTTCGAGAAATGATCGGGCGCGTTTACGGGAATTACCCTCATTTTCTATTACCTGTAATTAATTTAATCTACACTTAATACTATAAAGAGAAATGATTTTTTGTTTGTAATTAATAGGTTCCGAAACTACTGGCCCGATTTATATAATTAATTGGGAGTAACATAGACTTTTTAATACGATATTCCCACGGGATCGGGAGTTGCCGGGAGTTGAACCAGCGTGGGTGAAACCGCGGAGCGGTTGTGGGCTTTTGTTATGGCCAGACAACGGATATAATACTTATACATACAGAACCACCCAAATGTACAGAAACAAATAGTACACAAATACTTATTCGACGGGAAATGAACCCTCAACCATCTGCGTCGCAAACGGGTGTTCGCACTCCACGTCAACAATATGGTCTGGTATTACAGTAAGAAGTAAAAAAAACTAAATAATTATATCAGCTTTTCTTTGTTCTAAACCTACGGCAAAATAGTTGCATGGAATGGGATGTATCAATTTCGCTTAATACCTGTATTTCCATGAAAAATCCTTATTATTTACTCTGAGTTAACCGTTAAAATTAGGGTACCGAAAGAACAAAACCGAAACGAATGTGTTCTTATGTACTCGGGCCTCTATCCGCTCCATGAATTTCTTGTGCCTTCTCATTGGTGGGCGCGTTCCGAAGGCACAGATAATTTACAAGACGTTTCAGAGTGATGTTATGCAAATTGTATGACTCTAAATGAATAAAGAATCGTTATTTTGATTTTGGTCCTATTTCGTTTTCTAACTTCCTCGTTGCGAGATGCGATCGCGTACCTTGAAAACGAGAGACACATCATCCAGAAAGGCGGTAAAGTTGACAGGTATAGGAGCCGGCGCTGTCGGCGCTTCATCGACGTCGTCCCGGTCAATCCATGTAGGTAACCACGACCACGCCCACTCGGACCAACTTTCAGATTGGGTAGGTTCCGATGCTGACGATGCGTTATCTGGGTGGTAAATAAAATTGTTATAAACTAACGGTTTATTCTTTTTTGTAATTAAGGCTGTAATTTAACCAACCACTGAAGTGGAGTGGAAATCCGGGTCTATGTAGCGAAAGTAGGGTGTAAAAATAAAGGTTCCACCCGTATGGTTGCCCATAGGGTAGAAAAGCAAAACAATGGATATTTCTTTCTGTTAAGGCTTCATGTGGCTTGTGCATATAGCCAGTCAAATATACAATTTGCACAAAGTCAAAGTAACAACTTTTTTTTTACTTAAAATTACCGCTACTGTCGCCGATGTAGCGCTTAACCCCATTTTAAAATAACCTTATAACTAACTATGCATGAATCTAAAATTAAAATTAAAAACTAACAATGTAATTATTTTTTCTCAGTATGTTTACTTTTTCATTTTTAACATTTCCTTCTTTTTTTAACTTAACTCAATTTCTATTCCCTTTTTTTCACACTTTTTTATACAATAGACAGCACAAAAGTAAAAAACATTAAAATTTATAAGAAATTAGGTGCGCACTTGTGTTAGTTCCGATTTTAACTTTTTTTTCCAATTTTTTTTATATTTTCTCACTAAGATTAAATCTCATATCATATCTCCCACAAATATTTCAAAATCAAAATTAGCCAAAGAAAGAGAACCCGTGTGCTGTCCTAAACGGGTGGAAATCAGCCATTTACTTACTTTGCGGAACGTTCTGTGTTGAAGTTGAACCCTTAGGCGCAGGAGTCGGTGGTTTAACGTCGACTGATCTCTCTCTTATCAATCTCAGTAACAATGTTAGTTGGTCACTCGTCACTCCCCAGGCCAGCTTTGACGATTGCATATGGACGTTTAGACTTCGAGCTCGGCGAGTGTTCGCTGATACCAGTTTTGTAAGTACCCTATAAGAAACACAACGTTTAAGGGATGATTTACATTAGACCGGGCCGGGCCGTGGACGTGGCCTCAACGGGGCACGGATTTGAAACGTTACATACATTTTTGAAGCAATTTAGGTTACATCGTGTCCTGTCCGACCCTGTTCACGACTCGGCCCGCACACGGCCTATAAATCATCCCTTAAGGTGATTGCGTAGTAACGACCCACCAAAAATATAAAACAGTTACTAGAATTATATTTAACAAAGCAAAGATACACGGGAGGCTTGATTCTTAGAGGTTGGATTAGTTAAATTTGTTGCAATTGTATTAACTTTACCTTAAACCGCGGAGCTGGCATGCGCAATTTTTTGCAATTTGTATGTGACATATTTTTCTACATTTTAGTACAATTTCAAGATATAAGTAAAAACCTCTGTTGTTTCAAAATATAAATGTTTTCTCACCTCAATTCCAATTGGCACCTATAAAGCAACGGTTCCTGATAGAACCTGATCTTTCCATCGGAGTCAGCTCGATCGAGACATAAAGTCAGGTCGTCTAAGGCAACCAATCTTCTGATTAAAGGTTGACTTTGGTCTATATCTGAAAATTAACAACGAATTAAAAACTAGCTGTTGCCCGCGACTTCGTACGCATGGTAGTTCTGTTTTATGTACCCAACCTACCCCTTAATTCACTCTGAAACCGCATCAAAATCCGTTGCGTAGTAATTTTTCCCGGAAGGTTTGCATATGTCCCGATCTTGTGGGAAACTACAAAAATGAGCTATTTCCTTTGATTTGCCATGCTATGTTTGTTTTCAGGAATCGATTGATATAATAATATGGAATAAATATTTCTTTGAAAAATTTACTGGTTTGATTCGAAAGATCTAATGATGTAGTTTTAGTTTTTGTCAAAATTGTGGAGGATGCGACGCCGTTCAGCATCGTCGGTCGGTGGCAGCCACTCGCTACAGTAGTGTCCGAGACTCGTTACTTGTGGTCGCTACGGGCCACACAAGACGGATTAGTGGTGGCTTCCGAACACCTGTGGCTGTCGCTCGCTTCTGACAAAATCCATACAGATGTAGCGGTAGCGCGCGACCGCAACCGGTGGCTGTAGTCTGTGGCACATTTGCGCCGAGAATTAGCCCTTAAGGCCCGTTTAAAAAATCTACCCTATATATATAGTATCAAGCTTACCTGCAAAAGCAGGTTCCCAATCAGCCCCCGCGCTATCGACCGCCAAATGCTTAACATTCAACGACATGACAATGTCATCGTGTACATATTTGACAATCAAGTGATGGACTCGTAGGGCAATGTTGCTGACTATACGACGTACTAATGCTTGCATGTAGCCAGGTGGCGCTTCTACTACATGAGCCTTTGGACTGGAATTTTAATATATATTTATTGGATTTATTTCAAATAAGTGAAAACTTCTTATAAATCGATGAACACCGGCATTCACAAAAAAAGTGTGACGTCATCGCTTACGTTCCGTATTGACAAGGTAACCATAGCAACGTTTTGTCGTTGCTATGGTTACCATCGATGTTTCAATCACTTTAAATTATCGTCCGTAAATCGACTTTACAGACAACCAGTAGTTTTTTCAGGTAAATGAATGGTGTTTGAGTTTCACATCGTTTTTCCTTGAAATATTTTCAGAGTAAAAAGATACTTACGCATAAAAATTATAAAATATCAAATAACTAAAGCGGTCAGTTTTTCCTAAACTAGTTTGAAATCGCTCAATAGATAGCGCGTTCATTTACCATCTCTGGTGAACGGGTCATAAAAATTATAATAAAACTAGAATGCTTAATTAAAATTGTATATCAGTACAAAATGGGTATTTACTGGGCATAGACTTTCAGTTTTATATATCCAGTGACTTATGGTGAGTTATTGGTGCTGCCTACTATTACTACTATTAAACTAGTCCCCCCTTATTTTAGTTTTTTTATCGCACTTCATAAAATCATTGAAATAAAGTTGTTTGTACCTGGGAGTATCAGATGGGGCAGCTTCATCGTTTGAAGCCGGTGGATTCAGGCTTAAAATGCATTCTGAAAATAATAAACAATTTATTTAATAACATTTGAATCGTACGGACGAAGTCGCGGATTTAAGCTGGTTATTATTACTCACATCATAGGGACTGCATCCAGCTGGCACTAGACAGGGCACAGTGGAAGGAGGGGAGGGAGGCCTTTGCCCCGCAGACAAAGGCTAAAATAAATAAAATCCTTACCTATAGTATCGATAGTGACAACAATTGGTTCGGACATGATCTTCGTCCATGGCACTTGTATGAGTAGTTCGTGTATACGGCCCGAGACCAGAGTGAAGGGTAGAGCCACTTCTTGCTGTAGCACGTCTGCCTTGAGCACCAGGTTGTGTAGCGCCACGCCTCCGCCCCATAGCGACACCTGAAACCATTGTCATAAAATATACTTCATAAAAGATCTCTAAAACTGTAGTTATCTGTACCTCGCGTATCTTAACCAATAAGTAGGTAATATAGTAGAATGTTACAAAGTATGTAGTCCGAAAATTTTTTTGATATGTTGATCACGGTCAAAATCTGTAAGTATTATTCTTATGAAAATACTATTTGTAACTGGTTGCAATCGGCCTAATGGATAATGACTGACAAGAGTATATAACTAACTCGATGCATCCTGTTTAAACAAGCATCGCTAAGCTATCCAGCATAAATAATTGTAGATTCTTTTTCACGGTCTCGATTTCAGTGTTAGATTTTCGGCACTCAAGACAATCACATATGCTAGAAATTGTAACTAATACGTACCTACGTCTTAGACCCAAGTAATAGGTAAGGTTGGAGTCAAAATTTCAGACCCACCGTAGAGTTCTAAAATTACTGTTATTAGAATGTTATCATTCTAATAATAGTACCTGGATGACCGAGCTTTGCTCAGTATTTTTTTTTTTTTACTTAGTCTAACCTCAAAGCAAACACTCATTGACTTCGTGTTACTTAACAACGCCATCTGCTGGAATAACTTTATTGCTCACAAAAAGTAGTATTAGTAGTTCGCCAATAGATGTCAGGAAGAGTCATTTTTTTTTTTTTTTTTTCAGATAAATAAAAAGTAAGTTTCGATAAAACACGAATAAAATGACATTTTCTAAAAATGATTCCTAGCTAGATCGATTTATCGCCCTCGAAACCCCCTATATACCAAATTTCATGAAAATCGTTGGAGCCGATTTCGAGATTCCAATTATATATATATATATATACAAGAATTGCTCATTTAAAGATATAAGATTTACTTATCTAATAAGTTCACGAATTGAAAGACTAGCGTCGAGTAAGATCTTGCGTGAGTTAAAATGTGAAAACATTGTAATTATAGTAATTTTGGAGCACTATAATGGATGGGTGTGTAACTCTGACTCCGACCTTACATAGTTCTAAACTCTAAGTTAGTATAACTCTAAGGAAATTTAAATCTAAAGAAAGAAATCCTGGGCTAGAAAAGCACCAACTATAAAAGGGTAGTTGCTTTCAGTCAAAGTTTCAATTAAACTGATTGCAAATGAAAACCAGGGAAGAAAAAACTACGAAAATAACATAATATAGGCTCCGCCTTAGGCAGGAACATTATATTCCATCCTCTTCCATTGTCAGCTAATCACGACCTGCATGTCGTTTAATACCGTCTTTCCATCTCATTGGTGGTCTACCACGCGGCCTAGGAGTGGTGTAGTAGTGGTAGATATCACGAATTTCATTCCAAAGGCCTTGGGTTCAAATCCTGGCTGGCCGTGGACCAATTAACATTGCTCTTATACAATATGTCCACGGCACTACAGTGGTGCCCTGAATAGCAAAGATTAAAATTGCTGGCGCTGTATAAATCATCTAGATTAGATGCAAAAAGACCAATATTATTTTTATTTAAGCATAGATATATTTTCATACTTACTTGTGCGTCAGCAGGCTTGAAATCCCTAACATATTTGTCGACATAGCTGAGAAGAATTGGCGTCACATACGACTCTATTCGGAACATTTTAGCGGTGTCAATTCACGTCATGATGATCATTTCTGTGGTAAAAGATGTTACTATTTTACTACTTAAAAGTGTCTACTTAAATTAGAGATTAGTTCCTAATGTGCGTTACAGATCACGGACTTGGACGACACCAATATTTGAATACTTACATAGGTAGTTTATAGAAATCCGACTACTTAGGTACATATTCAACACGATTTTCACCTAAATTTGTTGCTATATGCAGCATCTATTAGGGATAATCTCTTACCTAAATGCTAATCATATTTTGTAACCTATCTATTTATAACCTCTGCCTGAATGACAAAAGAGGGTGAGCCAATGCCTGTTTTTGTCTGACTGTGTGTGTTTGTGGCATGTAGCTCTAAAATAAATGAACTAATTTAAAAACAGTTTATTTTAAAACTCTTAACACAAGGGCTAACCTGCATTTATACAAGTTTGCTGCATTTAAGCGTGTTAGGTTTACCCTGATCCCATTGGAATTTTAAAAAATCCTTTCTTTGTCCTCATTTAAGACACATTTTGACCCGACTAATATACCGATATACATTTATTACATGGGTCTTCAAAGCTATATCCTAAAATAAAAGAGATAGTAAAAAATGCTGAGAGGAGTTGAATGCCCGATTTTGACAATAATTGACTCTACATCATTACATATTTAAAAAAATCATTACCTTAGCCAGGAATCGAACTAGTTCATTTTCCAAAATATTATCACTTATTTATTTTTGTACCAATGCATAACTATGCTACTAGAGATCAATTCAATTTTCTGTAATTACAAGAGCTATTCCTGGGATTGCGAGAAGCCGTTGGATGTAGAGGGCATTCAACCAATTGCTCTGGAAGTCTTTGGGGGAAGCCTATGTTCAGCAGTGGACGTCCTGTGGCTGATATGATGATAATACCTTCGATCCTAATTCCTAGTACGGTATTAGTAATACCTAATGGGTGAATGGCTAGACAGACTCATATGATTTGTAGGTGAAGCATGTAGCTTTACGTATTGTATTTCCTGCTAGGTGTAGTCTAGGTATTGTATTATCTTAGAACTACGTGAAAAATAATCACAATCACACGATATGCATTTCTATTGGATAGTAATGAACACTCATAAACACCGGTAATAAATATTGACAATACGCAAGTACTTACAGTGAAGATTTACGAACTCTGGACTGTTCGACCGAAAACTTTAAATCTATAGTTATTCAGAAGCAAAAAGCTACAAGGAAAACTAATTCGAGTTGATTTTCACCTTTTTTTTTTTTTTTTTCTTTTATTATGGCTTCGCACGTGTGCATTTAGCCAGTGTCAAGTTATATTTTGCATCAAATTATGACTCAATTTTTCATAAATCGGGCCTAAAGTGTTTCAATACAGTCAAAGTCGTCATAGTCCGTCAAGTCAGGGGTTAAAGTAAAGCGGTGGCAAGTTTACCATAACCTTAATAGGAGATTTGGAGGCAACGAGAAAACTGCATGTTTGACACTGATTTTTACTTTCACTACACTTGTGCACTTTCACAGAACTAAATTGAATAACATTCCACCAGAATTATACAATTCAACTCGGGTTACATCTAAGTTTCATGAAAATAAAACTGCAGCACGACATGTTGTTAACTCGTTCCCGCCAAAACTCGATTTTCACCTTTGATTTTATTTGCCTTGATTTCATGATTTCAATACAATTTATTATCTGTGCCACGCAATCGGTCTTTTTTTTTAAAACCCGACGAAGAAAGCAAAGACATTTTTGCCCATGCAGCGTCGTCAGATCTTTTTTTTTTTTTTTTTCTTTTATTATGGCTTCGCACGTATGCATTTAGCCAGTGTCAAGTTATATTTTGCATCAAATTGACCCGATTTTTCATAAATCGGGCCCAAAGTGTTTCAATACAGTCAAAGTCGTCATAGTCCGTCAAGTCAGGGGCTATAGTAAAGTGGTGGCAAGTTTACCATAACCTTAATAGGAGATTTGGAGGCAACGAGAAAACTGCATCTTTGACACTGATTTTTACTTTCACTACACTTGTGCACTTTCACAGAACTAAATTGAATAACATTCCACCAGAATTATACAATTCAACTCGGGTTACATCTAAGTTTCATGAAAATAAAACTGCAGCACGACATGTTGTTAACTCGTTCTCGCCAAATCTCGTATTCTCGTATTTGACTTGTATTTTTTCTTCTTACCTCATAAGTTCATAAGCCTCTTACACTTCGACTCTTACATGTTTGTTACATACTAAAATTAATGTCAGAAAATGCTTGAAGCTTGATTACACGCACCAGGTTTGCACTAGTGGCGAGACAGCAAACAAATTAATAGTTGTCTGAGAAAGTAGGTTGGGCGAGTTACATGTTTTCACTCGCATTTTGCTACACGGCGAGTCAGTAGACCGAGTTTCGTAAACATTGTTCATCAAAATGAATTTAATTAAGAAACATTTATAATTCAATAAAAGAAAAAACGTCCCTGGCGCGCATTCCAATATAATAACAAGTGCATGGATGTAGAAAAAATACAGCGTGGGACGCTTGTCGCTTGGTATGGGTTCATAGCTGCCGACCTGGCAAGACAGTTCGTGGTATCCTGAAGGGAGTGCGGGGGTAGTCCTCTCGACGTAAACAAACCGCGGGCCGTTATTACAATGACATCCATCCATGTAGTAGCGTAGCGATGGAGGGGGCGGACTGCCCCGGGCGCCACCGTTAAAAGGGCGGCAAAATTGGGAAAAAATATTTTGGCCGGTCACTGACGATCAGTCACAAATTAATATTTCAAGAAATTAGTTCTTACACTTGCACATCTTGTATGTCCTTCCCACCCAACACAGTTGTTACAAATCACAAGTCGCCACGCATCGTACAAAATTATGCTAATTTTTTTCATAATATCATTACATCTTTTCTCACAAACACTTATATAATCATTTTTACGACGTCAAAAGGGCGGCATATTGCATAA
This sequence comes from Idaea straminata, assembly GCA_951213275.1. Taxonomy (NCBI): domain Eukaryota; kingdom Metazoa; phylum Arthropoda; class Insecta; order Lepidoptera; family Geometridae; genus Idaea; species Idaea straminata. The sequence goes on along the minus strand of OX577845.1, from coordinate 17,642,108 downwards.
TAAGCTCATTTTTTTCATAATATCATTACATCTTTTCTCACAAACACTTATATTATTATTTTTACGACCTCAAAAGGGCGGCAAATTGCCATAATTATTATTTTTATGACATCACAAAGGCGGCAAATTATGATTCCGCCCCGGGTTGGTGACCCACGCTACGCCACTCGCCAGAGTGTTCACACCAACCGAACACTCGGTCGAGGCCACAGCAATCTCTCGCCACTCTACTCGGTACGTCAGATTGATTTACCTATTAAACTTGACGAATTTAATGGAACTAATAAATATTATTACGTTCATGACGGACTTTGACTGTTTTGAAACAGTTTGAGCCCAATTCCTGAAAATCGGGTCTTACTAATTATAAAATATAATGCAAAATATAACTTGATACTGGCTATAAGCACAAACCGTGCGACGCCAAAATAATTTAAAAAAAAAAGACAAACCTGGGATATTGATTTCTCCGCCAGTAGGAGTAAAATTGAGTGTGCCGTGCCGTGCTTTGCGTTGCTTTTGGGAGATGTTGTAATTGTAAGTAGTGTCTCTTAATGTATTTACTGGAAATCAAACAGTTTGAATAAAATAACAATGACAGTGATGAAATGGATTCGCTAAAGCTATAATTCTTTTCTCGTAAAATAAATCTATTGATCTACCCACACAAGTAGGTAGGTGAAAAAAAGTAGATAGTATAAAAATATTTAATATGGATAGTGGTTAAGATTTTCATCTTCGACATCTTTATAACTGCAATTGAAGAAACCGGCCAAGTGCGTGTCGGGCCACGCGCAATGGTGGGTTCCGTAGGTAGGTAAATTTTATTTCAGAATGTAATATGGTTCATAAACTTATAGTTTAAGGGAGGACGGGAAGTGTTTTTTCCAAAAGTCGTAGTCACGAGCTGTGTACCTATACCTAAAACAGCTACCGTTCTAAGACGAGTTAGCCTGTTTTAGTTTCGAAAGCCAGGAACAAGTAGCATTTCTAACATCAAAGATGGCGGCTCTGAACTACAATTTACAGATTTATCAGTGAATTCTAACAGTTATTTAAAAGGTGTCACTTGAAAGGTATTTTAATGTACTATATCTTTTCCGTTATACTAATAATATTGTTGATAATAACGAAGGTGTTTTGATTTTCTCAAAAGTGCCGAGATGAAATAATTGTAGATGAGATTTTTACCGATATTTTAAGGTTTTTTGAGACGTAAATTCCTTGTCTTTTCAAAGTAACACTAGTTTTAATTCTTAACTAGCTGCGCGCCGCGGTTTCACCCGCGTAACTCCCGATCCCATGGGAATATCAAAATAAAAAGTAGCCTATAGCCTTCCTCGATAAATGGACTATCCAACACAAAAATAATTTTTCAATTCGAACCAGTAGTTCCTGAGATTAGCGCGTTCAAACAAACAAACTCTTCAGCTTTATAATATTAGTTTAGGATAGCTTCAAAACTATACGGAATTTTTGGGTCAAAGTCACACCAAATTTAGCTAAATTATTATTATTCCATCTCAGCACTTTTGAGAAAAACAAAACACATTCGTAACAATCAACAATTTTCAACAACGAAGGCGACCGGTGCCGTAGTAACTATAGCCTGTGTAGCAACGTCGTTGGCGTAGACCCCCCCTAAGAGGAAAGGTACCCGGCGCTCTCTCTATACAAACGTAGTGGACTGTTTCTTCCCTGGATAATGACACTAGCTCAAAAAAATTTGTTGCATAAAACATATAACTGCCATGACTATGCCCATAATATGTCTTGATTTTTTTCATTTTCCAAATATTATTAAGTATAGAAAGTAAAAGTTTAAAAAACAAAATATTTATAAAAAAATAAGTTTAAAAACTAAAACCCGACTACGGAAAAATTACGCTCTAGAAAAAAACTAAAAACCCAGTGGCAAAAAAAGTTGAAAACTAAAAAATAAATATAATAAAAATGCGTAAAATAAAAATTAAATAAAAACTGAAAAGAAAAAACAAGTGCAGGACCTCTTGTAATTTCAGTTTTCTTTTTAATTGAATAACTTGATAGCTGTCATTGATTTTGGTAATTATAATTGTTTTTTTTTATCACAGTTGCTCATAAAGTGGATCTTATTCAACGGCTTTTAGGCTCATAATCCAACATATTATGCACGTGTGCGTTTTACATTGCTAACCTAGTGCTATAAAGTTATCCCGATAAGTTAAATACGTATCTTACTGCTAATTTTTTTTTCTTTTCTTATGGCTTCGCACGTGTGCACTTAGCCAGTGTCAAGTTATATTTTGCATCAAATTATGACCCGATTTTTCATAAATCGGGCCTAAAGTGTTTCAATACAGTCAAAGTCGTCATAGTCCGTCAAGTCAGGGGTTATAGTAAAGCGGTGGCAAGTTTACCATAACCTTAATAGGAGATTTGGAGGCAACGTGAAAACTGCATGTTTGACACTGATTTTTACTTTCACTACACTTGTGCACTTTCACAGAACTAAATTGAATAACATTCCACCAGAATTATACAATTCAACTCGGGTTACATCTAAGTTTCATGAAAATAAAACTGCAGCACGACATGTTATTAACTCGTTCCCGCCAAAACTCCTTACTGCTAATTACATGTTAGGTAGGTGAAACATTCTTAATTTATCTGGGTTATACTGTTTTGATGTATAAAAAAGGTAGGTACCAAAGAGTTTTTTAGCTAGCAAAAATGGTTGTCTCTAAAGTCGGTTTACGAACGAAAATTTTACGTGATAATGACTTAGAAAACGATTAAAAATAGAGTTGTTTATTTTTTGTTTTTTCTTTACTTAAATATATTGTTTTTCCGTACCATTGTATTGTGTTCTTAACCCCCGACGCAAAAACAAATAGAAACAAACCCTAAAAAATATTGTATGTCCGACGAGGCTGTATAGGTTAAAAGTCTTTAGCCTGGCCTTTCCGGAGCATAATTAACAAAAAAATATTGCCTTAAAAAATGTAAACATAGACATAACACAAATATTTTGTTAATTATTATTTTGTTTTCTTTTCAAGTCTTTTCTTTTATTCACAACTGTGATAAAAAACGTCGTACGATATACGTGTGGAATTGATCTTTGCATCTTTGCTTCTTTAACACCGCCTCTAATGCACCGCCTCTATGCAAAGATCAATTTACCACACTTATATCGTAATGTACTATTATAGTTTTGAAATTATTGGACACAAACTCTAAACTCTAAAATGTAACTTTTTATCACAGTTGCTCAAAAAGTGCATCTTATTCAACCGCTTTTAGGCTCATATTCCAACGTATTACGCACGCGTGCGTTGTGCATTACCTCGACGCTACTAGTGTGTAAAAAGTTATCCGGATAAGTTAAATTGGTATCTTACTGCTAATTACATGTTAGATAGATGAAACATTCTTAATTTATCTGGATAACTTTTTACACACTAGTGGCGTCGAGGTAATGCATAACGCACGCGTGCGTAATACGTTGGATTATGAGCCTAAAAGCGGTTGATCCACTTTATGAGCAACTGTGATAAAAAGTCTGTTTACGGACGAAAATTTTACTTGATAACGTCTTAAAAATGATAAAAAATGTAGTGTTGTTTTTTTGTTTTTTCTTTACTTAAATATAGTTTTTTCCGTACCATTAAATTCTGGTTTTAACCCCCGACAAATGGAAAAAACTCTAAAAAATATTGTATGTCAGACGAGGCTGTATAGGTTAAAATTATTTTGCCTGGCCTTTCGGGAGTATAATTAACAAATAAATATTGTCTAAAGAAATTGTAAATATAGACTTATCACCAAATATTTTGTTATTTATTATTTTCTTTTCTTTTCAAGTCTTTTATTTTAAACACAACTGTGATAAAAAAACTTCGTACGATACACGTGTGGATTGATCCATTTAATCTCGGCGCTCTGTAGACGCACTCGCGTTCCGCTCGCGCGTCCTAAACCGTCTCGAAATGATCAATTTACCACACTTGTATCGCAATGTACTATTTCAATGGACTAATATTGCAGAACATAATATTACATACAGCCTACAGGAGGGTTAAATCGATATATGTATAGGCATTGAGTCTCCCACCCCCAAGCAATCGATGCTCCACCTCCCCGCGTAAGTCCCGATCCCGTGAGAATAAAATAATAAATAAATATTGCAGAACATTCCACACATCGCCATCTAGCCCCAAGTTAAGTACTAGACTTGTGTTATGGGTGCTAGACAACGGATATACTACTTGTATACTTTTCTTTTTTAAATATATACTTATAATATATAGAAACAACCAGACCACAGACAAATATGTAAGCATAAATACTTGTCTGAGGCGGGAATCGAACCCGCAACCCTGTGTTTGGCAGTCCGGCATGGTGACCATTGTGGCAACTGGGTCGTCTATAGAATATCGAAAAAAGGAAAGTCCGTCTCCTGGTTGTAAGTTACCTCCCCACCAATTTTTAGTTATATCGGTTCAGCCGTTCTCGAGTTATAAATGGTGTAACTACCACGACTTTCTTCTATATCTATTATCAACTAGCCCGAGACCTTTCCAACGTATGCAAAACCGTGGAAATCGGTTCGTGCGTTCTGGAGTGATAGCGTCACGAAGGAAAACCCGACTTATTTTTAAATAGTAGAGAAGATAGAGCTCAAAACATCGCGGGACGTGGGGAGAACGATTGAATTATAAAGGAATTTACTGAGAAATAAATAGTCTTGATGATGAAATATTTTTTTCGGATAAGGGTTAATACTATGATGCTAATGCAACCAACCTTAGTTCTTACCTGCAGTAATTGAATTGTTATTGTGACTTAACTAAAATAATTGGGTATATTGCCTCGCGGAATTTTTTGCAGACGGCCTACAAACTTGTAATACATTATTTTGTTTTATCATCAATAATTTTCACAGCGCACGCACGCTAAAACTGTTGTGGGTTTTCTATTTTGATATAATAATATTGCAATTATCTTACGGATCCCTCATTTTTTTAAATAAGTTATTGCCTATGTTATTCCATAATAATTTACCTTTATATTGGTGAAAGAATTTTTGAAATCGGTTCAGTAGTTTCGGACATTACCCCCTACATACATACATACATGTTACCAACGTTACCTCTTTATAATATTAGTATAGATATAGATAGATTATATTATATTACTATTACTTAGTCATCGTCGCGCTCAGTCGAAGGTGGTCGTGTTTTTTTTTTCTTTTATTATGGCTTCGCACGTGTGCATTTAGCCAGTGTCAAGTTATATTTTGCATCAAATTATGACCCGATTTTTCATAAATCGGGCCTAAAGTGTTTCAATACAGTCAAAGTCGTCATAGTCCGTCAAGTCAGGGGCTATAGTAAAGCGGTGGCAAGTTTACCATAACCTTAATAGGAGATTTGGAGGCAACGAGAAAACTGCATGTTTGACACTGATTTTTACTTTCACTACACTTGTGCACTTTCACAGAACTAAATTGAATAACATTATACACCAGAATTATACAATTCAACTCGGGTTACATCTAAGTTTCATGAAAATAAAACTGCAGCACGACATGTTGTTAACTCGTTCCCGCCAAAACCTCCGGTGGTCGTGTTTACTGTCGCTGTCATCAATTATTTTTCCTATTTTTGTGATTGATGCTTTCGTCGCTCTTCCGATTCTTTGTTGCACTTGACAGTGTTAGATGAGTTATTGACGCCTACTGGGAGGATCCAGAGAGGGACAGAAAGAAGTTTCGACGTTGGGTGTCCCACGATTCGAACCACGGGTGTACGACGTGCAGAGCGACCGTGTCCACCATTGCACCAGTGAGTGACTACCGGTCAAAGTGAATTTAGCTGCCGCTTTGATTTGCTACGAGCGGATCGTGTGCTACGGTGCTACGATCTTACGTCATACTACGACAGCTACGACCTTGTAGAAATAATCGACCCTGCCAAAGTTTACTGAGCAACATGCCTAAGACAGTGAGGACCCCACCTCAGGCGCAAGGTTCAAATATGATAGAAGTGAGCTCAGAACCTGACATAACGTCACTGGATAAAATGGCAACTTCCAGAAATAATGCGAAACTGAAGATGGAGTTAAGAAGTGGTAAACGGCTTCGAGTCAATGATGACTCCGACGACTCGTCTTGTTCTTCCAGTGAACTAACTGATTTCAAAAATGAAATTAGAAATATGTTGACAGGTTGGAAGTCTGAACTCGATGCTGTTATGCCGCACCTGCGCATGCTAACCACCTGGAAAGCTGACTTAGAGAGTTCCTTGACAAATTTGAATTTACAAGTCTCTGAATTAAAAGATCAATGTTCCAGCATACAAAAGTCGAATACCGAGATTGAAAAAGCAGTCGAGTTCCTCAACGGCAACATTGAAGGACTTCAGGAGCAAATTAGAAGTATAGAGAAGGAACGTGGTATACATAAAGAATCAATAGATAGGTTGGAGAAAAGGGTGTTTGACCTACAACAATACTTGATCTTCTATGATAGAAATCCGTAATGTACCTGCGAAGGAAAATGAAAAACTCTTCTAATTCAGTAAACTCTAAAAAATTACTTATCCGATCTGAGCAGTGTTTAGCTGACGTTTTGTGACATATCGCTATCATTTATGTTCTTTTAAAATTGTTCAGAACTAGCACAACGCCGTATTATCTCAGTTGTTTTCATTATTTTTATTCGAACTATTTTATTTGTTATGAAAACTTATTAAGCTTTTTTCTTATTATGAGTCGTCAATCTATGCAATATACCTTAGCTATTTTTGTAATACAAGTGATACATATACGTAGTATTTTAAATCCTCTTTGCATATGCAACCGGTCACTGTTTCTAGGATCATAACTAAATACTCACAGCAATCTATGCAGCAACTATGTACCAAACTAGTAGTAATTTATGTTTGTATTTATTGCCTTTTGACAGGTGATTATTCTCGGTTAACTGGGCCAGGTGACCCATCTCTTAGACAATTATTTAATTTCAATATAATTTCAATACAGTTTATATCGGTTGTTCCATGTAGCCACTCATTGACTTCGTCAATTTAAATATAAATAAAAAATCAAAATGATTTCGAATATGAAAAAATTTAGAGCCTCCCTGTATAATGCAGGATCTCTAAACACTACAGGAATTGAATTTATTATTAAAGTAGAAAAATTTTCACCTGATATTGTGGCAATCAATGAATCATGGCTAAACGAAGGTTGTGAAGCGCTTGCCCCAAATATTCCAGGTTATCATCTGAAGCTTCGTCCACGCCCCAAGAATATCCGTAAAGGCAGGGGCGGAGGAGTGGCTTACTATATAAAGGACGGGTTGAAAATACGGGCTATGAGTCATCCAATCTCATCAGTTGAACAATTTTGGTTATGCATAACACTAAATAGCCAAAGAATAGCACTAGGTACTGCATACCGTCCGCAATGGCTAGATATTACTACCTTCTTTGATGTGTTAACAGACAGTATAACGTCTTTTGTCAATATTGATAAAATTATTCTTATGGGTGATTTCAATATCAATATGTTTGACCGGAACGCTGCTGAGTATGAAATGTTCAAATGTTTTCTGGAAAGTCTAAACCTCACTCAAATTGTGAATGATCCGACTAATTTTACGAAAACTAGTGCGACTTTACTTGATGTCATTTGCACAGATGTGAAAACAGATAGTGTTGAGGTAGAAAACATAACAGGTATACATGGACATGGTCTTATAAATGCTGTGTTCGATGTAAAAATGGATAAACCTAAGCCCTGCATTGTTACGACTAGACCTTTTAAAAATATAAACGTTAATAATTTTAATGCAGATCTACTTTCATGTAATTGGAGCTGTATCCTGGAGCTTACGTCCGTGGACGATATGGTTGCTCGTTTTAATGAATTGATCTTGTTTTTATACGATAAACATGCCCCTATAGTAACTTAATACGTAAAAGCTCGTAGGATGCCTTGGATAACTGACACGATCAAATTAATGATTGAACTTAAAGATAAATCACTTAAGCGTTATCGTAAGAGTAAAATTGATTCTCATGGTGATTATTATAAATCCCTGAAACTTACCACTGAGAAAGCTATTCGTGCAGAGAAACAGGCATTTTTTTATTATGTTATCATTAACAATGCAAAGGACTCAAAGAAGTTGTGGAAAAACCTAAAAAAAAATGTGCTCCCTGATTCTAACAAAAATGGTACTCTACCCTTGCATCTAAATGACCCGTACTTAATAAATAGTCACTTTTTAAATGTACCGGGCCCTGTCAACGTACCCATATCATATTTGACCTTTTATGAATTCCACAAAGCTGACAGTTCTTTTAGTTTCGAATTAGTAACCGAATTCGATGTTTCACAAGCTATTTTGTCAATATATTCCAATGCACAAGGCTTTGATAGTATTAACATGGACATGATTTTGCTTACCCTACCTTTGACTTTACCAATAATTACTAAAATAATAAATACTTCAATTGCTGAGTCCACATTTCCATCCCTATGGAAAACCGGTCTGATTACACCTATACCTAAAAACAATAATCCAAGTAATTATAAAGATCTTAGGCCAATCAGCATTTTACCTTATTTATCTAAAATATTAGGGCCAAGTCTCGACATACTTGGAGAAAAATAAAATCTTACCTCCTAAACAGTCAGGCTTCAGAAAAGGGTTTAGTACAGCTACAGCCTTATTGGTTGTTATGGATAATGTACTGGCAGCACTTGATGCCAAACGAGTACCATTCTAGCATTATTAGACTTCTCGCGAGCGTTTGATTGCATAAATATCCCCTTGCTTTTGTCTAAAATGTCATATTATGGATTTGATCGCACTAGTATCTTGTGGTTTGATAGTTACCTCAAGAATAGAATGCAAATTGTGCAAGTGCGTCAGACTGATGAATACTCAAAACAATCAGCTGCTTTGCCTGTTCAAAGAGGAGTACCACAAGGCTCTATGTTAGGACCTCTTTTGTTTATACTCTATACTGCTGACATAATAAAGGAAATCCAGCATTGTGAATATCATCTATACGCTGATGACTTACAAATATATATTCATACGTTGCCTTCAGAAGTTGAGACAGCAGTTTCTATGCTCAATGCTGATCTAGATCGTATTGCTAAATGGTCTCAAAATAATTCCCTTGTTCTGAACCCTACAAAATCTAAATATATGGTTCTAGGTACAAAAAAGCAGATTGAAAGGACACTAAACGGTATTCCACATGTTACTGTCTCGGGTGAAAAGGTTGAATATGTTACAGAAGCAAGGAATTTAGGTGTATTAATTGATAATAAGCTGATATTTCATAATCATATTGTGGGTGTGGCCAAATCATGTTTCTACCGACTTAAAGTAATGTATAAAATTCGACATCTAATTACACAAGAAGTTAGACTTAAGTTATGTGAATCTTTAATCTTGTCTAAGTTAAATTATGGTGATATGGTGGTGGGACCCTGTCTTTAATATAAAACCAAAAAATTGATTCACAGAGTTCAAAATGCTTGTATTCGCTTTTGTTTTAAAATTCCATTCCGTAGTCACATTTCACCTTACATAAATAGTGCAAATTTACTAAACATGGAATCTAGAAGGCAACTTCATTTTGCTTGCTTTTTGCATGATTTAATGAAATATCAGCATCCTAAATATTTGCGCGATAAACTGAAATGGCGATCTAGAAACGAAAAAAGACCTGAACCGCGACGTCAACATGTGGCATTATTATCTACTCCTTTTCACAGGACTAGAACATTTGAGGGCAGTTTTCGTTACCAGTCTACTTTGTGCTGGAACAATCTTTCACCACCACTGAGAAACCCAATGGCGAAAGCTACCTTCAAATTAAAATTGAAACAGATTTTATTAAATAGACAATCACTACACACTAAATAGGTAACAATACAATACAATACTTCATATAACAAATAAAGAATTCGGACACTACATTCAATTTCACATTTTAAAATTTACACAGACACACATACCTACTTTACTTCTTGGGATAAGATCTTTTTGTTGCATACCTACCTACTTTGGCTGAGGCGACTGCAATAGATTGTTGTACATACGTATTTTTTGTAAAATCAAGGAAAGAGGTGCAACAGAATACCAGCGCTGTCCTTGTGCTGCAAGGACAGCATAAAGCTGAGTTGCATCTCGTTCAACAACCTTAAGTTAAAGTTTATAGTTTAATTAGCTGTTTATTATTTCAAATACTTAGTTTTAATTTTAATAATGTACTTAGTAATGTAATTATATAGATTGTTATTATTTTTAAGGGTTGTTGAATAAATCCGTTTTCTTTCTTTCTTTCTTTCTTATATATATAATATAGATAGTATTAGTATAGACTACCCACACCAGAAACAAATAATTAGTACATAAATAGTTGTTGGAGGTGGGAATCGAACCTGCAACAATTTGCATCGCAGGCGGGTGTTTGCCCGACGCGTTAGGTCATGTACGTTAGAATATATTAAAAAAAAACAAATGGTTGTCTGTAAAGTTGGTTACAGACAATAATTTTATGTGATAAAGTCTTAGGAAAAATGTAAAATTGAGATTTTTTGTTGTTATTTTATACTGGATGATTTTTTACGTGGGCCTTCAGAGCTATATCCTAAACTATAAGAGATAATGAAAAATGCAGAAAGGAGTTGAGTGCCCGATTTTGACAAAGACTAAAACTGCATCACTAGATTTTTGAAAAGTCACTACCCTAGCCAGGAACAGAACCTGTTGATTTTGAAAAAAACAATCACCTATATTTTTATACCAATCGATAGTGTTGCTGATAGAGAGTAATTCCTGGAAACAAACATAGTATGGAAAATTAAGGATTGTCTCGTCGGGGGACCGCTCTTTGTTTTTCGACTCAATCTATAATAATATTATAAGAGTCGTCGTTTAAATGTTTGTTTTAGCATTTATTTGGATAGGTAGTTTCACTTGAAATTTTGCCACAGAGACACACACACAGAGAGACACGTCAAACTTTTAACACCCCGTCGTTTTGCGTCGGGAGTTAAAATAGTATGAACGTAAAAGCCTTTTAAAACAATCATCCTTTTTGTAGGGTAGGACTTTTCAATTAGCTATTTGTATTGGCAAATCATGCCCTTTCATTTGATACCCTACTCGGGTATATATACTTACATTCGGTTTTTAATCCTGACTTTTATCCCTCATAACTTTCAGATGACTAAGAACACTTTCGACTAATGCACCTTTCAAAAAGAATAACTTAATCAAAATCGGTTCATCCGTTCGGGAGCTACGATGCCACAGACAGACATACACACACACACACACATACACACAGAAACGTGAAACATAACACCCCGTCGTTTTTGCGTCGGGGGTTAAAAATACGGGGCCGCGCGACGTGCCGTTTAGTGTCGGTAATGCATCTCAGTTCGAGCCATACTCTCAGAGTATGTCTCGGATATGTGCGTTGGCCATGGCAACTGACTACTACTGAGAAATTAGTTATACCTAGGCGAATGGATCAGGCATAGGCGATTAGGCGAGCTTCCTCGTAACTAATTTTGCGGCTTACTTAGGCAAACTAAAACTAGATGAATCCAATAAAATCTATACTAATATTATAAAGCTGAAGAGTTTGTTTAGCTATAGGCTGTATAGGCTGAAGGCTATAGGCTACTTTTTATTTTGATATTCCCACGGGATCGGGACTTACGTGGGTAAAGCCGCGGGGCGCACCTAGTTATTAAATAAAATAAAGACTTTATATAATAGTTTAACTCAGGACAATACAAATTAGGCAGCACGCTGTAAATATCAGGTGAGATGAGGTCAAATGCAAATTTTATGACTAATTGTTATTTTAGATTCAGCGGAGACAACATCAGCGAAAATGGACGATTTATGGACATATGACACACCGGTGATGGCAGAATTGAACCTGAGGAGATATGACTTGGCTTCATTGAAGATAGTGCTACGGTCTATTGTGGTTTCCAGCCCTACACAAGTGACTCTGCGCTCGCTGCTCCAAGACTACCAGACCCTGATGAGGAAACCAATGCCGATCTATCGCTTCGGCTACAGTGATCCTCTCAGATTTATCCAGGATAAGTGTTCTGATTGTTTTCGGGTAATATACCACTTTCAAAAACTGTATATTGCATTTAATGCGTAGTCTGTACTTACTTAATGAAATGTTTATAGTTGCAGGGTGGCACTTCCAATCCACTCGTGTCTGTCATAGTCTCCAATTCATTACCATATATTGATGTACGCGGGGAGAATCAGAGAAATTCAAATGCAAATACAGCGTAAGTTTGTTTTATAATTGATATGCTACTTAGACTAGTACCTACAGTAAACCTCACCAGCATAAAGTTTAAAAAGTTTTGTGATGAGAAAGTGGTAAGTAGGACCGATTCCATTGGTATAGAATATCCATTTTGAGGAGCTATTCTGCTCATCCTTTACAGATCTTTACCAAATACTATAAATGCTTTCTGTATTTGAAAGGTATTAACTTAAGTTGGTTCAGACCAACTTAATAAAAAAAGTCAAATTAATAATATTCTACAGGAAAGGAAAAGGATCGAGTATTCCTGATACTAGTGTTGGGCCAGCAACATTAGGACAGCCACGACAGTATGGCTATGTGAGTGGCCGTTCTAGCAGTTCCAGTGGTTCAATTATCTGCACCTGCACAGAACAACAACGAATGCACGCCTCGCAGGAACCGTGTGAGGCTAACCACTCCTCACAGGAGAATTATTCTTCTACACGCACATCGTCCAGTAAGTCAACTCTGCGGTATCCCCTTATCAACATTTTTTTTGTTGAAAACTATTATTTACTAGAATATCGAAAAAAAATAGTACTCAAGTTATAAATGGTGTAGGTAACTAACACGACTTTTATACATAGGGTAAATATTTTATGTGGGCCTTCAGGGCTATATTCTAATCCTGTTGAGTTTGGCAAAAAAATAACCATCCTATATTTATATACTAATCGATAGTGCTGCTAACAGAGATTAATTCCTGGAAACAAACATAGTATGACAACACCAAGGAAATAGCTACTTTTTGTAGTCAGCTGTAATTTTAAATTGTAAAACCAAACGACTGGACAAACGAATAACTAAGTAACTAATTTAACAACCTAAATGACTTTTACTATGTGTTTTTTTATTTAAAACAGTCCATATACAATAAAATAAAACAAGATTAAGGACCCTTACACTTAAATAATACCAAATGAACCAGTCTTTCATATTACATACAACATCCATGTCGGTTTACATCTAAAATTTGAGGGCCAACTAAACATTATTTTTTAACGTAAGCGACAAATACAAATACAAAAACATTTATTTGCTTATAAACCTGTGTACATAGTGTTCTTAAAATTAGGTATAGCATCCACAGGTTGCCCATTGCGAGCATGCAATTTGAGAAAAGTTTTACTTTTTAAATACTAAGTAACTTAACTAACAGTCTTTATTCTTGAAATAATTAGTATAATTAGTACAATATTGTGTTATTATCTGAATAGAATTCTTTTACATCATAATAGGCTTTAGAAATTAGCCATTGGCACAATGGTCACCTTGCCGGACTGCCAAACACAGGGTTGCGGGTTCGATTCCCGCCTCAGACAAGTATTTATGCTTAGATATTTGTCTGTGGTCTGGTTGTTTCTATGTATTTTAAGTATATATTTACAAAAGAAAAAGTATATAAGTAGTATATCCGTTGTCTAGCACCCATAACACAAGTCTAGTTACTTACCTTGGGGTTAGATAGCGAGGTGTTGAATGTCCTGTAATATTTATTTATTTATTTCTTTAGTTTACATTTAAATATTCTATTAATTTGGATTGATTTAAGTTCTGTAGGTAATGCGTTATAAATTTTAATGGCACTGTAATATGGAGTTTTATAGTAAAGTGCGTTATTAACTTGAGGTACAAAGATATTTTGTTTATACTTATTTCTTAAACTTTCCAAACGATTGGATTTTTGAGCAAAAAAATTTTTCATTATTCTTAACGAAATTACATATTTCATATATATAAATACAACATAAGGTTAAGAATTCTTCATTTCTGAAGACATCTCTGAGAGTATCTGTACTAACAAAGGTTATAAATGATTCTAATACATTTCTTTTGTAGTAGGAAAGTTGATTCTATATCTACAGAGTTACCCCAAAATATTATGCCATAGCTTAAAATGGAGTAAGCGTAACCATAGTATGCGCTTTTTGCTATATTTCTGGATGAAATATTAATAAGAATCGATAGCATATAGCAACAGGATGACAGTTTACTATTTATACTTTGAATATGTATTTTCCAGTTTAAGTTAAAGTCTATTGGACACCTAAAAATTTTGTATGTTTCACTTCTTTTATCTGAGTATTTTGATTTACAATATTTAGTTTAGGGAGATTAGTTCTATTATTTCTAAAATGAATATACATTGTTTTACTAACATTTACTTTGAGGTTTATGTTCTTAAACCAAATTGTTACTTTATCTAGAGTAGAATTAATAGTTTTTTCAAATTCCGGGGATGTTAGATTTGTAGTAGGAATGAATATAATGGCATCATCCGCAAACATGACTGTTAAATTTAATGTTCTATGGTTTTAGGAAATTCATTAACATATATTAAAAATAAGAGGGGGCCCAGGATGCTCCCTTGTGGTACTCCTAGGATTGTCTTTTCAGACCTGGAATGTATCTTATCAATAGTCATCGAGTACGGTTTCTTGGTATCGATTTTCTAAATAAGATTGAATTAATTTGAGCGCTAAGCCTCTTACACCTACATGTTCAAGTTTTTGTAGGAGAATATGATGTAAAACACAATCAAAAGCTTTACTAAGATCTAATAATATGGCAACACCTGTGTTCTTATTATTAATCGCTTCATATGACTCTTTGAGCATTTTGAATACAGCTAAAGTGGAATTTTTTTGTTTTTGGAAACCATATTGATTATTGCTTAATATTTTATTAGAATCAAAAAAGGAAATTAATCTATTGTATATAACTCGTTCAAATATCTTAGAAAAACAAGGAAGTAATGCTATGGGTCTATAGCTGTTAATGTCATTTTTATGTCCTTTTTTAAATAATGGTTTAAGCAGGGATTTTTTTAGGTAGTCTGGAAATATACCGGATTCTAAACTTAAATTTATTATGTGAACAAGTGGACCAATAATTGAACTTAAACTTGCTTTAATCAGTGGTATAGGAATATGATAAAAACCTGCGCTTTTTTTGTTTTTAAAACTATGAATAATATTTATTACTTCATTAGTGCTAACAGGTGTTATAAAGATACTTTTGTGGTATGGTTCAGTGATTGGTTTATATGTAGTATGTCTATGGGAGTTACTATTATTTAAGATAATGAAATGATTATTTATTTTTTCAGCTATGATGGAAGGTTCAGTTATTTTTTTATTATCTATAAGTAGCATATCTAAAGTTGTTTGGATGTAGTTCGCTGGTGACGTGTTTTGTCTTATAAAACAGTCCAAGTTGCTTTAGTTTTGTTTGAATTTTTGTTAATGTATTTAATATTAGAGAGTTTTTTGGAACATCGGATGACTTTTTTCATAACTTTACAATATCTCTTATACGTTTCTAAATTGTCACTGTTGAACTTTTGTTTAATGTGTAATTTTCTTTTATTTTTACTGGCTATGATAATACCTTTGGTTTTCCAGTTTTGCTTTCTACGATATGTAATCCTAACTCTTTCAATAGGGATGCATAAGTTAAATAATAATGTGAAAAGTTCTATAAATTCCATAAAAGCAATGTTTGGATCCTTATAATTGTATATGTGGGCAAAATTAATCTGACTTAAGTAGTGAAGAAATATTTCTAAATGTTTATCAATATTTCAACATACCAGTATTTTTCATTAAAACTATAATTAGTAGGAACTTTTAACAATTGAGCTGAATGATCTGAAAGTCCTACATCTATTACATCAGATACTAGCTTTTTATCATTGGTAAATATATTATCGATACAAGTACTAGTTTTTTTAGTTGTTCGAGTAGGTTTCAAAGTACTAGGTTGCATATTGAATGTTTTGATAGTGTTGAGTAGAGTTTCTTTTCTCTTATTATCATCATTCAGTAAATTCGTATTAAAATCTCCTAGTAAAAATATTTTCTTCCTAATATTTCTAGCTCTAGGAACTGCTTTAAACATTATGCCTTCAATAGTATGAATAAATAACTTGAAGTTACCACTAGGTGGTCTGTAAGAGCATAATACAATCATATCAAGGTCCGATAGTAATATACCACAACATTCGCAATTACGTTCAATTGACATATCAGAAACCCAGTCAAGCTTGTTAAATTTTAAATAATTTTTAACAAAAATGCTACAGTCTAGAAGTAATGTCCAAGGTTCTCCTTAGATCTAAGTTTTCTTTGAGCAGTCGGTTTATTTCTTTTTTTGCTCTGATTAGATGGTCTGTTAAGATAGCTAATTCAGACTTAAGATCTTCTACGTCTGCTGAAACTGTTGGTGTCTCTATCATAGTTTCAAGCTTTGGACTTTGGACTTTATCTTTGGACGTTGACTGTCTTCTAAAGATGTAAAGGATATGTACTCTTCATCTTCACTGAGTGTTTCAAATGAGTTTTCTGTCGTGATATTTATTTTAAACTGCTGGCCCGGGATCTTTGTTATAGGAGTCGAAGTACTTACAGCATCTGTATTTAATTTCATCGTCCAACAAGGGCCACACTTCCAACATTTTTTTTCATCGGGTGTCATGATCCTAAATCGAGCAAAGGAAATGCTTGTACAGTCGAGGTGGAATGCACATTTGCACACAGTGCACTGCAAGAGTTGTCTTGTCTGTATGTTCAGGGCACATTTTTTGCAAGGTGATTCCATCTTATAGTTACACTTTGATAAAAATTCTGAAAATGCCAGTCGATGCAGCGGAAAGATCTAAATCCACTGATATAAATAACGTATTTTGGCAAAATGTCCCTTACGTTAAGTGAAACTTCCGGTATCGATATTTTATGTATATGCAGGACAAATAAAAAAAATACCAACTCTTGTTTTAAATTCGGTTGCAAATAAAGAAAATACTTACCTAGATACTTAATATTATTTGATGTGATCATTTGATATGACATCTTCATTATAGTCTCGGTGTGTTCAAGGTCAAAGAAGCAGCAAACGTGCGCAGGGAGAAGACCCGAAAGACGAAATACACGCCGTAACCAAAGATTCCAAAGACGGAGTATCGTGTAAAATGGACCCCGCGATGCACTATCAGTGAGTATATTCTGTTTTATAATGGCAAATCAGAGTCGTATATAATAAAGTGAAATATCGTATATACAGGGAGAGGTTCACGCCCATCTCGTGCGTCGCGCAGACCCTGGGCGACCGCCTGCACATCACGGGTAACGCAGCCGACGACGACGACGACGACAGCGACATGTTGCTGCAAGACGTGGCGGCCGCGCTCCCATACCCGGTGAGGAACGAGCCTGCGACGTGCTCAGGTGGCGACGGCGACGGCGACGCCGGCGGTAGTCCCGCGCCTTCTATGGATCACGGGTCGAGCGCTACCTACAACGAGGACGCTCTGCCGTACGAAGAGGAAGTCTTCCCCATAGACTGCCTGCAGTACGGAGAGAGCGTGCCGTATATCGACATATCCACGCTGAAACCAGGCGACAATATCGAGGTTATCGTCGGCGAGGTATACTCGCCCTCACACTTCTGGGTGATACGGACCGGGCCCGACTATGAAATTGCGATGGAAGAGCTCGTACACGAGATGACGTGAGTGTCCCCCGCCATCCCCCCCCCTTCCTGCCGCCGCGACTCGACCACTAGTTCACCGCGCCTTTTACTGCTTGCAGGGAATATTTCGAGATTGGAGAGGGTCGAAAGCGGTACCTCGCGAAGTATGCGTTGCGCCTTGGCCAATACTGCGCCGCGTTCTATAACTGCCACTGGCATCGCGCCATCATCGTCGAAGTGATCCGCGGAGGAGAGCTCATCAAGGTACGACCCCCCCACGCCGGAGACGCTGTCTCTTATAATTGAGACTAGCTTTTGCTCGCGACTTCGTCCGCGTAGATGTCGAAAATGGTACTAATAGGATTTTTAATAGGTTTTAACTCTATTAAATTTCTTTGGGTTCGGTAGGTTAGTTTAAATATTCTTGTTTTACATGTTTTCTTTGATACTCATTATAAAGGTAGAGATGACAAAAGTCTGTACCTACTTGGAAGCAATTTTAAATTTCATGTCTATCTGTCTGTTTGTTTGTTACTTATACAATAAAAAACGCCTAAACCAATTGAAATCTGGTTATCACTATTAGAAAGCTCTTTTTTCGAGGAAGATCGTGTTATACTTTAAATCTAAATCCAATAATTAGAAACTGAGCAATCAACGAAAAAGGCAGCACGTAACGACACGAACGCGTCCCACGAAACACGAACGTCACAGAATACATAATAGTGTAGTGTAGTAATATATTCCTACAGGATCGGGACTTATGCGGGTGAAACCGGGAGGTGCAGATGCTTTTGAATATTAGAATGATTTGTATATTTTATACTGTGAAGTGACAAAATGTTCTAGTCCTTAACATTTCAAATTTCGAATTCTACGTCCCTATGAGGCGGTGTCCTAAAAGTGCAACCTTTTTTGAATAAAATCGGATTGAGTTTTCGAACATGTGTCAAAATACAATGTAGATAAGTTAAAAGGAGTATTGATATCAAATTCGAAGCAAATCACCTCGAAAATAACGTCCTACCCCATTTTAACCCCGTTAGGGGATGAATTTAAAAAAAATACGAAACACGTCTTCCATCAATTCTGTTAAAGAATGTTTATGCAAAATTTGAAGAAGATAGGACCAAGGAATCACGTTGTCCCATACAAACTTTGCCCCCCTTTTTCACCCCCTGAGGGGTAGAATATCGGAAAATCCTTTCTTATCCGCTGCCTACGTCACACAAAGAACATACCCTCCAAGTTTCAGGTCTCTACGATCAGCGGTTTAGGCTGTGCGTTGATCCGTCAGTCAGTCAGTAGTTCAGGACAAAGCATTTTATATGTATAGATAACATTGAGTAACGGACCACGCGGTCGCGTCTCAGGTGCGGCACTTTGACTACGGCACGATGGCCATCGTCCCGCCGGAATTGCTGCGTCCATTTTTGCGGTGTTGGGCGCGTCTACCGAGGCAGGCACTGCGCGCGAGGCTAGCGGGCGTGCGTCCTGCGTGGGGCGGACAGTCCTGGTCGCACGCCGCCTCCGAATACTTTCTACGTCAGGTGGACGAGCGAACGCTGATGGCGAAAATCGTCGCCATTAACAACGCAGAGGCGATACTCGAGATGTTTCTCGTTGACACGACCCAGAGGGAGGACTTTGAGATTGCGCGCGACCTCGTTCAAGCCGGCTTTGCGGACGTGCGCCGAAATTCCGCGGTGCGGATTACGCAGGTGAGTGTGCCGATACGGCCCTCTCTCGTTATCAATAGGTTGGCTGGCACACAGTAATCAATATCTTAGAATTACGGTGAGAAAAATATTTTTTGTAGTAAATCGGAATAGTTTCAAAATATTTTTTACAGTGCTGGAGCCGACCTAGAAGGAACTTTGCTTTTCTGATAACGAGGCAGAGGAGACACAGGTCATCCGTATGCCTTACCGCCCGCCGACTGACATGACATGTATTAAATGTTGCAGCCGGATGATCGCTATCTACATCCCGACTTCTCGTCGATCGAGAAAGCTGCGACGCCCCTCTTCCATAAGATTCAACAATACGTTTACAACAACATCTGCCTCGGCTACACGTCGTACTCAGTCGTGTCGGAAAAGCGTCATCATGTTGCGCCGAATTCACAGGATGCGGTCGTGATGGCGTTAATCAATACACTAGGATCTCCACCCCACTCGCCGACTGCAACACCTGCGCCCCGGCCGACTACAACACCTGCGGCCCGGCCGACTGCAACATCTGCGGCCCGGCCGACTGCAACATCTGCGGCCCGGCCGACTGCAACACCTGCGGCCCGGCCGACTGCAACACCTGCGGCCCGGCCGACTGCAACACCTGCAGCCCGGCCGACTGCAACACCTGCGGCCCGGCCGACTACAATACCCGCGCCCCGCCCGACCACACAGCCCAGACCTACTGCAACGACTGGGCCCCGGCCGACCACTAGACCCCCGTTCTGGCAAACTGCAACACCTGCGCCCCGGCCTACTGCAACGATTGCGCCCCGGACGACTGCACTACCTGGGCGCCGGCCGACCACGAGACCCATGCCCAGGCAAACTGCAACACCTGCGCCCCCAAGGACCATTACACAAGTTATACACGTTCCCTACCCGCCGACGCCCTACAATATTACTACGCGGCCGCCCACGCCGAGCGCTATACCCGCGTCTCCTAGACTCTCTCCATCTCCGGGACTCCCTAATCCAGCGGCAATGGACCCGATGCCACCGTACCACATGCCCCAGTTCGGAATGGTGCCGCCGCAGCCGACTATACAGCACATTTTCCCCGGGAACTCGTTTGACCCGCAGCTGCTACCGCATCCCTCGATGTACCATTTACTCCCAACAACACCACCGCCCATAGGGTATTCTAGCAGGTTAAGGTATTTATTTGAAAATAATAATAATTAATCTTTGTTTTTTTTTGTTTTACTAAGTAAATACCTACATCTTATATTTTTTTGTACTTGTATAAAGGCTGTTTTCTGCGACTAGACCTCTTTAATTGGGTCCATTTTGGTCAGCTCTAAATTGTATTTGATCAGCAAATATAGTGAAGTTTGAGCTGCTCGTGGCAAGAATAACAACCCTAGTACATATTATACAGAGTGTATTTATTGTAAGGGCCTAAACCATAAGGTAAGGTGAAAAATACTAAAAGGAGTGCTCGGTTTTGACAAAAACTAAAACTACCCACATTATTATAAAACCTGTAAATTTTGCAAAAAATAATGACCCTTTAAACAGGATGAATTATGTACTGAATTATCGATTGATACAAAAATATTCAATTTCTATTGAACATTGACAGGTGTGACTGTGTGTGTGTGACTATGGCAGCGACTTTTGTCCAAAAATCTCATAAATTTTGGTTTTTGTCAAAATTGGTCACGCATCTCTTTTCGGAATTTTTCGCTCTATGTACTTATATTTAGAATATAGCCCTGAAAGCCCGTTTAAAAAATTCACCATTATATATTATGTGCACTCTAAAAAACTTTTTCTGTAAGTAGGGTATTAAAAATTAAATATTTCGAATCCGTACAAATCAATTGTTAAATACCTAACTTTTTAGTCTACTTACCTACTACAAGTCTAAGTAAAGTTGATTCATGTAATTAATATAACTTATTAAACTTATACACCCATAGTAATAGTGAATATTCACGGTGTAACAAGGGGGGTGGATCATCGATTGCTGGGGGTTGGGAGACCTCAGTGCCTATCGATTTAACCCCCCCTGTATTTTCTGCAATATTTAGTGGTTCAAAAGTTATTTGGACTTTAGTGAAAATCAGATTTCATCCTGATTTTCGCAATTACAGCCAAAGTATCAGGTCTGCGATTCTGCCTTTTTTTGTAAAACAAGTTCATTAATGGACCTTTTGTACCCCTTTACTTGCACTTAAGTTCAAATAAATTTTGAACCACTAAATATTGCAGAACATACAGGGGAGTTAAATCGATAGGCACTGAGGTCTCCCACACCCCAGCAACCGATGATCCACCCCCCTTGTTACACCGTGTATAATAATATACATCTAGTATTGTAATGTGTACTCTATAAAAACTTTCCCTGTAACAATGTAAAATTTCGAATCCTAACAAATCAATTGTTAAAACCGTTCTATTTAGTATTTTTGTATACTATATACTACTTAGTCAAGTTAATTCGTGTATGTTTATAATTAAATTAAGTAACTTACTAACTAATACCTATAGTAATAGTGATTAAATAATAATATACGTATTAACTTTTATGTGCACTCTAAAAAAACTTTTCCTGCAAGTAGGAAATATAAAAACGATTATTTTGAATCCTAACAAATTATTTGTTAAATACCTACTTACCCATCCAATGCCACAGTCTCATTGCTTATGTATACTACTTTTTTAAGTAAAATTGATTCGTGTATTTTTTAAATATATTATAAGCAACTTTTTAAACTAATATACTTAATAATAGTGAAAGTATGCGATTGGTGTAATAGTTCTTAGTTACATTTTCAGTATTGTTGAAATCTTTGATGTACTTATGCGTTATTGTCAAAAAGTAGTTCAAGAATGTAAGAGCTATAAATAAAATAAAAAATAAAATGAATTAAGGTTTATTTCATTTTAATTCCACAATATATAAGGTAGGTACATGGAGAATGTCTTCAATATTGATTGAATAGGTACATGGCAAAAGTCCTATTGATTAATTCTTCGGTAAATCGTTTAGAGAAAATAAAAACTGGTTGTCTGTGAAGTCGGTTTACGGACGATAATTTTACGTTATAACGTCTGAAAACGATGTTTTTGAAGTGAAAAAATCTTTAGCGGCGTTGAGCACTTTTTCTGTAATGGGTATAAAATCTTAAACTCGCGTCAGATCGAAAAAGCGTAAGGCGTCAGGACACGTGACCTGATCGAAAAAGCGTAAGACGTCAGGGTCCTAACAGCTAGTACATTTTTGTCAATGTTGGGAGAAAAATGTCTGTCGTTAGTCAAGAGATGGCGCTTGTTTACTTTTAATTACCATAATAAAAAACAACAAATTTCAAATCTTTAAGATTTATAGAGGATCTAACTCGAAATAATTTATATAAATTTACAGAATACAAAGAAAAAATCAAATCAAAACATTTATTATAGTGCAATTGCAACACCTAATATTACCGACCACAGATGTTGATATTTTTATTTTCCATTTCACGCATATTTTTTGTATTTTTCAAAAAGATATAAAAATAACTTTTACTATCACTTTATATTGCATATCGTCGAAAAACACGTTAAATAAATAATCAACATATATTCAATTTAAACGATTATAAAAGAAAAATGTAAAATTATAAAATTAGTCTCTATGAGGAAACCTTTTATTAGTAGTTTTATACCTTTTGTTGGTGAACAGGAACGTTTTTGGTAGCCATTGTCATTCTTTGTGTTTTTCGGACCCTAGATGCGTTACTTTCGATTGATTTTTGGATTTATACGACGACCTGCTTACGTTTCATGGACTTTGGTGATCTATTCTTTTATAATCAACTTCGGCTATCCCTTGGATTTGACAACGACGTTATATCAGTGGACCCCGGCAACTAAACTCGGACTTCGATATTGTGCTTATTTTGGATTTGCAATGTCTGAAAAAAGTGCTGTGTTCCGAACTGTGGTAAGTCTTCATTTCGGTTATAATTAAATACTCCCCACTTGTATGAGAGTTAAAGTATGCATATTTGTTCATGACTATCTAATATAACCTCAATACCTATGTAGCGATATGGGTCACTCTGATAGATATACAATCATACTATGGGTTTGGGGCATGTAACTCGCATTCCTTTAGGTAATTATTTAGAGGCCCAGCAACGCTAATGTTTATGATTTAGTAGCACGTGCACATACCTGGATTCTTACTAATTCCCTCCGTTGAATACCATATGCTCTCTCTCTTCTTTATTGTTTATTCCGGGTAATTACTATGTCCAAAGTAAGCTTCGTCTGTCCACCTCCCCATCCTCCTTCTGTAGGATTAGATATATAATGAACTAAGTAGCCATTGACCCTTGAAGATCTACATAACTGCTCAAAGCTAAACCCCTTTTATCAGACCCATAATTCCCATAATTAGAATATACATAGAATATACTTAAAATATCATAGCAGATATGGTTAATTTCGTTAGACCCTCAGGTTTCAGCTTTCCTGAGTCAGAGCATGACACCAGATACCGAACGATTGGCTTTGAATGAAGCTGAGGCACGCTCTATACACGGAGATCCAATCGAACGGCTTTGAATGAGCGTGCCTCCTAGTAGATAGTTGTGGGGCCCCACTTACTTGCACTTGAATCAGTTCCATTACAATACACACAGATATCTGTAAACCACCATACATGGCGATCGACTGGCCTTGAAAGGAGGCGACCACTGAAGATTGCCAATCGACCGGCCTTGCTGTTAAATCGCCTCCGATCGCCTCCCGTGGTTATAACAGATCAACAGTTTGACTTACTTCCTTACCGTTACCTGAGGGCCTGTGCAACTGACAGTACAACAGTGTATCATATACATACCAACAGTCAGCAGATTCAGGTAAATCTGCAAGGGTCCACGGTGATTAAATATAGTATGGACTACTTAGCTTTGACAATGTAGAAACACAGGTCACAAGTTCCCAATTGATTATATTTCCACTTTAATGTATGAAGAAAATATTTGAACTGATATTACAAACCTCTGTCATTTGTTTACCTGAAGTAGCGCGAGATGGCGCTCTTAAAGTGTTGCTAGTATTATTATTATTGTCTATTCGCGGAACATGCCGCGACAACCTATTAAGTAAATAAATAACGACCACCCCACGATGTCAGCCGCGTAATCCCGCGTACGTCGTGTTTCTCGAGAACATCGGAAAAATAGCCAATTGTTATTTCCCAAGATTTGTTGTAACATCAAACCAAGATTCATAAAAATCTGGTCTGGAATGATTTAACTGAATTCTATCTTGTGTGTGCCCATAGCCAATTCCGATAACAATAAACACTTGATTTACTAATGTAAAACTATATTATAATCTTTTAGGTTTAAAAACCGAAACACTACATAAATTTCCTAATCCTGCTAAGTATCCTGAACGTTTCCGAACATGGCTAAATAACATCGGAGGGGAAGTTTTGGACTTGGAATATGACACAGTGTACAACAGACGCCGTGTTTGTCATCTACATTTTGAGCCTCAATATCACACTAGAAGTAAATTTTTGAGTGTTGATGCTGTACCTCGACTGTGCTTACCAGGTAAAATGCTTGTTCATCCATATAAAATACAAATTATTTAAGTTTTCTATTTTTCATATTCAAATATATTTACCATGCTAGATAGTAAAGTACATGCTGTTGAGTATGCCATGTCCTTCTGAATCTTGTAAATAGATAAATAAATGTTTATTACGGAACTATAATGTTTCTATGTTCCAATCATTATGAATTGTAACACAAACACATTATAACATATATAACACTGAATAAACCAGTGCCGGTAAACTGAAGTGCCAGATCAGCGAGACCAGTCTATTTATATAAAGTTATATCTACATAGACTACATACTAAAAACAATAAAATAATTACATATATACAGGATCTGCCATAACGAGACCACCTCTTATGGATATGACAAATATTCAAGGAAACAGCAACATTCTGACTGCAAATTTCCCACCTCAAGAACCACCAACTGAGATATCAGCTTCTTATCGCAAAGAAAGTAAGTTATTTTTTCAATAAATAAATATCACACTAGTATTATAAAAATGTGAATAGGTAGTTGCTTATGTCCTTCTCCAAGGTCCAATTATTTATTTATATACCATAATTCATCAAAATTGGCTGTCAATTTAACAAACAAGAGTACCTTTTTCATTTATAATATGTAAATAAATATTACGCAACATTTACACATCGCCATTCTAAGCAACTAAATGCTTGTGTTATGGGTGCTAGACAACGGATATATATATAATACATAGAAACGACCAGACCATAAACAAATATCGAAGCATAAATACTTGTCTGAGGCAGGAATCGAACCCGCGACCCTGTGTTCGGGAGTCCGGCATGGTAACCATTGTGCCAATCGGGTCGTCAAATTATACTAGAGACTTGTTACTTCCCAGGTTTTATGAACAATAGGGATGCATCCTCATACCAAGTTTCATCAAAATCGGTCTAGTAGTTTAGAGTCTATTCATTTCAAATTAAAGGAATAAATATTTTCTATTTATAATACTATTGATTTCCTTTATATGTTTTCAGAAATTTCAAAAAAAGTACTGAATGTGCAACTTACTAAAGAAATAAAAAAACTGAAAGAGAAGAATAACTCGTATCGGAGGAGATTGAAGAAGGCAGTTAAACTTGGTACAAATACTGCATTTCAAAGTGCATTACAAAAATTTAAGACATTGGCTGCCATTTTTACGGTTATGCAGTTCCGTGAAATAAGCAAACCGAAGATGGGAAGAAGATTTACCAATGATGAAAAAACTATGGCTCTCAGTGTCTATAAAATGGGACCAAAGGCATATAGATGGTTAAGTAAAATATTTGTTTTGCCATCTCCAGTCACACTTAGTAGAATGGTCTCCAGAGCCAATTTGAAACCAGGCATAAATGAAAATATTTTCGAACAATTAAAAAAAAGAATTGTGAAGATGAAGGACGATGATAAGTTATGCTCAGTCCTTTTCGATGAAATGGCTATAACCCCTCATTTTGAGTACAATCAAAGGAAAGATAAAAAATCTGGATTCGTAGACAAAGATGGTAATTCACAAAAAAAAAATTGCTGACCATGTCCTGGTATTTATGATTAGGCTTGTACTTGTACTTGTACTTGTATACGGGCTATTATCCGCAATCAGACCTCTTTAGTTGGGTCCCCTTTGCGTGAGGTTCCATTTGTCAGGGGGAGAACCAGCCCAGCTCTTCCATAAATTTTGCCACCAGATGTGGCTTCTCAAAAATTCCTGGAAGGCACTTACCGTCACCTACCGTACTTAGTCTGATCTCCGTTAGCACCTTGCAGTCCAGCAGCACATGCGCGGACGTTTCCTCCGCCTCCATGCACGCTCTGCACAGTGGGCTGTCCGTTATGTCCAGGTTGTGGAGGTGCTTGTTGAAAGCTCCGTGACCGGTCAAAGCGATTGTTGCCAAGCGTATTTGCGATCGGTTTAAGTTTAAAAGTCGTTTCGTGAGTCTGCTGTTTGTATCGGGGAGTGCCAGTTTAGCTTGCCTGCAGCTTTCCGTCGTGGCCCATAGGTGGCGGTGTCGCATTTTAGCGTGGTTGCGGATCCAGGCTCTGAGTTGGTTAGAGGGGATCGGGACGGAGGGCTGAGGCCCGTAACTGATCGCTTCCGCTCCTCTCCTTGCCAGCTCGTCCGCAGCGTCGGTCGTTACCCCTTGAGCCGCTGTGTCCCTTAACCCATTGTAAGGTCAGTCTATTGTGTTCTCCTAGTCTGTTGAGTGTCTCGTAACATTCGTAAATCAGGGCTGAACTTATGGTTCTGCTATTCAGTGCATGTAGCACCGCCGCGCTATCGGACAGGATTCTGATGCCAAGGCCCGAGACATCGCGATCCAGCGCAGCCCATGCTGCCCTGATTATACCCACACATTCCGCTTGGAAGATTGAGTTGTGGGGGCCTAGAGTTACGCTGAGTTTTATGTTAAGGTCCTCCGAGAAGACCCCGGATCCAGTGCCCGTATCAGTTTTTGAGCCGTCGGTGTATATCCACATTTCACTGGGTTGCGGATGGTCACGTTGTCCTTCAGTCATTTGTATGGTATAGTGTCTTTTAAATTCATGTCTTTTGGGTATCCTATCACTAATCGCTTTCAGCATGGGTTGTTCTGCTGAAAGCTTGGACAGGACCCTCGTGTGTCTTGCCTTCTCATCCTCTTTCCACAGGCCTAAAGAGGTCAGTCTTGCCGCGCTTGCAGCCGCCTCCTGTTGGACGTACAGGTGGATGGGAAGGATGTTGAGTATGGCTTCCATCGCCGCCGTGGGTGTGGTGCGCATAGCGCCGGTGATGGCCATGCAAGCCATCCTCTGAAGGCGAGTCAATTTAGTCTGTGTAGTTGTTAATTCCGTTCGGGTCCACCAAGCGACTGCGCCATAGCTGATGCATGATCTTATCACTGATGTGTACAGCCATAGCGCTATTTTAGGGATAAGTCCCCATGTTTTGCCAATCATGCGGTGGCATTGCCAGAATGAGATGCAGGCTTTTTTGTATAGGTAGTCTATATGGTTACTCCAGGAGAGTTTACTATCCAGAACTATTCCAAGGTATTTGACTTCGTCTGTGAGTTGAAGTCTAGTTCCGAAGAGTCTTGGCGTAGTGAATCTTCCTAGATTTCTTTTGTTTGTGAATAGTATGAGTTCCGTCTTGTTTGGGTTTATTGTCAGTTCTACTTCCGAACACCATTTTTCCGTCAATCTCAACGCTTGTTGCATGACGTCGCAGGCGGTGTTAGCCTCCTTGGCTCGGATAATTATTGTAATGTCGTCGGCATAACCTATTGTAAACAGGCCGCGTCGGTTCAGGAGGGTGATGAGTTCGTTCGCTACCAGGTTCCACAGTAGGGGAGACAGTACGCCACCTTGAGGGCATCCCTTTACTACTTTGCCCTTCATGCCCTCGACTTCGTCTACCTGAACGACTCTGAGATTGAGCATGTTTAAAGTCCAATCGATCATGGTTCTGTTTACGTTATGCTTTTGTAAGGCTAGTCTGATGCAGTTGAAATTAGTTTTGTCAAAGGCGCCTTCGATGTCGATGAACGCACCGAGGCATACCTGTTTGTCGGTTAGAGTCGATTCTATCCTGCTTACAACGTTGTGTAAGGCAGTTTCCGTCGATTTGCCGGAACTGTAGGCGTGTTGTTAGGTATGATTATGCATGATTAGGCTTATAAGGAATTATAAGCAGCCCATTTACTATTCATTTTGTTCAGGCAGTACGACTAAAGAAAGTTTGGCGGCTAATTTCGAATGAAAATAAATGAAATAAAATGATAATAAATAATCTCCGTTTTTCAGAGAAAGAAAAGAAAAAAAAACTATGGATGAAAGTTGATTTTTCGGAGAGATAAACTTTTTAATGTAAAATAATTGTAATAGTTTTAAAGTGTTAAATTTTTAATGTAATATAAATTGTCATGTTTGTGTACGATAGCGCAATAAATGAATATTGTATTCTACCACATAAATGATAGTACTTTTATACTGATAAAGCAATTGGTGCAAAATTATTCCCTAACCATTCCAAAATATCAAACATGCTCAACGTTAATAATCAAGTTTTCACTTCTGCCGGCACTCCCGGAGTGAAACCCGTTTTTTTTTTCTTTTTTCATTTATATTTTTTTTCGATTTATAAGTCTTCTATTCGTCACTCGTCACCATAACACAAAGATAGATGAGCTGACCAGTTTTATTTTCATGAAACTTAGTTGTAACCTGAGTTGAATTGCATAATTCTGGTGGAATGTTATTCAATTTAGTTCTGTGAAGTGTAGTGAAAGTAAAAATCAGTGTCCAACATGAAGTTTTCTTGTTGCCTCCAAATCTCCTATTAAGGTTATGGTAAACTTGCCACCGCTTTACTATAGCCCCTGACTTGACGGACTAGACTTTGACTGTTTGAAACACTTTAGGCCCGATTTATGATAAATCGGGTCATAATTTGATGCAAAATATAACTTGATACTGGCTAAATGCATAAGCCATGCGAAGCCATGATTAATAGCAAAAAAAAACAACCATTATTTGGCCTTATATTGCCACTGTCAATAACTCTTATGTCATTAACATCAGTGTCAAATATTTGACAAAATAATTGTTTCAACAATTTTCAATTTCCTGTGTTTTTAGTCGAGGTTTGTGCGTTTCTTTCGTTGTGGGTAACAAAAATGTTTATCTGTAGAAATTAGGTGCTCGTCATGGTTTTTGCTCTTTGTCTCCATACATCGTAAACTATGGCTTTGTTTTGCATGTAAGTGGTTTACATCGATTCAGTTTATCATTCATTTTAGGTTACTTATTTATGTTGTCATCAGATCATTGGTGTGATCGATAGTGTCGTAGGTATACTTTTTGTGTTGAGTTTTGTCGAAATAATGTGTTATATAACGTGTGCGTGTGTATAAAGTTTTATTATTGCTTTCCCTGAAATAAAGACACCCAATTATATGCTGTCTCTAATGGTCCAAGGTCTTAGTAAGTTGACACATTGTAACTCAGTAGGTATCCTTGTTCGAACGTTTACGAAGATTAATCTTACGATAGCAAATACCTATCTAAACTCTAGTAGCCAACTTACAAGCAAACAATATATTACCTAGTGTTGTTTGGTCAAAGTTAAAAGTCAAGGTTACCAACATTTAGTACCTACCTAGACTTTAAATTTAAAGGTTTTAAATTTCTTCGTCTGATATGTTAGTTACGGAATTTCGAGAAACCTTGGTTGTAATTTCTTGAGTTTTCCATTCTAAGCATTAATTGTCACACTTGGAAAAACTAAATGAGTTTAAGTAATACATTATCCTGCTCTCAAGAGCGTAATTGAACATCTGCGGAAACATGAAATGGCTAGGGAACGTTTCTGAGGGTGACCGTTTCAAAAAATCAACAATTTATATGGTAAATATCTTATGTAACATTATTATAAAAAAATAAAAAATAAAAAAATAAAAAACTACCAAGGTTAAAAATGCATGTTTATTATACAAATATGCCAAATCCTTTTTTTATCCTTATCTATTATATATTCTGATGTATTGGGCATGGTTGGGTACACTTTTGAAACAAGAATGGACTTGGCACTGGGGATTTATGTTAATTTTAATAAATGTAACCCGACAATACTGGAATCAGTTACACTATAATTGTTGATAACCACTTA
The DNA here is from genome assembly GCA_951213275.1 of Idaea straminata. NCBI lineage: Eukaryota > Metazoa > Arthropoda > Insecta > Lepidoptera > Geometridae > Idaea > Idaea straminata. Next base: position 17,611,316 of record OX577845.1, on the reverse strand, counting down.
GTTGACTTCAAACATACTAACAAGTTTTTTCCTCTGGGCACAGTCTGCTAAGAGGGTGGTATAGGTTCTGGGCTACTCCATCTAATGCATGACCCAGACACTACAACACCCTGAGTCACATAAGTTGATGGCTCTGTATAAATCATCTAGATATTTGCCAAATACTTAGTGTATGATGTTAGATGAATAGTACAAATTTAGTTAAAATAAGCACACCTAAGACTCGCTTACGAAGGATTCCATACCATTAAATTTTGTTTTTAGTATCTGTTGTTATAGTGGCAACAGAAATACATCTTCTGTGAAAATCAATTCACCACCTTCAACTGCCTAGCTATCACGGCTCATGAGATACAACCAGACAGACAGCAGAGTCTTAGTAATAGGGTCCAGTTTTACCCTTTGGGTATGGAACTCTGAAAAACTACATATGCACAGGTTTGACTCTCACTAATTAATTTAGCTGCTGAGCAGATAATAGTAGATAGATATTGGTAAAGTAATAAAAGATGTAGTTTTCATGAATAAAATAAAATAAATAAAATACGAGACCTGAAACTTGGAGGGTATGTTTTGTGTGACGTAGGCAGCGGATAAGAAAGGATTTTCCGATATTCTACCCTTAAGGAGGTGAAAAAGGGGGGCAAAGTTTGTATGGGACAACGTGATTCCTTGGTCCTATCTTCTTCAAATTTTGCACAAACATTCTTTAACAGAATTGATGGAAGACGTGTTTCGTATTTTTTTGAAATTCATCCCCTAACGGGGTTAAAATGGGGTAGGACGTTATTTTCGAGGTGATTTGCTTCGAAATTATTGAAAGGTTTTTCTTAACTTGCCTTCAAGTGGATTTCTCGAGTTTTTCTCTTTTCGAGAAGTCCTGCGCGTAAACCCAAGTACGTACTTACATAACTGCAGGTGCCATTAAATTGTTTTTATCACAGTTGCTTATAAAGTGGATCTTATTCAACCGCTTTTAGGCTCATAATCCAACGTATTACGCACGTGTGCGTTTTACATTACCTTGACGCCATTTGTTTGTAAAAAGTTATCCAGATAAGTTAAATTGGTATCTTACTGCTAATTACATGTTAGGTAGATGAAACATTCTTAATTTATCTGGGTTATACAGTTTTGATGTATAAAAAAAAGCTAGGGTCTTACCAACAAAGAGTTTTTAAGCTAGCAAAAATGGTTGTCTCTAAAGTCGGTTTACGAACGAAATTATTCATTTTTCAATAATTTAAATCCGAATGAAATCTAGTTTTCACCATTGGATAGCTCTATTTTTCAGTAAGGTCGTGGTAAAGGACCACCAAGTAGAACCTGAGTAATCAATGAAAAACAGTGACCGAATGTTGCGGGCACGCGCTACGAGAACGCAGTCTGCGGCTACTATTAATTTTCCCACGGGATCAAATCTAGTTATTGTAATAAATAAAAAAATATATAATATAGTACAGACGGATAACCAGTGATTTACTGTTACTTTGCTTTTAAACATTGTTATTGTAAGGGGCCTCTATATGTTGGCTTCGGCTTCAAGCATGTCTTACAAAGGTTCGGGGCTCTATAGCTTTGCGATATGGGACACATAACAGACAAATATATAAAAGATTAAGACCCCGAATAGCTTTTGCTCGCGACTTCGTCCGCGTAGAAGTCGGAAATGGTACTAATGTAGGATTATTCATTGGTTTTAACTCTAATACATTTCTTTGGGTTTTAAAATTACCGAAATCGGTACACAGAAAACATGTCGAACATAAATTTAAAACAATATTTATATTCTTTTAAATTTGTATTTCACATGTTTTCTTTGATACTCATTATAGAGGTAGAGAGGACAAAAAGTCTGTACCTACTTGGAAGCAAATAAAGAAATGGGTCTGAAAAGTAGTTGTAGTAGAAAAGTAGTAGAATAAAAATATATGCTTAGTTTTTAAATTTCATGTCTGTCTTTTGTTTCATGTTTGTTATACAATTACAAACACCTGAACCAATTGAAATCTGGTTTTCTCTATTAGATAGCTCTTTTTTCGAGGAAGGTCGTGTTATACATTACATCGAAATTTAATTAGTAGAACCTGAGTAATCAACGAAAAACTACAACCGCTCGAGAAAACCCGGCCGCCCGCCTGTGACGACACGAACGCGTCCCAGACCAGCAAACACGAACGTCATAGATTACATAATAGTATAGCATACTTTTTATCCCGATATTCCCACGGGATCACGACTTATGCGGGTCAAACCGCGGTGCGCAGTTAGTTTTGAATATGAAAAAATTGGTATATTTTATAACCAAAATGTTCTAGTTCCTTCTAGTCCTTACCATTTCAAATCTACGTCCCTATGAGGCCGTGTCCTAAAAGTGCAACCTTTTTTTAATAAAATCTGATTGAGTTTTCCAACATGTGTCAAAATACAATGTAGGTAAGTTAAAAGGATTATTGATGTCAACTTCGAAGCAAATCACCCCGAAAATAACTTCCTACCCCTTGAATAAAATACGAAACACGTGTTCCATTAATTCTGTTAAAGAATGTTTATGCAAAATTTGAAGTAGATTGGACCAAGGAATCACGTTGTCCCATACAAACTTTCTCCCCCTTTTTCACCCCCTTAGGGGTGAAATTTCGAAAAATCCTTTCTTAGCCGATGCCTACGTCATACAAAGAACACACCCTCCAACTTTCAGGTCTCTACGATCAGCGGTTTAGGCTGTGCGTTGATCCGTCAGTCAGTCAGTCAGTCAGTAGTTCAGAACAAAGCATTTTATATTTATAGATACCACTATATTATCTATATTGGTCGATAATTTATTGAATGTTAATTGCATCGTGTTTTATATTAATTAAGAGGGTTACATACCGCATACTCTTTACAAATATAAATATTATTAACAATTTTTTTTATTAAATGGCTTTTTTTTATCACTTAAGAGTTACAAATTAAAGTTCAATTTCAATGTATATTCCATAGTCTTGGTACAAGTATTCAAATCATTAAATGAAAAAAATATTTCCTAAAAATGGCATTGCCATGCCACAAAACTTGTCGTTAATCATTACTAGTGTTACTAGGAAAATAGGAATTAGACTTGTTGGTCAATGGTGTGACTATGGCACAAACATTTTTTTTGCAAAACAAAACAAACGACATTTCGTCTATATATATACCTCTATATATATATATGTATATACATGTCCTCAATATACTTTTATTGGTCAGTGGTACACTGCCAGAATCGAATTTAACCTAACTAATTTGGCCCATTTTCTGTTCACGCTGAAGTCATACACTAAATACAAACATTTTTGTTTCAGGACATACAAAGGAGCAAAATCCATGTCGACTGACCCCCTCTATATATTTTATAATGCATGAATTATGAAGTTACTGTTCATTTCGGTTAAAGGAAAAGAAAATATGTTACGAATATTACGAATAAAAACGTAACAGCTATGCTCAAATTGACAAGTAGTTTTTACAGATATTTGTACGCGTCGCGTGTAAGTTTACATTGTAAGACGCATGTGAGAGTATCGTCACAGTTTGGGGAGGGGATTGCGAGATGTGGTGCGGATCACAAGAAGTATACCAAACGTAAACGGTCGAGGATTAAGATAACACCGCTTAATGCGGTACAGTCTAATCATAATAAACAAATGAGTGAACCATTACAACCGACTGGCAAACATGTCAGTTACGGGGGACATTTTACAGTGTAAGTTTAACCTTTTTATTATGATACTAGCTGTATATACATATCGACGGTTAAAACGAAATAGGGTATAACCGTCAAAAACCAAATTGTTCAGGACAGCTGTTTAAAGTTTGAAATTGCAGAAAAATGATCACAACTTTCTCATTTATTATCGTAACGTAAAAATGAAAACAGCTTTAAATCGAGAAAAATGAAAGCATTAATTGGTTTTTTTATTTATTAGAGTAGAATGGCATTCAAAAGTCATTTTTGACAAAAATGTCGCTTATTTCCTTTTAACCGTTGATATAAAATAGATGTTGTTCGATTCTCAGACCTAACGAAAAACTTCTCAGACAAATATTATCGGTTCAGGTGTTACGGAGGATTCTGGTAACTAATACCGCGACATGATAATTGTATATAATTACTAGCTGTCCTGGCAAATGTTGTTTTGCCATATACAAAAAAAAATGATGTTCGATTCTCAGACCTAACGAATATACTAACTTACATAAAAACATTCATACAAATCGGTTCAGCCGTTTAGGAAGAGTTCAGTGACATACACACGTACAGTAGAATTATATACACGGTGTAATAAGGGGGGTGGATCATCGGTTGCTGGGGGGTGGGGGACCTCAGTGTCTATTGATTTAACCCCCCCTGTATTTTCTGCTATATTTAGTGGTTCAAAAGTTGAACATACAGGGAGTTAAATCGATAGGTACTGAGGTCTCCACCCCCAAGCAACCGATGATCTACCCCCCTTGTTACGCCGTGTACATAAAGACTAGTTGCGTCCCGCGTAAGTCCCTATCACCCTGTGCACCTATCGATATTAAAACCGACCACCAATTAAACCTACACAGTACACAAGTTTGATCATGCTTTGGAACTGCTGTTCTAAAAATTAAGTTTTAGTATTTGGAAAATTATGTTTTAGACTAACAAAGTATAAAAAACCGGCCAAGTGCGATTCGGACTCGCGCACGAAGGGTTCCGTACTGTTATATTCTGTGTTTAATATTTGTTGTTATAGCGGCAACAGAAATATATCATCTGTTATTTCAACTGTCTAGCTATCACGGTTTATGAGATACAGCCTTGTAAAAGACAGACAGACGGACGGATGGACAGTGAATTCTTAACATATTGTGGTCCTGTTTTACCTTTCGGTACGAAACTCTAAAACGTAGCCTTTTTATTAGTCCAGTGCATTGTTTAATCAAAGTTACACATCTGCATTTATTTTATTAAAGTAGATACCTACCTACTAGTATAATAATAATTGTCAATAAATGAAATAAACAAATATTAAAAGTGTTAAAAATACAATGAATTAAAGTACCTACTCACATTAATTTTAAGTTCTTAATTTTTACTAACATTTGTATGTTTGTGGATAAACCATTTGAAATAAATAATAATTTATTTATTAAAATTTAAACATCATTAATCAAATCAATTTTTACGTATGTTTTTGACCCGTATGTTGGTTCATCTGTTCCCACCTTGTTCCCACATAATTTCAAAACTGCTTAATTTAATTTATACTAGTTGGAGTCCAAGAAATAATGAGATATCATTCGAGAATGAAAAAAAAAATGTTTTTCACAAAATTGGAGACAAATAAGGTTTACCAAACAGACAGAAGATAATAGTACATTGCGATACGAGTGTGGTAAATTGATCATTGCATAGAGGCGAGATGGAATAATCAAATCACACGTGTATCGTACGAAGTTTTTATCACAGTTAGCGAATACAAGAAAATACTTGAAAAGAAAAGAAAATAATAAATACAAAATATTTGTGATAATTCTATGTTAACAATTTTTTTGGGCATATTTTTTTGTTAATTATGTTCTGAAAGGCCAGGCAAAAGACTTTTAACCTATACAGCCTCGTCTGACATACAATTTTATTAGGGTATTTTCCATTTGTTTTTGCGTCGGGGGTTAAAAACAGAATACAATGGTACGGAAAAAAAAATTAAGTAAAGAAAAAACAAAAAATAAACAATGCTCAATTTTTAATCGTTTTCTAAGACATTATCATGTGAAATTTTCGTTCGTAAACCGACCTTAGAGACAACCATTTTTGCTACCTTAAAACTCTTTGTTCGTACCTACCTTTTTTTAGACATCGCAATTTAACTTATCTGGATAACTTTTTACGTAATACGTTGGATTATGAGCCTAAAAGCGGTTGAATAAGATCCACTTTATAAGCAACTGATAAAAACTAACATATCAAGTTGGTCTTATTTATGAACATATTTTATGATCAACTGTACCTAGTTGCACCTACCATATTAGAAATTTAAAATAGTGCGCGGTTTGTTGAAGACTGAACTAGAAACTGTATGTATCACTTCACATTATAAAACAAGATAACGTATAAATTTATGGAACACCTGTATTCGCAAAAAAGTGTCACGTTATAATAATATCGCGCATCTGGGCTTGTGTAATGTGACAAGTGACGAATAGAAGACTTATATAAAGGAAAAAAAAATGAAAAAAATAAGTAGGTATACTAAAAAATATATGAAAAAAAAAACAAATTTTCATCGGCTTCATAATGTCGTTATCACGTAAAATTATTGGCGTAATTATTGGCGTATTTAAGTCCGTAAACCGACTTCCAGACAACTTTTTTTTCTCCAAATTTTTATGGGATCAACTTCAGGGTTACTATACCGTTTCCAATGATTTTTTTATAATTAAAATTGGACTACTGTATATAGTTATGTGTAATTATATATAATAATCTATTTCATCATAAAATAATAATCTATATAAAATTCACGTGTTCTAGTTACCAAACTTCTCTGAAACGGTTGAACCGATTTGTATGAATTTTTGCGTATAATATACTCGTAAGTTAGGTCTGAGAATCGGCAAACATTTTTTTTTGTATTTGGCAAAACTACGTTTGTTCATCTAGTAAAATATACAATTTAGAATATTTATTGATAAATAGTTTGTCTATCCCAAACATACAATAATGAGCTACAATGATATACTAAATACAAAACTATATTGAGCTGACATATTAAGCTTATGCTTATGTAATACTAGCGACCCGCCCCGGCTTCGCACGGGTGCAATGCTGATACTAAATACACTACAGAAAAACTGTGAACGTTGTATATAAAAACATAGCGGCCCGCTCCGGCTTCGCACTGGTATAAAATATATAGACTATGTGATTAAAATCGATTCAGTAGTTTTGATTTATTTATTACTGCCCGTGGCCCGCACGCGTTAAATTTGGAGTAAAACAATCCCCCTTTCCCTATACCATGAAGATTTCCTGCTATCTTTGGAATATCTAAATTCATACAATACATTTTTACTTATTTACTTTTTACATTTTTTTGCCGCACCGGGCGGCCGGCCTGTACCGCCGCAAACGCTACGTCCCGCAATTTTTAAATCTGTAATATCTTCGGAAATATTCACTTAAATCATACGGTTTAAAGAGCCATATAGATCTATATTAAATGAACAATGTAACACAGGGTTGTGGGTTCGATTTCCACCTCGGACAAGTATTCATGCTTAGATATTTATCTGTGGTCTGGTTGTTTCTATGTAATTATGAGTATAGATTAATTAGCACCCATAACACAAGTCTAGTTACTTAGCTTGCGGCTAAATGGCGATGTGTGGAAAGTCCTTCACTATTAATTTATTTTAGTTATTAGTATAGTTATTTAAATTATAAATTTTTAAATAGGTATTCTTGTATTTTTGTGATTCAGTACCACTGGTGAACAAAGTTCCAGCACAGGCCCGGATACACCGAGAGAAGGATACGGTGGACTAGACCGAGAAATACCTTCTAATTTCAGGACATGGGAAAATATATCTAAACATTGTAGTCCTAACAATGGTATGTTGGTATTCTATTTTTTTATACTATCTTCCTAAAATATATATTACAAGGTACATGTGGGTAATAAGGGCCACTAAGAGGTTTAAAAAAAAGGTATCAAAATAACATGAAAATAAGTGTTTTTAAAATTGATAATAAAGCAAATCTAATAAAACTGTTTTTAAGGCGCTCTTCCAGTACCGTGTATAGGTATTCACATTACCTTAGCCCGCGATCTCAAAGACGTAGCGTGCTGCGTGCTAACTGTTATATTTGATCGATATGCAAAACATTTTAGCATTACTATCCACAAATATAGTTCCTAAAGGTCAAAACCTATCATTTGATTCATTTTTAGAAACAAACGTTAACTATTTTTGAATAAAACCCGATAAACGATCTAATAATTCTCTGTTTTCTAACATTTTTTTTATCGAACGAAGTTGTTCATATCATGTTTTCAACCACAATAAACAAAAATATGGCTATTAAACTACAATATCCATTTATATCCAAATAACAAAAAAAGAGTATTTGATTATTTAGAGTTGCTTAAAACAAAGGTCGATTTTGGTAGCTTTATTAGCACCCGGCCTTAAGCAGTTTTCTCTATTTTTACGAAATATTTAGTAAAGGTGGCACGTGGCCTTTATTACCCGCAGGTACCTTGTTATATTAAAAAATCTTCTTCCTTTAGCAATTCTACCCTATTTCTAACAAGAACTCCCAAAGTGGATTGAAGTCAGGCCAGGTGGTCGTAAAAACCCGTTTCGGCCGTCTAAGAAACCGTTGTTCAAAAACCAAATTGACTTTTTTCAATCTTCAAAAATGATATGGAATTTTTATTTTCAATTTATACCAAAATGTAGGAAAACATTTCACATATTATTATGGTAATAAAAATCATAAAAAATGATTACTTAACTATTACAGTTATATGTATTTTTACAGGAATTTATCGATTGGCGTGACAATCCCTTAACATAATCTAATATATATTATGGTTTTTTTCTCTAAACTCCAGGTTCATTTAAATTCAAGGTTGTCTCATACAATGTTCTCGCGCAATACCTATTGGAATGCCATCCCTATTTATACACATCATGTTCGCCAAAAGACCTAACATGGAACGTAAGAGCATCGCGACTTTACAACGAAATTGTGGCCCTTGCGCCTGATGTAAGTTGAATCAGATTTAATATAAACATAGTTGATTTCAATTAGCTACTATTCCAGAAAAATAGATCAACAATGGTATATAGAGAAACACCACTCATGCAAAATAGAGGACGTGCGTCTGTTACGAATCTTATGATACCTTATGAATCCTTAAAACTTTTGAAAATGAGTCACACAGCTGGCGTTGTTATCAAAAATTACAGAACTTGAATTTGAATTTATCACAGTTGCTCATAAAGTTGATCTTATTAAACGGCTTTTAGGCTCATAATCAAACATATTTTGCACGCGTGCGTTTTACATTACCATGATACAACTAGTGCTGTAATAAGTTATCCTGATAAGTTAAATACGTATCTTACTGCTAATTACATTATTAACTTACAGTTATGTAAATGAAACATTCTTAATTTAACTGGGTTATACTATTTTGATGTATATAAAAAAAAGGTTGGTATCAACAAAGAGTTTTTAAGCCAGCATAAATGGTTGTCTGTAAAATCGGTTTACGAAAGATAATTTTACGTGATAACGTCTTAGAAAACGATAAAAAATTAAGTTTTGTTTTTCTTTGTTTTTTCTTTATTTAAATATATTTTTTCCGTATATTCATTATATTCTGTATTTAGCCCCCGACGCAAAAACAAATGGAAAAAACCCTTAAAAATATTGTTTATCAGACAAGGCTGTATAGGTTAAAAGTCTTTTGCCTGCCCGTTCGGTAGTATAATTAACAAATAATTTTGCAAAACATATTTACTTTATCTGTTCTAAACACAAATATTTGTTAACTTTTTACTATTTTAACAAGAATTTTCTTTTATTCGCAACTGTGATAATAAACGTCGTACGATACGCGTGTGGATATTGATCATTGCATAGAGGCGGTTTATGTTCAAAATGCCGAGATCAATTTACCACACTTATATCGTAATGTACTATTTAAAATTAACATTTCACGTTCAATTTTTATTTTAAAAGGGGGATTATTATTTACTATCATAAAATAAAACTCGTTAAGCATAAGGTAAAAAAATAGAGACAGCGCCCTCTACAAATAAGGGGAGAAAAAAAAACTCCAACTATCCATGCCAGTGAGATATTTGGAACAGAAGGTTCCATATATCCCAACGGGTTGCGACAAGTGGAAAACAACTCGAAGAATCCCTACCAGAGGGGATATGTCAGTAGGGATATGTGGAATAGGGTGGTTTGTGTGACTTTTTGTACACGAGTGACAATCTAAATTCCATTGTTGATCGATGTTAAAACTAAGTAGGTATGCTCAATTATTAAGAGCTTACAGCGTACGTAACACCGTAATAGTTCCCTCAATATTGGGATAAATTTTATATTTATTCCCTTAACAAGTTTTATCAAAACCGGTCCAGTAGTATTTTTTTGTCTTTGGTTATTATTAAAAACTTTAATTCTAGTTTTAATTATGTAAAGTATTTATATAATAGTATATTGTTGTCTAAAATCGAAAGAGAAAGAAAGAACAAAATAAAATTTTATTTTTTGGACTGTACTTACACACACGTAAAAATAACATAAACAAATAACAAGAAAAAGCAGTACAGCGACCAGATAAAAGGTTCGTCTTCAGCACGATGATAGAGCAAGAAAATCGATTGCTAAAAGACTAAGAACTTAGTCTTATTGAAATGTTGTCACTATGTCTATTCTAATAGTCCTAGTTTCTACTTCTATACTAATATTATAAAGCTAAAGAGTTTGTTTGTTTGTTTGAACGCGCTAATCTACTAATGGTTCGAATTGAAAAATTATTTTTGTGTTGGATAGTCCATTTATCGAGGAAGGCTATAGGCTACTTTTTATCCTGATATTCCCACGTTATCGGAAGTGACGCGGGTGAAACTGCGGAGCGCTGCTAGTATATTATAAATTTGAAAGTATGTATGTGTGTATGTTTGTTACTGCTTCACGCAAAAACTACTGAACCGATTGCTTTGAAGAGAGCTGTATTAATAGGTAGGCTTCTTTTAATCCCGATATTACCACGGAATCGGAACTTACGCTGGTGGCGGGGCGTAGCTAGCAATGTCTTAAAACTATCTATATCCATTTAAAATGTATGATTTTATTTTAAGATTCTGTGCCTTCAAGAAGTACAAGTGTCCCATTTGAACACTTTCTATTCTAAATTCGAGGACATCGGATACAGTGGTATATTCAAACAGAAGACTGGACACAGACAAGATGGTTGCGCTATCTATTTCAAACGATCAATGTTTGAGTTGCAGGATCAGATCACTGTAAGTCCTTTGTTGATTAGTCTCGGTATATAAGGGTAATTCGACATTTTTCGACAAAAGAAGCTATTTTTTTTTGCCTGTTAAATTCGAAACAAACTAGCTTCTTTTTTTGCCTAACAAATTCGAAACCAAATACCTTTTTATGACTGAAAAATTCGAAACATACTAGCTTTCTGCCTGACAGATTCGAAATATAAATTTAGTGTTTTTTTTTCAATAAACCATTTTGAAATCAAAGAAATCGACGTTATTTAAAAAATATTTTCACAACTACTAAAACCTATAGTAGGCTGTAAAACTAACCGAAAACATACCAGTTTAAATAACAAAATTTGACGGGAAATTTATAAACAATACTTTCATTGTTTGTTGTGATAATTTCAAGGCGACATAGAACCTGGAAACCCTTATCCCTTTCCCACGCGCTGTGTGATGATCTATCCCTGTCCCCCGCGCGCCGCGAAATTGCTATTTTAACTGTTTTATGTAATTAAAAGACTAACATCTATTTTAGTGAAAAATCATCTATGCTACCTATATTTTGTACTTGTTTTATGTTAGTAACCGCCGTAAAATTGAAAATTGAAAAAAATTACGATTTCTTTGTAGGAATATCATTTTATGGATTTTAGTGGTTGATACCCAAAAACTGTTTCAAAGACAGCCCTGTCGCTCTTCTGGTCTTACCACTTCGGCTTAAAGGTTTTAGTAGTTAAAAAATGATGTTCGTTTTACAAAAATGTTAGATTTCGATTTCTAACCGGCAATGTTACGAAATACTTAAAAAATTATGACTTAACGGGCCGTTACTTCGAGATAATCTTAAATAACGTATTTTAAATGACGAACTCTATCGAATGAAACTAATATTTCTACGATCAACAGATATTTGTTTCTGGTTGTTTTTTTAAATAATAAGTATTTAAAGAGAAGTATATAAATATTCTATCAGTTATCAGTAGCTTAGTTTCGATTTACATTTTGTTTTGCTTTAGATTTATATTTTTATTGTTGTTTTGCAAATTTACATTTTTTTTGCTTAAGCGACTTTTTAGACCTTGGCCTGTCTGTCTGTCTGAGCTTGAATGTATATTTATTCTATATAAATAAAAATGAATTGTTGTTCGTTAGTCTGATTAAAACTCGAGAACGGCTGAACGGATTTATCTTATCTTAGTCTTGAAATGTTCGTGGAGGTCTAGGGAAGGTTTAAAAGGCGAGAAAAAATCGAATAACCGATATTCCCACGGGATCGGGACAAACGCGGGTGAAACCGCGGGGCGCAGCTAGTTAGGCATAATAGGCACCTATTTCAATACAATTTGTTTTTCACAACGGTGAATGATCCTTGAGATGTTCTTAGCTATATTTTATACTAGCAGAGCTCCGTGGTTTCACCCGCGTAACTTCCGTAGAAATATAAATATAAAAAGCATATGTTACCATCCCAATGAATCAATGTATCCTGAATCTTTCAACAAAATCGGTCCAGTAGTTTCGGAGCCTATTCAATTCAAACAAACAATAAAATCTTTCCTCTTTATAATCTATACTAATATTATAAAGCTGAAGAGTTTGTTTGTTTGAACGCGCTTATCTCAGGTACTACTGGATCGAATTGAAAAAATATGTTTGTGTTGGATAGTCCATTTATCGAAGAAGGCTATAGGCTACTTTTTATTTTGATATTCCCATACGCACATACGCGGGTGAAACCGCGGAGCGCAGCTAGTATTAGTATAGATAGAGACAACATTTTGATTCAGTTATAATAATTAAAAAACCAACTGCACCTATAATCTGTCGGCCAAACAAATTACAAACTAATTTTAGGTCCCTATACATAGAACTGCAAAATCAGAGGAAATAACTAATTTTCTTACCGTACCATACCCTGTTTGTTTCCAGGAATTGATTTCTATCGGCAACACTATCGATAGATACAAAAATACAGGAATATTTTTTTTGCAAAATGATCCGGTTAGATTCCTGTCTAGGGTAATGATTTAACCACATATCTAACGATGCGGGCACGCGACTCCTTTCATTTTCGCTATCTCTTATACTTTACGAATTTACCCCGAAGGCCTATTCAAAATATTCACTTGAAGTGTTGTTTTCAAATGTATAAATGAGAAAAAGACTCAACACGACATCTCTTAAACTAAACAGAGGTCCGAGTCTGGAAATTGTATAAAACATAGATAAATAAACGTCAAGAAATATTCAGCGTTCAGGTAAAAAAACCGCATAGAAATTAGGTGCACGTGCAAACAACACGAGTCATTTTGTATTTTCAAGTTGCGTTTTGTTTAAAATAAAAATATTGATATCTGAAAAATAGTCTTACTTTAAACACGGAGCTTTGCTTTGTCTTCATATAATGGTGTATGAGATCTTTATCGAAGATTCTATTGAAGTCATAAAATGTTCCTGGATTGACAATCGTGAAACGGATGACCTATTTTGTTTGTTTACTGTTCATGTCATATTCTAAATGATTCCGTGCCAGACTAAATGGACAGGGCCACGAGGAAAATCTTTTGCCCTTGAACTTTTTATGTGTTTAACTAAACCACGCGTGTTAATAACACAATGGATTTGTGTATCCTTGTATTTCTTATCGATTAGGCGGCTTTTTAACCGACTTGAAAAAAGAGGAGGTTCTCAATTCGGTTGTATGTATTTTTTATGGATGTTCGCGCATATCTTCTTTGTTTATCAACCGATTTTGATGAATCTTTTTTGTGGTGCAGCTTTTGTGTTTCCTGCAACGCGGCAGGTTATGGGTTCGATTCTCGCTTCCAAACAAATATTTTCTGTTTCTGTAGGTATTATAATAGGTTGTCGACCCAGTTGGCACAATGGTCACCATGCCGGACTGCCAAACACAGGGTTGTGGGTTCGATTTCCGCCTCAGACAAGTATTTATGCTTAGATGTGGTCTGGTTGTCTCTATGTATTTCAAGTATATATTTACAAAAGAAGAAGTATATAAGTAGTATATCCGTTGTCTAGTACCCATAACACAAGTATAGTTACTTAGCTTGGGGTTAGATGGCGATGTGTGGAATGTCCTGCAATATTTTTTTTTTTAAATATATAAATATATATATACAAAAGAAAAGTACATATAAGGTACCTGCCAGCCACCAAAAGGTTTTTTAAAAACCTTGATATTAGTGACAAAATAACAAGTAAATAAACAAATTAAATGGTTTTTTAGATCAACAATAAAGCGAAGTTTTTAAGAAATATTAATTTTTTAATTAGGGTGCATTAGGGATCATTACCAGCAGATACCTTATAAGTATTTTATCCTTTGTCTGGCCAACATAATGCAAGCCTAGTTGATCAGCTTGAGGCTAGATGACGCTGTGTGCAAAGTTATCCAAAATATATTTTTTGAATACGCTTTTTGTCCAATTATACTTTCTTCAGATGCATAGACTGTAACTCTCGCTAGTTAGCACTGTAAGTGCTTGGATCGCATCCGGAAATATATCCGTATTTTTAGGGTCCCGTACCCAAAGGGTAAAAACGGGACCCTTTTACTAAGACTTTGCTGTTCGTCCGTCCGTCTGTCACTAGGCTGTATCTCATGAACCATGATAGCTAGGCAGCAGAATTTTCACAGATGATGTATTTCTATTGCCGCTTTAACAATAAATACTAAAAACATAAGGAAGTAAATATTTTTGTGTAATGTTTCTAATAATTATATGTTATTTTCATATTTTCTGTTTTCAGACAATATTGTTTTTGTTAATTCTACTCCCAAAAGGGCAGGCAAAAGACTTTTAACCTAAACAGCCTCGTCTGAAGTACAATATTTTTTAGGGTTTCACAAGCTTTTATTCTGCTCGATATTATCGATAATATTGGTACGGAACCCTTCGTGCGCGAGTCCGACTCGCACTTGGCCGGTTTTTATTTATGATGTCTTTTTTTCAGGTCGAATTTTACCAACCGGAGTTGCCGATCCTGAATCGCGATAACATCGGTCTCATAGTCAAGTTGTTGCCCCGAGGATACACAACTCCAATAGTAGTGGCCACTACGCACTTGTTGTACAATCCCAAGAGAACAGATGTCAGGCTGGCACAGATGCAAGTCTTTCTCGCTGAGATCGATCGATTCGCTTATCAAAGTGGAGAGAGGGAGTAAGTTTTTTGCTTTCAAACGATAAAGTATTCCAAAATTTTGGTATAATTCAAGACTTGAAATTATACCAAAATTTTGGAAAATAATTTGAAATTAATAACAATCTTATGCAATAACTAGCTGTCCTGGCAAACGTTGTTTTGCCATACCTATAAAAAAATGATTTTGACTAATTCTCAAACCAAAGAATATACAAAAGGAGTTTGGCAATTAACATCGCGACACGAGAATTTTATATGAACCATATTTCTGTTGCCGCTATAATAAAAAATACTAAAAAATATTAAGTGGGCCTCCCATACAACATGCGGAACACTTCGTGCGCGTGACCGACTCGTACTTTGGCCCGTTTTTTCTCTTTTATAAAGTTTTCCTCTCTTTACAGACCAAATCACGTGCCCATAATATTGACTGGCGATTTCAATTCAACACCTGATAGTGCGGTCATACAATTACTGGACAGAGGATATGTTAAGTATATATTTGTTTCATTATTTTTCTTATTATATTATTATATTGTATAAGGGACGGCCTCCGACTAGATGGACGGACGACTTAAGGTCGCGAAGTCGTTGGACGCAGGGAGCATGCGACCGATCGCTCTGGAAGTCTTTGGGGAAGGCCTATGTTCAGCAGTCAACTTGTTGTAGCTGATATGACGATGGTGATTGAATAATTAAATATTGTCACGGATAGAATATTTTTTGTAAATATATACTTACTAGCGACTCGTCCCGGCTTCGCACGGCTATAATATCCATGTATTATATATATAATAGGCATGTATTATATATATAAACCTTCCTCTTAAATCACTCCATCTAAACAGTATCAAAATCCGTTGTGTAGTTATAAAGATCTAAGCATACAAAGGGACAGACAGCGGAAAGTGACTTTATTTTATATGTTATATTATGTATGAAGAAAAACATCGCGATGCGCGACTTAGTTGCCACCAGACGTCTTTCATCTGGACTGGGTCGACTAGGCTGAGAGAGTAGTATAGATGCTGACCAAGCCATCCATCTGAGGCCTAGTTCTGCTATTTTGCATTAACGGATCTAACATTGTCGTTATATCGAGACTGTTGATAGTGCATCGAGATTGTGACTTTATTTGGTATTCTGCTTAAGTTTTAATAACATCGCAATAGAATCGCTACGGAGTCTCAATGGAATGGTAATAATTGACCTTTGTGAGCATGATCACAAAAAAGAAAAAAAACCCATGTGTTTCTTGTGCCTTATTCTCATTGGTGGGCGCGTTCGGAAGGCATATATCCTAACTTAATTTTTAAAGACGCTTCAAAGTCAAGCTTTACTGTAAAAAACTTGCGACCGATATGGCATACCTATTAACATTCTTCAAGAATGTTAACTAATTTTGAAAAGGAGCTCTCCATATTCTTTTTCAAAAAAAAAATACAAGTGAAAGAATTACTTCGATACGACAATTAGTTTCCGATTTATAGAAGTAAACTAAGCGGATCGTTATAAAATGACGTCACACGCGGTCACGTGCCTGTTAGCGGGACTCAATATTTATCGTAAGTTCAAATGCCTGTAAAATCAACACTAATAGGTATTTTTGACTACAACAAAAACTTGTGTATTTGTATACATACAAACTTTACTGTAACAGATTTAAACTGATTAGTGGACTTAGGCGCAGGTCCATCGTTGTTGTGGTTTTGGAGAACAGCCAGAACAAGTAGATAAACCCAGCCCATTTTTATATAGTATAAAACAAAGTCACTTTTCGCTGTCTGGCCCTATGTATGCTTAGATTTTTAAAACTACGCAACGGATTTCGTTGCGGTTTTTTTAACAGAAAGAGTGATTTTATATGTATAGATAATATAGCCTTGCGGAGCAGGAGCGGGTCGCTAGTATAGAATAAGTAGCGCTATATGTTACAAATCTAATCTATGGTTTCACGTATTTGTTTCAGGTCGGGTCCGCTTAGAGATGAATCTGATTGGGAAAGGATTGGCGTGACAGATAATTGTCAACATCTATCTGTTTACCTCAACAGGCGAGAGGGGAAGAATACCGATTTTAACAACGTTAAGGTATGATAAATTAAAGAAAAACCAATATCACTATGCAGTGTGTAATAAAAACACAGTAATCCCTCTTAGTTACTTGTAGGTCAGGAAATAAATGTATGAAACCCGCGGCTTAGTTGGCTCCAGAAGTGTTGACAAGTTCTCTCCTCTGGACATGGTCGACTAAGCTGTGAGGGTAGTAGGTGCTGGGCAAGCCTACTCCATCCTCACGCAAAAAGGACCCAATTAAAAAGGGTCCAATGGCGGAAAATAGCCTGTACACAAGTATATAAGTATATATAAGTATAAATGTATGACAATAAAATAATTGTTTTAATTTAAAATTCGGGAAAATTAATACAACTTAATAACCTTTAATCACCCATAATTTAGAATTTTTGAAATGTGGTACCACCATTATTGGCAGCAGAATTTGGTATGGTCACATTTAAAAGAAAATCTAAAACTTTGAGTTAAAAATCCTTAGTTTTTCAAATCATTTTTTGTTTTTAACGAATATCAATGTTTTCTTTACATACTGTATGATAAACGTTCATAGTTAAGGGCGATATTAATATATTTTCTCTCGCACAACCTTTTGTATCATCAATAGCTATGCCCCGCAAATGTTGTCCGTTGTTAGTTGCTCACTTTATATTTACTTAAATCCTTTTTAGTGCTCACTTTATATTTACTTAAATCCTTTTTAGTGCTCACTTTATATTTACTTAAATCCTTTTTAGTGCTCACTTTATATTTACATAAATCCTTTTTAGTGCTCACTTTGAATTTACAAAAATCTTTGAAATTGTATATACCCTTTCTTATTGCGCAATTTAGATTTAGATAAAGCCTTTCTTAGTGCTCACTTTGAACTTACATAAATCTTTTAAAGTGCTCACTTTGGATTTACATAATTTTTTTCTTAGTGCTCACTTTGGATTTTCATAAATGCTTTTTTAAGTGCCCACTTTGGAATTACATAAATCCTTTCTTAGAGCTTACTTTGAAATTGTATATACCCTTCCTATTTTGCAATTTAGATTTAGTTAAATCCTTTCTTAGTGCTCACTTTGGATTTACATAAATCATTTCTTAGTGCCCACTTTAAATTTATATTAATCCTTTCTTAGAGCTTGCTTTGAAATTGTATATACCCTTTCTTATTGCGCAATTTAGATTCAGATGAATCCTTTCTTAGTGCTCACTTTGAACTTACATAAATCCTTTTTAGTGCTCACTTTGGACTTGCATAAATCGTTTCTTAGGGCTTACTTCAGAGTTACTTAAAACTTTTCTTAGTGCTCACTTTGAACGCTCATAAATCCATTCTTAGTGCTTATTTTGGGCACAAATAAATTTATTAGGCCCCCCAAATAATCGTAGATACGTTGGGTTGGAAAAAAGTTAGCTAAATATATTGATTAATTATGCGAGTAAAACTGCGGGGCGCGTTGCGAATCTGTTTGAATTATGTAACAGCGAGCTTTATTCTGAGCGTTCATATTACAACCTCATTGTTATACATTTAGCGTTCATATTCATCGAAGAACGTCCGTCGCGTCGCAGAAAACAGAGGCGTCCGAGTGACGAACGCGCTACGACCGAGCCGGCCGTGCTCGCGCCGGCCCGGCCAAGCGATCAAATATGAACACTAAAGGTATGGTAAATAAGGTTGAAGCAACGTTTAATGGTATAAAGCTTGGTCGTATATAATTCATATAAAAAGATGTTTTTTGGATTTCGTTCAGGGTTTGAATGTTTGAAATTTCTTTCTATGCTAAATTTCAGCCCGATCTGTTCATTGGTTTGAGTCAGTGAGGATTTTGAATGTTAAAATCTATATAAACAGGCTCTGAAACTACTGGAACGATTTTTATGATACTTGGTATACATTTGATTATTGCGAGTAGAGTGGGTAATTTTCGGCCAATGAATTTTTCGTAACGGTGAAGGAAAACATCGTGATTAAACCCGCGGTTTAGTAGGCTCCATCCTCGTATTTACGAGTTCTCTCCTATGGACACGGTCGAATAAGCTGAGAGGTAGTATAGGTGTTTGTCAAACCTACTCCATCTTAGGCAATACAGAGCCCAGAATAGCAAGGATTAAAATTGCTGGCGCTGTATAAATCAGATGTAAAAAGCTAATATTATTTTAACATTTTAGATCCACAACTCCGACTACCGACCTTCGAGACCCTCTCCATCCGACTCATCACCACTAAGCCATGAATTATCAGTTCTATTTAACAGCGGTCACATTGGTCATTCGTTACGTCTTATGTCCGCATATAATAAGTACAAACCGGACGGTAGTTACGAGGCGTCAACGTTCCAGGACTATTGGGTCACCGTTGATTATATTTATTTTAGGTAAGTTACATTTTCGTATAAGTACTAAAACATAATAAATAAAAACAAATGAATCCATTAAAATAGCCTCATTCCCCCTTATTCCAAAACGAGGTTTTAGGATAGTCCGAGATGTCAATTTAAACCTTAGATTTAGATACAGATTTACTCGTGAACTATTTTAAAACCTTAGATTTAGACACAGATGTATTCCTGAACTATAAGTCTATACACTATCCCTATAGATTAGATAGGGAACTATAGTCTAAACACTACCTCTATATAATCTATAGGGGTAGTGTTTAGACTATAGTTCACGAGTAAATCTGTATCTAAATCTAAGGTTTAAATCCACATCTCGGACTATCCTTAAA
Organism: Idaea straminata; assembly: GCA_951213275.1. Lineage (NCBI taxonomy): Eukaryota > Metazoa > Arthropoda > Insecta > Lepidoptera > Geometridae > Idaea > Idaea straminata. The sequence goes on along the minus strand of OX577845.1, from coordinate 17,591,325 downwards.
CCTCGTTTTGGAATAAGGGGGAATGAGGCTATTTTAATGGATTTATTTGTTTTTATTTATCTTACTAGCTGCACCCCGCGGTTTTACTCCCGTTATTGTTTCTTTGGGCGAAACCGCGGAGGACTATCCTACTAATATTATAAATGTGAAAGTTTGTGCGTGTGGTTGTGTGTGTGTGTTTGTTACTCCTTCAAGCAAAAACTACTGCACCGATTGCGATAAAACTCGGTATCTAGATAGCTGAAGACCTGGATTAACACATAGGCTACTTTTTATCCCGATATTACCACGGGATCGGGACCTACGCGGGTGAAACCGCGGGGCGTAGCTAGTTAGTGTATATAAGGTACCTACTGCGGGAAATAAGGGTCACTAAAAGGTTTTTAAATATCTTGATAGTGACAAAATACCAAGAAAATAAACAAATGAATTGTTTTTTAGATTGACAATAAAGCAAATGTTTATCTAAACCAGTTTTTAAGTAGTTATTTAGTTTTAATTAGATATTAAGGCGGGTAACTTATGTTTACAAAAGAAATGTATATAAGTATTTAATCCGTTGTCTGGCTATCATAACACAAGCCTAGTTGCTTAGCTTGGTAATAGATGGCGCTGAGTGTAATGTCTGACAGTATTTAATTGACGACCCAGATGACACGACCCAGGCACGATGGTCACCATGCCAAACACAGGGTTGCGGGTTCGATTCTTGCCTCACACAAATACTTATCTATACTAATATTATAAAGCTGAAGAGTTTGATTGTTTGTTTCAACGCGCTAATCTCAGGTACTACTTTTTCGAATTGAAAAATTATTTTCATGTTGGATAGTCCATTTATTAAGGAGGGTACTTTTCATTATGATATCCCCCCGAGATCGGGACTTACGCGGGTGAAACCGCGATGTGCATGCTTAGATATTTGTCTGTGGTGTGGTTGTTCCTATGTATTCTATAAGTATACTAGAACCAGTAGTTCCTGAGATTAGCGCGTTCAAATAAACAAACAAACTCTTCAGCTTTATAATAAAAGTATAGATATTTACAAAAGAAAAGTAAATAAGTAGTAAATCCGTTGTCTAGCACCAAGTCAGTTTGACTCACAATCGGTTTTTATTTACAACAATATTAATAGAATATTGGCCATTTACCCTCTGCATACATATAGTTGTAAAATAGTAGTAACAAACTGGTTAAAAACCATAAATTACGATCAGGTTGAAAGTCTTCTTGTACGTATAACTTAATTTTATTTGCATACATATAGGTATACACACACACCTCATACTTCCCCTTACACTCACTCACACACACACATCCTCACACACACACACATCCTCACACACACACACACACACACACATCCTCACACACACACACATCCTCACACACACACACACACACACACGCACGCACACAGTGGGGCTACGTCTGTCTACCTAGCGTCATAAGACACTGGAGTGAGCTGGACTATCCTCACTATCCACACACTCTCACTTACATACTCATCATCTTACATACTCTCATCTTCAAACACACATACTTTTAAAATAAAAACATAAATAATATACATAATCATCCATTCTAGACTATATAAATCATTATAATGTATTCATTAAGGAAGTAGCGAGACATTCCCAACACAAGTATCCTTGATTACTTACTGGGAAGCCTCGGTCACTGTATTTAGAAAGTAATTACTTTGAATAAAACACTTTTTAATTTTTTTAATTTTAAAGCTAAGTATAGCTTGGGGCTATGGCGATGTGTAGAATGTTCTGCAATTTGTATTTATTTATTTTTTATATTTAATTTTCCTGAATTACAGTTGCTGTACAAACCTATTTCTTCGCGAACGTCTCCGCTTACCGACTGCATTGGAGTGTGAGGTTTTAGGTCACTTACCGAACAATGTCTACGCGTCTGACCATCTCGCTTTGGCTGCGGTTTTCGAGCTGACCACACCGCATGTCAAATTATAACGTTGGTATAATATTTTAAACTATTATCGGGATGTGGTAATTTAAATTTAGTAAAATTTGAGCCGACTGACCGACTGAGGAGCAATGCGAGTGTGGAGCCCCGTCGCAGTCCATGGTGCACCTACTCCAATGCCCACTGTGCCCTAATACCTGCATATTGGAGGACCTGGTAGAAGCCAACGCTGCTGCAGTTGCAGTGGCTTGCTACATAATTATGTAAGGTATGCTTTCTTCTTACGCTAAACTATGTTTTTCAGCTGGTCACACAAATTAATTTTGTCAATTAAAGGGGCTTCCCTATTAAAAATAATATAGAAAAAAAAATGTAAAATAATACGCTTTTAGAATTCGAAGTGTTTCATTTCTAAAGAACAGGTCTTTCAATTTTCTAAAACGAACAAGTATATTTTTTAAATACTCTTAATTTAAGTATTTAACCGATATACGTTAAAACGATAAAGTTAATTTTAACTTGACAGATTCCAAATAAATCGGTTAGGTAAAATTTAACTAATCTAAAACTAAACTAAATAGGGTGATTTGATAGGGTGAACTAAGGGTTTTTGAAGAAATTTTTTTACTCGGTAATTAGGTAGGACTTCAATTAATAAATATTTGTTTCTGTGTGCTTAGTATATAAGTATTCTGTCCGTTGTCTGGTAAATATAACACAACCCTATTCGCTTAGGGGCTCGACGACGCCAATGTGGTACAATTTTGTTTGTTGCAATACTCTAAAGAACGGAATCCGGAAAATTATGTATTTTTTACCGTTTCAATAGTTTGGTAAAATACAGTTTCAGTTGTTTATGTAGATGTAAGTTTTAGATTTATTTGTCTTTGTTTTTAATATATAACTATCTAACAAGACGTATTTTTCAGGTACAAATTTTATTAGATTAAGGTTTCGTTATTAAAATATTTATTTATGCTTGTACTTACTAATACATAATTCCAAATATAATTATTTTTTTTAAGATTTTTATATTCGAAAAGAAGTAATTGGTGAAAGTTATATGAAATTCAATTTGATTTTTTTATTTTATTTTCACAGTTTTTAGTGTATCGTATTACTGGTCTGACTTTACTTTTTTGGTTTACTCCCGCTTGCACCACCTACTTAGAAATTTTTATTCCCATTCGTACCACTGATACAAATTATATGCAAGATATCTCTTTTTTGAGACAATATTTTAGTAGATATATGTGCAAATGTTTATTAAGTACAAACCTTTTACAATATTGCTTTTTCCGAAAAAATATTTAAAAAAAACATTATCTTCTTAAATTTAAATAGTCGCACGAGTTTTGGCGGGAACGAGTTAACAACATGTCGTGCTGCAGTTTTATTTTCATAAAACTTAGATGTAACCCGAGTTGAATTGTATAATTCTGGTGGAATGTTATTCAATTTAGTTCTGTGAAAGTGCACAAGTGTAGTGAAAGTAAAAATCAGTGTCAAACATGCAGTTTTCAAGTTGCCTCCAAATCTCCTATTAAGGTTATGGTAAACTTGCCACCGCTTTACTATAACCCCTGACTTAACGAACTATGACGACTTTGACTGTATTGAAACACTTTAGGCCCGATTTATGAAAAATCGGGTCATAATTTGATGCAAAATATAACTTGACACTGGCTAAATGCACACGTGCGAAGCCATAATAAAAGAAAAAAAAAATAGTCGCACGAAAACTGTTAAATACGTCACTAACTCATCTTTGAAGGCTCACTCCGTGAAGGTTTTAAATTTTCCGGTGAAATGCACTGCATGTGCTGCTTTGCATTTAGCTGGCAGGGGTGGGCACTAGACTCGAGCTCTGTATAGCTAAATCCAAAGCTCTGCCTAAACAATAATTAAGTTGAATGTGCACCTAAGTAAAATAATTTTTACATGTCTTTTGGAAAATGACATTTTGTTCAGTGGTACAATGGGAATGGATGTTCCCGAGTTGGCAGTGCGCATGGAAGTAACCCATTGTCTAAGTACTTAGATAGTTGTAAATAATTCGATCTGGTAAAATGCGTTGGTCTAATGTTTGCTTAAGTTTAGGTGGTGTGATATGAATATAATGTAAACTACCTAGGTATGTATAGTTGATTAATTTTAACGTTTAAAGTTTTATTTTTTTTAATAAAAGGTGACTTTTAGTCTGTTGTTTCAATCTATATAAACCTTATAATTTTATCCTATCTATCTATATCTATACATAATATTAAATACTTTGTCCTGATTGACTGACGGATCAACGCACAGCCTAAACCGCTGATCATAGAAACCTGAAACTTGGAGGGCGTGTTCTTGTACGACTTAAGCATCCGATAAGAAAGGATTTTGAAAAATTCAACTCCTACGCGGAAGAACTTGGTGAAGATCGTCCATAGAGTGATCTCCGATTATTTATAAATAAGTGCAGCGCTCCGCGAGTTCACTAGCGTAAGTCCCGATCTCATGGGAACATCAAAATAAAACTCTGTCTATTGCGAAATAAAAGTAATATGTTTGACCTCGTAATTAGATGGTCGAAGGTTCGACCGCTTATTCCCAGTTGTTCCCACCCACCTAGCCACGTACCCACTAGGAACGACTAGGACAACATAAAAACAATGAAAAAATGCCACTGAACATTTTCACTAGTCGGAATTTCAGTGGTGCAGAACGACGCTAAAGGTTACAAGCCAGTTTCTTAGTTTTAGGCTAGATGGCGTTGTTTGCATTTTTCTATAATATTTTAATTATTAATATCGTTATGCGGTTCGGCTGGACAGAAATCGTTTCCATATTAAGTAATCATAGTAATGCGGCTGCCGACCGCCGACCGCTGGTTTCCAGACGGTCGCTATACCTACACACCGAGCGGTTTGCGGTTGCCAGCTCATTATAACAGGTGATACTGATAACATTATCCTCTCCATTCATCATCATAAATCAACTACAATATGGCTACAACACATTCACTTTAGTAAGTAATACAAATAAATTTAGTTCTTAAGTACATGTAACCAAGGAGCCACATGCAGAGAATTCAATTTTTAGAATATAAAAACAAAACATCTTGAGAGGTGTCAAGGGACACCCGGATGGAACGAAGTTATTTTTGATTAATTAGTGAAGGAATTGTAATAAAATCCAAAAGTGTCGTTACAAGTTTTGGTCTTAATTTTTTCCGTCGAGCCCATGAAGGAAGATGGTCTAGCCCTTCGACCATACAACAACTAGCCCCTTTTCGCAACGCGTCATAAGGAACTTCGTTCCAATAAAGTGGAATAAATAAGTCTGTTTGAAGGTTTGGGTTATAAAAATCAAAGAGAATTTAATTACTACGATAAAAATAAAAGACAAAATCATGTTCAATTGAGTTGGAATAATGTTGGAATAATGTTGGAATACCGGTGGTTTGAATGTTTGACTATTGTTTGACCAAAGTTTGAAAAACGTGCGTTTGCGCCCAGGCTAATACAACGCGGCATTATGCAAAAGTCGCGCTAAGCCGTAATTTGTCGATGACAACTGTGTGTAAAATTGACAGTTGGTGGCGCCAGTGTGTCTTCTTGCTCTCTTGCTCCGCGCCCTTTTGTCATAATACGGACAAATTTTTCGTTTTGGATATTAACCGGTGAAAAGCTAAAACTTTATCTGCAGCGACCCGCCGGCGGGTCGCGCAAGGTGAGTGAGCTGTGAGTTATTTGGACGATGAGTGAAACGTGTGCTATAAGTGAAATCAAGTGACATAGGTACACCTGGATTTGCAGAGACCGGCGCCGGTCATTTCCTACGCGGGACCTCGAATTCCTTCAGGTTAGTCAGACCTCAGCTATCCATATGTATCCGCGCCTCTTTTGAGCATACTTTGTCCATTTTCTAGCAATAGCACTGCGTTCTTAACTTCCTTGCTATTTGACCTAGGGATATTTTGAACCTTTATGTAGGTATGTACCTACACATTATTCACATATCTGTACCGCACGATATCCGCATGCTATCCGTTTTGCTTATGATCATTTGGTAAAATAGCGCAGACAAATCAAAAATCAAGAACAAAATCAAGAATATTTATTGAAAAGCTGTGTACATAAGATGACAAATTATAGTAGGTAGGCATCAACAGTTTGTCCATCCCGGACATACAATAATGAGTTACATAGGTAACTTAATTTATACTAAATACAAAACAATATATTGAGCTGCCATATCAAGCTCATATATCTAGTAAAATATATAATAAAACTAATGAATTGACTAAAATTAGATTAACATAAATGATAAAATTAAACCACATTAAAGGCGCGATTCCATTAGGAAAATAACTAGTAGGTACCTAAATAAGTTGCAAGTTGTATGCAAATTGAACAAACCTGACAAGCTACAAGTTGTATGAGGGCCACACTCCACTAGAACCACCAACGAGGCTCCACTAGTGGATCTATGGATATTTTTTCCTCTTCAATTCACTTTATTCTACCCATGATGACCTACTCAATTAACATCTCCACTTGTATGCAAGAAAAACCTGCATGCAATTTGCGCTCCCTCAAAAACTTGTTTCCAATGCAAGCAACTTGTACGCAAATGTGACGCCATACTTGCATGCAAGACTTGCCTAATGGAATCGCGCCATAACAACAAAAAAGGCATAAAATCAAGTCAGCAAAAATAAAATTCAAATAAAACTATGTCAGTAACAAATAAAAAAATAAAAATAAACAAAATTAGTTAAAATAAATAGTCAATATTCCTCTCCGGCATTGGAACCACGGCATGTCTATTGCAGCAATGTATTATGTATAGACAGTCCAACTTTGATGCAGTCATCGCCAGGACGGTGTTGGATCTAGCCCAGACTCTGCGCACCAAGGACGCGGCCCGCTTACGCATGGTCGCTTACGCATGGTCGGAAGCAATAATTGCGAACATGCCCGAGGCGCTACAGAACCGGTGCAGTCCCATCACCGCCAACGCGTAATTTTACTGGACGCGGAGAGCGCTGTAGCCGGATAAAGTGTACCTAATCAGCCCACAGGCTGCACGAGTAGAGCGCTCTATAGTACGCTCTGAAGAGCGTAATTTTAACCTCTTTTGAGCATCGCGCGAATCTGCGAGCGATCATATTCGCTCTGACCGAAAGCGCTCGGTACATATCTGCATGGTCCTTGAGGTCAACAGGGAGTACGTGACCCAGATATCGGAACTAACCCTTTCCAGCTGAACCCCATTCAGTATTATAGAAGGTATGTTGTTGGTGGGACATTTAGCACCGAAAGCGTCAAATTTATTTTTTCTTTTTGAAGTTTTTTTTTACATTCACTTATCCGTCCAAATAGCGTCCGTTCATCTAGTTGGAGGCCGTCCCGCGCTGCGTATTTCGGTAAATGGTCTCCAGCCTAGGCCTACGGCCCCAACGGCCATCAGTTCTACGAGCCCTACCAACTATAATATCTACTTACATATAATTACGGCCTATACCCGTCATGCGGTAAGCTGTATCGCAACCGCATCTGGAGGAACGGTATAGTGCGTACGTACGTGGCCTTAGATAGGTACTTAGAAATTGTCTGCTCTTTAAATAATAATATTAAGGTAAATAATATGTTTGACGACCTCCATTTCGCAGGACGTCTCTGATGGTGGCGGGTTCTAGTTGCTTAGGTTTGGGCTAGATGTCAGACGGCGTCTGTCTTTCCTGACGAGTAGAATTTGGGGGTCTTTAAGTCGCGAGTGAATAGGTATCTTCTAGGAGCGCGTGCTACATCTTAGACCGTATCGTCACCTCCCATCAGGCAGGTGTGATAGTCGTTAAATGCTGACCTATCAGTTAAAGAAAAATGATGGTGCTGTGTGTAATGCCTATAATTAATTGTTTGATTCTTAAATAATGTCCACCCTGTAATAAAAGTAGGTAAGGTGAAAAATAAAACACCGATTTACTTTATTGAATCATTTATACAACATTTGATTCACAACTTATTTAAGAGGAAATCAGAACAGCACAGCATTAGCACTGCCATAACTTAACACAAGATTAAAATGAAAAGCTTCGGACATAGTATGGAATAAGGGATTGTTTATAGTGAAGCAATAGTTTTGACGAACTTATTTTTGGACGCAAAAGACTAATTCTATTTTATTACGACTAAATTTTCTTATATAGGGTGTAAATTGTGAGAATAGATACTTTTCAAGGGGTCGTAATCAGGCATGAAATAATTTTCGGTCATAAATGGTTGCCCAAGAGTTTATAATGGAATTCGCCAATGGCCGTTTTTTTATCTAAATCTTCCCAGACAAAGAACTAGCCACATTAAGAGGGGTCTGTGGTTCCCATCAGATCTTTTCCTTTGTCGCTCCACAGGCTACCTGCCGGCGGCGGACGTCTGGTAGAGCAATGCATGCCTATAGCAGGTTGAGGAGTGTGGAGTTTAAGCAGCCTATTATAGTCCGGGAGGTCTAATTTTATTAGGAGGTCTAATTGATTTCGACGTCTACTTGTTTGGCATGAGCTGAGCGATGCCACACTGGGCATGCAAACTCGCCCGCGGAAAAGGACAGAGCGAGACCAGGTGTTCTTAAAGCGGACAGGGCTGCTCCCCATGTACAAAGTACAATTAAAACCTAGGCGAAGATACCAAGGTTACGCTTGCACTAACTTGCTGATGCTCTTCTACTATTTAAGATAAAAACTCTTTGTACGAAAAAATATACTTCATACTACTGTATCTAGGTGTCGGCATCACAAATGCAAACCCACCGCATTGTTCTAAAATTGCAATTATTAGAATGTTTTCATTTTAATATGATGTTTGTCTAATAAATAACGCTGAAGGAATTGAACTTCGACTCAAGCAGGACCTTAAAGTCCTGTTCCAGTTGAAAACATTTTTATAATAGCAATTTTGGAGCTCTATGGTGGGAATACACTTTTGGTTGTACCTAGTAGAGTTTGTTCGGAAAGACAACCGTCATGAAAAAAGGAACTAACGCTTCTATTTCAAAGAAAGTCACGCTTTTTTAACTGATGTGTGCGCTAATGTTGGCTTTTTAAACAAAAAAGGTGATTAGCACGACATCACAGTAGCGACCTCATATCCCTTGACGGTTCTCCGAACAGATTAAGTAGCTACTTTGTACTTGGTTCTTAAGTACCTACGTTTAGAATACAACAATTAGGACGTCTTGTTTGAGATTGCTTCTGAAACGTAATTAGCTAAATATAAGTCACGGGTCATCTAAGATTAAATTATATTTCAATAAACACAAAGTTGATTATTAATCACAGGTTGTGTTTGATATTTTGCAGTTGGGTTGTCATGGACTATTATGTCAACCTTGTGGTAAATTGAAATAGAATTAGATTAGGTACCCATATTTTCGCTAATTAGGTAATCCAAGCCGTCCTTAATTTGATGGAGATTTTTATGTTGTTTAAAAAAATAAACATTATAAGAAAATGAATCGAATTCTGAATATAATAAAGCTGAAGTGTATTCGTTCTCACTTTTTACACCCTGTATATTAGCCGGAACAAAATCTTCCCTCTAATACTTGCATTACTATCATTCTTGGGTTTGTGTTCTTCAGTGTTTAATTAAAGTGGAGTTGATCTTTTTATCTTTCTGGTCCATCCATAATACAACAGTTCTCATAAACAAATAGCCTGAGTAGCTTAATTAAAAAAAAAAAAAAACAACAACATATATATGAGCAGTCGCATTGAATACCTACATCTTTTTTTTAAGTTTGTTAATTTTAAAAAGTTTATTTTTGAAGTAATTTTCTTTATAAAATGTGTTTATTTTTCTTTAGAAGTGAAGTAATCTACTCCTTCTACATCAGCTATACAATCGTATTTTCTGAAGTACAAGTTTGAGTTGATATATTCATCTTACATTGTAATCCTTTATTTTTATTTTACCTTGTTTTGAAATAATAAAACGTTCAAGGTTTTTTTAGATCGGTTAAAAACTAAGTTTATGTGTTAGGTAAATGCATCTACTCCTTCTACATCAGCTATGCAATCGCATTCTCTGATGTACAAGTTTGAATTGATATATTCATCTTACATTGCAATCCCTAATTTTTATTTAACCTTTCTACTCTGAACAAAACATAAAACCTCCAACTTTTTACGTCGGTTAAAAACTAAGTTTATTTGTTAGGTAAATGCATCTAATCCTTCTTCATCAGCTATGCAATCGCATTCTCTGATGTACAAGTTTGAATTGATATATTCATCTTACATTGCAATCCCTAATTTTTATTTAACCTTGCTACTATGAATAAAATAGAAAACCTCCAGGTTTTTACGTCAGTTAAAAACCAAGTTTATTTGTTAGGTAAATGCATCTACTCCTTCTACATCAGCTATGCAATCGCATTGTCTGATGTAGAAGTTTGAATTGATATAATCATCTTACATTTCAATCCCTAATTTTTATTTAACCTTGCTACGCTGAATAAAATATAAAACCTCCAGGTTTTAACGTCGGTTAATAACTAAGTTTATTTGCTAGGTAAACGCATCTACTTCTTCTTCATTAGCTATGCAATCGCATTCTCTGATGTACAAGTTTGAATTGATATATTCATTTTCTATTGCACCCTAAATTTTTATTATACTTGCATTGTTTTGTAAGAATTTCCTATATAATAAGGATTATGCTGGAATTTCCAAAGCTGTACAAATAATACGTTAAATTCGACGATTATGTAATAACTAAAATTCCTAGAATATACTAAATTAAATGTCAAAATTAGAAATTACAAGGATATGTTCGTTGTTGTCAGTAAGTACCAAAAATGTTATCACTTTAGGAGAAAAGTTTTATTATTTTCCGCCACTCGACACTAGATGGCATACGTTGCTTCGTAGCAGCTACGCTGCGCTTAAAGCGGCATTGTGTTGCGCAGTTTAGTACCATTAACTTGATACTCAAGCACGCTTTCAATATATTCTTGAATTTTTATCATAAGCATTTTTATTTGGGTATCTTAGATCAACTCATTATTCGGTAATATAATTGGCTAAAAGCAAAATGCCTTTGAACACATTATTTCGGTAATATAATTGGCTAAAAGCAAAATGCCTTTGAACATAGAATCGAACAGATTTAGTCAAATTTCATGCGTCAAAGCGGTTGCTACTTTTTTGTTGAAAGGTATAATAATTGCATTTGCTTCAAAAAGGTCTATTAATTATGCAGCACCAATTTTTGTTCAGCAGTGATATTTTTAACTCTTCTAATGTAAGTGCTTGATAAGTTCATTGAATTACGTGTAGGTATGTTTATGAAATATCATAAAACTGTTCGTTTTTACGTTTAAAAATATCATGATCAATCCGAGCGAATTGAGGGAAGTAAAGAATTCATTTTACGTCCAAAGCAAAAGTTTCGTCCTGAATGTTATAAAGTTTTTTCGGAAATGTTATGTTACTAATTCCACATTACGTCTTTTCAGCAAACGGCGGTGTGAAACGAAAAATGACGTTTAAATTCATGTTCATTTCGAGTCTGCTTTTGCAGGACAATGATATTATATTTTATTTCGAAACTCGTGATTGTAAACTATATTTCGGTGAATATAATGCCGGCTTCACACCAAAGCGTTGACGGGCACTTACACAGGCTGATGTAAATCCCGCGCTAGTGCTCGTATCGCCGCCTGCGTTGATCCGACCGAGTGTCAGTTATATCAAAGGATAGAGACCAAATGATATTACGAGCCTAGTGTTCAAGGTACAACATGAATTATCATAACTTTATTGTTCATACTCGTATTACACTGAGCGGCGCGAGCTAGCACAGCTCAGTCGCCGTATTGACAGACTGCGCAAGCGGTCGTTGTAATATGAACACTAAAGGTATGTTAAGTATGGTTGTAATCGGCCCGGGTCCAGCACGGTGTAATATAATCCCTCCTTTATGTGCATGCGCATGTGTACGGTCTGAACAGTTTGCCTGGCGCCGTCTACTTGCCCTTGGGCTGCATGTGCTCGTGTACGTGCCCGTGAACGCCTTGGTGTGATGCCGGCATTAAAAAGCACGCTATAATGCCTCCCACCACGGTATAACAATATAACAGTATTTTAACTAAGCTTAGACCTTGAATTACATACCCACTGCCACTTGGTGGATAAGGGCTCACTGGGGCTGCCTATTGGTCTCCTGTGTTACTTGACAATCAATTTTAGATATAAGTTCTGTAGTCATAATTATTACCTTTTTGAAATATATTGCTGCTTCCAGAACTTTTATTAATTAAGTAGCAAATCCGAGAGCAAATTCGACCGGTTTGTATGAAGTTTTTAATACTGTTATATTTCTATACTGTGCTCCTGCTCTCACGGCTTTTTTCCGACGATTATTGTAATGAACCAAATAGTTTCAGTCATTTTTGTCTCAACGCCGCTGTCTCACCCCTGTATTTAAAAGTAAGTTACGCCGCCGACCAAGCCATCGTTATTTACATTAAGCGGCTAGAATATGGCCGGCTAACTTAAACGAAAACCGTGTTCTTTAATTTACAGTGTAGGTACATAAAACTGTTGTTACATTATACGTACTGTCTATATACTGTCCACGATTATCCCAGAACCTATTGGACCACAATTCTTATTAACATTATGTGTATTATACATTACATTTTGCAATTTTATAACAATTTTCATTTTCATTCACAAGTTTGTTACATATATAACCACAGTATATATAACTGAGGTACACATAGACAAGTATATTGTTGATTTCGAATTCACAATAGTTCTTTGCGTCTTCTTGTACAGCCATCGTTATAGTGTGGCGGTTATTGACAATTATTAGCAAAATACTTACCGAAATTATATGAATATAATATGCCTGAATACCTCAGTCATATTACATTTGCTCATTTGCTGTTTCTCTACATTATAATTTTGCTTATATATAAAACAGACTGCAGAGGCTAGGGTAGACGAGGTTCGACAAATATAGCAGCCTCCAGTGTAAAGATCATTGGTGTGATCGTAACTCGTCTGCCTTAACCAGTCTATAGATATGTTAGGCCTTGTTAATCATTTTATTTTTCACCTATCTTTTATTGAGACATTCCTTTTCTTCTGCTGTCAATCAGCTAATAAAAAAGTCATTCGGTATTTCATTATTTTGTTAAATTTTGCACACACTTTTAACTATGGGGTATGAAACTATGGGGTATAAAGCCTGAAATAATAGTTTTTTTTTAATGTATATTTTTAATCAACCGAAATGATTGTAGCTACAGATCTCGATCAACGTACGAGTAAAGAGGCCTGTGCCCTACATAACAGTGGGAAAGTGTAGACTTTTAATTATAATAAATTAACTTTAGGTTAGGTTAGGTTAATTAGGTTGTTTTTACCTAAGTAAAACCTTATACTTTTCTACTGTAATTGATTGCTAACCGGAATAAATTTGATGAAAATTTATAAATTTTTGTCATTTAAATTATAACTGAAATAGATATTGGTCGGAATCTTCTGACAAAAGTGTATAGTCTATACTTAATAGAAGATCACCATACCTAATATGCTATCTTGTGGTAATTGAATAACACATTATTATTAAATAAATATTATTTTTAAATAATTAGTTAACACCGAATTAAAAACAAAATATAAATATATAAATTTTAATTTTTGGGCAACTTTGCACTGGGAATTATGTGGTGGTTTATTTGATTAGGATTTTTTTGTATAGGTGGTTGTCTTTTAAAATATTGATTTTAGTGCAATTAACTTAATTGTAGGTAATTTATTAAATAAATTCAATTTATTTATTTTATAATTTTTGGGATATGCTATAATTATTTGTTCCATTTATAATCCAAAGATTTTCAATATTATTACAATAAGTAAAATTTTAACCTCTTTCACTTTATCACCCTTTGACAGCAGACGAAAATTTCTGAATAACCGTGGACAATACAGACATTTATGAACACGCACACTAGTTTCGTAACGAAAAATATCATTTTATATTTGAAAACTTAATATTTTCGACTTACATATGACTAAGAATCTTTTTAATATACATAAATGTATAACGGGTGAAAGTCAACGATGCACATTGTCGACAGATTGCACTAGAACACCTTGCGACACCTTTTTCATTCAATCTGTAGGTACAAATAGTACCTAAGTAGGTAGGTATTAATGTTAATATTTTTAGGTGTCATGTTTCCGACTTTGCCCGTCAATGTATCACCCTGTATAAACAAATAGTCGTTGTTTCCGTGAACTTGCATACTTTTTGTGGATATTTAATATTTAAGGTTTTCCGTAACTCGTACCCCAAGAGAAAAGAACGGGACCCTTGTAAGATCACTCTGTAGCTTGTCCGTCCGTCTGTCAGTAAAGGCATATTTTTCAGATACTTGTTGAGATAGCTAATTGAAATTTATATAAGAACTAAGGTTCGTTTTATTTGGTCTTAGTTAAAATAGAAATCTATTGTTGTTGTTGTTTGTTATTAGGTCAGTTTTGTTAATTTTTTTTGTTTCAATATTTCTTCTCTCTAAATATATCTCGCACAATTGGCACTTTCATAATATTAACAATTATATTGTTTTGTATTAAATATTCACAAGCGATGAGATCGATGACCCTAAATAAACATAAAAATATTTGCAATAAATTTATTCTTAATTATTTAACCTGTTGGCCAATTTGTGAACCTATATTTAATTTAATTCTATAGGATCTAGTATATAAATGGCCGAACCGCCATTATACCTATTTATCTAATAATACTGGATGGATATTAAATTTAATAAATTATCGCGAAAATTTCAGAAAAATTTCATAAGATCTCATCATTTTGTAAGTATACTAGTCGAAAAGCTCTTAACATTAATAAATCCTTAAAGATATTGTTCGAGGATAGTATTATGTAAGTGATGTTTGAATACGCATTTTTTAATTAACATTAGTTTAATTTTTATGTTATGTATGATCGATACGAGAATTATTTTATTTCATATTTCAATTTAAAAAAAAATATATATTTTTAAGCTCATAGCTAGCAACATGTGTACAAATATGTCGTGATAAACGAACGATACGAAACGACAGTCCGTTCTTAAAACCAATCGATTATATTCAATAGATCACTTCATATACAAAAATACAATTTTTAAATGAAATTAAAACATAATAAAAACAAAGATATACGCGTTACCGAAGCTAGTAATATGATATCAATTAAATAATGTGAATATATTCGTCAAATATATGAACACTGTAACATCTGGACGGAGAGGGGCATGTGAAATACGAAATTATATTAACTAGGTTTACGCATTATCATAGCAAATGCATTGCGTTACTCATTAAATTTGTCCAGAAAATATGGTTTGATACTTCGTTGCCTTATCTCAATTTTTTTTTAAGTTAGGTTATTATCGTCTTCCCCACTGGTCAACATTACAAGAAGTAAATATTCCTAGGTACTCGGATACTTTTGACTAGAATTGTAGAATTTTTCTAGGGGCAACTCAGCTTAGTGAGGTACATAAGTTCGTGTAATGATAACGAAGCGAACGTGTAGAGTTATAGCGAGTGTTCCGCAGAGCAGGGCATGGAGTTGTCGGTAGCCATCGACGGCCACGCGACATCTCTGTGCATTATTGACCAGTAAAGTAGTATAAATAAAGATATTAAAATAGGCGTTGCAAAGTCTTTTATGAATAAAGCGCAATATCACGCGTCGACATAGCTAATAGATAAGTAAAACTGGCTCACTTTAGTATAAAAACTAGACGTCAAACGAATAGGTCAGATCTCATCGCAAGTTATGCAAATTCACGTAAACCACGGCAGCGGTCATCATTCAGCCGAAACGTTCCAAGCAAAATATAATTTGCGCATATCTAAAAAAATTAGATATACCACACGTCGGTCGCTATAAGTTTTCGCAGATATTACCTACCTATAAATCTTAAAACGAATCGAATTAATTTACAGTTTATTTTTTACCGAAGTTGTTTTCTCTAAAGACTATATTTCATATAGTCTGTCGGACATTTTCAGACTTCTTAATAAATTTAAAATTTTCCAACACCATCCTAACTACAAGATTGATATTAGGTACTCAAGTAAATAGAAAATTGTGATTTCCTTCAGCGAAATCGTATGTGGATTTTCTATAGTATGTCGAAACATGTGATTGAAAGGTAAACTAAGTATATAAATGAATCCTCTCTGTCGCACCGGGCCCGTGTTACAACCGTCTCTTGTGGGTACTTTTACACTACGACATAACTACTAATAATACTGAGCGAAAATTATAATACGCATCCAGCGTTACTACAATTTTGGCCAACGCGAGTAATTCACATGTTCACCCATATTGTGATGGCCAGAAAGAAGAGCGCGGGCACTGGTTCGAGGTGGCCAACTTGCCCCACGTGGCCTTACGTGGCCACCTACCCCTACACTCTACTCCTAGCCGGCACGATGACAATCGGCAACGGTCCGTTGTACCCATATTGAAATATTTGCAAACTTTTTTGATCTAAATACTTCTTATTACTTCCGAGCCATATTTAAAAAAATCAAATGGTTTTAGAAGAGTCAACAAGAATTAGCAGTGCATGTAACTTTCATGGATAATATACCTTCATTTGCAGTGACAACATCCCTAGGGGTAAAAGGTATTACTTAATTTTCTAACATTGACCATCGATGAAACAACAAAAAAGTTTACAATTATTCGACATACAACACATCAAAGTTGAGAGACTACAGAGAGACACAGTACAGTACTTTCGACCAAGAAAACATCCAGTTTCAAAGGATACTAACAGTTCCAGAGTTACTACATATAACATTTAACACCAATATAATATACCAAACCTAGTTTGGTGGGTTAGATACCAGGCCTCCCTTCACAATGTGAACTCAATATACTCTTGTATGTGTGTTGCTTCATCTTTACCAGTTGTCAATGCAATCATCTTTTTGGGTCGAAATTAAGCACCATTTCTTACTTGCTCAAGTCAGTCGCAGATATACGGTCTGAAATGGACGTATAGCAGCGCGCATGCGCCGTAACCATTTTTATGGACATAACAAAGCCTTGCGCATGCGCCGTAAGCATTTTCAGTACGCTTACGCTAATTAGCACTGTAAGCGATGTTCGTCCAATTTCGACCGCAATCTTCATATTGACGTGAAAATGACAGGGAAATATATCCGCGACTAACTGTAGCAAATATGATAGGTTATCAATATCGAGTTTATATCGTTACCTGGCTGGATTGGGAAAGGAATTACATTTAAATACTCGATTACACATATTATCTATTCTATGAAGATGGTTCTCGATATCATCATTTGAGATACTTAATTGAAACTGTATTTTATTAATCATTGATTCTGAAAATTCAGTTCTGATAAACAATGCGTTTCGGAAAGAGTATTGTAATAAGTAAGAGGTTGTTCTAGGCGTTTAGGCAAACAACTTTTGTTCTACGACTTTTGTAAAATATAATTTTTTAAGCTATATTTACTCAGAAATCAGTTGTTTCTCGAGTTCTCATTCTTGGGATCTTGGGATTATATTTGTTTATTGAGTTTAAACTAGTAATTTAAACATTGATGTTCTTTATTTCCAGAAACAGTAGCTTTTTGAGTAAACATAAACACAAAAATTTCTATTTTTAATTCTTAAGTCGTAGAGCAAAGGTTGTTGATCTAGACGTTCACAGATCAATGATTGGTCTGGGTGGATTAAGGTCACCATAATGGTGGATCACGGTTAATTTCAATATGCTATTCAATCAATTGTTGTAACGAGATGGTGGATCCTAAGGGACAGAGGGTAAGAATAACCCCCTTTTGTATTACAATACCCTCGTCGATACACATCGTATACTAAATTAGGCCATTTGGCTTTAACTGAAGTGAATGAAATATTTTTATGAAAAATACGTTTCGAAAATTTTAAACCGTGGAGAGATTTCTAGTTCTGGATCATGCCTTTATTTATAAACTTATAGTAAGCCCTTGTTACTTAAAAAATGACTTGTATTTTGAACATCTTTGCACAGCAAAAGTGTGAAAGTTTTTAAATGACTTCTCATAATAGCTTTCATTAACATTTTACTTTGAATCATATTAACATCGAAAACATTTTTTTATTAGACTGTGTACATTTTTGACATTTTATTATTCAATATTTCTGATTTTGTTATTTTTGTAATGTTAATTTTGATATGTATGATCAAGTAATAATTGTATTATAATATCGTGTTTATGTTAGGAAGATTTTAAAGAATATTTATTAAATTTTCACTGTACCAGTAACTATATTCACGAATAAATGATTCAAATTTATAGTTAACATCTTTAACCAACAAAGGCTTATAATTTTTTAATTAATAAGAAGTTAGTATTAAAAAGTAAATGTGGTATAGTGTACATAAATGGTTTAGTGTACACACATGTGTGTTATTTTATAATTATATCAAGAACCATCAAAATATCTATGTAGACACAAACTACAAACAGGACCCGAGTGCTATATAATTGAATAAACATCTATGTATTATAACTTAACACGAACAATCGACTAAAAAGACAAAATGTAACATTGACACATATACAGCGCGTCACAACAGTCTCGGTTTTGTCAATAGTCATCCGTGTCATTAGAGCAACAATTCGAACATATTCCTCTAAACGCATTCCATAAATCAACTCTCCGTTAAGTCGTTTAGATAAAACTCACGCCTGATAATAACTTCCAACGAATGAACGTTCAATGAACGTAACAAGACTATCAGATGCCAAATAATTCGAAGATCTAATTGACAGAGATCGATATCTATAAACATCTTTACGTATAACACCAATTATTTATTACAATTAAATATGGAAAAATCCCCTTTTTTGTTTTATCAATTTGGCATTCAATGCATTGTTTATTATACAAGTTTATTTGTCATTATCAAATGTCTGTGTTAAGATGTTATACAGATTCGTTACATCAAGTGCCTGTTCCATTGTACCAGTTCTGTGTTTTGTCATAATCCGAATTTCGACGCTATATTTACGTTGTGATGGAATGTTTGAATCGCATTTGAAACATCTCATTTCTAAATTATCATCTCCGTTTCGTTTATATCAACGTGAAACTTTATCTGAGGGCTACGGAACCCCTGCCGATATAATGTAAAATTGAGACGTATCAAAGCGATATTTTGCCGCAGAAACAGCTTTGATGATTAGCGTCAAAATAAATACTAGGCCCAGTAAAAGGGCTGCACTTATAAACTACAATAAGTATTTCTATAATACTACAACTATACTACAAATATATGGCGTAAATATGTCTTTTCAATCTAAATGTTAAACGCTATGAGATGTGTTAATGATATGATGAAATTATTACGGATTACTTAAGTAACAGTGGTCTTTTACACCAAGTCTATATTACAAATAGCCATGGACAGACGAGACAAACTCAAGGTGAATCCCTTGGCATGCGATGCGAGAGGTGCATGAAAGTTGCAATTGTAGACAAGCTCAGAACTACTTACAGGGATAAAATAAAATGTTTTTCATTGCTCATTAAAAAGGCCCAGGAATGATGTTAATCGAAAATGAAAAAACAATTGGATGTTTTTACCAATGAAATTAAAGGGATGTTATGAAATGAAGTAATAAGACAAAGAAAGAGTAAATAAGCTAGGCTGTATATCGCGGGCACTTTTCGATCTATAGTACAGACATTTGAGATAGGTGTAATAATTACAATTGGCAAGCCTGTCTCATGGCTAACTCCTATAAATTAACATTTATAACATTCATTTTCTACCTGGATATGTTTAAATGTAATAACATCATAAGCTACTAATAATTATGTATGCCTGCAATACTAATATTCCTTTGCAAATGTTGCCTTTTGTTATCTGTAGCGGAGAATGCGATTGCGACGCGCGCGTTGTTTTGTCACCCGAGACCGCGCACGCCACGCTCACACGCAACGCTATATCACAACCATCCTCTGTATTAAATATAAACATTAAACATTGAATTAACATCGATATAATAACACTGAATAAACATCAATATTGAAGTTGAACACCGAATTCGACTAACGCCTACTACTACAAGAAACAAATCCAACCGAGACTGTCGCACGTCACTAATTCCAGTAATATTATTATAATGCATACATGTATACAACATAAAATCTATCCTATGTATTCTCATCAACGTTCCTGTGACTGTCTTTGATCGTATCGAAACCGAACTGCACTTGGGACCGGCTATACGGTTGGCTGGAGGTATACCAATAATGCATCACCGAGTGTGTGAGATGTATGAGCGCGCGCGCACGACCAGGCACTCGCGCGACGCGACGACGCCCGCGCCCGCGCCGATGACACGAGCACAGTTGCCGATATCTCACAGTTAACGACCGTCTCTAATACTTATTACACGTGATTTGATAATGTAGAAAGTGTATTCAAGCAGTTTTTAAGCTGTTTCCATATTTACATAGGAGCGAGGGCGGCGCTCACATACAAGCTTATATTTAAAAGATATTTTTTTGTATTTTTTGGTTTTTTAGTAGGTTGAAACATGTTTTTTTTTCTATTTAAGTGTATTGTGATTAGTCAAACTCGATGAGTTCTATTGAGTCCGGTGAGAGTGTACGTCGTGCGGCGGGTAGTCGCGAGGGTAACGTGAGTTGGAGCGAGGTTGAAGGCGCATCGAAGAGCTGGCCGCGATTACGCCACCTAGCATCCTCTTCATCGTCGGTTATGTTGACGGTTACGGAGCCGGAACTGCTCGGCTCGCGCCTTCTCGCCCCACCTGTAATACACACATAACAACTATATTATTTTTACAATACTAAGAACTTAACAGTAGTCTTATCTTTTTTCAAGGCTTCTAATTTTGTTTTGTGTTATTAATTCATATTTACGTACTAGCAGTGCTGTGATAACTCCCGATCCCGTGGGAATATCGGGATAAAAAGTAGCCTATAAGCCTTCCTCGATAAATGGACTATCCAACCCAAAAAGATTTTTTCAATTCGAACCAGTAGTTCCTGAGATTAGCGCGTTCAAACAAACAAACAAACTCTTCAGCTTTATAATATAAGTATAGATTTATTTATCAATCTATATATTTCTATTGTAAGTATGTACCTATATATTTTTATTTTTGTGCACAAGTGGAGTGAAAGTAAAAACCAGTGTCAATCATGGACTTATTTCGTTGCATCCAAAATGTCCTAATAGACCTAAAGACTATTCTTATAACCTTGTAGGATAGTTTTTGGATAGTATAGTACTGGAGCCACCGCTTTACTAAAACCCCTGACTTGACAAACTATGACGACTTTGAATATCTTGAAACATATTTTGATGCCCAATATCACTTAATAATAATAATGAAAAAATAACCATCTGAAGATTTTAATGATGTTAGTAGTTCCGCCATCCGACACTAGATGGCAAGACAGCGCTACTAAGGTGCTACGAAGTGCTACGAGGTGCTACATTGTTACTAGGACGCGTTCCAGTCTTTCCTAGAAGTCAAATAAATAACAAAAAGCCATGTTCCCATGCCAGTCATGTGTTTATGCTCTGTTGCTAATCTAATCTAAAGAGGAAAATTAATATAGGTTACATTTACTAGATTCTCTTTCGTAACGCTTTATTTTATTACCCATCAATCAATTTGTATTTTTAATTTATAAACCAAATAAAAATATTTTAATATGTTATCAATCTTTAGTACAACCACGCGTTCTTTATGCCTCTTAAATAGTAAAAAAAATTGGAAGCAAAGAATTTACGAGGCCGATTAACAATATGAATTGATCCGATTTTCACTAATGTTTTTAAACTAAGTACCTACTATACATTTTTATAATTAGCGTTAAACTAATTATAGATTTTGCAAAATACAATATCAGTATAATCGTATTTTAATCTATCAAAAGTACAGTCGGCAACAAAAGTCGAAGCTAACCGTAGAGTTTTAAAATTGCTATTATTAAGCCGATCGTCCACTGCCAACTAAAAGATAGTTTAGCTATAGCTCGCATAGTTGAGTCGCCAGGTTTTCTTACATGTGCGTCCATCGCAAACTATGCCAGCTAAGCTACGTTAAATAGAAAAAATACTTGAGAGGTGTCAAGGGACACCCGGATGAAACGAAGAAAGACGAAACGAAAATGACTGGCTTGCTTTCTATCAGAGAGAGAGAGACAGCCAGAGAAACACGCGCACGCCGCACGACTTACAACTATAGCAAAAAGTGCCGTTACAACTTTTGGTCTTAATTTTTTCCGTCTAGCCCCCTTTCGCAACGCGCGTTAAGGAACTTCGTTCCAAAACTGGCTCAACTGTGCAAACTAAAGTTAAACTAACTCAGTTTAGTTGGCGGTGGACAATCGGCCTTAGAATGTTATCAACTTTAATCTTAAATAGAAATTTAAATATACTACGGTGAGTCTCTACTTTTGTTGCAGACTGTACTACCTATGAAACCCACCCGTTATCTCAACCGTTTGATTAAGACGTAGATTAGATCGTCTATAAGTTATTGTTAATTTAGGGGCAATAGATTTATCTTCTAATTGAAATTGTTCATGGTAATTAATATGAAGTTTTGATCGCCTATTAACATAATGTAGCGTAATAAGGGGTTCATATTGCTCTCGTCCGTGGGATGTAGCCCTAGATGTCCCATACGTGACGGCAGGGTGGTGATAAAGGAGCAATCACCTGGTGGGAGGCTTCCGCGGTTTGTTACCACCCACTGCCCTCGCGAAGCCAACTTATCCGAGTTCTGATACGTCGGCCGGTACAGCCACAAAAGGAAGGAAGTTTTTGTTACACCATGTCTTCCTACATTCTTCACTCGCGTCCCTCTAAAACTTCCGTTTATTTGGGAGTCTTTGAGTCACGAGCTTCGACAGCATCGTCACTTACCATCGTGTGAGATAGTTTTCAAACGCGGACCTATTTATTACAAGAAAAATATATATTTGGTATGTGTCAAAGTATACTTCGCTCCCTGAAAGTTATACATTTAGTTATTATTTTCCCGGGTCTTAATCGCGTATTTTACATGAGCTCGCCGCTTTTCCTCCACTTTTTCCAGTTTAATCACGACCATGACTGTTGTAACATAGTCGAAACGTCGAGGTAAGAAAAATAAAAATTAAATACTTATGCGATTTACCCGGCAAAATCATGAACAAATCGTGTGAGTTTTAATAGTTTAGTTTTCTAGTAAGCATTTTAAGTAGCAAATTTTTATTAAAAACCTCTTACAAGTTTTTTTTGCAAACCAAAATCGAATAAAAAGTGTTATTGAAATGTACTCCTCTCAAGGCTTGAAAATAAAACAAGTGTAAGTCGGATTCGCGCCCTAGGGTTCCGTACCATGTTGTATGTGATTTTAATACTAGTACCTGGATGACCGAGCTTTGCTCGTCTTTTTTTTTTTACTTAAGCAAACACTCATTGACTTCGTGTTACTCAACAGTGCCATCTGCTGGAATAACTCACAAAAATAGTATTAGTAGTTCGCCAATAGATGTCAGGAAGAGTCCATATTATTCAGATAAAAAAAAGTAAGTTTCGATAAAACACGAATAAAATGACATTTTCTAAAAATGATTCCTAGCTAGATCGATTTATCGCCCCCGAACCCCCTATAT
Source organism: Idaea straminata (assembly GCA_951213275.1). Lineage (NCBI taxonomy): Eukaryota > Metazoa > Arthropoda > Insecta > Lepidoptera > Geometridae > Idaea > Idaea straminata. The sequence continues at coordinate 17,567,644 of OX577845.1, read as the reverse complement.
ACCAAATTTCATGAAAATCGTTGGAGTCGATTCCGAGATTCCAATTATATATATATATATATATATATATACAAGAATTGCTCATTTAAAGATATAAGATTAGAATTTTTTAGAAAAGAGGTTTGAATTATATGGCAGTGGTAGCCCCACTGCCCAATATTTTTTTTCCTATTTTTAATTTTTGTTGTTATAGCGATAACAGAAATACATTCAATTGTCTAGCTATCACTATTCATGAGATGCAGCCTGGTGATAGGTAGGCGGTCAGACGGACGAACGGACGGACGGTGAAGTAATCGGGTCCCGTTTATACCCTTTGGGTACGTAACCCTAAAAAAAAGATTATATTTCGATGTTTATTTTTAAACTTTTGCTTCTTTTAAGTACTTCTTCGAAAATTGTTAACAAGCTAATATAACAAACCTACACGTTGTTTTAGTATTTATCTCACAATATTGAAAGCTTTTGTGATTTTATAAAAAAGAAATCCTGTTTTCGATCTTTTAATTTTAACGAGGTTGTAAAAATAGATTTTTGAAGTGAAAACTTAATTAAGTGCGGTACGCATTTTTTAGATGAGATAAAATCTCTGAACTCGCGACAGCATTACGAGACTTTAATTTTAATAAGAGTTTAATAAGAGCCGGCTATGTGTACTTATAACAATGACTGTGATCAAGGGCCAATATATTTATAAAGTACCTGCGGGTAATAAGGGCCACCTGCCACCTAAATTAAAAACTAAATGTTTCGTAAAAATTTAGGGAAAACTACTTACTTAAAAACAGGTCATAAGATAATTTTTTGCTTTATTATCTATCTGAAAAACTTTTCATTTGATTATTTTCTTGTTTTATATCTCACCATATATAAGTTGTTAAAAAACCTTTTGGACTATATCACGAGGTACTCCGCCTTTCGTAACAATTTCTAAAATTAATTCCTACTTCCCTTGGTCACGCCATAACTTGAGAATGGCTGAACCGATTTTTGGTTTTAGATTTATGGGAGTCCAAGGAAAGTTTAAACAGCAAGAAAATAAGAAAAAACACGTAATAAAAAATAAATAAAACGGGAGTAATGCGGGCGCGGGGTGCTGCTAGTGTCCAATAAAAACGTAAAAACGGCAAGCGGGGACTCGCCAACTGTCAGAGTGGGCCGCCCTTAATAGCTGAGTAAATTACAGCAAGGGAAAGTGAGCGGCTAAAGGATAGAGAGGCCTCACTGGATTTTATACCAGTGAGGCCTCTTTTAGAGTTTATTATTAGAATTGCTATCTCAACCTATATTTTATTCACCGATTTCTCAATGTTTGACGTTGAGATGGGACTATTGTCCTTAATAAAAGTTATTTCTGTTACGATGCTAGAACACAGCGGAGATTTTATAACTTAAACTTCATTATAAAATAAGTTTAAATATTTTTTTATGTTATTTTTTGGCAAAATAATAAGGAAAAATTCACGTAAAATGTGGTTGGAATTCTTCTTGAAATGAATATTGCAGGAAATTTCCTGCATTTTTTTTTGTGCAATTGCACACAACGCCTTTTAACCCCATGCTAAGCAACTAAGCTTATGTTGTGGTGACCAGACAATAGACACAATACTTAATATTCCAGAATCAATCTGTACATAAATATTTATTTCCGACGAGAATCGAAGTCGCAACATCCCGCGCCTCAAATGTCGTATGTATCAGTATGCCCCCTGGTTATTTAGGTGGGCGGTTACCGAATCGATGCAGCACGTGGTTTTGTGACGTCACGGGAGGGTGCCCCCCTGCCCCTGCCCCTGCTCCTGCCCCTGCCGCACCGTTATCGATCCAACATCCGCCGGAAACACACACTTTACGATACTTTCTCTTATGAACATACTATCGCCACATTTGACATTTATTTTAGGACTTTTTTAAATTTAGATATTGTTTCCTATTTTTTGTGGTTAACTTCATAAGAATCTATTTATATTTATGAACATAGGTACCTAAGTATACCATCACGACATTTGACATTTATTTTAGTACTGCTTTTTACATAATATGATAGGTCAGCGTTTGACCACTATCACGATGCGGCCTAAGATGTAGCACACTTTCCTAGAAGATTACCTTTTCACTCGCGACTTGAAGACCCCCAAATTGTACACGTCAGGAAAGACAGACGCAGGCAACCGATTCCATTCCCTTGCTGTACAAATAAGGAATGACAAAGCAAAGCGCTTAGTGCGAACGTCTGGTATGTCCACCATGAATTGGTGCCGCACACCAGTCTGCCTGGTTGTATGACGAAAGAATGAAGATGACAAGATTAGGTCGTGAAGTTCTGTTGCAAACTCCCCGAAATGTATCCGATAAAAAACCGAAAAGCTCGCCACCTTGCGACGATGTTTCAGGCTCTGAAGCCTTTTGTTGGCAAGCTTATCGTCACCGATGAGTGTCCTGGCTCTTCTATCAATGGACTCCAACGCCTCCAGCTGGTATTTCGCCGAACCGTCCCAGATATGAGAACAGTACTCCATGTTCGATCGGACTTGTGATTAGTACAAGTTGAGCAACTATCCCGACGTGAAGTACCGTCTCACCTTCGCCAGAACACTAAGCTTTTTTGAGCTTTGGACTCAATGTAGGTGCCAAAGTTAAGAGTTGGTGTTAAAGAGATGCAATGAAGCAAGATGACTCCTCTTAGCGGATAATAGACACGTTCGGGTCTTAGACGCGTTGTAGTAGGGGAGCCCAAGAGGGGATTTGAAGAGTTACTCGAGCGCGTCAGAAAACTATATGAGGAGAAACCTTATTCCTTGTAATGTACTCCTACCATATATAAACCCTTCATATAAGGGCGTGCTCCGAGGACAGCCCGTCAGATTAGTAAAAAAAAATCGATTCTCAGAAAAACTCGAGCGCGTCAGATTAAGGCCAGGTAAGTTAAATACATACAGAACAGCATATATTTCAATAATCTGATGATTTTAGCGTGGCATAAGGAAATAGGTGAGTGGCAAAATTGTAAAAAAAAAACGTCACTGTGAAATACTCGAGCGCGATTAATTTTTTTTTTATTTTGAAGGAAATCCTGTAAGAATTACAGAATAACAATAATCTGACGATTTTCATGGGGCGATGTAGCTTAAACCATAAATAAAGTGTGGTGCGTACAGCTGCTGAGAACTGGATTGAAACTCCGCGCCTCTGTTTCCTTCTCACTCTTTCTTTATATTTCACTCTCGTGTCACTCTCGCGTGAGAATCCTTTCATCCATTCAAAAGTTATTGCAGTTTGAAATTTCGAAAAATAATGTTTTATTAAACTTTCATCAGACTTTTGAGTTCAAAAGCATAAGACAGCTATCTTTATGAGCTCGGAGAGCTCAAAAATGAAAGAAGCATATATTTGAGTGCAATTTTAGGTGCGTAGATATGGTATAGCGGGAAGTTGCAGGGATGGCCTTTAGGGTCAACCGTTTTCCTAATTTTTTTCTTTCAAATTTTCAGATTAAGAATATTCCTTCATATATTTGTCAGATTATCATTTGGCACGACTAGAACATCAAGTTAAACCGTTTGTGTAAAAATCTGATGCGCTCGAGTATTTCAAGGTCACTTTTTTTTTTTACATTTTTAAAAATCTACCATGACTTTTGGCCACATCCAAATCGTCAGATATTTTAATAGGACACTTTTTTGAGTTTTCTAAATATTCCCTTCGAATATCTGACACGCTCGAATAACTTTTTTTTTTTTTTTTTTTCTACCCTTTTCTACAGCCATCCTCCCCTACTTACTCGTCAGAATAATATCTCTCGGTTGTTAGAAAAACAAAGCGGGTAAACACCGTGAATATCTGATGCGCTCGAGTATTTTTATGTGAATGATTTTTTTAACATTTTTGAAAATTAGCACACGCTCTCCTCCTCACTAAAATGGCAAATGCACACAAATTATTTTTCGTTTTAGGCCCAAATCTTCACAATCTAATCGGTCCCCATGACGCTTTAGTAACTGCAAATTTAGCATACCGGGCTCCCCTACTATTGAACCTGACCAGATTGGTGTCACCTCAATTAGAGACTGGTTTCAAGGCCAAGTTCATGCGGTCGACCATCGCCTTCCCATGACACTGGATTTGCGCCACATCAGTCCGTGCACTGGCACTTTTTTAAACTAAATTATTCTATTCTATTTATTTTTGTTTACTTCATAAGACTCAATTTAAGAGTCAAGTGTGTTAGTAAAAGCACTGCTAGAGATCAGATTTAGATGTTTTTTTTAAAATATAATTTAAAACATTATTTTTAGGTTCAAATTGGTCTCATTAAAACTTGGTGAAAATCTGAGCAGAAAAGCTCCTAAATATGCCCTAAATTGCTCACATTTAGATTTCTTAGAAATTGGTTCCTTAACTATTGGGTAAAGGGTTTGATTAATCACTTGGAACCACTTCCTCACACAAAACTTCTCAAAGTTTGTGTTCACGAGGTCTAATGTACGCAGAACTACTAGAGTATGAAATATACAAGATTCAAAATCAAAGTGAAGGTTCAAAATAAGTCAAAATTTATAGCCATATATCTATAGATTTTCGACAAAGTTTACCTATCAGTATCAAAAATATCTAAATTTCCTATTTAACTTTTATTATTAATTTTTTTCTTAATTTTTTTATTAATGCATGTGTATAGAATCCACGTTGCGCAATTTAATTTACTATTTTAAAAAGGGACTGGACCCAGCTGGCATTTACACAGTACAGTAAAAAGAAAAAGAAGGGAAGGAAAAACAGGAAGGCCTCTGCGCTGCAGTAGGACGGAATATGATAAAAAATAAAATAAAAAATCCAATATTCTAGTAACAAAGAGCGCAAATGGTTAGTATAGCATTGTCGTTTCACGGTTTCACGTCACGTGACGTCATTAGCTAGCGTCTAGCGTCCCCTATGCGAATAAATCAGACTGAAAAAAATAACCGACTTAACATTTTTTACTTTTAAACTAGTTTGGGCGATTTTACCCACGTTAGTTAGATCCCGTAGGAAAACCGATATTAATGGTAGCCGCAGAGCGCATGCAGCTAATTCAACCTATTTATCAGGTCATTAAGTTTAATGCATTAAAATGAGAACTTTTTATTGCGTTTATTGGTCGTGGTCTGATCGCCGCGCTGGAATTGCCAATCGAACCACGGGCAAATCAAACTGCCCGCAGTTCTATCAATCGAAATATCCTTAAAATAATTTCAACTTGCATTGGTATTAGTTCTACTGGAAAAGTGGGACCAAGATTAATTATTTAATAAACTAGAATAATGTATTTCTATTTAATAAACACAAGACGATTCACATAATTTACTAATTTATTTTTAATTTAAGTTCCTGATACAAATATGTAATCCGATTTGTTTTAAACCCCTGAATCACAAAATTGGAAGTTAACGTCGTATTAAATTATAAATCAGATAAAAATTTACCGAACTAGAAAAACTCAATTTTCGACTAAAAGTAAATCGTGAATAAGAAAACTCGCAAGATTTCAGTTCGAAGAAAATAACATATTCCAAATTTATACAATTTACTCGTTTTTTTAAACCTCTAAATGACTAAATTGGAACAAGCGTCGTAATTATACATATAATAAATCTGTAGACATCAAAAATCTGTAATTGTAAAATATCCCGAAAAAAATACACAGGTCGTCATAAAATCGTTAGCTGAACACGATAGGATAGTTTTTAGAATTTTGTCTGTTTGTTTGTTTGTTTTTTGAACCAGCTAATCTCATAATCTACAAAACAGAATTCAATTTTTTTAAAATAATACAACACCACATAACGAATGACGTCGCTGACAACAGCTAGTAAATAATAAATCTAGTAAGAATTAACCGAATGAGAAAAGCTTTTGCTCTGTATTCGGCTCAAAGTAAATCGGCAAACAAGGAAACTCTCGAGGTCTCAGTTCGGAGAAAACTACCTACTTATTCTAAATGCGAAAGATTAAAGAAAAAAAAGCTTTATTTACGTTGTGATTTTCTTTAACCGTACAAAGAATTTTCCTAGAGCTCCAGACATTGTTGGTACATTTTCAAAGGGAGGAAACGACGTTTGTTTGTAAAGCAAATCCATCGATTCTATACAGCTATTGTCGCAGTTCAAACTACCGTGAATAGTGAACACCGAGCACTAGTTAGATAGTTGAAAATTATGTAACACAAGCTACCAGGTTTTCTGCGAATTGGGTTACTACAAAAGGCGAGATAAGGTAAAATAAACATTCATTTCGTCGTTTTGACTTGAAATCTTTAAAGCACTGAATACATTTTGGCGGTACCGGGAGAGATCCGGGGTGAGAATTTTTGTAATGATCGAGATTCTATGCGGCATACAACATACAGGCTATCCAGGGAGAAAACAGTCGACTACGTTTGTATGGAGAGAGCCTCCGGTACCCTTTCCTCTTAAGGGCTTTATTAATAAAATATAGTGAACCGACAAAATTAGAACCCCAATGTAGATTTCTATAACATCTATATTTTGTTGTTAACTTTGACCTTCATCTTAAATAATATCTCATTAATTGTTAAAATAATAGAAATCTAATATCTCGAAGCCTTCAATTTTGTTGTTTAATTTTACATAGCAATTAAGAGAATCCGTTGCAAATTATTAACGAAGGCTCATTAAAGCAAGAGTATGCCTTGATCGACTGTTAGGGGCGATAAACACTCTCATTATTCTAATTAATACGGTTAATTGTCTGAAGTCTTAACAGCTAGGTATTCGATAATAATTATTACTCGATTAATTGGAAACAAACAGTATTTAATTAAGGCATAATATTGACCTTGACTTTCAATTTAGATGATTTATATAGCACCAGCAAAAATACAGTCATTATGTTCAGTGTGTCCAGAGCGCTGTAGTGTCTGGGACATGTATTAGATGGAGTAGGCTTGCCCTGCACCACCCTCTCAACTCAGTTAGTTACCATAACTCTGCACTGCCCCTGGCTGATGCTAAACGAGCTTCGAAGTTACAAAGGCATGGAATGACATACGATTTAATTAGAACTCAGTCGACCGTGTCCATAGGAAATAAGTCGTCGATACGTCTATTAAAAAAATAAACAGCTTTCTTTCTATTTTCTATCTAAAGCAGGAAACTTCCTAAACATCTTACTACTTATTAGCTCTAGGTTTTTCATATTAAAAGCTTCTTTTGCAAATGTGATTTTCAGGAATAAGAAGACGGATTTTTACCGTCGCTAATAATTACTATGAAAAGGTTCATTAATTTATTTTTTATAGGTACTAGCTACGCCCCGCGGTTTCACCCGCGTAATAATTTTCTGCGCAACTTTCTTAATTTTTTATTTCATAAGAATCTTCTCCTGATAATAAAACAAACCAAAAAAAGAATTGGCCAAATCGGTCCAGGCGTTATTGAGTTATGCGCTTACCAACACATTTTGCGATTCATTTTTATATTATAAGATGTATATTAATTAGGACGACCTAGTTGGCACAATGGTCACCATGCCGGACTGCCAAATACAGGGTTGCGGGTTCGATTCCTGCCTCAGACAAGTATTTATGCTTAGATAGTTCTCAGTGGTCTGATTGTTTCTATGTATTATAAGTATATATTTACAAAATAAAAGTATATAAGTAGTGTATCCGTTGTCTAGCAACTATAACACAAGTCAAGTTGCTTAGCTTGGGGTTAGGTGGCGATGTGTGGAATGTCTTGCAATATTTATTTATTTAATTTATTGTGATGAATCCGGGCGGCTCCAGATGTATTGACTAGTTCCTTTCTGTATAAGTAGTAGGTAAGTGCACTTAATTTTATAGCCCCCAGAGTTTTAGAATAAGGTTAAAGAGATGCTGTTGATGATACATCAGCGAAGGCAGCGATATGTTAAAAATATGTATTTGTTAAAGGCAGTAAGAAGGTACCCATGTGCAATTGTGCATACAAAATGTAGGAAAAACTAGACCAATACCAAATAGAATGATGTACTTTTTCATTTTACGAAATAATTTTCCGATAAATAATGTGGTTGTCAAGTTTTCTTATGATTTTTAACTTTTTCAATCGTACAGATTAACGTATTGTAGTTCGTATTTATTAGTTCATTAATTAAATTAATTTGTTCCTACTGTGTTTATCAGCAAATGTGATTTGATTAATTATAATTAATTGATATACTTAATGGGATTCTACAGGAATACGGAGGTAATATTATGCACTGAAACTGAAATGTACAAAGTTGAATTAAATTTAATTCTATTTATTATTGATTGATCTTTTTGCTTTAACACAAGTGGTTTAATTTGGATTTGATATTACTTGAATAAAGTAAGACAAGAGCAGCGACCGCGCTAAGTCGTGACGAAGTTTTACTACCTACTTCCTCCTGAACCAAGTTGCAATAGAAACTTTATTGTATCGGAACAAGAACCAATTTCCTACAATGCTGGAAGGTTATCTACTTGAGTTGTGTGTAGAAAAGCGATTTCTCTTTGTGATGTCGTCATTGTGATACGTAGATTTGCTGTAAACACTACAGATCGAGTTGAGTTACTTTTTCTGTGAAGTTCGCTATATTTGTAAAATACAAATTTAGTGATTTATATGTTTTAATCATAGTTGCCCTCGGTCGTCACAGGTACAGTTTTTTTTAAATATCAATTATAGTTAGCTGTCAATGAGAGACATTCGAGGACCTAATACTGTCTTTGTTTCCAGTTAGAATTGTATGCCTCCCGGAAAGACTTCCAGAGCGATCGCATATCCTGTAATGGTTGCTGAGGCTGAAAAGTTCTTGATTGGATACCACGTTTAGGAAAACAGCGCACGGGAAATTCGAACTTTTAAAAATAATACTCACCATTTAGTCAGACATCAGTTTCTATGGCCTCTGCGGCACAGGCGACGTGCAAGCTGTTGACGCGCACGGTGCAAGCGCGACGGCGAGGGTCCCGACGCAGTGCTCCTCCCGAGGCCTCGGCTTGAGCGCGTGCTGCACGCGCCGCCAGAGCCGCCTGCTTCTTCTTCAGCTCGCGTTGTTGCAGCTAAAAGTTAGACAATTTTAATCATCTCGACAATCTTTCACGCCCAATTCTTAACCCACATTCTTACAGTTTTCATAGTTATCTTGGCATATTATGAGGCGCATGCATAGTTCTCTCTCGTCTTCTAAGCACGTTAGTTGTTCCTCAAACATAAGATAAAACATTTTATAATTGACAAAATACTTCGCATTAGCTTCGAATTCAATATTGAGAATCAAAACTTTAAGAGAAGTATTACGACATATAAATATCATTATAATAAGATAGGCCTATGATACTTAATTACTTATATGATGATGTTAAACAAGCTATACGATTATGAATATTGCTTAACTATAAAAGTGATGAAGATCGAAGATTGTGTCAAGAATAGGACGTCATTCAGTCATCCATTCATGACGAAAAAAATTATAATCAAGTATCTTCCGACAAGAGCGTACCCAGGCTAAATGTTTTTAATTTTTAAAGCATATTCATGAACAATGGTACCGATAGTACTTTATGCTTAAGATGCGTTGTAACAATCAATGCGCAAACTACATGAATAACTCTGAATAATGAAGATGTGTATACTTGAAGCAATTTTCGCAACTTAAAAAGGTCTGAAAAAGAGCACAAATGTCAAGCCAATGTATCGCGACTATGTTGAAAGACTAGTTGAAAGCATGCCTCAAAATACCAGGCCATTTTGACAACGCGGAGACAACTTTATTTTTGAGGGTACTTTGCCTGGGAACGATCTTATCGAACACCGAATTATGATGGATACTTACATGATTAAGACGTATCAGATCTTGGTGCTCTAAAGCGGCTATGTCATTGGACTGGCCAGCTTCTATGATAGCCTGCTGGTCGAGCAGGGTCTTCTCTTCATCGCGCAAGCGCTGCAGGTTCGCTTCCAGGTTCGGGTCTGCCACCATGGCCGACTCCTCTAACTCCATCGTGTCGGATGAAGAGTCTTCAGACATGGACGACTTCTTCTGGATTGGCCCTGAAACTGTTTGGGCGATTAATATGATAAACGATACTGCGGTTCCATCCGTGTAAAAATATAAGACATAGCCCTCAGACCAGATATAGATATTTAGGCCATGTTGGCCCGAGGTTCTGACAGACACGCGGCCAGTCGTCTCGTTAGAAACACGCACTGATGTGCCTTAAAATATCTGTATAAAAGACTTCAAAGGCTTTTTTTTTCTTGGTTTTTTTCGTGTTCGATTACCGCCACTAAAAATGTTCTAAGATGACAGACAGAACAGACTGACAGAATGCTTAACTTCAATCATGTCATAAGAGAAGGAATTGTTCACCCGTAACACGCCCTTAGTTAACCTCATCTGTAACTACACTTGACCAAATTTTCATAGAAATCGGGAAAGCTGTTTCAGTTTGACTCCTTTTTCTAGCTTTTCAAAAACGAAATCCTCTCGTATAAACTCGAAACTTGTTAGTTATGCGTATCTCTTTAGATTACATTGAATCGCGTAGGTAAAGAAAAACATAATCCATATTAAAAAAATGGAAAACATCAAGTTACCATTATAAAGCGTTATAGCTACTGATAGGTAGATTGATTTTCTAAAAGTTAGATTAACGAAAATATTAATGTGTCAGGAAAAGTACTGAAGTCTATTTGCTATTACGGAGATTTCGTGATATCCTCAGGGATTACGGAAATCTCTGGTTTCCATATTTGTCTGTGACAGATTACGTTGAGGAAAAATAGCAAAAGTTTCTGAGTTAGGTCTACACAAAAAAAAATATTTTCAAAACAATAGGCAACTAATTTAAAAAAGGAAAGTGCAAAATAGCTTACTTAAAAACTTCTTTGATGTGCACCTCACTAAAAATAAACAAATAAAATACAAACGTAATTAATGTACCCAAACCAAAGGTTTTGAAGCAGTAGCTTTTAACCCTAATGAAAAAAAGAAGGGTTTCATAAGTTTTATCATTAATGTCTATCTGTATGTCTGTCTATGGCATATTAGCTACGAAAAGACTGCACTTATTTTTATTTTTTTATAAGTTTGGGTATATTAAATTAAACATAACATAATAAAATATAAATGTTACCGTCATTTAAATATAGCTCGTCCCGTCAAGAATGACATTGTTATCTCTAAACTATTGAAATAAGTTACTAATTCCACAATATCTGCGATGAATCTCTATTGGTTTAATTTATTTTTGTTCTAAAGTTGAAATTCGACTTTCTGGTCAAATTATAGTTAAAATTCTAACAATGAATTTTATCTAAAAGTATTTTGGGTATTTATATTAACTTTACCATCGCATCTACGTCATGTTAAGTTTTGAAAATAAATAATTTGAATGAATCCGTTAAGATTCGGAAGCAAAAGTAACAACTCAAACACTCAACTTACTTTACTCACTTAAGACTTACTTTGAGTCCCGTTCACCTATTCAATATAAAAAATAAACTAAAATAATAACATAACAAAATTAAAGAAAATAAATAACAATGTTTATTCATCTATTTCTTACATTACTTATTCACTATAATATTTACACAAACACTGTCCCTTACACATTAATATCACAATTATCGTCTCTTTCGATTGAAATAGGTATTTATCTAGCATAATTTATTAATAAATTGGTAACACTGTCATACAGTCATTGATCACTGGCAACATCGTCCTTATCTTCGTCCTTGCCACCTGGAAATTGGTAAAATAAAAACATAAAAAAACTAAAAGAAAAAAAAATAGGAATAAGGCTTAAAAGAACAAAAAGTCTGAATCAAACAATTTTTTTAAAGACACATAAAAAACCTTGTAGAAACAACATAGAAAATTGTAACCAAGATTCATAATGTAACATTTGTTATAATGTAAAAATAAACATTATTTTCTCTTTGTTAATTTCGAGTGTGCCGATACTCAATGTCAAGTAGGCACGGGGCAAGAGGAGGGGTTAGCTGCTCTGGGAATTTTAAAATGATTCCAAGAACTGATACGACCCCCATCACTCCACGCCCACTTGACGTTGAGTTTTGGGACATTCTATATATAGATCCATCCGTGCGGTAAAATACCTAAAATAGAAATGAGTGGAACCGAGTGTTATTTTTAAAATAGTAATACTTACTGAGATAGGGCTCGCCCATGGTCCCCGGTAAGTAGGGGCAGCTCGTCACATGATTGAAGTTCTGCGACTGCATCTCTTCCTGGTCCGTCTCCCGATGGTAGAAGTAGTTGAAATTGGACACGATGACAGGCACAGGAAGCGCAATTGTGAGCACACCGGCGATCGCGCACAGCGAGCCAACGATCTTCCCCCATACTCCCACAGGCCTAAGTAGAAATAACGATCAGAACGGGTCTCATATCACACTTAACACACTGTTCAGAGCAACTGCCTTATCAATGCAACCGGTTCATTACAAGGGGCGAACGCATTGTCAACAAAAGAATATCTGCGATGTTCACCGTCATTAACTTAAGGTGTGATGTTCGCGGATTTCGTTCGTTGTCAACTAGCGATAATTGCTCACCCCATGTATTGGATGTGTACAGTAGAACTATTCAAGTGACGTTTAGTGTGTTTACTGTATGCGCAGAGGCAGTTCCCCCAATCAGTGATTCATATTCATATAAAAACTAAACAGATTAATAACGCAATGATGACTACATGCAGTTTAAAATACATACGTTTCGATACAAAAAAAACTACTAACGTAAAAGGGTATAAGGATATTTAAAGATCTTGAATCATTGTATTCAATTCGCACAGGCGTTCAGTAAATATTTATCTTAGGTAATCCAATTTCATCCATCACCAGTCACACTCGCCAGCGAGTCACAGATAACTGTGACTATCCTAACTTTCGCACAGCAATGTGTCGGTTAGCGCTAGCGATCATGTCCAAAACATAAATAAACTCTTTTTTTTATATATCGTACATATACATCAAATATTTTACAAGCTTGCCGAAAATAAAAGTTTACTGCTAATTGATTTCTGTTCAATTTTTGTTTCAGACATGATTTACTTTAGGATGGGAATAAAATAATTCCTAAAATAAAACAGTAAATCTAAAATCTAAAACATATACCACTAACATATAACGAGGAGATACGATATTCCGTCATGCACTAACAACAAACATGTAAACAAACATATCACTAACGAAAATGGTGTGAAAGTCTATGATGAAAGCCAACAAAAATAAGCAATAAATATATCTGAACATCAATTTTACATAGTAGCATTAACGTGTAAAATTCACCATTGACCCAATCTGAACCAGTCGGATAAGGTCGGAGGTCATTCCAACTTAAGAGACAGACAGACCAAATAAAAGTTGGAACGCTGTACAAGCAAATTAATGAGATAACGTCCTCTAATGAAGAAGAAGGTAATCATGATGCCGCGTGCACGCAGTGAATGATTACCATTTTATATATAACCAAGCTAACGTGAATATTGCCACAACATCTATAGACAATTGTTTGAGACAACACATGGGACCAGTAGCGAAGCACAACACATAGAGGAGTGGCGTTCGCGTCGACCGCGACGTCTCGTCGCTTACTGACCACCCTACGTTGGTAAGGTGGTTGCTTTAACTTATACGCGGTTACGTTGTAGGTAAGGTTTATTTAATGGGGGCGATCTGACGTAATTGTACTAGCGTTACGATGTTTACTATTCAGTAGTAAATTTTTACACCGTGTACGCTTCCATGTAAAATTGTAAGAGTTCAGGAAGAAATGATGAAAAGACTTTAGAAAAAAAAACAAAATCAAGACAGTAAGGAATCGTCGAACGTGCAGTAGGTTTTAGAATCGTACTTAAAATGTGAATAAAAACGTGAGGTGATCGGTTTAGTTCTAAGCAAACCGACACTATTAACCAAACGGAAGCAAATGTATTGTAGTTACAGATGTAGCGAAATAAATTACAATCGTGTTAATTATAATGTCGATGTAAAGTCGTGGGGGTAAAATGAAATGACGAGAAGGCAAGGATGAAACTTAAGTTTGATGTCTCAGAATCATACGTCATGTCTCCGTATCCTACGGTCGTCATTGTCACGACCGCCCACCAAAACGCATCAGGTATGGATTTGAAGAAACTGTTCTCACTTCCGGCTTCGGCGAAGTACACCGCGGACGAAAACAGCACCACACCTTTAAGAACAAGCACACACCGACAGATAGGTGGAGTGCGACATACAGTGGCAGGGGACGATGCAGGCGAGACTAGACAGGAGGGGACAGGGGGTCTAAGAGCGGGGTTACCTCATATCTCCATATCCGACGGTCGTCATCGTAATGACCGCCCACCAGAAAGCATCAGGAATAGAGGAAAAATTGGTATCGATGCAATCTTTATCGGCAAAAAAAACGGCACTGGAGAAAACGACTACCCCTGCGAAAATAAGACAGGTTTTGCACGAGGTTTGCGCCAACTAGTGCGCCACTTCGTACAAATCTCCAATGTATTTCTCACAAAGCATCAGCTTGCCTTAGGCCGGCGTCAGGCCGATTGCTCTGCTGCTTCACCACTACGTTTAAAAGCTTCCTTATAATACACATATTTGACCTGAACGTAATTCTAATTTATAGAAAGCTGATAATTAGTTCGGTTATCCGACGGTCGTCATCGTAATGACCGCCAACCAGAAAGCGCCAGAAATTGAGAAAAAATTGGTATCGAATCAGTCTTTATAAAAAAAAAGCAGCTCTGTAAAATACCAAAATCCCTGAGAACACAAGACAGGTTGCGCATGAGAATTGCGTCAAGTAGTGCGCCCACGGAGTGCGCTACCTCGTATAAAGCTCCACTGAATTTCTCACATCACGTTAGCTTGCGTCAGGCCCTTCAGGATTGCTCTGTTGCTTCACCATTACGTTTGAAAGCTTCCTTATATACACATATTTGACCTTGACGTAATCCTAACTTATAAAAGCTGATAATTAATTCGGTTTAAGGGAATGTTAGAGTTAATATGGCGTAGCTTTACTGTGGCCCTACCTTACTAGGACGCCATGGCAATATCGCCGGCTACGTTTACATAGCTACTTCTGGATATCCTAGGGCGCCAAATAGAGTAGCCACTGGCTACTGTCTGTCACATAAAATAAGCGAGTCCTTCCTCTTTTGTGAACCGTTAGAAACTTGAGCGAGGAAGGCGCAATTTTATTTATTTATATATTTTATTGGCTACTGTGGCTATGCCGCCAGGACGCCAGCGTATCCAGTCTCCACAAAGCCCATCGTCGGTCGTGGCTACGCTTTCAAACTGGTGACGTTACCACACCGGCACCAGGTGAGTTATCTTACATATTTATTTTTTACTTATTTATTTCAATACGAATTGTTTGGATACGTACGTCCCGGTGAGGTAGGGCCCAATATGTCTAATTCTAAATAGTAGATGTCGTGACTTACCGATGAATAAGAAAAATATTAAGAGGCCGAGTTCACGCATCGAAGCCTTGAGCGTTCGTCCCAAAATCTGCAAGCCTTTGGAGTGACGAGAGAGCTTGAAGATCCTGAAGACTCGCACCAGCCGGATTACACGCAGGATCGCGAGACTCATGGCTTGATTGGTGGATTTGTCTTGCGGAGAGACTGGCGCGCGCGGCAGGTTTAAGGTGTCCTCTTCCTCAGCCACAACGGTCGCAAGGGTGATGAAGTACGGTATGATGGCAATTATGTCTATTATATTCATGACGTCTCTGAAGAAATTAAATTTATTCGGACACGCTAGGAACCGTACTATCAATTCAAACGTAAACCAGATGATGCAGAGAGTTTCAATGAGGAAGAAGGGGTCGGTGATGTCAGGGACTTCGTCTTCCTCGATCTTAGTGCCGTTGGTGGTGGTATTGAACACCTTGTAGTGTTTGAACTCGGGCAGCGTTTCCAAGCAGAATATGACGATGGAGAGCAGAATAACGAACACGGAGATGATGGCGACAACGCGGGCAGCTTGCGAGCTCTCGGGGTACTCGAACAGCAGCCAGATTTTGCGTTGGCGTTCGTTGGAGGGCAGAGGCTTCTCCTCCTCCTTAATGAAGCCCTCGTCCTCGCTATAAAAAATCGCTAGGGTTACTATCGAAACTATGGTACTAGCATACAAATCAAACTTGACTGCTAGGAATATTACCGGAACTTGTTGGTAGCCTGCTCCCCCAGTTCGTAGAACTTGATCTCCTCAGAGAACACGTCCAGGGGTACGTTGACGGGGCGTCGAAGACGGCCCCCGCTTTGGTAGTAGTATAATATGGCGTCGAATGACGGCCGGTTTCTGTCAAAGAAATACTCGTTCCTGGAACAAATTATACCCAAACTCAGTTTCAGACAGTTAACATTGTGAAAACGTTATTCTAAGACGTATCTGGAGAGTTATTGAACTTTAAACTAACATAGCAACCGACGACGTACCGGGAGAGGTCTAGTTACGGAAAATTAACTCTGAAACAAGTGCCTATAAAGTAATTTAAGTTGCCATCGAGTCTGTGATGGTTTTCATATTAACCACGATCACGTCCTGGGTCGGGTTTGATCTGTTTTCGCCTCGGTTATGTTGACGTTGGCCTTTAGGGCTCCCCTTTCACCGTAGCAACTATATCGCGTAAACGCTGTATGTCTTGTCGCAATAGTTAATACTCGTAGTTTTAACTCCAGATATCGCAGCGGTATCGTTATAGTCATGAGTCCTCATAATATTATGATTTAAATATACGTAAACTCACCGTAAAGGATCGAAGTATCTTATACGTCGTGTCGGGTCGCCCAGAAGGGTTTCTGGAAATTGATTTAATGTACGCAGTTGGGTTTCGAACTTCAGTCCGCTGACCTAAAACAATAGAAAACAAAAATATTACCGATCATATATATTTCTACTGTTTGCCACTGAAGCCTTCGGGCCTTGGGGACCAGGCACATTTAAATTTTATAAAGACGTTTCTAGTTTTATCTTCGGGTGACTAAAGGGACGGTTGCTACCTCGGACAGTGGATAAGCATCGCCATCCAACGAGCAACGCAGCCCCCATTTGAACTTTTATTTTTTAAGTATATGTAGGTAGGTATTGCCTTAAAAATAAAGTTTTTAGTATTTAATTGTTGTAAATTATTTCTTTTTAATGTTCTTGTAAATATCAAATTATATTATTTTAAAATAAGTTAGTATTATTCGATTAGTATTAGGAAACAATTGTGTGTCTCCACGTGTTTAATTAGAAATAAAAAGGTTTCAAAGAAAAACAATTAAATGATTAATTAGGCAGAGGTAACAAACAATACGGTACCAAAAATAAAAATCTACCCATTGTGTTAAAATTATTCAAGTAAGTAACTTAGTGATTTTCATTACATATTACGATGCTCGCAAAAGTGTCGATTCAGTTTAATAAAGTGGAAAACATGATAAATATCCCGTATGTAAAAATAAGATAAAAATATTTGAAATTTTAAGCTATATGCTCAATAATATTTAAGCAAAACCTCGCAACTGGTTTTTTTAAATTTTTTTAGACAATTATTTTCATATTAAAATTATATCCCCTTATGAACTCTCTTATTTATAAACAATTATGAATAAGTAGCTAGTTTTACTTCTGAGTTCTACTAAATTACCTACAATCTATAAAAAAATAAATAAAGTGAGAAGATGTCGTATGGGTTGGTAACGTACCTATAGTCGTAGGTACACTTGGTCTAAAAGTTGTATAATCAAAGTCATTCAACAACAAATTACGGCAGAGGTTTAACAAATTACATAATCCGTGTAGAAAACGCTAGACAGAGACAGAAACAGTGTTCTCCCCTTGACCTTTGACTGTCTTTATTTTAAAACATGAAAAGGAATTTCTAATCTCAGTTTCTGTATAGACTCGATTTTGTAACAACTGTCTCAGTTCGGTTAAAATAAACTGTCTGAAAGTCAAGTTGTTCAATTATTAAGGGCGAAGACTCTATTCTCAGATGCTCTGCCTCAAGTTTAAGGTCTACCTACTGATATAAATAGAAATATCACCTAGTTTGTTCTCTCTTCTGTGACCGTGAAGACATACGAAGGTTCTTGATTAATATTACAAATGCTTCGTCTCGGTCGAACCAAAATAACTGGCGATCTTATATCAAGAAATATCACGGGTAAAAGTCAATATCACAGTTCATAGAAATGCGAGTACATCCGTTGTAAACATTCCCAGAATAGTCGTCAAACAGCTGATTTTTGTATAACGTTCTCTATCTACTCTCTATTCGTATAAAAGAGGCAAATCATTCATGTCATATTTACATGAATGTGTTAGTCAATGTGTCATGTTAATGAATATGTATCCTTGGAAAAAACAATTTCTTGGTCCGATAGAGCTTAGCAGTCCAATAGAGTAGGTACCTATTGTGAAATTAAAATACGTGTAGACATAGCCACCCACTTAAGTAAGTTGCGCGTCAATCCAGCTGGCTACTATAGTAATATAATTTATTAGACACTAGATTTTTAACGAGGTGATGGTATTATAGGATTATCCATCATCAGTCTTTCGATATTCTGTTTCGACTTGTTATATTACCTAAATTGAAAGATGCAATGTTTGTCTTATTATGTAGATATAATCGATTAATTTTTCGAAGGTGTTTGACCGGGTTAATGGAAGTTGATAGTGTAACAGGTGGTGGCAATTAATGGGAGCGGACACAATATGTACTTTTTATTAGGGGACGATCAGAGAAGCTTCACTCCATCCGGAAGGCGGCCGCGGTGTGGAATCCGTTGTGGCGAATACTTATACCTATCGAATCGGCTGCTTTCCTACACTACCTACTCCTGACTGTACTAGGTACTTCAGAGAAACTCGTTATTGTAACGTCTGATCATTTTATGTTTTGAAAGTAAACATTCTAATGTTATGACCGTTTATTTTTGTTATTCGACCTACTTATTATTTTGATGCCGGTCCCGTCAGACGTCTGTCTACAGTTCACCTTAGCGTGCGAGCAAAGCGATGTGGCGATGCTATCGCTATGGTAAACGGGACGCCAGAGAGTTACCGCGATAAATTAATCGAATCAATATTTACTACTGGTCGCGAATATGCTTAACTCGCATAAATTAAATTTACGATTATCGCGGTGAGCGTGCGTTTCACACAATATTTCTTTCGTCGGCGCGGATGTTACTCTGCGGCTGGCAATGGACGCAGCCAAAAATACATTTTACTGTGAGTTTTCCAAGGGCACGGGCGCGTGTGCGGCCGCTCGCTGCACCGACGTACGAGTTAGTTTTAATTATTTTATCCGCTGTAAACATCGACCGCAAGTTGGTCGGGCGCACGGTGTGACATGCTCCCAGCTCTGCGGCCGCACGACCGAGTTGTTGATGTCGTTGTCGTCATCCCATACGACACGACTACGACATGACACGATAACAACGGTTACACTAACTACGTTACACAGTAACCATACAGTAACTAACTACTCGTATTATACTCCTTCATAAAATGATATGTGAAAACGACCCGAAGATTGTACTACACACATTTTAAAAGCACTTAAAATGTAATGCGCTTTTATATGTAACCGTGAATTGCCTGCAGCTGCAATCAATCACTCGACGTAATACGAAAATTAGCCGTACTGGCAACCGAGCATTACACAGTGGAATTTCAGTGACAGAAATATTAAAAGTACCTATACCTACTTACAATAATTATAATTTTAAACAGATTAAGCACAACATTAGAACAAAACGAATTGTCAAAAAGTTTCAACAAAGCTGCTTTAAGGTCCAACTTTTCTTTGTATCCTTCTCACATTGTAATTTGTTTTATTTCTTGAAATAAACAATTTATTATTTACGGCAAAACTTCCGTAAATAATATATTTCAACAGAAATTCAATGAGTTGTAGAAGATGGAGATGTTAATAGGGGGTGTAGTATTCCGCAGGACGCGGTCGCCTTGACCTGATCTCCGAGGCGACCTAAATCCGCAAATCCCGGACAATATTACCTACCGGAGATATAATCCCGGAACTAGGTTACGGTCAGCGAGCGTGGCGAATACAGACTGCAGATTAAATATATTGTTCAAATCGTCCTTTGTTTTCGTTTAAATCGTCTTTTATTTAGATATCCTTTAAATACTAATTTTGAGACCATTCGATCAATAGACTTAATGCTTCACTTTATATGTTTGGACACTATGAGACTGTTGACATTGTAGGACTGGACGTAATAGAACATTGCATCGGTGCTCTGATCTTCATGATTTTTGGGATTAATTGAGGTCAGTAGAAAATTCGAATATGAGTAAGGTCGGATCGGAGTTAAGGGATGCAATATGGGGATGAAGGGGGCAGGCAAACTATAAGCAAATATACCCGAGTGGGTTATAAAATAGTACATTTATAGACCCAGCCCTTTGCTGCAACGATTATATGCTATAGGTGTTATAAATCACTCTACAAACTACCTCACAGAGCACTTCAAAGGCAAAGCAATCAAGGATGTAAACAGCAAAGTGCAGTAACAATCTCAGACCGTTGGGTAAACTTATCGATTATTGGAAACCAGAGACCAACTAACTGGAACTACACGTTCGTTTCAAATGGAAACGGAAAGTGAATTGAAATATTTTCTTAAATCAATTCTCTCGCTCTTGTTTGGTATTTTCTATTAAAAAAGCAAATAAATATCTGAAAACCGGGAAAATAATTGAATATCAGAGAAATCAATTGGACTTGAATCTTACTTGGTGAATATTATGTTCTTGCTCAAGGGTGGTATTTCGTATCGAATTCACGCCAGAATTGAAAAATATGTAGGTTTTCGCAAAAATTACGACACTTTCATTTGTAATTAGATGAAGTATAGTAAATAAGTAAATTTAATTGTTGGAATCTTATGTTCTAGATGCACGGATTTTAAAATAACATTAGATTTGGTTTTTAATAAACATTGTAGGACATTTCACACATCGACATCTGTAAAGTAAAATGGTCATGTAAGAAAAACGAGAAGCAAAATTAAATTTGTATGAAAAACGAGAATAAAAAAAAGTGGACACCACCTTTATATTATAATAGTTTGATGTCTCAAATATATCGGGTTTTTTTTTAATTAATCTGATTAAATATGATTTTTTGTCCGACATTAACACAAAAAAAACGAAATGTCCGATAGACTTACAACACTTATACTTTTCGACAAACATTTTTCTTGTAAAATTTTAATTATGAAAACAACTAAAAACAAGGCTTGTTGTGTAAAAATTGTGTAATAAATTAATATTTTTCATCTCACAACTAATTCCGTGGAAAATTCTGAATGTCCGATGATTTTCTATTTCGTTATATACCTACCTAACTTTAAAGAGTGTTATTATTCTCTCTTAAAGGAACAAAAATGGTTTCGCAACTACCCACTTCTCAACTAATTGTCTAGTGGAGCAGTAGGACATAGTTTTTATTACTGAAAATTTTATGCCCTATAGCTCAACTTAGATGATCAGTGGGTATTTTGGTTGCAGAACTTACTTAAATTAATCTACAAGCGTTTATTATCTCTTAACTCTAGATAAAACTTGCGAGCGAAATATCTTGGTTTTCTAAAAAACATTTTAAACTCACCCGATTTGTATTCATAGTAATTATTTACTGGGTCCTAATCGCGTATTTTTATTTTATTTCTCTTACCTCGACGTTTTAACTATGCTACAATAGACATGGTCGCGAGGAGACTGCTGAAACCTTCTTGAGGTGTCTAAAACCTTCTTCTATAGTGTAACTTGTAAAAATAGACTAGTATATTTTGATAACCAGGGCATAAGTATGAAATGTAGCGCGTAATCGTATTTACCAACAATGGTCACATTCATCAACAGGTCTATTATAACTGACCACCGAGAGCGTTACTGCCACATAACATGCTAAGTTTTAAGTACTTTATAACAAAATCGATAGTTAAGAGCGTAAGGACGCGTCGTCGGAAAATGAGCTTTGTGGGTTTTCCAAATTAGATAAGCCGCGGTTGTACCTGTAATTTGGTTTATTTATAACCCCGTTTATTTAGCTACACTGTTTATTACGTGCTTACTAGCTGCGCCCCACTGTTTTCCCGCTAAATATTTTCAATGTATTTCCTTGCCTTTCAATTATGTGAGACCAAAATTTTGCTAATGAGGATGTTTAGGAGATCTTAAATGATTACTTTCGAAGACGAATCGTAACATGAATAGGATTTCATTTTGTGAGTGATTCAAAAACCGACTACAAAAATGAAAAGGTTTTCATTATTTTTATATAAGTAGGTACATTACTTATTTACATAAATCGCGATGGTAATGACAACATGCCGCAATTCGGTTATAATATATAATGACTACGCACAAAATAGGTAAAATCCAATTTTTAATACGATTCGGATACGATTCGTCGAAAGTGATTTTAAAAGTTTTGCCGCCAAGTGAAATAATACCTTCTTTGTGTTTTGTTTTCATCGAAAAAATAAACACAAATTGAATAATTACATTAATTACAGAAAATTAAACAAGTTGATTGAGTTGATTTCCCAAACAGTTGTACTTTTGAGATGTGTCTACACAATATCAGAGCACGGTGTAAATGTTTGCACTAAATACAAATATTTGCGATGTTTGGCATGAATCGAAAGCCGATTGAATGTTTGACAACCAGTTAATTGAATACAACGTCTGTGGTGTGTCCATACCATAATTGGTGTTCTGGATTGGATTGTGTCCTGGTGAAATTAATATTGACCGTTTCTATCTAATCTAGATTTATACATGGTCTATTCAGGTCGTTGTAGTGTCGTATTTGATGGAGTAGCCTTTCCCAAAACCTATATCCTCTCAGCTTACTCGCCCGTGTCCAGAGGAAAGAATTCGTCAATACCCAAGGCCCAGTGGATACAAAAGACACCAAACGTTCATCGAAAACGATAGATAATATTGCAAAAAAAAAACTCAAAACGTAAGGAGTAGTAATATAAGGATGTTATAAAATCTGATATTTAAATTAAGTTGCAGTGAAAAGACGAAATGAGTTGATATACCAATGCCCCGTGGATTCAAAAGCCCCCTTAAAAAGTCTTCATCTAAAACTATAAACGAAATTGCAAAAAAAAACCGATCATAGAGTTGACAAATCCAAAAGTAAGGTGCAACATCGTTCTTAAAAAAGTTTCCAAAAGTGAAAAGGGGGAAGGGGGAATTAGGTAGGCCCTAAATAGATCCTACTAACACAAAGCTTGAGGTAAACTATAAATCCATCGAAGTTCGCGCCCAACCGTTGCAAACAAGTAGTAAACAGTGTAGCATGTCGTTAAAATAGTGCAGGCGTGAAACAGTTATCGACAACATTGTATGAAGCTCATGTTGTGTGTTCATCGTTCGCGCCCCGTCGCCTCCACTGACATGTGTTTACGACTTTACATGGAAATCTAGTCCGAAGTATAGGTATTTAGCTCATATTATTTATATAGACAGCGGACAGCCATTGTATGCCGCCGGTGGGAGATATGACGCTCGACGTGGAAGGTCGCTGATATGCATAACAGACCAACTCTTCAGTGATTTTTATTTTTTTTATAGTGCATGTGCTAATGGGTAAGCGCAATTGAAGGGATGCCAATTTGAGTCTCGTCTCTGTTGCAATTTTTGAAGACGCATTTTTCCTTAAAATTTTTTTAAATATCTTCAGTTTTATAATATTAAAGTATAGATACAGTTACGAATATCCTACTAATATTATAAATGTGAAAGTTCGTGTGTGTGTGTGTTTGTTACTCCTTTACGCAAAAACCACTAGACCGATTGCGATGAAACTTGGTATCTAGATAGCTGGAGACCTGGATTAACACATAGGCTACTTTTTATCCTGATATTCCCACGGGATCGGAACTTACGCGGGTGAAACCGCGGGGCGCAGCTAGTTATTCATAATTGATCGAGGAAGGTTATAGGCTACTTTAGTTTGATATTACGACGTTGAAGCTTATGCGGGTCACACCGCGGGGCACAGCTAGTATCAGGAACTATTGGTTCGAATTGAAAAATAAATTCTGCCTGTGTTATAGGTATAGTCCATTTATAGAGAAAGGGTATAGGGGTACGCATTGGAGGACTTGGTTATGGTTTTTTCAAAATTTGTTAGTATCTATTGTATTTACTTAATGGTTAAATATAAGTCGTCTGAATAATTTGTTATTAAGTTTTGTTGTTTTTTTTTGTAAATGTTATTGAATGCATTTTTTGATAAAAAAGTATATATAATATATAGGGGTTTGTACGTTGTTCATCACCATATTACAAGTCTTGTTGGCATCTGGCAAGAGAATGGGAATGTTTCCTATTTTTTTTGGTTTACTTAAAATTCGTAGCAAGCTTTTGCTACGTCGTCAAGTAAGGTCTAAACGCTACGACCGTCTCGACGCTACGACGCTTGACGACCTTGCTGCTACGGAGCTATCTAATCTAATATTTTTGTGTTTTTGGCTCAGAAGATACTGAACCAATTTTCATTAATCTTATTATGACAATCCAGGGCCCTGGGCATGGAATGCAAGGTTTTTGCTATTTTAAAGGTCTTTAAAATACCAAAAACTTTGCAAAATGTAAATGTAACGGATGTCACGATAAAATACGTCATAACGTGTAATGGATATAAGGAAAGGGGAAGAAACTAATCTAACCTCTATGTTAGTAAGAGTTGGTGTTAAAAGGTTAAATTAGCTACAATCATTACAATTATGTCGACTTCACATAGGATAAGATTTACAAACTCTGCTACTGGTGCGTCTTTTTTTTAACCCTGATTTTTCCACGGAACTTACGCGGGCTAAGCCACGAAGAGCCGATAGTAGCGCACAAAATTAAATCCCTTCCCTATCGCGTCTTAATCCGTAACTTTTTGTCAGATGAAAAATCTCGGCTTTGTCTAAAGATAAAAGATTACGTTTGGAGTGAAAACGTTTTAAAACCCTCTTTTATTTAAAAATCTGTCAAATTAATTGGGCAAAAGAATTTAAGCTTATTACTTAATTCTCCTATTTTGACGATCTCTGCTTACTGAAAGTTGCGTTTAGTGGTTAGTTTAGTAAACGTGTGTGAAATGTCCTAATATATTTATTGCGCTGATGATAAGTGATAATCCAAATTACAATGATAAAATGTTGCTTAAATTTCCTTTTATAAAAAATATGTTAGAAAGGAGGCTTAAGTAGTCTTTAATGTGAATCTTAAAACGTAAAAAGCCGAGTTAATGCTTTGGATGAATTAAGATGTCGGAATTTGGGCCACTATAAGAGCCTGCTCGCGACTCTACCTTACTTAGTTGACTTGTAAAGTTCTGTCAAGTTTAAAATATTTTTTTTTAAGTTACTGGCAATCAATGCGCATAAAATTAAAAACAAAATCAGGTAGGCTTTATAGAGACGTGATTTTTTTTTGTGTGACTCTTCACATATTTAATTCTTTACTCATGTGCCCAAGCTAAGTAATTAGGCATGTGTTATAGTTGCCAGACATGTGCCCAAGCTAAGTAAAGTAATTTTGCCAGAAAACATATATAATATATCTTGAAAAAAATATATTGTTTAAAAAAAACCATTATAATGTAATGTACAGTATAACCTAAGGAGGTTCTTAAATATCTGTTTCTAATTTTGACGTATTTATGAAGGTCACATCTGTCATTGTGCAAGTGACGAATATTTTAAACAAATGTAGTGTTACTTTGTAACATAGAACATTTTAAAACTTGTTAAACTCGAAACTAAATTAAGTAACAGTTGATTCAATTAATATCAAAGACTAATTAATTAATTATGGCTTTAGTAGTTTCATAATTGGGTTCTACAGTTGCAAAATACATGGCACATGGTATTTCTGGACATTTTTAGGGTTTCGTACCCAAAGGGCATAAACATGACCTTATTACTAAGACTCCACTATCTGTCTGTCTGTCAGTCGCCAGGGTGTATCTTATTAACCAAGATAGCTAAACAGTTGAAATCTTCACAGATGATGCATTTCTGTTGCCGCTATATCCACAAATACTAAAAACAGAAATCCAACTTAATTTTCCGAAAACACCCGAGTGCTGACAATTTCCCCGACAATTCCAACTTCCGGTACCCGATTGGTTGAGTTCGAGTCTCGAACGATTTTCAATCAAACTTCCTATCAGTGCAGATGATTCAATATTTGTGAAGTTTTCTATGTTTTGCATGAATTCTGTAAAAATTCGATTTCGAACCATTTATTTTGTATGCCTATTTATTGAACGGACAAAAACAATTTTTAATAAATTATACCTATTTAAAAAAAATATGCACTCAATCAATGTAATATTATTAAGTATTACAGCTGCGCTAGTCATACTAGCAAATAAACGAACCAAGCCGGTCCATTAGGCAGTTAAATAAGGTGTAAAAATTACAAAAAAAAACTTGAGAGGTGTCAAGGGACACCCGGATGGAACGAAGTTTCTTTCGATTAATTAGTGAAGGAATTGTAATAAAATCAAAAAGTGTCGTTACAACTTTTGGTCTTATTTTTTTTTGTCTAGCCCCCTTTCGCAACGCGCGATAATGAACTTCGTTCCAAAAACTAAAAAAAGGAATTGAGAGTGTATTTCCCACATGCTTCTTTTTAAGTCTGTTCGTTTTTCGCTGTGCCTAAATACTGCACGTATATGCGGGTTAGGACCGGAGAGACCTGATCTTCAAGCATCTCATATTCATATATAAAAAGGAAAGATTTGATAGTTTGTTTGGTTTTTATTTATATTCTCCCACTTTGGTAAAATCCTCTTATTACAATTACAGCAAAATTTGAAATAAACATTATAATTAACCTAATTAATACATGTACTGAAATGTTTCCGTTGTTATCACCGAGTTTTATTAATAAAGCGATATACCACAGTATTATTGTGCAAAAATACGTAATAACAGCTATCATATTTCTGATAATGGATTAAATAAATATATATATGTACCCGCGGTTTCACTCTTTTTAACACAAACAGCAATATTAAAATAAAAAAA
The DNA here is from genome assembly GCA_951213275.1 of Idaea straminata. Lineage (NCBI taxonomy): Eukaryota > Metazoa > Arthropoda > Insecta > Lepidoptera > Geometridae > Idaea > Idaea straminata. The sequence goes on along the minus strand of OX577845.1, from coordinate 17,540,520 downwards.
ATGTGTCGCGGGACATGTGTTTGGAATGAAGTCCTTTTTTCCTTTTGTCTTTCATATTTATTGAAGATATTTATTTAAATTTATGTGAGAGATTAGTATCTCTTACGGTTTTTCGTTTTACGTTTTCGTATAACATAACGTTTTTTCTCGGCTAGGTCCCCTCGCCAACCCGCGATAAGGTATTCGTTCCAATCATCTGAATTCACAACCTACCAAAGCTGAATCAGTTCTTTTCCATCCAAAGGTTGCCTGGAAGAAATCGCTTTCAGCGATAAGGCCGCCCATTTGTGCAACTTATACTTTCTAGCTATTACTTTACTTTGTGTATATAGTGTTCTGTTTCTTCCTGTGTTGTACAAATAAAGTTATCTATCTATCTCAATTATAATCGAGCCGTTTACGAGCAATCGGTGAACATACATAAAATATTTTTATACGAGATGAATATAGAACCTCAATCTGTAAGAAAGTAGCCTATGTTACTAATAAGGAATTATTATATTTTCCCGTTAATATTTTGTGCCCGTACTAAGTTTAACAAAATCGGTTTAGTAGTTTCGGGGTTTCGGAGCCTATTTATTACATACAAAAATAACTTTCTAACATATCAGTATTGAGTAAAATTAAGTAAGTGGAACTTAAGTATTTTGAATTTGACACGGGGATGAAAGTAATAAGTAAATAAATATAAATAAAAGTATTCTATGTAGGTATAGTATCGGGTCTTGAAACAGTGAGATTGTGGAAACAATCTCTGTGCAGATTTTCATCTAAATAAATAAAGCTGTTTGTCCGTTAAAATTTGCTGAAAAGGAAACAAACAAACCTCTATAATAGGGTGCTAAGTCTAAAAGGATCAAATTAAATGGACCGCGGATCATTTCAACGCAAACAAAAATATATACCTTCCAAAGGATAACAAATTTTATATCATAATGGTACAAATGTAAGGAAGTAATCTAGATAGGTAAAAGAAGTGTGAAGTGAAATTATTTTGAAGGAAAGCCGCTAAAAAATTACCCTGGTGGGCTTCGATCAAATAATGCTGGTGGGTAATGGATTTTTTTTCTCCACCTATCTTTAATGGGAGAGATACTTGGAAATACACTTCCGCTTATCCCTACCAAGTGGTTTTTGTTGAAAAGTACAATTTAGTTCATAGGTAGTTTAGAATAAAAACTCAACGCTAAGTAGCAAAGTTACGCTAAGTCCATCGGGTCATTACGATTATTATTATTACGATTAATAGAAACCAAATACGATCGAATTGGGAGCAAAAGCCGATTGAAAACATAAAGTAAAGACGATCGAAATGGAAAATAATTATAAAGGTACTTACGTTTATAACAACCCTCTCGCAGAAGTCGTGATCATGATGAATCGGTTCGAAGGTAATAACTCCTCCCTGTGGTGGCTTTCCTGTCTCCTCCTCTTGATTGCACAGTTTGGGTAGTGACCTGCAGACAAATATACTCAATTAATATTATTTTATATGGGTTAAGTCTCCTCTCTTCAGTGTCTACGTGTGGGAGAAGATCTCGCGTCCGAGGGAACCACTACCCTGCACATTTCCCCTTCGCGGTGCTAAACGAGCCCAAAAATTTACGATAGAAATATCATAATTATAATTTTATTTGAATGGATATATTCGCGTGTTTTTTTGTTTAAACATGATTAAATGAAATAAATAGTGCCTTTTAAAGTGGTTTAAAAAGCTTGCTGTTCCTCGCAAATTCACTTAAGTCTCAATCTCGTAGAAATATTATGATAAAAAGCAGCATGTGTCTGTTATCAGCATGACACACATATACACAAACTTGTCGATATCCATTTTTTTTATAATTATTAAAAATGAACATTGAATAACATAGTTGGATGACGTAAAGTGAGTAAAGGTCTGTATAAAAATAAATTAAAAGTCTTACATTTCGATTTCCGTCTCGGCCATTTTGAAGAGTTTAAATCGAAAAAAAAAATTAAAAAAAAATCAGTTAAATTCGTTAAAAAACTGCAGTGATCACCGGTCTTATGTTGAACTTTGGAAAGCGGGGCTATTTAAATAGTGGTAGTCCCCACCAGAGCTCCTTATCAGTACCTCTCGGTGGTTAAGTTTGTTAACTGTTATCGATATTTGATCTCAATTAAAATAAAATAATTTTGTTTTTATTAAATCATTTTAAATTTTAAACTTTCGATTTAGATTTGAAAACAATTATTGTAACTGAAAAATGCATTTTGTTTGAAAATTCAAAACTTAATAAAATAAAAATCACTTCATTGTTCTTCACAGCTGGCTTGTGTTATTATGTCCTTTTAATTTTATTGAAAACCAAAAACTAAAAAATTGGAAACAAGGTGAAAATCAAATCACAAAGAACACTAACATTTTAAATAAAACTGTCGATATTCATAAATCAATCGGACTCCTATCGCGACGACGTACGTGACCAAATGATTTCAGAAACCCAGGCCCGTCGTGTTAAAAAGAGTTCTGCAAAAATATTTTATTCAGAGTATGCGCAGCAGCGATTCCGATAGCCTAGGCGTGCTCAAGTCTACAACCGCGCTCCCCCTTGAATATTCACTGACATATTTCACGAAGATTGCAGCCCTATTAACTGGGCTAGGGCTGCCTGAAGACTAACGGAGGTTGCTTGCCGCTGTAGCTTAGTAAAGCTTTTCACTCAACTTTATTGGTTTAAAGTATACCTATACTACAGTAAAAGAGTGAAAGGTTTCTATTTTTAACACAGACCCGCGGTTTCTCTAGGTGTTACGTTTTGATTTCGTGGAATATCGGCATAAGAAGTAGCATGTATTTTCATCCGATTACGGCGACGTCAAATAGAAAGATTATGTTTTTATACTTTTTATAAAATACCAAACAACTGGCAGAAAAATTATCATTTTCATAACTAGCTGTTTCCCGTGATTTAACCCGCGTTAGTTCCGATTTTGTGGGTTACATCGGAATAAGTAAATGCCACCGAAAGCAGATTTCAATCGGTTTAATAACTCACAATTGCATAGATAACAAAGGAGAAATAGGCAGTCAGACATGAATTTGTAATAAGACCCTTACGGCTCATAAGGCCCTCGTAGATCTAATCCGTTAACGGTAACATACAGATAAATGACGATGATACTAGAAATCATAAAACACGAAATTGGTTGATATTTCGGTTTTTAGTATAAGCCTACCGCTTAAATTTGTTGTTTTTCTAATTTGTTTCCAAATACAGACTGTCCGTTCTTTAATAACAAGTATTAAAACACATTTAATATTTACTGCGCAGCTATAAGAATTTTCTTCATGAAATTGATATTGCCACAATGTTTGACTATGGAGACTAAAGAATGAGCTGTAATAAAAGCTTCCGACGTGAATGCTTTGTGAGATGAGAGCCTTTTGTTAAAAAAATGTGGTGCAGCTTCTGCATGTCTTATGACGGTACCTATCTTATATTGGGTAGGTATTCTATTATAAAAATCAAGTTTCTTATAGTAAAATTTATGATATCCGTAGTAGAAGCACTCGCATTGAAGTTGCGAGTTTATTGTCGAAAAAAAACTGAACCAATCGTTTATTGTCCAAGAAAATTTAATATAAAAGGTATTAAGGCGCTTTATTAAAAATATGATGTAATTCCTTACATAAAGTGCTATTTGAAATCGCTGGTTGAGCACTCAATTGCTCTTCGGAGCCTGCCTTGGTGCTAAGCCTTCAACAATGGCCGTTTCTGGCGATCTCACACAAGAGCCTATTGACGGTACTTTTATTAACTTCAAGCAGATTTACCAAGATAAGACGGCGTTTGGGATAAAATTAAATTGCCCGTATATTTATTTTTACTTTGTAAACCATTTTATCGTACTATATTAATGCGATGGTTTGGCCTAAGTTGTTTTAAAAACATGTCTAATTTGTATCAAACCCACAGATTTAGGTCATAGGTTATAGATAAATATGCTAAAATAAAATGAAACCGTGATTAAAATGATTACCGTGTAATCTAATTTCTCCTTGACAAATATAAATCCAGAAAGATACAAAGGGCAAAGTAAGGGTTATCTATAAAAAAATGTTCGAGATATTTCTTATTTTATTACCTTAGTTTAGGTATAGCTTTAGAATAGGGATCATCTCTATATTTAAGGTCTGAAATTCCAATCAATTATATCAACGATTCATTGATTGGCGTATTATATATTATAGGCGAGCAAATGTAACAAATATACGTGAATTAGCTACGTCTCTAGGACCCAGGGGTTATAGCTGTGCTTTGATATATCAGTTAGTAAGAATTTTGAATTCGAAATGTATAAACATATACAACAAACATTAGTACCTAAACCTTTGTAAGACGAACAGTTAATGAAAATAAATGATGTATTTATAGTACTTCGTCTTTTATGTGGTTTCCCGCCTCTGGTTACAGAAAGGCTGTGAAAATGGATCTCTCATTATCTCAAGTTCTGAGGCAAACGTGATAATAATTAGCATCAACCTACACAAGCCACGTGGTTGTAAGCGACAATAGAACTCTGAATTTCGAACAATAACATTTCCACAATGAACTCGCGTTCCCGTGAACGTTTGCAAAAACAACGGTTTCACCACGTTTTAGAGTATGAATCTGAAATCTAAATAAAGACGGTTTTATAAATAGGTTCGCATTTAACACTGATTCGGTTTGGTCATCGAAATGTGTGCGTACGCTGAGTGCCGCCGCACTCAGGAACAATCCCACAATAAGTGCACAAATAACAATTTAAACACTGTTTTATGATAATGTGAAATTATGTTTTAAAAAACATTATTAATAACTATCTTCAACCTCTATATCTATATTATTGAATTGCTGTTCTTTAGTCTGGGTAAAACTCGAGAACGGCTGGACCGATTTGGCTAATTTTGGCTTTGAAATATTTATGGGAGTCCTGGAAAAGTTTAAAATAGAAAATAAACAATTGTTTGAAGCGGGATACGAACCCGCAACGTTTTACGTCCCTCGCCGGGCCGCCGCACGCCACAGATGTAGCTTTTTACGGTGAAGGGAAACTTGACTTAAACATATTCTGTGCTTCAGACGTACCTATTGACGAGATCTTTCCTCTAAACACGGTCGACTTAGCTGAGAAGATGGGATAGGTTCTGGGGAAAGACTACTCTATCTATACTAATATTATAAAGCTGAAGAGTTTGTTTGTTTGTTTGAACGCGCTAATCTCAGGAACTACTGGTTCGAATTGAAAAAATATTTTTGTGTTGGATAGTCCATTTATTGAGGAAGGTTATAGGCTACTTTTTATCCCGAAATTCCCGGGATCAGGAGTTACGGGGGTGAAACCGCGGAGCGCTGCTTGTCTAATACATGTCTCTGGCACGCAGCGCCTTGGACAGCATGGAATAAAGTTGCGGTGCTGTTACATCTAGTAAAGGCAAAATTTTCATTTTTTCTTCAACAAGCCGTTCATTAATCCCAGTAAGTATTAAAAAGAATGTTAATTGACATTTTGACATACCTACGACATAAAAATATTTTCCCCAAATAAAACATTACTTTACTCTTCCCTAGACTTTGTTTGATGTGTTTATAATGTAGGTATATGTAATACATATGTCCATTACACTATAGACTTCATCATAATAATTGAACCGTACAGAAGAAACATATCTACCAATAAATAAAAAATATAATTTTAGTTGGTAACCAATTTATAAAAATGGAAAAAGGTTATAAATTGCATTTTTTGTACCTATATGTTTTGTATTAATAAAGAGCAGTGTCCTGCGGTTTCACCCGCGTAATTCCTAATCCCGTGGAATCCCACGGGATTAGGAATTTATTCCGATAATCATCGGAATTAAAAGTACCTTGCGAAACTGGAAATTTTAATACTTCCTCATACAAATTTCCATCAAAACGGTCCCAATAATTTCAGAGCATTACAAACAACAGAATCTATTCTCTATTACATCAATATTATAAAGAGAAAATACTTTTTATTGACTATTGTTTGGAACAAATATTCCCCGAAACTATTGGACCGAATTTAAATAAACTTGGTAGGAAGATACATTAAATCCTTCGGAGTAATAGGCTTTTTGTTCCCTTTTCTCAACCGGAACGGGCAATACGCGGCCGAAACGACAAGCCGCTCCGTTAGTATTAGAATACATTGTTTATAAAATAAAATAAAAATAACACTAGGACTAATGAGACGAATCTAACGATACTTTAATTAAAGCAATCCATCGAGTGGTTTGGAAGATATTAGGGAATATAGAATACTAGAAGCGCTCCGCAGTTTCACCCGCGTAAATCCCGTGGGAATATCAGGATAAAAAGTAGCCTATAGCCTTCCTCGATAAATGGACTATCCAACACAAAAAGAATTTTTCAATTCGAACCAGTAGTTCCTGAGATTAGCGCGTTCAAACAAACAAACTCTTCAGCTTTATAATATAAGTATAGATTATAAACATACAAAGATAGGCCGAAAAAAACATAACCCTTTCCTTACAATCGTGTAATAAAATATAGATTTGATAGATAGAATATATTAAGTGGATTCGATTGATATCCATCTATAAATGAATAAATCCTTTTTGCTTTATAATTATAGCTTTAGACTCGGATTTTAATTGACGGTTGTTCATATATTACAATAAAAGCAATGTGGCCGATCAATGTATCTACACAATCACTATAATACCCATGTAATATTACGCTGGATTGATGATTGTCATTAATAAAATGCTTGTATTTGATTTTACTACCGGAAAATTTAGGTACGCTAAGCGTCATTGCTCTTACGGCGAGGGAAACCATCGTGATAAAACCCGCGGCTTAGTTATTGACCTTAAGTTGATTTAATAATAATAATAAAATAAACGATTAAAACATTAAAACATGATTAACCAATTACTGTCAAAGTGTTAAACCCACTAATCAAACCATTAATCAAACAAACCCATAATTAACTTTGTGGTTATTGAAATAGAATTCAATGTTATATTAGATGTTAAATCCATTTATTTATTTTATTTAATAAATTCAGTACACAAGAAAAATACAAAAAAAAGATTACATTATAAAGTTATTACTAAGGTAAGTCTAACCCTGTGAAGAGTTTTCTGCCGACAGACCTCTAGGGAAAGGAAATAATATAGCGGAAGGTAATTAAAAGTGTACAAACAGTTTCAAAGAGGAAAGCATTGAGCTAATTATATTGCTAAATTAGTTAATTATATTGCTAATAAGTAATTAGAATTTTGCCGCTCTTAAAATATGTTACTTTTTTACATAATTATGATAGGTCAGTGTTTGATCACTATCACACCTGCCTGATCACGGTAGGTGATCAGGCAGGTGAGATCACGGTAGGTGATGACAATGGTGAATCATGTATTTATTTTATAAAGTTTTACTAATCAAACATTGAGTAAATAAATGGTTACTTATTGAAATGCTCACACTTGAACAATTACAATTTAAACAACAGTCAAATAACATTTAAAACAAACATGGTTATTTTAACAAAGTTATTTAAAACAGGAAATTAAGAACCTGTTTTTTTTGTTTTCATTTTGTAGAGCTACGGTCGCCTCCGAATATCAAGATCTACCCGCAAGCTCCAGTCTTGTGGAAATGATATTTAAATTAAAACAGCATTAAAATATCGAGCTCCACAAAATAATAACAAAAAACATGGCGAATATCCTGTTTTAAATAGCTTTTAGTCAAATAACTGTAAGTAAGGAATGCACCTTCGAGGTGAGCATGCTACATCCTCGAATTCATCTTCGCAGGTGAGATGAAGATAAATGCGAGCATATTTTTAGTAAACACCGGTCTTTGGAATTTTTGACAATTAGGTAGTAACTCATGTGGTAATGTAAATGACGAATCATTGCAGAGACTCTTTACAGTTATTCTTTCAAGCTCTTCTTTTGTCTCTTACTTCAGTTTCGATCGTCTTTTAGTTTCTGTTTCGATTTCATTGTTGCCTTTTGTCATTAAGTTAAAGGAGGTCTTCTATCTTCGATATTAACTAATTACTATGAAGACACGCGTTTGGAACGATGTACCTCTCGACAGACAGACAGACACACACACACATATATATATATAATGGAGGATATTTATATGTATGAGAGGTTAGTTTATTTTACGGCTTTTCGTTTCACATTTTTCGTAACGCTCAAACTGGATTGTACTGGTTTTTTTATGAAATAGGCAATAGGCCCTTCGCAAACCCGCGATAAGGATCTTCGTTCCAAAAATACGACGGTATTATATAATGCCCTTATAGGACCTGATGGAGGCCAATACTGCTGCAGCTACAGTTGCCAACTATTGGTCAGGAAGAATTGGACTGATTACTACTATTTTCCAGTCAAGTGAGGTCACTATGAACAATCATATCTGTACAAATATCTATTAATAGTGCCACATAATAGTGTGAGTGACACGTGACATACCTACTCTGCATGTGTGGGTGTAGCTACGTTGATGGTCCACACAATGTACCTACATTAGCTATTCGGAACTTTGGACAATTTACATATTTTAGTGGGAGCTTTTAGAGATCTTCCGGGTTGGTGGGTTGACTTTAGTATAGAGATCTTCTGATGTGAAAAAGTAATATTTGTTGTTGACATTCAGCGAACTTATCTGTAGGTTACATAAATTACTGTAATGAATCGCAACAGCTATTTAAGTCTTATCTGATCCATTGCGTACTTATTGCGTCCTACAAAAAATTAAACGTATCGCGGGACACCTATTTGGAACGAAATCCCTATTTATCTTTTTTCAATTTATTTTTCATGTAGGTATATGGGATTACCGGTCTCGTTCATTTTTCTTTTTAGTACATTTTTCTGTAACGCGTTATGTTTTTTGTTGGCTTTTGGAACGCCGCCTTATCGCCAAGAGAAATGGCCCTTTTCTCCTCGTTTCTTTTTTTGTGTAAATAATTGAAATAAAATAAAAATGAAAATATTTTAATACAATTAACACAGCGCCATCTAGCCCTAAGTTAAACAACTAAGCCAAGTTGAGTTTTCCGAGTTTGCCGTTTTGCGTAGAGGTGGTGTTTCGCGTATCTTTGGTTTTATGCGTCGAAAGGTTGCGTTATGGTAGCTAGACAACGGATAGAATACTCACAATAAACTAGAATTTTCTGTTTTTCCTTTCTTTTTTTTAAGTTATTTAAAATTTATAAGTTACCTTTATTTGAAACTAGCGACCCGCCCCGGATTCGAACGGCTATATAATGCATGTAATAAACACATAAACCTCTATCATCTTGAATCACTCTATCTATTTAAAAAACGGCATCAAAATCCGTCAAAAATCAAAAATCGGGATAGACAGCGGGAAGCGACTTTGTTATAGTATTTCACTCGCGGAACTCCAAATCCCATGGGAATATCGGGATTAAAAGTGGCCAATGAATCAATGTATCCTCGTACCAAGTTTCATTAAAATCAGTCCAGTAGTTTCGGACCCTGTACCATATAAACAAACAATCAAATCTTTCATCTTTATAATATGTATTAGTATTTAAGCACCTACCTGAATGATTTTTTTTTTACTTAGTCTAACCTCAAAGCAAACACTCATTGACTTCGTGTTACATAACAACGCCATCTGCTGGAATAACTTTATTGCTCACAAAAAATAGTATTAGTAGTTCGCCAATAGATGTCAGGAAGAGTCATATTTTTCAGATAAAAAAAAGTAAGTTTCGATAAAACACGAATAAAATGACATTTTCTAAAAATGATTCCTAGCTAGATCGATTTATCGCCCCCGAAACCCCCTATATACCAAATTTCATGAAAATCGTTGGAGCCGATTCCGAGGTTCCAATTATATATTTATATATATATATATATGTCGGCGCGGGGTACCTTAAGTACCTATGATGCGGCGCCCGCGCATGCGACGCGCGGTGCCGGCCGAATGTTTACATTAACAGCATTAACTCTTATCAGAATTTGAACAATGAAAGTCTCTGTTTGTATTGTTTAGGAACGGGGCAGTATTTATATTGCCGAACGTAGCCGTGGGCCAGAGTACCTGAATGAATGCTAGTTGTTGTGCTTTGTTCTAAGCTCGGGCTTGGTTACCGAGTCAGGCATTCTGTTTGGAACCGGGATAGAGGCTGGATGCCGCGTTGTGCGCTGTGACTCGTGGCCCGCGGATTCGTTTCCGTTTCGTGAATTAATTTAGTGTTATTCGTTTAAAGTTAAGAAAGCCATAATTGAGTTAAGTGTGGGCTATGGGACCTTGTTTATTGTTAAGTGTCAAGCCCATTAAGACTAATAACCATAAAAGACTAGTTGTGCGTTACGTAGTTATGTATTGTTTGTTACCAGTGACTGGTAGCAGTTGGTAGCAGTTGTTGCGTTAAGTTGGTGACAGTTGTTGTGTTGAACTGAAGCAATCGTTGCGACAGTATAAACTTGTTTTTGCATACTTGTGTGTGTACCCACTCCAACCCACAAATCATGGATACCCAGACTGACACATATGATGTTGTAGAGCCCCCTAATCCGCTCGCTCCGACATCAGAAGTGGGATCAACACTACAAGTGATGGATAGAAACGTGGAGAGAAATATGAATAGGCTGGAAAACTCGGAAAATGTCGAGCAAGCCTCAACAAAGAAAATTATTCTATTCCTATGGAGGTATTCTCAACGAGTACAAGTTTACCTGATTTTTACCTAGACCAGGGTGACGTGGATGCTAAAGCTTGGTGTGACACAGTAGCTTTGTGTATGGAGGAAAAACTTTTAGTTTTCGCTGCGCCCAAATAGAGTCACGAATACAAAGACTAGCATACATGACTGACATCAAAGACAGAGTTTCAATGCAGTGAGAGCTTATGGCATTTACTCAGAGAAAGCGTTTGAATACAATTACCTGTTACACTTGCGGTCAGATTGGACAAACATCTAACAAGTGTAGACATCGAAAACTTTTAAAGCAAGTTTGCCTAGAAACAAGGATGAAGTACAGAAAAGATCTGTAGTCTGCTTTAAGTGCTGGCAAGTTGGACACATCGCTTCCCAATAAACTGGTAATCGAGCATCTTCGTGTAGAACAGCTAGTACGAGTGGCGGATCTTCGGCTGCTGAGTATTGACGAGTTAATGTCCGCAGCATCAAGCTGGGGCGTCGTGTCAGCTTACACACCTTGGCAAGTCGTTCTATTATTATTTGATTCTGGGGTCGAATATTCTCTGACTAAAGAATCTTTAGCCAATAAATTTGGAAGTAAACGTTTTGGGTCTTTGGTTACTTTGTTGGGCATCGGTAATGTCGAAACGTACAGTACTTGTCAGATATTATGAGAAGTATGTTTTGAAAATGATATGGTTGAATTACTCTTTCATGTTGTTCCTGATGATGTTGTTAATCATGGCATTATAATTGGAAGAGATTTGGTTTTATTTACCGTTGAGGTTTCTAATGATCTACTTAGTATAAACAAATTGCAAGTAATTATTTTATTTGAAGTTAGAGAACAGATTGCCAATTTTGAAAAAAAAAAGAAAAATAAAAAAAAAAATTAACACTGATATCAGCCTAGAGCATTATGTATACTTGTTGCGTATTTTAACAAAATTTAACACGTCATTTGTGGAAGGCACACCAACCAGACGTGCAAACTTATCGAATAGTTCACAGGCGACCGTACAGATTAAGTCCTGGTGAGAGACAAGTTTGTCGCATTTAAATAAATGATGTTTTAGAAGCTAAATATTACTAGCCCAAGTTGCTCTACGTTTGCGAGCCCTATACTTTCATCGTAACGCCGGATAGTCAATACGAATATTGACCATGCCATTTGGGTTACGAAATGCTCCTTCAGTTTTTCAAAGAGCTATGTATTGTGTAAGGCTCTTGAAGATTTTGATAATACTCGTACGTTTGTTGTTTGTTATTTAGATGACTGATAAGGGACGGTAAACGAATGGGTCATGTTGATTTCCTTTCACGAAACCCTTTCCCTGGTGAAACATGTTGAACAGCAACGCGGTCCCGAAATTACTTAAATCGTTTCAAAATTAAACAATGGTCAGTTACCTAAAGATCTTTTAATAACGTATCAAATTATTATTGTCAGTATTCTTTATCGCAAATTACAACGCAATGGCAGGTCACGAAACTTACCAATTGTACCTCGGGATTTTTGTTGGTCTGTGATAATCATATTCACGAGTTAATAACATACTTACTGCAGTGCAGTTTTGTCAGTCTCTGGTAAAATATTTGAGTTTGTCATAAATGCCTATCTTAAGAAATAGCTGGAAAGCCGCATTGACGAGGCTCAGCATGGTTTTAGGGTGGCCCGTTCAACAGCTACTAATCATGTTGTCTTCATTGATTATGCAGGGGGTAAAATGAATAGTAGCCGACAGGTTGATACAGTTTTTCTTGACTTTAGGCGTGCTTTTGATGTGGTTGACAATGACATTCTACTAACTAAACTTTCGGAAATGGGAATGACACCGGCGCTTCTACGGTTTTTTGCTCAGTACCTACCTAAAAGATAGGAAACAGTATGTTCAGTTGCAGTATTATAAATTGGGAGAATATTATACTAGATCTGGTGTCAGCCAGGGCAGTACTTTAGGTGCAACTCTCTTTCTGGTAATTATCAACGATCTGACAAAAGTTCTCTCATATGCCCGGAGTCTGATGTTCGCAGATGGTGTCAAACTGTTTTCTGAGGTTGGGAATGATGCGGATTGTGTGGCTTTACAGAGAGATGTATATGAAGTTGAAAGATGGAGTGTGAATAACAGGCCTCCTCTAAATACGGCTAAATCTAAAGTCATGACGTTTCGTGGTTAAAGAAGCCTATTCAATATAAATATGTTGTGGCTGGTCAAACCTTAGAGCCAAATCGATGAGATGCGTGACTTGGGGTTGTTATTGGACTGTCAATTGAATTTTCATGATCACATTCTCGGGATATGTAAGTCAGCCAATAAGATCCTGGGCTTCATTATGCGAACTGCTTCACAATTTTCTAGCGTAGGTGTAGCAATACTTCTCTATAATGCTTTCGTGAGCAGTAAGCTTGAGTATTGCTCAATTATCTGGGACCCGCGAGAGGCCATATACTCGCTTCTAATTGAGAGAGTCCAATGTAAGTTTGCTAGATATCTGTACAAACTTTGTACAGTTATTATTCGTTTTTATACCCATCCTTATTTGTGTCAGGTATGGTAGATTTAGAGACCCTAATTCTAAGGAGGAAAGTCCACCTGGTTGTGCATTACTGGCACGTATTACACAACGAAATCAATAACTCAGTTGTGTTGTCTAGTTTAAGGCTGTACGTTCCGAATAACTTTATGCGCGTGGGAGGCAGGAGATGCCACCAGTTGTTCGCTAATCGGGCGCAGCGTACCCGTCACGCAAATAATACACCGACTGTTAGAGCACTTACTCTGTTCAATGCATTTTTGCAAGATTTTCAAGACGTCGACATATTTTACGATAAATTATACCTAGTTATACGGAATCTTAGATTGTACCTTAGTAGTAACTTAAAATAGTGTGCGTTTTGGTTTAGACTGTTAGCCTCTATTTATTTTATTCTAAATAAATAAATAGAGTGGGAAAAGACTTAAGAGTTTCTATTTTTACTGGTTTTACACTGATGCCACAGGTAAGCTTACCGGACAACAAGATACCATATAGTACATTTTCGTACTTATTGATGAGTTTACTAAATAGGTACTTCTTCGTTATTGCGGATCAAAGTCGATGCATTGCAAATCAAAGTTTTCGTAAACTTCGTGATAAAAATAATATTCTAGTGTCCATGGTCGAGATGAACCCGTGATAGGTATGCTTAAAAATATGTTAACTGATGTTGAAGTAAATAAAGAAAACAGCTTGTTTTCAATTGCACAATTAATCGGATAATCAAATCTAGTCCTTTAGAGTTATTAGTTGGTAAAGTACTTACGCAAAACCTTTTACTATTGGCTTTGGACAAATAACACTAAACGGCGAATTCTACTTGTAGTGATAAATAGCGATTTGATAGCCTTTGTGCTAAAGTTTCTAAGTTCACTGTGGGTGATATTGTTTTAATTGAGAATCATGAGCGAATCCAACCAAATTAAATCCAAAATTTCGTAGACCATTTAAGGTGGGTCATTAAATTACTTGATGGTGACCGATATGTTTTAAATGCTGTTGATAATAACAGAACTTACACGTATGCACACGATTGATTGTGTGCGAAGCCAAATTGATACGTTCCCACAGAATTTGACGTACATTATAAACTTGATGAAGATGAGGATCAGTCAGGATCAGCCCATGTCGGCGAGGAGTCGATTTGATACACTAGATGGCATAGTGTATTTGAAGTTTTGTGTTATTTGGGCTCTTGCAACGTGTTGAACTGACGTGTTTCGTTAGCCGTAGGTCATATGCCAAACCCAGTTTAGCTGGTACGGAGACTGCGCGGTGTGGCGACATGCGGTATAGACATGGTTGCGTTGTGTAATGTTATGGTCTGATGTGCAGTGCTGTACGGTGTGACCATGGAAATTATATCACGTGGGTGATGTTTGTTGAGCCATTGATGTTTTTGTTTACTTTTGAGTACCTAATTCCGTTTTATGGAAATTTGGGCTGCTACTGCTGATCTGTGTCTTGGAGAGCATTGTGAGAATGCTTATTTGTGATAGCATTGTGAGGATGCTTATTTAAAGTTGGTCATTGGAAAATATTTGGTCATGAACCTTGGGAACCTATCAGTTTGTCATGATTTTGACTTGTTGGCAGGATAGCCGAACAAATTGTACTTTCGGAATGTATGTCTCTTTGGAGATGGTTTGTGAAGTTGTTTTGCACACGAGGACGTGTGACAGTCAGGATCGCCGTGTCGGCGCGGGGTACCTTAAGTACCTATGATGCGGCGCCCGCGCATGCGACGCGCGGTGCCGGCCGAATGTTTACATTAACAGCATTAACTCTTATCAGAATTTGAAGACAATGAAAGTCTCTGTTTGTATTGTTTAGGAACGGGGCAGTATTTATATTGCCGAACGTAGCCGTGGGCCAGAGTACCTGAATGAATGCTAGTTGTTGTGCTTTGTTCTAAGCTCGGGCTTGGTTACCGAGTCAGGCATTCTGTTTGGAACCGGGATAGAGGCTGGATGCCGCGTTGTGCGCTGTGACTCGTGGCCCGCGGATTCGTTTCCGTTTCGTGAATTAATTTAGTGTTATTCGTTTAAAGTTAAGAAAGCCATAATTGAGTTAAGTGTGGGCTATGGGACCTTGTTTATTGTTAAGTGTCAAGCCCATTAAGACTAATAACCATAAAAGACTAGTTGTGCGTTACGTAGTTATGTATTGTTTGTTACCAGTGACTGGTAACAGTTGGTAGCAGTTGTTGCGTTAAGTTGGTGACAGTTGTTGTGTTGAACTGAAGCAATCGTTGCGACAGTATAAACTTGTTTTTGCATACTTGTGTGTGTACCCACTCCAACCCACAAATCATGGATACCCAGACTGACACATATGATGTTGTAGAGCCCCCTAATCCGCTCGCTCCGACATATATATACAAGAATTGCTCATTTAAAGATATAAGATATGGATAGAGACATGTAAAACTGTTTGAGCGATTGACATCAATAACATAACATTTTGTTGCATTATCTATCTATACGTATTAAATGCTTTGTCCTGAATGACTGACTGACTGACGGATCAACGCACCTGATCGTTGAGACCTGAAACTTGGAGGGTGTGTTCTTTGTATAACGTAGGTCTCTGATAAGAAATGATTTTCCGAAATTCTACCCCTAAGGGTTAAAAAAGGGGAGCAAAGTTTTATGGGACAACGTCATTTCTTGGTCCAATCCTATTAGAAGCATTTTCGACTTCAACGCGGACGAAGTCGAGGGCTAAAGCTATAAGGGATAAAACAGGTATGACTCCATCGTTCCCATGTGTTATACAATAGGGAAAACTAAATTACAATAAAGTAACGGTAGGTTAGTTACCTAACATATACCTATCAACCGTTTAAAACAGCAATGCAGTCCGCCTGCAATATTTCTAACTAATTAGCTGAAATAGTGAGAAGCACGCGAACTTATTGCATAGATAACAGTGTAAGTACGTAGAGGATAGTAAAAACTAACTGCCTTGCATAATACGAGTACCTATTACTAACTATAACTGCCAAGTGTGCTGATCTTAATCTTGTTTGTTCATTTATTTCTAGCGTTACTTTATAGAGTTATAAATAATCTATCATAAACTAAAAAATAAATATTAAAAATCCACAAATTCTGACTGATTGACTGATGATGACTATGATACATCTTAACCTCGTTACAAAAAGTAGCTTAATATTACTCCCATGTATTCAATGTGTTTATCCTACACGTAAAGTTTTTATCAAAATCGGGCCAGCAATTTAACCCTTAAATCAAGATTGAAAAAAATAAACATCGATTTGGTCAATTTTAATTTATTTTCAACACTTTTATATCCGTTGTTTGGCCACAATTACAAGTTGCTTAGTTTTAGGCTAGAAGGCGCTTAATGTCCTGCAACATTTTATTTTAAATCAAAATACTCGTTTATACAAACAAAATATTTTATGTGAAATGAAAATACTACTTAGCAATAAAATACGACTCCATACAGTAAACTTATGGGTCTATTTCACCGAATGGGTATACAAATCAAAAACAACGTATCAAATTGTCGTGCTTTATCACGTGTACAGGTGTAGCATGACACATTTTTTATGAGTCGAGTTTCCGGGATTTAAGGGCTCATACAGACTTCAGAGTTCAACTCGGCCGATAGTATAAAATGTTTTTGTGTTTATAAAGTAGCTGCGCTTTGCGCTTGTGGGAATTTCGCAATCGAAAGTATCGTATATAGGTTCTTCTACAACTTCTACAGCTGCCATAGTGCCGATTGTCATCCAAATCGGTACAGTCTTGAAGAGGGAAAAAACAAATAAAATAAAGAAACTTTCGGATTTATTATATTAAGTTAAAATAAATATATTTAAGAATTACTTCGTATTCCCTTTTCTCACAAAGGAATATGAAAAGAAGAGTGTACCATTCAAGATTGAAATACATTTTATTCACTCGCTGCATTCACCGAATAATATTTTTTTATTTTTTTGTATCGACACTCTTTTGAAACACAGTTGTGCTGTACGACTTGGGCCCCTGCGTATTTAAACAAAACGCATGGAACTAACACTATACACCACTATTATGGCAAACAAATATATCGGCTGACTTTAGTTAGTTGTCTGTGATCATTTAGCGGTTGCGATTTCCTTATTTTAGTAGGTTTTTGGGTAAAGTAAATATAATAAAACGATATAATTTTATTAATAGGTATTATACTATAAGATTTACGATAACAGTGGTTTGTGTCATGTTAATACAGTACCTTATGTGGGTTGTTTGTAATGGTTACTATGAAATATATGTAATAGGTTAACAATGATTAAAAAAGGCATGAATATATTATATATTTTTTAATTACAAATTGTATTTTTGAGTTAATCAAAATGATAAATAAATGCGATTTATGAAATTTATCCTCAGTTTTGTATGTGCGTTTTTTATTCTATTTTTATAATGGGCTTAGGCCTGGAAGAAATCGTTTTTGGATATAAGGCCGCCCATTTGCGCAACATAAACGTTCTAAAGATTTTTCTTCGTAAAAAATCGTTTTAAATATTATAAAGTTTGTTCATTATAAAAGTAGCAAAAGTTTAATAGATACCTTGTCTATTAAACTTTTGGAACTTTTATAAAACTCGAAAACATGAAACGTCATAAAGTTTAAGTACTTGTAGGTACTTAAATTAAAAAAAAATTGCCGTTTGCAAATTAAAACTGCATACTAACAGGTGGGTTTTATTTTTTATCTTTACTTTCTCTATTTAAAAAAACATTGTAATAACTAAGCAAAATAGAATGCTTAAAATTGAGTAACTTGATGGTACCGTGATCCCATCTGGTAGTTAATCTTTAAAACAATGCTCTTAAAATTTGAGATAATAGTGGCCTAAATCTATAGAGGTTTGAGCAATATATCCGATAACATTATTTCTTTATTTATTTGTAAGGAAAGTCTGCAGCTAGGTTTAACACAATAAACAGAAGATATAGAAACAAAAAGCTAATTATACTTTACTTGTCGACTGGCGAATTAACACCAAACCATCTAATAAGAATTATTTTTACTTTTTCATTAAAAATTAAACGATGATCTATCGAAATGCTGAAATATTCCGTTACTCTAAACTGGTCCGGACGAATTTACCCATACACATTTTAAAACGTAGGCTTATGGCCCGCAAACCAGTTTTCCGTGGGCAACTAACCTAACCCTAACTCTCAAGTCCCAAAGCATCGGACTGAAGCTTATTTAATTTGAAACTCACCCCATCTTAACCTCTAGTAGAAGGTAGACAAAGCGATTAATTTAATTAATTCGTGAACATTACTTCGGATACGTCTTAGCAGACATTAATTGCTTATGTAGATATATTAATTTAATTTGTGATATTGACCAGGCTCAGGATACCACTACTTGGTTAGTTAATTCAATTTGTAACTTAACAAGGATCGGAAACTAGTAAAGCATTAGGAAACTAAGCGACCAGTGGTCTCGAAGCTACCGTTTTTCGCTATTTCTTAAGGTTTTAGATCTTAGTAATACTTAGTAATCGAATTCGTTTTTTTTCTACAAATATCGACTTCATAAATGATAAAGTTTGATTAAATGTGTGTTTGTATTAGTTGTGGCAAAATTAGCGAATCAAATAATTATTTGTTCTGCCGCAGTCGGGTAAACATAGATTTAAGATTTTATGTTAAAAATTGTGGTTTTTTTTCACCTATCGATTGCGGGTTTATATCTACCGATTTCGTGAGGCTAACATTACCGTACTAATTTGGCAATTTGTGCGTACGTGCGACCACTGTATGCCCAACAGAAATACAGTTTAACGCGGAGGCTTAAATGATTTAATTAAGTACTTTTCTTTTTCAAAGTGTTAACTTCTGCAATGGTTTTTTTTTATTAGGCAGCAAAACAATTTAATATCCCACACTATTAATTCTCTGTTAATAAAGCTCTTTGTGTGCTTCCGTTGTGAACTCAGTACAAACTAAGAAACTTCCGTTGTGAACTAATCTCGACGTATTAATATTTGTAAGTAATCATAGTCGAACAATCGACAGCTTAGGATGTTCGCCCATTGTTGTAGCGTTCCGACCGGGTGCCGAACCTAGATTGCTTGAATTGTTCTCTAAGTGCTTCTCACTATGCCGCATTATTGTCCTGTCTAACACATACGAGTACAAGCTTTTGACGTCTATTTTCAGAAAATAGACATCAAATTTAGATAGATTGATAATTGTTTTTTAATGAGTGGTGATAATAATAAATAATTTATTGGATCAATATAAAACACAGAATAAGCAGACGTTATAAACTTATATCCTATCCTGCTTTCTACTCCCATTCCTAATATTAAATTAATTAATTAAACTAAGTACCTTCTTTATTAAAAACTAGATGCGCCCCGCGGTTTCACCCGCGTAATAATTTTCTTAATTATTTCTTTCAAAAGAACCTTCTCCGGACAATAACAAACACAACAAAAAAAGAATTGGCCAAATTGGTCCAGGCGTTGTTGAGTTATGCGCTTACCAACACATTTTGCGATTCATTTTTAAATTATAGATTAAAAGTCCAAAAAGTGTGCCCAAAAGGCTGGCTGTGTTGATTAATTATATATCGGAAACATAGGTATATACAATGTGTTTAAGTGAAGGATTTTTAATACGAAAGGTTGTTGTTCTACACTTCTAGGCTAACAACTTTTGTTTTACGACTTTTGGAAATTCGAACTTTTTTTTTTCGATAATTCTGATGGAATTTTTACTTAAAAATCAGCCATTTCAGAACAACCCCCTTTCGTATTAAAACCCCTTCGCTGAAACAAATTGTATAATTTAAATTTCGTGAGGACTGGGTGAATGTATCGAAGAAAATTGGACCAACCTAATAAGACCAATTCGCGCTATTTCTTTATGCGTGGATAAGTATCCGGTTTGAAACCCTTTTTTAACTTAATTAGCAGCGCTCCGCGGTTATTCTGGCGTAACTTCCGATCCCGTGAGAATATCGGACTAAAAAATTCCCTATGTTATTCCCAATTAATCAATGTATCCTCAAACCAAGTTTCATTAAAATCAAAACAGTAGTTTCGGAGCTTATTCGTTACAAACATACTAACAAAAAAAAAAACACAAAAATCTTTCCACTTTATAATATTAGCATAGATGATTAAGGGTGGCTTATATTACCTGAAATATATTTTGGACCTTTGGGGCATCACGAAATATCATGGTATCTCACTAGAATTTTTAAACCCGTCCACTTTTTACAATTAATCAAACACTAATATAATAAAATTAAAACACAAGAGCACGTCATGTTTTCTTCGTAAACTCGCCAAAACTCAAACCTACAATATTTCATTGCAGTTACAAGATTTAAAAATGGAACAAAAGAAAAAATATTTCAGTCTTGTAGTTAAATACGTAGACTTTTATGAAAACAAACATGATAAATGTGTGCTAGTGATCTTCTGAACTACTTAATGTATTTTACAAGAGCGTCTTGTATTGTACTAGAGCGCTTCGCGGTTTCACCCTCGTAACTCCCGATCCCGTGGGAATATCGGGGTAATGAGCCTATGTTACTATTAATTAATCTGTATCCTCATACCAAGGTTAATCAAAATTGGTCCAGTAGTTTCGGATCCTATTCGTTACAAACAAAAAAATATTAACGTGTGGCGGGACATGCGTTTGGATCGAAGTCTAATGGTCTTTTATTTTTTTAATTTTTAGTATTTTGTGTTTTTTATAGGTTTTCTTACGGTTCTTTGTTTCACACGTAGCATTTTTCTCCGCAACCCGCGATTATGGAACTTCGTTCCAACAAACAAGAAAATCTTTCCTCTTTATGAGAGTTAGACGAAATACATTTAAGGCGAGTTTACAATTGCGTTTTAGACGAGTTGCTACTTTAGACTACCTGAGTTTGCGA
This sequence comes from Idaea straminata, assembly GCA_951213275.1. NCBI lineage: Eukaryota > Metazoa > Arthropoda > Insecta > Lepidoptera > Geometridae > Idaea > Idaea straminata. The sequence goes on along the minus strand of OX577845.1, from coordinate 17,519,352 downwards.
CGATTCTATACTAACTCTCTGATATTAGTGTAGAAGTGTAGACTAAAAGCATTTTGGCATAAATATCTTACGAGATCTGTACGAGAGACTGTACTGGAGTTGTCAAATAAACCTGCAAAGTGTCCAAGTAAAATAAGTATCTCATTTTAGGACATCATTTTCTCGTGTTCATTTTACTTTAAATTTTCTTATATTTTGTTTTATATAATATATTATCTAATACTAATCTTACTTCTTTACTTCTTTGTACTATTGTTTTTTTGTTTGGAACGAACATGCTCTGAAACTATTGGACCGACTTTGTTGAAATTGGTCTGTAGACACATTGATACATTGGGAGTGTCATAGACTTTTAATTTAATCCCGATATTCTTTCGGGATCAGGAGTCATGCGGGTGAAACTGCGGAGCGCTGCTAGTATTTTATAAAATGCATTAAAAAAACCCGATTATAGGGTGAATTTCCCAAACGCAAAATTTACACGGCACGGATGAAATCGGTAGTTTAGAACGTTTCAATATAGCCCCCTTAGACAAGATTGCTTTCTATTAGCGATATCGCCAATCGACTGATTTTTTTTTAAATTTGACATATGCCCACTACAAGTCACGTAAGTCTTGCATTAGACAAAAAAAGATAAGTTTCATGTTATGAAAATTTTATACAATGCTTTATATCAATTTCATACAAAAAATCTATTGCTTGGCGATATCGCTAATATAAAGCAATCTTGTCTAAGGGGGTTGTTCTTATATTTTTTCTAAGTAAAAGATGTAATCACCTATACGATGCAATGAATATTATATTACTGAAGTTGCCGTTAAATAGGAGAAAAACAATGATTTTCACGTAATGGAAAACTTTATTATTATCGTGCATAGTTTTTATAAATTTCCTTTCGTCAACAGAGTTGTTTTGTGATCGGCCTTGAACTGGTAAGTAACAAATGTATATCGGTTTACTACTTCCAATCATTCTATTAAAACTCCCACGATCGCTTATTTACATTCTGTTTCTAAATATCAAATAACTACAGTACGATGTGAAATTACGATACTCGCTTCGCCCGTATATTGATTACATACACAGAATATAGTTACTACTAACTGCAAACTTGATCAACCTTTTTAGAGGTCGCATATTAAACATTTTTAGTGCTCAAATGGAATCCACATCCGAAGTTTTAGACTACTAGCTCTTGTAGTTGCAGCTATAGTAGTTTCCTTGCCGAAAATAATATGACACCACCCTTTGTTAAATTTCTCGTTTCCGAGACGCTATGAGGTCTCAAAGTGCATCGGGCAAAACCCTGACAAACTACCATAGTAAATATCAGGACTTCTTTTAGACCTTATATGTACCAGTTGTATAATAATTGAATGATTAAATGGAATTGAAATAAATATTGACTGGTATTCAACATAAATATTGAACATAACGTCACAGTGGTTACATGGCGTGTAATGGTGTTTTAGAGAGAAATTCGAAAGGAATTTTAAATAAATATTCGGTTTAAAAGTATTAGTTCAATAAGAATAAACAAATTATTGAATATTTTTGGCTTTGTAGGCTCATAGTACTCTTTCATGGTATTAATCATCATCAAATATGGTCCAGTTGTTTCGGAGCCAATTCAATGCAAACAAACAATCTAAACTTTCCTTAAGTATAGATATGAAATTACAGGTTTCAAAGTAAAAGAATATGATTATTATATAAATGTTAATAAATAATAACGATAAATGTATGGCCGGAAATGCTGATCTAGATTCGATCAATGGATATTATGGTACAGTAAGCAAAGACCTTGATCAATCACTATAAAGAAATGGATGAAATTTACTGGTTTATAACCTTGATTCATTGGTATTATTCAATCATACGAAAATTGCTTAATTTTTTAAATTTCGATTTACAGCAACAATTTAATTAGATAAGCGGTTGTGTCGACTTCTCCTTTATTATGATAATGATGATGTAATCATCGATCTTTCATTCATTTATCAGATTTTTATTTCGAATGATACAGTAGTACCTATTCCTTGAACAATTTCGTATTTCGTTTTGTGTTTCGTTTCATCCTAGTGCTGCTCTCATTGCTCTCTCCGATTCCGCAAAGATAAAGTGTTTCTGTATTTTGTGTCACCATTTCAAAAAGTAGGTAGATCCCAGAGGGCGGTAGATTTTATCAAACGTCTGCACCAATCGATAATCTCAGCATAGAATACCGCATTGTAAGTATGTCAAAACGTAAAGGATTGCTTAACAGAGGATGTTACAGAATTTATTAGTAGGTATACAGAACCGAGGTCAGTGTTGGCGTACTGATGTGCCGAGGATCAACCATCGCCGACCGGTAATCCCTCGGTTAGAGAGATATGCGGCTCATAGGCACTAATGGCCTGTCTAGTCTACTTTATGCGAGCCAAAGGTACGTATAAATACTGGCACTGTGTTCTATTAATTTACATTCTGAATCCGGCACTTTTTATGAGCCAAATATTCCAGATGAATTTACCACATCGTATGTAATAAAGACATAATATTTCCATCGTGTATCCATCGAATCTTAATTTATAAACTCCGGTCGATTTTTACGACTATATATATATTGTTTCCGGTGGTTAAACTAACCACCAACATTGGTCTGTTCTTAATATTTTTTCTGTATAATGATTCAACATTGATATACCTACCTACGTGCGGAGCGGAGGCGCATTGCGGAAGGTACACCTATCTGTATTTTAGGGTAGGAATATTTTGGTTGTAGTCATTTCCGATGACTACGAGATAATAACAAAATGTGAAAGGAGCAAGTCACCGTAAATAATGACTATTGATTGAGATAGAACGGCGAGTTACGCCGTATACGTATTGTGTTGACGTGTCCGACATACGGAATCCAGAACGTCAGTTTACGACGTCAATCATCGATATTTTTACAGCTCGCAAAATCACAGAAGAACTATCTGTTGTCGCCTTGCGACCGCTGAGTTGCGTTGAAAAGAATTCAATAGAATCTCTAACAATCGGAACGCCGACAATACTGACATTGGAATTGGAACGTTCCATGAGAAATTCTATAGATCGTATCACTGCCGCTAACATTACATCGACACGGCTTTCTTCTGCACAATTGACTGCGAAGTTCAATGAGGAACTAAAGGAATTTATTTGGAAAATGTAGTATTCACTTACCGCATAAGACAGTAGAGATGTTAGTGGCGCAACGCGGTGATGTTGAGAACGTTAATGTTGTTAGTCCGTTCGTGATGCGGTGCACTCACCAACACATGTCGAAGGCCATGTTGGCGGGTGCGAGGAGTGCGCGTCGTGCGCGGAGAGCGCGTGCAGCGCGCGTATGTCGTCCGACCGACATACAACCAAGCGCCCGTCCGCTTCGGGCCCGGTGCGTGACGCACACGGGACACATCCTGACCGCAGCCCGCTGCTTTACGAGCGTTTATACCGCGCTCTCCACGCTACCTACCTCGCTGCCTAGTTGCCTCGTTGCCGTTATCCAGGGCATCTATCAGTCTCTTACACTACGGGGTATACTCGTACGTACCTTTGCTCTCCGCCTTCCTCCTGGGCCCGGGGGCATTCCTGCCTCGGCCTGAGGACAGGCGTCAGCCCCCATTTCTCGATCAACTCTATACGAGCAATGGTGGCTGCTCGAGTTCAATGGGTCATCGGGTCGGAGGTGGTCGGCTGGGAGCGGACGCGCCCGGCCAGCTGATGCCGGCCGGCAGGCTACTCGGGCACCATGCCCTGCTCGCGCCGCTCCGCGCCCTGCTGTCGCGGTCTTTACTGCTGCCGGCAGCCGGCTGCACGGCTCATACTGGCGACTTGGACCGCGGACACTGCGGCACGCCCGCGCCCGTACAGCGCGCGTTTCGCGTCGCGCACTACCCAACAACTGCGCAACTTTCACATCAAACTACGAGCCCGCCTTAACGCTTCTTTGACTACACTGTCCTTCGTTAATCGAGATGAATTTATCTTGGGTCTTCGCTCGCTTCGCGTGGTCTATGAATATGTTCCGAGAGTTCGATATAACAGTGTTGATATGTACCGTTTGTGGTGCTGCGGTCGCGACCGATCACCCAGCCTAGTTTTCAAGTCCTTACGTAACAGGAGTTTAGGTCGCGGACGGCGGCGTCACCTCACCGGGCACGTGGACTCATGGTCTGCTGAACCCGCGCGTATACATGTGTCAATGTGCGTACGAGCGAGGCGTGTAGCGCGCGGTCGCGACGGCGGCGTACTGGTGCGGGCGCGCGCGCTTGCGTCTCTCCGCCCGCACCCTCCGGAAGCTGGCCCCGCAGCGCCCCGCGTCGCGTATCGACACCGCCCGCGACAACCACTGCATCGCGACCAGGCGCGGCCCGCTCGCTCCTGCCTGGTTGCCTGCCCTGGCACGCGCCCGCCACGCGCCTCGCACGCTGCACGCAACACCCCCGCGCCCTTGCTTACGCACCCTACCGAACCACCCCGCATCGCCACCACCGCCGCCGTCGGCCCGCCAGCCGCCAGCGCTGCTCTCGCTCCGCTCACCCTGCCCGGGACCCACTAACACCTTACCCGCTTCTTACGGAAACATTCACTTTGCGCGTACATAAAATGTTTCCGAAAAACGGAATCGCTACCTGACGCATGAAAAGAAAATTGACAAATTACCATAAACATAACTTTACTTAGTCGGCTTGTTATATGAAAAACGAACTTACTGTTTTACTACAACTACACATTACACATCATTTTGTAATATTGAAGGCTAAGTTTGTAGAAAAGTTATTGTTTTTATTAAAGTACGTACGACGACGCGAAACATACCGTCTCGGTGAATTATTATTTAATTTTTATTTATTTTTGCCTACTCCGTCCCATTGCAGGGAAAAGGCCCCCCTCTTTCCACTGTTCCCTTTCTAGTGCCAGCTGGGTCCAGTCCCTACGATGCGAGTCCAACTCGTCCCGCCATCTTCTTCTGGACCGAAGTATGTTTAAATTAGAAGAAGAAGATAATAAAAATAAATTTACTTAGGCAATTACCTACACAACTAATGCAACGGAGTGGAAAAAGTGCAGAATTCAATAAAAATATTACATGAGCAAGTGTTGATATGCAGCCGGCGGCGGGCGCTTGCGTTCGCGGTGCACTCGCCCGCTCTGCTCGAGCTCTCTCGGTAATGTAGATCAAATGTAGGAATGCAACTTGAGGTAAAACTTTGTTCTTTGTTTTAGTGGGCCCGTCTGACGAACTTCGAGTGGCTAGACGTCACCGGAGAGGTGAAATCCTAAGCTCTAAATAGGTATATGTATAAGACAACATCATATCTCTGAATCCATAGATTTAAGCTCTGGATTGTTATTGATATTATGTCAATATACACACTTAAATACTTTTGTTATCTAACCTAAATATTTCGTTATAAAATAAAATTGATAATGGTTTATCTGAACAACAGCCTTAACAAACAATAGAATTCTTACATCGAATAAAATGATTTTCATTTTATTGACATAACTTTTAGGTAAATAGACAAGACAGTCGGCTGTTCTAAGTTTGTTTTACGGTTCGCAATTATAAATGTTTCACAGTTTAGATTAATTGTTTTACGGTATCGTATAATTGGTTTAAAGTTTTAGTAATCGTTACAGTGTTTAATTGTTTCATTCCAATTTTCGAAGAAATCGAGAGGAAAATAATAACAACAGACATTTCAAACTATAGAAAACCGACCAAGTGCGAGTCGATCTATGTTGTTGGGAGCCGAGCCCCACTCATTTTTTTTTATCTGTTTATAGTGTTTGTTGTTATGGTGGAAACAGAGATCCATTGTGTCTCTTTTTCTTTATTTTTTCTCCTAAAAAACATGTGATGGCCCATTAAAGTATTGAAGAAGCTGGAAAAATAATTAAAATCTTTGCTTTGACAAACCTTTACTTTGACTTAATATTGTTATGGATTCGTGGTCGGTTGCAACTCAAATAATATCACGACCACGGAGTATGATACGTTGCAAATACTTTTCGTGGTTCGTTGTAACAAGCCACGTCTCATATGAGACGTTAGGAATAACCCCTTTATTTGTATATGTGCGTGTTAGTGGTTAATGAATCCGAAACTTTATGAAAGTTACAAAACTTTATGAAAGAATGCGAACATTTTGAAAGGATGGCACCCATGGTACTCAAACGAAAATATTGAATCGTAGCCTGTCTAATAACATTTAATTTATAGCCCATTTTGTGACTTTATATTAGGGATGATAGATAGATAGGTTCCGATCCTGTGGGAATATCTGGATAAAAAATACTCTACCTAATTTAAGACAAAAGAAAAAAATTCAACAAAAAGACAAAGCTTATGTTATAGAGTTACATTGTGTCATTACATTGGCTTCCCGGTAGGTTCTAGGGGACAATATTACCTTAATAATAATTATATTGACTATTCTCCTAACGGGAGACCAATCAGCATCTATATAGGGGCCGAATCTACAACTTTTATTCCGGCGCACGAATATTAGGATACCAGTGGATTCGTATTTTTATGTTTTAGTAATGTTAACGCTTTACTTCGGTTATATGAAGTTCGATTTTGATGAATCATTTTAAAGAAAATCTATCATATTTTTTTATATTTATTAATTTTTTTTAGCTTAAATGCTAAATGTCTTTGAATATGTCATATTGACTCCTCTATTATATTTTCTTCTTCTTCGATCTGTTCTTTAAGAAAAATGTATTTTCTACTGCAGATATATCTTTGTTAAAAAACCAACCTTGAAATGAATATGTAAGGCAAACTTGGCAGTAACCTGGTGTCGTACCTAAATGCTAAAAAACTGGCACTCGATCGAATGTGGCAAGGTAGTCCTTGAGCTGAGACAAGACTTATTGGCCCCTATTTAGGACTGCCTAACGACTTTAAATAACTTTGGTATCAACCATTTCATAGATAATTGCCTGAGTCTGTCTTTCCTGACTTTACAATTTTGAGCTGTTCAAGAGATGAGTGATTTTAGACCGCAACGTCACGTCTGTACCATCGGTTGAGATAGTGGTACCAGACGCTAACATTATAAAAGATACCAACGCAGGTAAACCGATATAAATAGTTATATATAAACACCCTCACAACGCATATCAACACGAAATACAGGAAAATAAATTCTACAAGCTCTACATTTTCTTTTATTCCAATAAAAATGAGAAAAATCTGCAATCTTACACCGTCGCACTGAATACCAACTCCAATAACAAGACCCTTATTATTTGTTGACCTTCTCTCTGCTCATGACTTAAATATAAAGCAATAAAAACTATATACGACTTTATATTGGTTTATACAACGAGTGGGTATAAGGTTTATATTGCTTTGGCATTTAGAATACCTACACAATAATAACGTAGGTATATATAATATATATATTTATACTATGAAATTTAAGGTTGGAATCACGTACGAAAGGTTAATTAGGAAATTGAGGCCGTGGAAAAAATTACTCTACATCTTTAACATAGAGACTGTTATTGGATGTATCAATAGTGGGCGTCATATTAAAGGCAGTGCTAGACGGTTGAGAAAGAAAATCTGCCTTTGGTTGGCAATACCGTCGGATGTGTCGGCTACACAGTTGGAAGAAGCTCTCGACTTCAGTGTGAGTTGGGCTTGCGGACCAAAACAAACGCACACACAAATGGTTCTCATGCTCTCCTAATTTCAGAAATAGGACGTAAATTTAGCACTTGAAAAAAAAGAAGAAAATAAAGTGGTAGCTAAAACAAGGGCTAATTCTGAGTAATTAAAATTAAATTAAATTATTGGATTTTGACAACATACGTAACTTACAGTAACTTGTGATAATTATAAATTTAACTTTAGTATCTGTATATATAAAAATCTTGTGTCACGATGTATGTTGCCAATAAACTCCAAAACTACTGAACCAATTTCAATCAAATATCACATGTACCCGTATTTTGGTCTAACTTACTGGATAGGATAGTTATCATCTCAATTATTCGCTTATGTCGTGAATGTAAACGAATAAAATGTATCAATTAATGGTTTCTTAAGCAAGTGTTTATTTACTGTTTAGTTTTATGAAGTTCTCATAGATGGTGGTGTATGTACGTTGATTCATCGATACAATTCTTCAATATTGTTTGGCATCTAGGTTGCAAATACACCCAGTAGATGGTGCTGTGTTCGGGACTTACGCGGGTGAAATTTATACAGTATTATACTGTACTATACAGTATTATACACTATTATACAGTATTACAGTATTTATATTATAACTAGCTGCGCGGAGCTAGTTATAATATAAATACTGTAATGCAACTGTCTAACACTGGTAGTGCCATGAGCGGCCACATGGTTAATACCAGAGAACGCCGACCGTCATTGAAATTCAATTCAGGAAACAACTGTTTTCGCGGCAGAAATATCCAAAGTCTTACCCCAACCGTGTGGCGCTGGCTTTAAGCTGTGACAAGTAGGTGGCTCAGGATTGCCGAGAATTTAATTCTATGACCCTGAGTTGAAGTGAACCAACCTACGCGACGTTTTCAATCAAGCAAATATAGCTAAGCTTATTCGCATCCCACACTGACTTGACTATAGAGATATACGGGGTTATTGGTATTGTAACCAATCCACAGCGGTTTCACCCACGTAAGTCCTGATCTCATGGGAAGAGGTTGTCCTGTAATATTTATTTAATATTAGTAAAGGTCGGCAACACAATATCTGAGCATTATCTCTTCGGACGTACTAAAATTTCTATTAATGAAATGTTTTATTCTATTAATGTTCGAAATCTTTTAAGGACCTTAGGATCTTGTTTGAGAACAAAACATTCTTATAATAGACGTGTTGGAGCTCTACGGTGGGTCTGCAGTTTTGTTGCTTGATTGCATTTACTGGCTAAGCCCCGCAGTTTTACCTGTTTCGGTTATAAGTTTTTGGTGAATTTGGATGTAAAGTTTACCGCGAGTTTTCCAGAAATTTGAATTATCCAATAGTGAAAACCAGGTTACAATATTTTAAATTTTAATTGCATAAGTAGCAGACAGACAAAAATAAAAATAAAAATTAAAAGCTATGAATTTGTTTTCTATTTTGTATTTTTTTGTTCATTTGCTTCGACGATATCTAGTCTTTTTGTGTCCTTAGGATTCAAAGTAATATCATATCAAGTTTCATCAAAATCAGTAGTGGTCATTACTATCATAAATACAAATAAAAAATCTTATAAAAATATTACACGAGAAGCAATCTGCGTTTTACAGTTCCGATCCTGGTCGATTGTATTTCTAATTTGCAATCAATAAAAATACAGTTGGCTACTTATTGCTCGATATAAAACTCATAAGTCTGCTTTCACTTAAAAAGGTTACAAACAACTTCTTTCTAGCTAGGTATCTAATTTATGAGGGACTGAAGCCAAATGAATCATATTCAGTTTGTTTCTTTAAGAAAAGCGGTTCCTTTGCCAAAATCAACGAGGAAAACAATAAGAAGCATCCGTTAGGAATATTTGATGGTAATTTCTTGAGTATCTAGTTTTATTGACGAGAAAAGTGAATTGTAACGGATGGAACGTCGTAACTGCATCTCTCGTGTCGATGTAGAGAAGGGAACGTAACGGTCGGTGGCAGAATTGCAGACCCACTGCAGAGTTCTAGCTAAGGTTTGATTAGCTAAGTCCGTCAGAATTGCGTCGAGTTGACGTAAGATGAAATGTTTCAGGTACAGGTAAGGATAAGGTAATAGATTTAGAATATTTCAGAAAAAAAGAAAGAAAAACCGTAGGGGATCTTTAAAGGACCGTTAATTGTAGACCAAAAATATTACTTTTTTGAGACACCTGCACCGCTGGAAAAAGAAAGCGAGCCCAAAACGCTGGCAACACTGCCACGCTAGATTCTCTTAATCCTTCTCTTTTCCCACTTTATTACGAGGCACAATACGTTATCATTCTAATCATCATCATCCTAGCGATGTTCCCGGTTGCATCCCTCTCGGGAGCCCGGGGTCCGCTTTCCTGCTTCCACGCCTCCACTTCGCACGATCTTTAGCATCCTGGTTTACGACGTCAAGCCAGCACTTCTTGGGTCTACCCAGTCTGCCACGACCCGGCGGAGGCGCCATAGCAAGACATTTGTTCCCCAAGTAACCAGCCGGTTTTCGCAAGACGTGACCGTACCAGCGTAGGCGGCATTCTTGCAATTTATCTGCAATGTCTCGGACATGAAGGCTGCCCCGGATGCGAGAGTTCCTGACGCGAACACGTTATCATTCTAAACTCCACTTTATTCCCAGTTAAATCCGCTTTTACTTTCCTTTCCTCCATATTATCTCTAAAGCAAAACCTTCACCTCTTTGATCGTCCTCTCGCTCTACGACTATGTTTACTTTCAAGTCCTTTACTCTGAGTATCCTACCTCCGCAAGATGCGACCGAACTACGCCAGTCTATCTTTTTAACTTTTTGCAATGACCGCTACTTTCATACTTCTTTTTACATACCCTTTCGTAATCCTATCACTTCGTGTTAACCACAAAACCATATCAGCATTTGCATCATTGCTACATGCAATCTCCCTTGTCTTTTGGGTGGCCGAACATTTATCCAAGTAAAGCAAGAAACGCCAAGTAAAAGATATCAAAAACGTTATTAAGTTCAAAATCGTTGACCTTAAAACAACAAACAAAAAATATCTCGTTATTCGATCCCATCGTCTCGTTAAAATGAAACAATTTCTTTGTTGTTTGTTGTTTGAACGAACATTGTAACCTTTTGAAGCGAAGTGTTTTAAGTAAACGATATCGTTGACAAAGTCGGAACTTTGATACCGAACAACTTTGTTTCTTCTTGTGAAATCAATCTGAACGATTATTTATAATACCCACAAGTTAATAACAAAATACCAATATAAAAGTTATATACACGGCGAAAACAGATTTCTGAAACATACTTCGATATCATTTCTTGTCTCTACTAAAAGAAGTTATGGAGAAAAATTCGTCTTGAAAATGATAAGCAGTAGTTTTAATGAATATGGGTTTTAATAATACTGCTTATAATTTTAATTTTTTTACTACAAAGAAGAAATTCTTCTCTAGCATTTGTAGGGAGGGAAGTATTATAATTATTTCAAAGAAAAAAAAACCTTATAAGTATAGCTCTTAGGTATACCTAGTCTTAAATATTACTTAAAAAACGGATACCATGGCGATGTACCAGTGTGATGACGGATACCATGACCTATGATTACTTTAGCATTATCAGAGACTAGCAGCGCTCAGTGGTCACACCCTCGTAACTCCTTACCCCGTGGATTCCCACGGGGTAAGGAGTTACGAGGGGATAACGATCGAGGGGATGACGACGATTACGATCGAGATAAAAAGTAATCTATGTTACTGTCATTGAATCAATGTATCCTCATACTAAGTTTCATCAAAATCGGTCCAGTACTTTCGGAGCGTATTCAATGTAAAAATAAAATAAAACAAACAATCAAATCTTTCTTCTTTATAATATAGTATAGAAGATATAGTAGATATTCCTGAGATTAGTGCGTTCAAACAAACAAACAAACAAACTTTTCAGCTTTATAATATTAGTATAGATTGGTATAGAAGTATAGACAAGACAACCTATTTCAAAATTTTCACGAAAAACAACAAAAGCTCAGAAGATAATGTCAGACCTTATTCCTTAGTTGGTCAGACCAATTACCCCTGAATGCTATAATTGCACCGCATTCGCCTGTGCAATTATAGCATCTCGGAGCCAAAACACATAATTTACATTAAAATTTGGTATAATATATCTACAAACGTTTAATATTTCAGAATAATTATCTCTTCGGACGGAGTATAATTATGATAGAATTTCACGAGTAATCTCTTCGAATTAAGCACTAAGTATAATTATTATAGAATTTCACGAGAAATCTCTTCGGATGAAGCACTAAGCATAATTATGATAGAATTTCACCTACGAGTTAGTTTAATCACAAAGTTTACCTAGATGGCAGCAAGAAATAGAAATAGAAATTTTAACATTTTTGGTCGAAAGAATAGAAATAAAAAAATAGCATGCGTATAAAATGAAATCGGCTGATAAATTGATTCCAATGAGTCAAAGTAGATACTTTGCGTACGCTTCCTAGCTTTATATAGGTATCTATCTCCAACATCCTGGCAAGATATTCGCTAATCAATCGTGCATCGAAAAATCGTCCCAATTTCCCGAGGGTAGGTATGTAGGGCGACCCTCTAACCCCCCTCTGACGTCACGACCACTGCAATACAGCGCAATGAGTACGCCGACACTCGCAAATTCGTTGTTTAACCCAATTCTTACCCCCCGGATGGGGTAGGTAAGTCTTTCTCTACTCCTATTTTTATATAATCAGCCTACAAGTGAATTTTGCAAACTGTAGGTGCTAAGTTATTAATTACTGGAGTGTTTATTAGTAATCAATAACTACTTAAGATATAATAGTGATAGTGTTAACCGGATTTAAAAATAAAAAATAGTCTAGACTACTCTAAACTTTGACTTTGAATATTCCAGTGTGAAAACATCTTTGTATCAAGCCTTTCTTTAATCCCCCATTCAATCTCATTCTTCTTAGTAGACATAGTCAATAAGATAAACGAACTAAAAGCTCAACAAAGATTTCCGTGAAAAATCTGTACTCATGTTGAATGAAACTTGGAGTAAGAACTTCTAAGAAAAGACTCATTCACAATTTTATTTTTATTTTTAAACAATAAACATTGTTGTCCATTTCTACAGGGTTATTGGTAATTATACTAGCAAGCCGTTAAGGACGGCTTCTGTGCACCGTAACAAACAACTTTTGTTCTACGACTTTTGGAAATACGACAAAAAATGAAAATTTTAAGATTATGTAAATTCGAAAAACAGCTGTTTTTTAAAACAAAGGTCATTCAGACTAGGAACAGTAGATACAACTTAAAAATAAGTAAAATTTTAAGGTTAATGACCTCTCCGTGTGAGGAACAGCTGATTTTCAGGTAAACTTAACCACAAAATTTTCAAAAAAATGTTCGAATTTGCAAAAGTTGTTTGTTTAGGTGCACAGAAGTAGCCCTCAACGGCTTGCTAGTACAGTTACCAATAACCCTGAATAAACTCTATAGATGTAATTACGTACCTACACTAGGAAAGGGTTTCATTCATTGCGCGCCCCGCTGTAAAAGTGAAAGTCCAGCATCGACCTCCTTTATTGTACGGTATTGATATCCTTTACCTATTAAAGTATATCAATGGAGTTACCGTATTTATTGCTGTCATCATTACATAGTATAAAACAAAGTCGCTTCCCGGTGTCTGTACCTATGTATTCTTTAAATCTTTAAACTACGCAACTGATTTTGATGCGATTTTTAATAAATAGAGTGGTTCAAGAGGAAGGTTTATAGGTATATAATATGCATAATATAGTAAAGGGACACTGATAATTTTAGAGGTTTCTAATGTTAAGTCGTTTATAAACACATTTTTTACGCTTACATTGCAAACGCTGGCTGAACCCAACGACATAGATCAAAATAATGTACTACAGTATTGTACATCTTAAAAAGGTCTACAAAAAAGTCCGCAATGGTATATGTCTATCTCTTAGGGATAAGTCACAATAACCATTTTTATATTAACCATTAAACATTAACCATAATAGCTTGTTTACAAAGCTATTTTTAGCAATACAGCATTAATCCTTATTCTATCAAGTACCTTAAATACATTGTGCATTTAATATAGATCAATATGGTCTATTACAGTATGTAATTTAAATGAATATTTTCGAAGATATTTAAAATGCAGGGACATTGCGGTTGCGGCCATATGCGCCGGGGGCCGCGGGTCGGCGCGTAGCGTTGAGTGTTTATCATATAGGTATCGATGTTGCTCTTTCAAGAGTAACCTCTAAAGAAAACATGTTTGTATTGTCTAATGACAAAGAAGCTGTGAATATTGTATATAATGACATTCTGTAGTATATTTAGTATCAGGAATGCACCTGTGCGAAACCGAGGCGGGTCGCTAGTTTTGAATAAGATAATTCATAACTTTCTAACGAAGAAAGAAAAACGTACAGTTAAAATTTTCGTTCTGAAGAGACCGAAATCGAAAAAAATAAAAGTTTTGTACTTATACTTTTTTTTTGTTACATACATTTTTAGTTTGGTTGTTTTATATATTTTTTTTTAAATAGTAGTGAGCCAACTCTTTAAATAGTTTGCCTTTTATGATGATGTGATGGAATAATAATGAATGTAAAGGAAATAGAAAATTGTTCAGAAATTGAGAAACGCTTTCCGGAATTCTATGTCCCTGGTGGAATTACTAACTCCACGTCAGTTACGTAGTCAGTTAGGTTCTTTGTTTAGGGTTAGATCACCGTTTCGGTGAAGCAGGGGTGGGTTCACACCCCACCGGGCTTAGAATTTATTAAAACGTGTTAATCTTTAATTCTGTCTCAATTTTTACTGACTTGTAAGTTAATATCGAATGTCTGGCCCACCAAATTAAAACAAGAAAGTGATCTTAAAAGGGTTTCTTTTTTACCTTCATGTTTTTGTTTGTAACGAATAGGCTCCGAAACTACTGGACCGATTTTGATGAAACTTGGTAAGAGTATACTTTGAACATATGCATTTATTCAATTTATCCCAATATTCCGGCGATCGGGAATTACGCGGGCGAAAACGTGGAGCGCTGCTAGTAAACCATTAGACTTTGCAACTATCCCAAATTTAAATGTAGGGTGTCGTTTATTAATTAAATTATTAAAAATAGCAATTTGGAATTTTGGATAGTTTTGAAATCTAGTTTACAAATTTATGTTCCAGTAGATTAACATAGCCAGACATTCAAAAAGTTATACTCGACCTACTCGTTTTAACAGAAAGTAAATGTTAATTTCAATTCCCTACTAAGCGATGTCTATTTACAAAAAATAAGAAAAAAAATATCCTCGGGCATTACTAGCATTAGCTAACCTAAATCATAATTGTAAGTAAACGCGTGTCTCTAGGGCAGATCGTCGTCGCACTGCTGTATCATTCGCAACCCCCGAAACTATCACCCCAACTCATCCCCATGCGGAGAGAGGGAGGCAAGCCTCAGGCGCCACGCTGACTCTTAGCTCGAGACACTTAAGGAACGACGTAGACTACAAACTGAACCGGATTAGAAAGCAATAAACAAGAAAACAATAACTGTAAATTCAACTCTTAAAGGTGAAAGGGTACCGGCGCTCTCTCCATACAAACGTAGACGACTGTTTCCTCCCTGGATAATAACACTAGCACATATATTTTTGTGCCATAAAACCTATAACTGCCTTGACTATGCCCCTATGTTTTGGTTTTTTTCATTTTCTAATTATCATAGAAATTAAGATTAAAAAAAAATCAAAAAAAACAGGGGCATGGTCATGGCAGTTATAAGTTTTATGCAGCGAAAATAAATATTTTTGTTACATTTAATTAAAAATGAGTGTCATTACATTATCCAGGGAGAAAACACTCGACTACGTTGTGTATGTATGGAGAGAACCCCCGGCACCCTTTCCTCTCAAAATATCTGACATTAAAGAGTATGTTAATTAATTAATATTTAACAATACTATAAATATATATTACCAACTGTAATTATTTAAACAACCTAAAGAAAAAAATATAGTTGCAATTATAGTGCAATAGAAAAATATCGTTATTTCTTTGTGTTCTAGGAAAAAAATCTCATAATTTCTTTTGAAAGTCAAAAAGGTTGCGGTGGTTCGCTTCGCTTGCTTTCATTACCTTGATATACTGGCTTTCCAGAGCGAGCAAGACAAAAATTTAATTAAAGCTTAAAAATGTAGGCCAAAAACATAAAATTCTTAAAAAACAAATAGTTGTCTGTAAAGTTGGTTTACTGACGATAATTTATCGTGATAACATTATAGGAAAACGATGAAATATCGATTCTTTTTCTTTATTTTTTTACGTTTATTTTTCCATTTTTTTTCTTTCTTTTCTTTTTAGAAGTCTTCTATTCGTCAATCGTCACCATGACACAAGCCCAGGTGAGCGATATTATAATTAAATACACTGTTTCCTAAGTTACCATAACGCGTCATGGTCATATTACCATAACGTCACACAATATTACCATGACACTTTTTTGCGAATGCAGGTGTTCAACAATTTATTAGACGTTATCAAGTCAAAAATAAACAACGTGTACTATGCTTTTCTAAAGCAAATACTACTATTAAAGGAGCGTTGGCATCCCTGTAATTAGGTAACCCGTATGTAACTAAAACATTATAACTTGGCGTGGAATATAATAATTACTTAAGTAAACGATTTTACGTAATTTACAAAAAAATGGGAGTTATCAAGATATTGATATGGCAACACCATCATTGGGATCTTTGGTAATGTTGTTGTGCCGTTTTAAAATATCACCAAAAATACGAATTAGTAATCTCCTATTTTGAAGTTATAAAATACGACGAAGACTTGGTTGCTTTACGAATTATACGTAGCAGGAGTCTACGATTTCGTAGCAATAACATTAATGAAGGCTACGAGGCTAAGCTGTTTCTCTCGATAGCATGAAAAATAATTTAAAAACAAATAGATCTTAGTTCCGACCTTAATTCCCAAACATAATACCATTGACTATAAATATTTTATACCCACGACAAATTTGTGGCAGAAACATTTATTCATTCAAACATTTATTCTACCAGCGCCATCTACCCAATACTAAACTTGACTTTCTTACAGCGCCCTCTAGCGTCACACACGTTAACTATTAGTGCCTACGTTTCTCACTGTCTTCACAACGTAGTACCGCTACTCGCATGTAGATGGCGTAAAATAACATAATAAAGCTCCATTTAACGGTTGTTGACGATTTGGGTGGTGTTGAAAGTTTTTTGCCGCCAAGAAAAAATGACGCGCCGTCCTCGTGTTTTGTGGAAGAAATATAGTAACAAAAGTTTATGCAAATTTTATACCGCATTTAATTGTCGCATGTAACGTATTTATTTGTCACATTGGGTTTTTAAAAGCGACTCCTACTTTAACTTATCTGAATGATTAAAATAAAAGCTTTTAAAAATAAAAAACGAGGGGGTTAAAAGAAGGGTCAGAAACAATCATATTTATAATTCTATCAAAGTCCTGACTGTCTGATATATCAACGCACAGAAAACCGCTGGTTCTAATGACATTTCGAGGGTGGATTCTTCGTGAAGTATAGGTATCCATTTAGAAAGGGTTCTTTCAATTTTCAGCTCTAAGAGGGTGAAATAGGGGTGAAGTAGTGGGCAGAAACTAGTAACTTATAAATAGGTAAATAGGTATCGAGGTATATGTGGTATATTAGATTTATCGATAGGTTGCGGTTATTATAGTATAAAAGACTAAGGACTTCATGTTAGATTGGACTAAAAAAATCGAGTTAGCAAGGAAAAACGCGAAACCATTGAATTAATATCATATTACAATTTCGGGGTCCTTTCGCGAAAGGTGGAAATCTACTAGGCGCGCGTTATACATCTTAGACCGTATCGTCACCTACCATCAGGCCAGTGTGATAGTGGTCAAACGCAGACATATAATTTGTAAAATTCAATCTACTTTTAATACAAGATTTATATAATCATACATACCTACTATAATCTTAGTTAATATTAAATAGGTGAAAGATTTGATTGTTTAATCCATCAATCAAATAGATAAATTTGTAAAAATAATAATGTTCGAGATGCAATTTGTCCGTCCGTCCGTCTGTCTGTCACCAGGCTGCAACTCATGGACCGTGATACAGTTGAAATTTTCACTAATCATGTAATTTTGTTACCGAAACAACAACAAATACTTAAACGGAATAAGTGGGAATCCCAAAATGGTACGGAACCCTGTGTGCGCGAGTCCAACTCGCACTTGTTTGGTTCGCCGACAGAGTGTAATATTGTAAGGCTCTAACCTTGTCCAGTTTATTTACACTTCCTGAATAAACTATGAACGGAAAGCGCATTGAACAAATCAATTTTATAGTAACCTTCATTATACAGGGTTATTCGTACAAGAAATCCATTGAGGGCCTCTTTTGGGCACCTTAACATCCAAATGTACGACTTTTGGAAATAATATTTTTTTTCGAAGCGCACAGAAGCAGCACTGAAGTGCTGCTTCGGTGCGCTTAACCTAACTAACTGGCATTTTGTCAAACTACTATTTTTTATAGTGACGTAGCGAAATTCTTCGTTCCGTTCTATAGACGCGCACACGGGTTGTTAATAAACCTTATAATTGTTTTTTATTTTTATTTATTCAATGGAGGCTAGGGACTTGTTGTCTCCACAGGGCCCTGGGCTGTGACCCAAAAGCCCTCAACAGCTTTTCTTTTTTTTATACATATGATAGGTCCGCGGTTGACTACTACGACGATGCGGCCTAAGATGTGGCACGCTTTCCAAGAAGATAACTATTGACTCGCGACTTGTAGACTTGGGGGTCTTCAAGTCTCGAGTCAATAGTTATTATTGTTCATGTCAGGAAAGATAGACGCAGGCAACTGATTCCATTCCCTTCTCTTGATTACCAATAGCCCTTTATAGCTGCAGTGTGGAAAACAATTTATTACTTACTTCGAATAAAAAAGCACTACGTTATGCATTACTGGAAAATTAGTTTCGTTATTTCTACATTTCGACGGCTGAAGCAGACAAGGTTCGATCCCCGATTCAAACAAATATTTATGTAATTACGGATACTTGTTTCTGGTGGGTGTTACTATAAATATATAATAATGTATGTATTTACAAAATTAAATTTTGTTGGAATTTCTTCTGATCAGGCCACCACAACGCAAGCCTAGTTGATTAGCTTGGGGATGGATTCAGTTAGGAGAACCTTTATGATTGGCGAGACCCAAGTGTTACACCATTTACAGACACAATTCTTTCTTCCCTAGGGCAGTCGATGCGTTTAATAGTCTGATTGACTTTCCTGAACTGGATCTTTTTGATTTCAAGCCGGTTGCGTTCAAAAATACATTGACACGGCATTGGTTTAACGAACATTCTTAAATTTTATATTAATAATGTTATTATTATTCTAAATTATTACTTATAATCTCATAGTTCAGTTAACTGTTTAAATATTTATTTTAGTTTTTTTTCATCTAATCGTGTAATATTTAGTTAATTTTATGTGAAAACATTTAAGTTGTTTCTAAGCTACTTTTTTAGTTTTGTAGGCAGAATATTTATACTGTTTCCAAATCAAATAAATAAATGAAATAGATGGCACTGAGTGTAATGTAAAAAAAAAAATTAATTCAGAGCCATTACTACAAAAAAAAAAAAAAAAAACGTAGCTGCAGTAGACGCGTAAAAACTTGTTTAAACATAAAACTTCTCATTTTAATCCAATAAAATCCGTTACAAATTATGAAGTCATGTTTGCATTTTGGTTTTTGCAAGTTAATTCCTTACTCTTCCGAAATATTTTAAAGACGTAGTGAAGCCTTTTTATTTCGTAGCCCACATTTCGTAGCTCGTAACCTCTACGAGCTACGAAAATCGTAGTCGCTATTGTTTTCTTTCTTTCCAAAGTAGGCTAATAATTTGCCTATAAAAAATAGCCTTTAAAATAACTACTTTTTATGAGCTAATTAATATTATTTATTTATTATTTCGCTACGAAAATCGTAGTTGAAATTGTTTTCTTTCTTTCCAAAGTTTTGGCTAGGCTATAAATAAGTCTTGAAAATAATTTGAAAGGCTACTTTTAATGGGCTTCTTTATATTGGTTATTTTTATAGGCTCCTTTTTATCCCGATATTCTAACGGGACGGCGAGTTAAAACCGCGAGGTGCTACCAGTTTCATTATAAATGAAAGGATCGAGGAACAAATTGCGAATTTTAATTAGAAGACTCAGTCGAGTACGTATCTGACAACTTTAATAACCAACTGTATCCACTAACAAGATCTCTTGTTATAAACTAGACGTGATGAACTTTTGCTCTAATTAAGGTATTCGTCGACTTTACTGTTGTATGGAGCAGTGAAATACAAAGGGTAGTAAAGGATATGTATCAAATCGCTACATATTATACCAAGGTCCTCCGCCACGTTTATCTGTCTGTTCGCTATAAACTCAGAAACTTTTGCACCGATTTTCATGCTGGTTTCACCAATCTTTAGCGTGGTTCTCGAGGAAGGTTTAAGTATATAAAACAAAACTTTCACACGTATGAAGTCACGGGCAATAGCTAGTATATTAAACAAAGAAGAAATAAAAAAAAGAAACTAAGAACGTAAAGGCAAAAATCATAAAAACATGAAGTGTGAGACCTAGGCGTTTCTCAACGGTATTTTTCTAAAAATATTTCGTAAATTACCCAAAATCCATTTACTTAACTGAGTTGAACGAGTGGGAATAAATGTTAAATTATTTTGCAAACAGCACATAATGTAAAACATAATTTTCCAACTACTAAATATATTTACCGAGTATTTATCTTTTTTGGGTTTATATATTTAACTCTATCTACTGAAGTCTTTTACTTTATGAAAAAATTAAATAATTTACAAAATCGCATTGCAGCTGAGAAGGCAAACGCAAGTCGAATATTAAATAACAAGGCGCTGGCAAATTCATTGTTTTTACTTTCTTTTAAAAAGAACGAATTAAAATTAAAACAGAAGAGGTATATGAAAACTCCGAGTAGTTCAACTCTTCAGGCTACTTGGTAAAACTACTGGCAACGGCCTCTCTTTTGAAGGTAATTAGGATTACGGGAGCTTAAAAGCTCTGTCACTGTCTGACTGCATAGAAATAAGGGAGATGCAAAATGGTGCCCAATTACCAGCTTTTATGGATAATACACGTCAATCTCAAATTATTTATAGTATTTTGATAGTGCATTGTTTGGTAAGATATTTCATACTGGTTATAATTTAAACCTTTTCATAATCGTAAGTATTCTAGTAGTGTTTTTCTGAAATATTATTATTATAAAGTGTTGCAGGATGCAGCAGTGCCATCGCAGTGCCATCTAGCCCCAATCCACATAACTAGGCTTGTGTTAAACCAGCCAACTAACAAACCAGCCAGATAACAAATTGATTTTTTTTACTTGTTTTTTGTAAAACATATTTATTTAGGTCAAAGTTTGGGATAGACGCACATCAGAAAAGATAATAAATTCTAACCATATGAAAATCAGTAAAATGTATCAAATCTTTTTTAAACCGGTTAAAAAGTACAAAGCTACTACAGCTACAAGTACAAACTACAAGTACAAGCTATAAGTACCTAAACTTGCCCCGGGACAGGAATTTAACCCAAGATCCTTCGTCTAGGCATGATAAGTATGGCGTCACGGGACCCTTGTCTGACTAAGCACGGGACCCTTCACTAAACGCAACAAGGGGTTGCAAGTTCAAATCCCGCCGGGGCGACTGTTTTGTGACGTGTACTTACCGTATAGGTCTGGCGTCTACTTTTGCGCTTTTGATGAAGTGGATTTATACAGATTTTATCTAATATATTTGTGTCACAGTTTTCGTTGCCATACTCCTCCGAAACGGCTTGACCGATTCTCATGAAATTTTGTGAGCATATTGAGTAGGTCTGAGAATCGGCCAACATATATATATATATATATATAATTTTTTTTTTAATGGCAAAACAGCGTTTGCCGGGACAGCTAGTATTTATAAAAAATAAACCTTTAAAACAGTTGAGGTTAAAAAAAACACTAGTAAATGTTTACAAGCCTCTTTTATGAATACCGAAACACGATTAGAAAAAAGTTGGCTCGATAGAAATAAATCTTAAACTTGTCGTGAGTATAAAAAAACCACATTTTGGGCTTTCGCGAGACTTATGTCCAAATAGAAAAATGTCCAATGGTTATGTCTAATACTAAAATTATCCAATTCTAAAAATGACCAACCATTTAAATGACACATGATAAAATTTAACAGTAATCAAAATGAAAAAATAAAAGTCAAAGTCAAGTCAAAGTCAAAAAAAATAGTTTCTTTGGATGCTTAATACAATTGTACCACTTGAAAACGTCTTTAAAAAATAAAAAAAATAATTAAAACAAAATTTATTTTTATTTTGTTCTGTTTAAAGATATGGCCACAACATAAGTTGTAATGTAATTATATTGTATTATCTGAACATACTAAAAGCCCTTACGACAATTTCGCTCGGCTATATTTCGGACCGTATCTGCGACTGACTAGAGCAAGTATTAAACGACTCCATGTTAATCTTAATCGTAAAATTAACTCTTTAGAGGTCGCGAATTTCCAAAAATCTTCTCTTAGTGCTCGCCTAGGTCCTAAAAGCAACCCTCATGCGATGTTTCAGACTCGTAGCTCTTGTAGTTTCAGAGCTTACTCGATGAGTACTTTTCTCTTTTATCCCGGGTGAATTTTTGGCCTTAAGGGTTATATCCTAAACTATAAAAGATAGCGAAAAATGTTAAAAGAATTTGCGAGCCCGTTCTTGACAAAAATTAAAACCGCATCGTTATATTTTTGAAACAGTAATTACCCTAGCCAGGATTAAAACCTGTTGATTTTGCAAAAAACTAATCATCCCATATTTGTATACCACTCGATAATTTGCTGATAGAGATTTACTGCTGGAAAAAAGTATGGCAAATCAAAGGAAATAGCTGGTTTTTTGTAGTCTTCTGTAATTTAAGATAAAGCCCTGAAGGCCTATGTAAAAATCACCCCGTAGGTATATAATATAGATAAAACAAAGGCTAGCCCAAAGGTGTTTTCCCCGTTTTTGGTACATTGGACATTTTAAAGGATAATAAACAACTAAAATTTTGTTTTATCAAAATTCCAAGGTACCAATATAAAGACGGGGAAAACACCTTTGGGCTAGCCAAAGGTATTTTCCCCGTTTTTGGTACCTTGGACATTTTTAAGGATAATAAACAACAAAAATTTTGTTTTAGCGAAATTCGGCTTGTACTTGTACGGTATTGAAGCCGATATAACTGACGATTTGGAAGTAGTAGCACTCTAATTGAATAGACAGCGTCACAGAGTAGCGGAATACTGTAGACAGAACATAATTTTTGAATATTCTTTAAAATATTTCAAGGATTTAGATGCCGAGCATGCTAACGCGTTGCATAATAAATGGTTCTGCAACTCTTTGGTTTGTTTTTATTTTATCTTATTCTGTTAGTTTTTGTTTAGGGGACTTTAACTCCTGCGAACTGATAAGTTCTACTGCAGCAGTAAAAAGAAAGAAGATCAAATATAAAGTTTAGCTAACAGGCAACAAAGGACATAGTTGCCACTGTTGTCAGTCGCATCTAAAAGAGAGTAAGCCGAGCGTAAAACAGAACTATTCAATAAAATTAAAAGTGTAAATTTAATTGTTTTTATTATGAGTTAGTTGAGCTTGCAACACTCAGTCTCAGTACAAACTAGGCAACTTGTCCGTCTCCGTTACCTTTGGATAGAGAAATACGAGTAGAAACAATTCCAATATTATTAGTTTCTTTTATTTCGGTATCGAGTTACGGTTTATCGGTTAACGACTGTTAGTTTTTGTTATTTCTTATGGAGAGGGAAAACTTCAAACTAAATATAGCCTACTACCATCAACTCACGGTTTCACTCGCGTAAGTTCCGATGCTTTGGGAATATTGAGATAAAAATTAACCTATGTCATTTCCAATTAATCAATGTATCCTCATACCAAGTTTCATCTAAATCGGTCCACTAGTTTCGGAGCATATTCAAACAAACAAACAATCAAATTTTTCCTCTATATAATATTAGTAAACATAGATCGTTACATTTCTTTTTCCAAAAGTACTAAATAATAAATATCACAGGACATTGTACACAGCACCATCTAGCCCCAAACTAGGGTTGTGTTATGGTGGCCAGGCAATGAATAGGATACCAATTAATATACTTTTCTTTTGTAAATACACACATACAGAAACACCCAGATCAGAAACAAATATGTGTACCAAAATGAATATTTGTTTGAGACGGGAATCGAACCAGCACCCATCTGCGCCACAGAGGTCGTCAAGGTCGCCAACAGTTACTAAGAATACAAACTTTAGCAGCCCTTTTTACCCCTATAAAGGTCGAATTTATAAAAATACTTTGTTAGTGCTCGCTTACGTCTCCGAAAATGAATCTACATGCAAAGCTTCAAACCCGTAGCTCTTGTAGTTACAGATATTTCATGATGAGTATTTTTCTCGCCCAGAAGGAGGTGGCGGAACGAGTAGAACTCACATCATAGGTACTGGACCCAGCTGGCACTAGACAGGAAACAGTAGAATAGGCGAGGGAGGCCTATGGCATGCAGTAGGACGGAATAGGCTAAAAATAATAATAAAGATAGACAACAATTAATTTTAAGTTAATAGGGCCGAAAAATGGGGGAAATTATTTCCAGTTTGCTCAATTGTTTGTACATCAGTCAGAGATTGTTTAGGAAATGTTTTAGCACGTATTATATAAAGCTTTACTAAAATTTAGTTTCATAGTTCCAAATGTTAGACGATCGAGTATTTCTAGAAATAAAAATAAAATATGTTAGAAATGGTAAAATCTGTTGATTACACGATACACAACATATTGTCTGTGTTGTTACAGGCAATACCTGCAGTACATTTTACCCGAAAAATTACAAAACATTAGTGGAGTGAGGCTTCAAGAATGAGCTAGTGATATCATCGAATGTCTTCGTCCTACAAATCAAATTTATAATGATTTTTTTTTAAAGAATTTTAGGGTATTTAGAAAATAATATCGTTGTAAGGGGTTTATTATAAACGTCTGCTAATTTTAAAATAAAAAATAAAAATAAAATAAATATTACAGGACATTCCACACGTCGCCATCTAGCCCCAAGTTAAGTAACTAGACTTGTGTTATGGGTGCTAGACAACGGATATATTACTTCAATACTTTTCTTTTGTAAATATATACTTATAATACATATAAACAACCAGACCACAGACAAATATCTAAGCATAAATACTTGCCAGAGGCGGGAATCGAACCCGCAACCCTGAGTTTGGCAGTCCGGCATGGTGACCATTATGCCAACTGGGTCGTCAAATACTAACTAAGAAAACCGTCAACCAGTCAATTCTAAACATTTAAAATTTACGTCACTACCAAAAACCGTCCTAAGACTCTAGATTTTCATATATCTATCTCCCTCTATGTCTATCAGAGTGAAAGGGCCAACTGCTTTATTGAGAATCAATTTGGTAGGCAGCTGCCACCAAGGATACCGAGGTAGCGAAAATTTACGTTTACACATTTTTGATATCGCAACTTTCGCTATAAAGCTGTTTTGAATCGTTAGCAAACGTGTTATGTTATATAATAGCTTTGTCCGTCATTATATTTGAAAGGTAAATTACTTTTAACTTTTTTTTATAATAAAATTTTCGTGTCGTGGTGTTAGTTACCAAAATACTAAATTCATAAATTTTTTGTATTTATTCGTTAGGTCTGACCATCGAACAACATATATTTTTTTTCTTTATATTTCCAATACCAAAAATTGGAAATGGCAAATGTTTCAGCTAGTTTTTTATAAAGTTTTTGTTTTATGTTTTATCTTTTATAATTATACTAGCGACTCGCTCCGGCTATATTAAGTATGTATTATATATAAACCTTCCTCTTGAATCACTCTATCTATTTAAAAAACCGCATCAAAATCAGTTGCGTAGTTTTAAAGATCTAAGCATACAAAGGGACAGACAGCGAAAAGTGACTTTGTTTTAATTTCATCATCACATAGTATGTATACTTACTACTACTAGGGGATAAAGAACCGGCGCTATAATTAAGTTCCGGTAATGTTTAAGTCTGCCTGATAAAAGAACCGGGACTTACGGTATTCTTACCAGATTGTTCTGATAAGGAATTTACATAATTTATTCATTTTTGAGGATTTTTAGGATCACTTTTGTCAATATTGCAAAACTAGACTTAGATTGACAATGGTATTTTGTATATGATCTAGATTTTACTAAACCTAGATTTATGACAGAAAACTAAAATCGAATTTTGAATTGTGTCAAGCATATATGGATAAGTCTAGTCTTGATTCCGTAAAATCATTTAGCATTGCTGAAAGTGGACCTTAAAGTTTATTTCATAGAAATCGCATGTATACTACCTGCATTTAGATCTCTCCAATAATTAAAACTTTACATTTTTCGCTCGGGTATTTCGCGAAGCTCCAGTAAAGCTGTAATCATTTATTTTGTCGATTAAAAAATAAAAGTGTCTATGGTTTATCGGTTAGTCTCATTAAATACTACACAATTTCTTTATATTTCAACGCTTTCACTTAGTCCCGAAAGTTACGATACCGGGATGGAGGTAATGAGTTCCCGGTTTTTTTATAGTCAACAATTTTTAGACAACCTTCCGAGATTTCCCGGGATATTCAAGACCGTGATTTCCCGAGACTATTCTCTAGGTAGGAACGATATTTGAAGTGGCGTGTGGAAATAATCGTACTTATATTAAGCAGGAACCTATGGTGAGCATAGAAATTATGAAGAAATATTTTATAATGCACAAAGGACCGGGATTTAATTTTACTCGAAAGAAACCGCAGGGTACGTGCTAGACATTAATAAAGTTATGATCAATGACGGTGATATCTAATGCTAGTCGCTCGAGGAGGTTGCGCTAAAGACATTCCATGCATTGCTTGACAAACGGTTTTATAGTCAATATTGTGATTTTTGATTGTCAATTTTAACGGAAAAAAACGAAGTTAAAAAACGAAGTTAATAAAAAAATATTCTTGCTAGTTTACTTTCCCTGTGACATTCATAAAACAAAATATTAAAAATCTATTTTTACCTGCCTATTTTAATTTAAAGTTCGAGAAAATATCTAATTTATACTCAAAATTTTAGGTATTTTACAGTGTAAAGTTACAATACAGTATAAAGGTACAGTAAAATATTAAGGTATATTACAGTATAAAGGTACAGTACAGTATAAAGATATTGTACTGTACCTTTATACTGTACTGTACTGAACAGTATATTACAGTATAAAGGATCAGGACAGTATAAAGGTACAGTACAGTATAAAGGTACAGTACAGTACATTAAGCCCACAAAAGCGTGAATCTTTACGTGAATTGAGAAGCCACCGCGACTCGTCCAAATCCGGACACATTGAATCCTATCCTATTTAACAATAAACCGGATATTTCGGGGAACTGGATAAAAATACAGAGGATAAAAAAAGATAAAATAATTGGTGTCCACAACAATCGGGTCGGCTTGCCTTGAACTCTGGGTAGTGAAGGTGGTCTGTGTTGGATTCATGTGAGCGTGTGGGCGTGCACACTTACATGTAAGAATGTAAATGGGAAATCTGATTAGCGGTATGTTATGGTACAGTCAGCTACATAACTTCTATTATGTTCCTTTTATAATTTATAAGTATGATTTTCAATTTTAAATGGTTAAGTCTTAGATTAGTGTTGTCGAACCCCTATCGATAGCAAGGCATAGTAATACCACGTAATACTATCCATAAAATGCAATACTAATCGATAGTTTCCATAGTATCCTACTAATATTATAAATTTGAAAGTTTGGGTGTTAGTATGTGTGTGTATATGTTTCATACCCCTTTATGCAAAAACTACTGCACCGATTGCAATGCAACTCGGTATGTAGATAGCTGAACACCTGGATTAACATATAAGCTTACTTTTCATCCCGATATTCCCACGGGATCTTGGTTATACGCTAATTATACATCGTAAGTACCCTAATTATGGATTGATTGATACTATTGTATCGATAGTATTATTACGCATTGTGCAATCGGTACTATTAATTTTTAATAAACTATCAACAGTCAACATATATTCTAAAATCATTATTAGAGTTCTAAAATTTCCTATTACAATTTTAAAACTTTTTATACTTTTATGTCGCTGATTGTACCTACTCGGGTTAAATGGAATAACTTTATAGTAAGTAGACTGAAAAAACAGTTTTCATTAACCTTTGTCGGAAAGTGAGGTTTCCTCGTGTGAAATGGACTTATCTGGAGGTCAGTCGATGTCGATAATCTCATTGGGACCATTTCGAGGGTAAATATTTCAAAATTTTTAAGAATTTGATTTATGCGGAAGTTGGTATTATTATACACGGTAAGGTATTGGTAATTATATAGAAAGCGGTTGAGGACAAGTTCGATGAATCATAACAATCAACTTTTGTTCTAAGACTTTCCGAAATTTGAAATGGAAATTTCGAGGTTATGTAATTTTAATAACAACTGATTTTTTCAATTAAAAGTCAACTAGACTTAGAACAGTTGACTCCTTCGTGTAATAACAGCTGATTTTCGAGTAAAAATAACTTCTATTTTTTACAATGTTTGATTGTTAAAGTGCACAAAAATAGTCCTCAACCGTGTGTTATGTTTATATTTGGGTGCATAATTGTGCATATAGGAGTCAAAGGTATAAGGCCTTTCTAAGACTTAAATTGTTAAATATTGCACAGAAAGTTGATGAACTGTTATTGTGTGTACCGTTTCTAGTTGAGACATTTTCCTACATTTTGATTAACAGGTTTGGAAAAACTGAGATGCGAGGAATTTTCGTTTTACCAAGAGAGAAAAACACACTCGAAAACCATTTTCGATGCAATACTAGTAGATAAAGCTTGAATGAATGAATGAAAGAATGAATTAATGAATCATATATAATCATATATATGAAGTCATATATTTTCAAGATATATGGTACAAAGATATCACTTAAAAATATTATAGATTAAAATAACAAATTACGCTTATTACTCTGTTCAGAAGTTTGAAAACAAATCTTCATGAATTATATATTATCGTAGGTAGGACTATTTCTTATTCAACATTAATTAGTGAGAATAATTATTTAACTTTGTTACATTCTTTATTTATAATTTAAATTTCAAAAGTAATGACTGTAATAAAATACACATCTATAATAATTTTAATATAATTTCGTATGGTAAGGTAGACTATGGTAATGCTACATGTGTAATTACGTCAACTGTACCCTATAATCACGTATTTTTTTTACATGTCTGCGTTTGACCAGTATCACACCTGCCTGATGGTAGGTGATGCGGCCTAAGATGTAACACGCCTTCCTAGACATCAGGAAAGACAGACGCAGGCGACTGATTCCATCCCATTGCAGTAAGAATTATTTTGATTCCGAATGGTTTACAATTCTAGTTATTGGCGGTTTTAGACTTCTTTGCCACTTGCTTTTCAGTCACACCATGCAGTCGAGTCATATATACTATAGCTTTCAGTTGCGCCTTCGTCTGCGGAGGAGCTGGATTTCCAAAATCATTTCAGCACATATCTGCATGCCGAATTTTAGCACGATACGTCCATTTGTTTGAGCTGTGCGTTGATATTTCAGTTAGTCAGTCACGATATTGAATTTTCCATCTAGCTGTTTCACCCAATTTCGTACGCGTGGTAGTTTTGTTCTATATACTAAAACCTTCCTCTTGAATCACTTAAACCGCATCAAAATCCATTGCGTAATTTTAAAGATCTAAGCGTAGGGACAGACAGACAGCGAGAAGCGATTTTGTTATTTTAATCTATTTTATTTGTTATATTAAATCTATTTAATTCAGTCGTAGCAATCGCATAAAGGTCACGACTGACTGCTGTATCAAGACACAGCTCAAACAAATGGTCGGATCTAACTAATATTCGCAATACTAGCTATTATGGGTTTAGGGGATATGTAAAATACGATTTTAGAAAATTCGATTTCATGCGCAAAATGTTCTGAATAGCATGAATTAAAAAGAGTCAGGTACTGCACCGCAAAACAATGTATATAACATGGATCGTAAAGAGTCAGCTACTACAGTGTAAAACTTTCTAAATAGCATGAATTAAAAAGAGTCAGGTCAGGTACTGCACCGCAAAACAATGTAATATAGCATGGATTGTAAATAGTCAGCTACTACAGTGTAAAACTTTCTAAATAGCATGAATTAAAAAGAGTCAGGTCAGGTACTGCACTGCAAAACAATGTATATAGCATGGATTGTAAAGAGTCAGGTACTGCAGTGTAAAACTTTCTAAATAGCATGAATTAAAAAGAGTCAGGTACTGCACCGGAAAACAATGTAAATATCATGGATTGTAAAGAGTCCGGTACTACAGTGCAAAATGTTCTGAATAGCATGGATTAAAAGTTTATGACGCTGCCAGCTGTATAAATCATCTAAAGTAGATGTAAAAGCCAATTTATTTATTTATGCATGAGTGGTGACTTGGTGAGTGAATCCATCCATCATTCTAAGTGTACAGGATCAGGCTAAATTGAAGCAGAGTGAATTTAGCTGTCACAATTAGAACTGAGTAAAGTTAGCTCTATGATTATTACGGGATATAATTAGTGTTTAATAATCTAGTATACTAATTACTATGAGCAATTATTGGCCTAGTAGTGAAATCTCGGCCGGCCGTGCATCAATAGATTTTTTTAAGAAAAAAATAAATGATTGTCTGTAAAGTCAGTTTAGTCATAAGAAAACGATGAAAGATTGTGTTTTTTTTTTGTTATTCCTATATATTTATTTTTTCCTTATATAAGTCTTCTATTCGTCACTCGTCACACCTTAACGTAAGCCCAGATGAGCATTATTATTATTAAATACTTTGTTTTCTAAGTTACCATGACACGTCACACAATATTATCGTGACACTTTTGTGTGAATGCAGGTGTTCCACCAATTTGTTAGACGTTATCACGTCAAAATTTGCTCCTAAGCTGAATGATGACATCGCATAGTATTCTCCAGACGTATCGACAAGTTACAGTCGAATAAGCTGAGAGGATGGTACAGATGCCGGTGCAAGCCTACTTCATCCTGACGCAAAAAGGTCCCAACCAAAGAGGTCTAGTTGCGAAAAAAGCCGGTACAAAAGTCATATACAAGTACAAGTAAAGCATAAAGATTGCAAATATTGTACTGCATCGGGGGACAAGGTAGGTAGGGTACTGTGAACCATGTTGCGCCATAGCCACACCGCTCGTTGTTAATGTAAATACTACCTCGTAAACTGTGACGTCGTTAGGGGTGCCACACGATATTATACTAAAATGTTTAGCTTCAAAAAAAGTTCCAAAGTCAAAGTTAAAGTTATTTATTCATACATTAAATCAAATTGAAAGATTTTAAAAAATTAACTTAGTATGTGTGTTATTATTGTATCAGGCTATACATTGTTATGCACAATAAAAGGATTTTTAGGGTTCTGTACCCAAAGGGTAAAAACGGAACCCTTTTACTATTACCTACTGTTACTATTACTTACATACTTAATCAGCCCGTTTTACCCCTTTAAGACTCGAGTTTCCAAAAACCCTTTCTTAGTCTGTTCTTTCGTAATAAAAGGAACCCCCATGAGAAGTTTCCGACTAAAAGCTCATGTGATTTTAGACATTTCTTGAGGAGTATTTTTATCTTTTAGAAATAATGTATATAGTAGGTACCTACCTACTACTAAATTCGATTATTAAGTATTAGATAATTATTATATTACAGAATATAATTGATATCTAATAATCTGTCTCCCTGTTTAGTCTATCCGTTGTTGATTTTAGACTTAATAAAATTAAAATTTAATTTAAATTTATTCTAATTTATTTAGTTTTGTTTTATATTTAATTTATGGGTGGGGGTATTTTTTGGCGTTTTCAAAATTTTCTAAAGTAGAACAAAAGTTAAAAGACAAAGCACAAAAGTAGCCCTCAACGGCTTGCTAGTATAATTACCAATAACCCTGTATAATTACTTAATTTAATTTGATGTGATTTTTTATTTGTGTTTATATTGAATAAATGGTTTTATATTATTAAAATCAAATTGATTGCCAATTTGCGAGCGGTTACCGTTACCGCATTAAACGCATAGTTGTTAATTCCATAACATTTTCAATGGGTTATTAGGTTTTTACCACAAAACCTTTGTTTAATAAACATGGGTCGAGGTCGCGTTATAACTACTAATAATTTTAATATTAACTCGACGTTTCGACCGGTATACACCGATCATGGTAACCTAGAGTTGAGTTAGATAAAAAAGATCAGCTTAAAAAAGTTTTACGTGACAACGACTTTGAGTGGAGTGGTTTGGCTCTCACTCTCTCTCTCTCTCGCTCTGTCTCTCTCGCTCTTAGGCGGGCTAACTGTGCTCGAGTGGAAGGGACGCGTGCCTTTCACTTTTTATGTCTGTCTCTCTCGCTCTTAGGCGGGCTAACCATGCCCGAGTGGAAGGGACGCGTGCCTCTCACTCGCTCTCATTGTGAGCGCATAACGTGAGCGGAGCGTAACGCAGTTTCTTGAAGTGTCACCCGGCAAACCAATTTATAAGACGTTGTCACGTCAAAATAATTGTAAAAACAAAAAAGAGTTAAATAATAAACTTGGCCATTTAATTGTATTCAATGAGCGCTATGCTCATACAATTCAGCGGCTATGTTAAATAAAAATAAGTGTAAAATATGTATGAAGCCCACGATATGGAAACCTGAATCGCACTAGACCGGATTTTTATTTAAAAAAGGTATTTCATGCAAGTAGCAGCCCTGAAATGTCGCAATACGCTTACGCATTGTGTTATTTACTTTATTGTAGACAACAGGCCGAAGTGAGCAGTTTAATAAGGCTCTACCACACGAGGCTTGTTCCTGACGCGCTTTGTTCGTATGAATCATCGAACACAAAATACCAATAGCAGTATGCTTACACCACATCAAAATTATCGGACAATTTCGCGTCGGATCTTTTCGGACAAGTTCATTTGTCGGCAACGGTTATTATATAAGCTTAAACACCAAAAACCCAGTATAACAATATAATGTATTTTTTATCACAGTTGCTCATAAAGTGGATCTTATTAAACAGCTTTTAGGCTCAATCCAATGTATTATGCACGCGTGCGTTTTACATTACCATGATACACTAGTGCTGTAATAAGTTATCCTGATTAGTTAAATTCGTATTTTACTGCTAATTACATGTTATGCAGATAAATATCCTTAATTTAAATGGGTAATACTGTTTTGATCTATAAAATAAATGTAGGTACCAAAAATATCGCCTAAAAAATAGTAAAAATAACCTAAAATTCTTAAAACCATACTCAAAATATATTGAATTTTCTGTTTTTATTTACAAATATCTTGTTAACTTTTTAGAATTTTTTAGTCTTTTCTTTTATCGCAACTGTGATAAAAAACGTCATACGATACGCGTGTGGATATTGACCATTGCATAGAGGCGGTTTATGGCACGCGAGCGGATCGCGACCGTGTCAAAATGCCGAAATGCAATTTACCACACTTGTATCGCAATGTACTATTTAAGTAAGCGGTATCCTTGAATTACTTTGAAGATTTTCTAGGACTGCCCACTGGCTGTGTCTCTGGGTTACTTATATGACGCAATTTCAGAGATACTGTTGTGATAATTATTATCTTTTCTTAAAAAGAATCTGTGTTCTCCGAGATGACTGAGAAACGAATCTGAGGGTCGATTGGACCGATTTAATAATATTGTTACATTTCTTTATTGTTCTAAGAATAACCGACCGATTGGAAATAATATATTCCGTATTTCATTATAAATTAATCATGGTATAAATTTAAATATAATTTAATTTATTACTTAAGACATCAAATTTTGTATTATAACTGGCCACGTTGGATGTTTAAAGATGAATGATGAACTGGATGCTCTGATTTATAAGAAACAACGTAAGATTCAGGTAATTTAAGTCGAAAAGGCTTAGATGAGCATCCATGTAACGAGTGGTGACCAGAGTTGCGAAATCTTTCTCTCTCGATGTGACTCTACTTAGCAGAAATACCTGTTCTTTTGTAATAGGTCTTTCGTGAAATGATTTTATGTAATAAGTTCTATCAAGTAGCAAAAAAGAACGCAAAAAGACGGGTGTGTAATATATGGCATAATAACAAAAGTTCTAATAATCACATGACCCTAATTTTAATTAACATACCTTTTTTAATATTACAATCAAAGACCTAGGAGGCGGTAGACACTTTGTTGAGGAAGATCTGAGGAGAATCGGTAAGAAAACATCTTGCAGAAGTTATGAGTCAAAGGTTAGAGTTGAATTGGTTGAAATAGGAGTGAAAGGGAAGTATATTGTTACACCTCCTTTACCCGCAAAAATAAGCAAGTAAGGTGACGTTTTTCATATAAATACAAGTACTGGACCAGTGCAGGTCTGTGCCGAAATAGTCATATAGGCGGAGACCCTTAAGTACTCATATAAAAAATAATATTGGACCCTTATAACGATCCACCATTTTCAACTAACTTTCCTTCATAGATTCCATTTTCTATCGAATTCGAAACCAAATATTCATATCGAAAATCCTGAACTCGTTCATTATTTACCAAACTACGAACATTGTACCTACATACATAGAGATAAAATACCTATACTACGAATAGAGAGCATATCAGAAGACAAGCTCGTCGTACAATTATCCAACCTTAGAAAATCAGACTACAGCGATATGTTTAAATTGCTGCATCTATCCGTGTTAAATTATTGGGTAATACATTGCATTGTAGTGATATTCTAAAAACAGTTATTTGCATTATGTTTTGTATTTATTCTTTTTAAAAATGAAAATATTGAAGTGTAAAGGTTGACACCTACAATTCTCACATAAACGTACTGCAACAAAATAAGAAAAAACATGCCATCGTAGGTGTAATAGAAAATAATTTCATTCACGAAGGGGTTTTAATTTTCCAAAATCCGTCGTAACAGCTATCTGTAATGTCATTTTTTCTAGTGTAGTTTATTGGATTGAGCTGGGCGGCCAATCAGGACTTCGAATTTTATATTAACTAAATATTGTAGTAGGTATATGAAGGTATTTTATCTCTATCGCACCACCCATATTGACTGAACTTTCATGCATCTCGAACTCTATTTGCTTCAACCCTTTCCATTAACCGTGATATGCATTCATGTATAAATGTGCATGAATATTGATGAAACGTTTTAACGATCTGAGCTGAGCTGAGGATAAGTGTTCTTGTAATATGTGACCTTAGTCAACAACTTGTCATAGATAGTGATAGACGTATATAGACATGTTGCCCCGCTGTTTCACCCGACGTCGAAAGACGCAAAGTAGGGCGTGAACAAGTAGTAGTAGGATATGAAATTTTACTGTTAATTTTTTCAGTCATTTAGACACTATACTTAGTATTTTTCTAAAAATAACAGGTTTTTTTTTGGTAATGAATAATAGCAAAACTTCTAATTAAGCAATAATTGTTTGCAAGGAGGTTAGGTTCTTGACGTTCCTATAATGGCGTTAGATCCTGATAAAGAAAATGAAAAACACGTAACTTATAATCCTTAGGTATATCTTTTTTCGACATCTATTTCCTGAAAAACTGTTGGAATCTGGAAAAACGGCGAATTTTATCGTATTTTTTCTATTTGTGTTTATGCTCAAGTAGGTATTTACCTTACCATCATTATTTACGGGGTAGACTACACTTAAAATCTATCGAGTGAACGTTCTCTAATCGTGTATCGGAGACCTTTAACTTTAAATTGAGTATTTTGTGAAGATTCACAATATTATATTATAATTTTAAAGAATGTGTAATTTTGAAAACACGTAAGGTATTTTTGTAGACTGTTTTCGCATTAATGCTGGAATATCTTATATCAAAATATTTGCAAATTTTTTACTTGATACATACTGGACAATACTACTAGGCATGGTCGGATCATCTTATTTTCTTAAATTAAAACGATGAATATCGCTACTTTTGCGAACAATATTAGGACTTTTATGAACGTAAAGCAGGTTTTGGTAGATTTAAAATATTGTGAATAGACAGCTTCACTCGCAGTTAATTACATAAGTATAGGAATTTTAATTGATATAGCCTCTTTTAATGTAGGTATACAATATGTTTTGTTTTAAAGTACAATACAATAAACAACACGTGCCTTAAGACGCACAATGTAATTTGTATTTGTTCCACTTAAAACAAACATAACATCCCTAACTATTATTTCAAGGAATACCTACGTGTTAATTGGAATCTATGAATAGTGAATAGCGTATAACAAACAATAATTTAGTTGACGTAATTACGACGTCTTTCGAACGTGTTTCGTGATACAGTAATCTGGGACCAATAGAAAGATTACCCAAAAGGGTTTTTTCTCTCAGCTTTTTTATGCTAAATATGGCTTGCTTGACCTCATCTCACTTGATGGGAAGATGAGGTCGAGGATGTAGCATGCTCGCCTAGAAGGTACTTCATAGAGTTTAAAGTGAATAGACTCTAGACCCGAAGACTCCAAGAGTGGTCCACTTCTTAGCAGTGCGCGCACAAGAAATGTGGAAGCGTGTTGCTTTATACTTCAATCTAATGGCCAATTTAAAAAATATCTTTTTTTTTAAATAGCCCAGTTAGAAGTCGACATGTAATATTTCTAAAACGCGACTTTACATCATAAATTCGCCAATAATGAAAACTTATTAGGCTTTAAAACTCAAAAACATAACAGTAATGTAATTAATTATAATCGACAATTAATTCGTAAACTACACTTTCATTTAGAGATAGATTCAAAGATGGTTGACATGTTTAACCAACTGTCAAAGTGTCAAACTGATTAAATAATGTCAACGTTGCTGAAACAGAAAATAATTTTAGATTACCCTAAATTGTTTAAGCATATTGTAATGCAAACCACCCTAATAAAGGTTTTAGTAGTCAGAATATTTTTTTATTAAGCCAAATAATGTGTTTATAATTAACCAATTTCTGACGGGGGCAATTTTACGAATAACTGGAAAAAATAAATAATTTAATATAGCTGACCGCTACTCGACATCTCTATAATCACTCTAATACAATTTAAACTTAAGTAGTAAAAGAAGCCAAAGGTGCTTTTCGACCTCTCGGATAGACTTAGAAACGGCAAGGACGGAGAATCTAATCCATCGCGGTAATGGATAAGAACGGAATATAAAAAGCTGTGGAATCTTATCCATCGCTAGAGTGGAACAAAAAGTAGAAGCAAATCCATTAAAGGATGTCTCAACTGGCTTAGAGTGAGACAGAGCGAATTTCGTTGTTAAAAAATACGAAAATGTAGAATTTCGCTTTAAGCAGTACTCACACTTAAAAATATTTTTTCATATAATGGATACGGACACCGTATGTACTTTATTAACAGTTTCCAATATAGATAGCTGAAGTTCTAGACTACCGTATCGACTTTACGATAACGCTATGGGATGAAGACTTACGCGGGTGAAACCGCAGGGCTCAGCTAGATATTCAATAAATGACGGTATCCTATAAAGAAACCACTTAACTCCTTTTTGTTACCCGGTTAAACCCGGAATAACGATTCTACGTGTGCTTTATTGACCATATTTCATAATAAACTTTATGTTACGTTTAGGACTATTATATTTTTCCACTCTTTTTAAATCTTGTAAGTACCTATCTGTATTTTACCTTCATTTGTACAACAATAAATAAATATGTTTAAGACCTTAAACATGATTAACCAACTGTCAAAGTGTCAAACTGTTTGAATAATATCAACTTTGTGGTTATTGAAATATTTAATTTTAGATTACTTAGTAGATACCCGTTAAATGCATTTAGCTAAATATGTTTAAGCACAATCTCACGCTAGTTGCTTATAATGTAAGATATTTTTTCATCACAGTTGCTCATAAAGTTAATCTTATTTAACTGCTTTTAGGCTCATAATCCAACGTATTATGTACGCGTGCGTTTTACATTACCATGATACACTAGTGCTTTAATACGTTATCCTGATAAGTTAGATTCGTATCTTACTGCTAATTATATTTTATGTAGGTGAAACATTCTTAATTTAAGTGGGTTATACTGTTTTGATGTATAAAAATAGGTAAATATTTTTTTCCGTACTGTTTTTAACCCCCGACGCAAAAACAAATAGAAAAATACCTTGAAAAATATTGCATGTCAGACGCTGTATAGGTTAAAAGTCTGTTGCCTGCCCTTTTGGGACTATAACAAACAAAAAATATTGCCTAAAAAATAGTAAACTTAAACTAAAATTCTTAAAAACATACTCAAAAAATAATTACTTTTTTCTGTTGTGAAACAAAAATATTTTGTTAACTTTTTATTAATGTAACAAGTCTTTTCTTTTATTCGTAACTGTCATAAAAAACGTCGTACGATACAAGTGTGTTAAATTGATCATTGCCTAGAGGCGGTTTATGACGCGCGAGCGGAACGCGAGCGTGTTTAAAAGCCGAGATGCAATGATCAATTCCACACGCCTACTATTAAACCATATTATACTATAAAACTATTAAATGTACTTAACTTAAGTATTTTAAATATTCCGTTTTAGTAGCATATTAACATAAAAGATGTTTTTCGCGCCTATTTTGAAAATCATTTTAGATATAATAATAATTATAATTAAGGTATCTAACAATACCTTAATTATATCTTAAACCGTCCGATCAGATTTCTTAGTTAATTATTAGTATTAGCTTTAGGTAAATAAAATCATCTATTTTTTGGGTTATATTAACTTAGAAAAGTCGAAATAACTGTAATAATTAAATCACCTCTTCGTATCAGTAACTGCTGATTTTTAGGTAAACATAGCCTTATATTTTCGAAAATGTATTTGACAGTCAAAGACCAAAGTTGATTATTAAGATGTAGAAGAAGTATCGTATGAATACCAATAACCTTGTATAATGTTAAAGGGTAAAAACAAAGTTTAAAATTAATAACAACATAAAGTTCAACTAGAAACAAAGTTGTGAAAAGAGTAAGTACCTACTTATCCGAATTAACAATAAAGAAAAAGTAATTAAAAACCTAGAAAATTCCGATAACATTTTGTGATTTGTCGAACGAAAACTTTGTATTATTTTCATAGTTCGAGTAAATTAACAACACTTTCAATTGACTAAAACTAGAAAATTCATTTGAAGTTTTAGAAACAATACCTGAATCGAAATTGCGTGGTAGTTGTTACTTTTTCCGTTTTGTAATTATTCTCTGGCCACTCAAGCAAAGTTTTTGAGTTATTAATTAAAAAGGCGACATAGGTGTTTACAACACATTCAATTATGAAGTTTTAGAAACAACACCTGAATCGAAATTGCGTGGTAGTCGTCACTTTTTCCATTTTGTAAATTTCTCTTGCCACTCAAGCCAACTTTCGAGTTATTAATTAAAAGGCGACATGTAAACGTATATACAACTTACTCAATAAGCTACAACCAGATATTTCATTTAAAGTTCTAGACTAAATATCCGGACCAGCATTGTAGTTGTCAGTTTTCCGTTTTGTATTTATTCTTTTGTCACTTAAGCGAAGTTTTTGCGTTATTAATTAAAAAGGAAACAAAGGTACAACACATTCAATCGACTAAAATTAGAAATTTCATTTAAAATTTTAGTAACAATCTCTGGTCCGGAATTGCCCTGAGAATAATTAAAAAATAGAAAATGTAACTTTTTCTATTTTTTAATTATTCTCGTGCCACTCAAGTAAAGTTATTGAGTTATTAATTAAAAAGGAAACAAAGGTACCACACATTCAATCGTTTAAAATTAGAAATTTCATTTAAAGTTTTAGAAACAATGTCTGGATCGGAATTTCGTGGTTGTAGTTACATTTTCTATTTTATAATTATTCTCGTGCCACTAAAGTAAAGTTATTGAGTTATTCATTAAAAAGGAAACAAAGGTACAACACATTAAATCGTTTAAAATTAGAAATTTCATTTAAAGTTTTAGAAACAATGTCTGGATCGGAATTGCGTTTCGTAGTTACATTTTCTATTTTTTAATTATTCTCGTGCCACTTAAGTAAAGTTATTGAGTTATTAATTAAAAAGGAAACAAAGGTACCACACATTCAATCGTTTAAAATTAGAAATTTCATTTAAAGTTTTAGAAACAATGTCTAGATCGGAATTTCGTGGTCGTAGTTACATTTTCTATTTTATAATTATTCTCGTGCCACTAAAGTAAAGTTTTTGAGTTATTAATTAAAAAGGAAATAAAGGTACCACACATTCAATCGTTTAAAATTAGAAATTTCATAAGTTTTAGATTCAATATCTGGACCAAAATGGCGTTATAGTCGTAAACATTTTCCAACTTTAGAGTTCTCAAATTGTTCATTAAACAGATGGCTTAGATATATAAATTCAATATTACAAAAACTAGAGATTTCGATTAAAATTTTAGTGACAATATTTGAATCGGAATTGCGTGGTAGTT
This sequence comes from Idaea straminata, assembly GCA_951213275.1. Classification (NCBI taxonomy): domain Eukaryota; kingdom Metazoa; phylum Arthropoda; class Insecta; order Lepidoptera; family Geometridae; genus Idaea; species Idaea straminata. The sequence continues at coordinate 17,478,850 of OX577845.1, read as the reverse complement.
GTTACCTTTTCCGTTTTGTAATTATTATCTTGTCACTGAAACTTTTGAGTTAAGTATTAATTTAAAAAATCAACATAGTTATTTACAACATATTCAATAGGGTTAAACTAGAAATTTAATTTAAAGTTCTATAATCAATATCTGGATTGGAATTCTCTTGCCACTAAAGTTAAGTTATTCATTAAAATGCAGACATAGATAGCAACCTAGTTTTATATTACAGAGCTGTGGAACCCCGGACCTTTGAAATACATCTTTTAGCCCAAGTATATATATAGAGGTCCTTTACATGGAAAAAATCTCTGTACCGTAGTAATAAATTTAAATCCCAAAGTATAGATAGAATTAGAATGGTATATAGATAAATACCCCACAAAATAGCGAACATGCATTTTAGTAACGGCATATTATGTTACAATACCTAATAAAACCTTTGACTTTGAAACAAACAACTTTGAAAAATGAGTTACAAATATTGATTAAGAGATAATTTTAAGCATTTTTCTATAATTAAAAGAAATTTGTCTCAATTTAAAATAAAAATTTTACTTTAATATTTTTTCAACAAATATCTATACTTATCATATCATACCTATATAATAATTTGTTTAAGGCGGGAATCGAACCCGCACCCTTCTGCGTCGCAGGCGGGTGTTCCCCGGACGTGCCACAGAGGTCGTCAGATATATATTAGTATTAGAATTATGTACCAAATATATCTCAGTAATAGTTATAAGAAAGGAGTCTTATTTAATTAACACAATATTCTGACTGAGAAGCTTATCTTAATTAATCCCATGAGAATAATAACGGTCCTTTCGTTCGCTCTATTTTACCAAGGCCTGTTGGCCAGGGGAGCGGATAATTTTCGATTACAACTGTCAGCTACATCAGTTTTTTAAATGGTTCACTGTGGGTGTTTTAAATAATGAATTACAAATGATAAAGATTGCCTCAAAGTATTGCCATAAGACATGTTATCACTAATAAAAAACAACTATTTTATGGTACTACTCCTACTCTTCTTTAGAATAAATTTATTTTCAAATTAAACATAAAATATCCCATTAGTTATAAATAACAAAATAAGTATTAAGTTAATAAGTATTAAGGTAAAGTAAATAAGTATTAAGTTTAGATAAAGGCCGGATCCGCATTGCCATTTAAGGGCGCCCTACCGTAAACTTATTTAAATATTTAATATTATTTTTTCCATTAAATTAGTGATAAAGACTTTGGAGAGTTTTAAAAAAAGCAAAGGAAGCTGTCCAAGAAACACTCAAATTGATCTATGTCTTGGAAGAATGGGTTCACTACGCCACATCGAAACACGCTTCCACTTGTTACATTTTAACTATGACGGCTCACCGACAATTTAATAAACCTAACATTCAATTCATGCAACGTTTATTACGCCTATGTTTATTTACTCAGTGCTACATTTCACCTAAACACTGTTCCACTAAGTTTATTTCATCAAAGCACTATTACACCTAATAAAATATAGAATGTTATTTTATGTTTTAAAACGATACCTAATTTCTTTGTTGTGTCTAGTTATTAACAATGTAACATTATTTTACAAGTAATTCATTTTATTTTTTAAGATAATATCAGTTCTTTTTCGTGTGAAACACATGAATTTTTAGTTTTGGCTTATGTGCTATAGTTTACCATGTGAAATGAGTTTTATAATAAATATAACTATTAGAGACTTCCTTGTCAATATAACAGGTTCCCAAGTCTGCTATTTTACAATAATGGATCAACCATTGTCATTACATCGAGATTTCATTGATAATTACATCGAGATTGTGACAAATTTGGTATTCTGCTAAAGTTTAATTACCATCTCAATAGAATCGCTATTGAGTCTCAATGGAATGGTAATAGATACGTCGCTGGTGTTGCCTATCAAAATCTACCATTTTGATAAGTGATATACGATAGTGTACTTGTTAAATGTGTATGAGAATATCGTTTGGACAAATATCGAGATTCAATTTGCTCTACAGCAAGATACCAAATTGAGTAAGTGGTGCATCAGTGGTGTTTCGATAGAATCGTTAACATCAGATATTATATTACAAAAAATATGGCTTTTAAAAGCTTTTATTTAATTTGCAATGTATGTATGTATGTTTGTTCGGTTGGAATCTTGTAACTTACGATTCTATGGACACGTCTTTATTGAAACACAATTGTTTAACCAGACTTGGGCCTCTGGCTTATGAATTTTCTAAACGATGATGTCTTAAGATCCTAAGTTAACTATAAAAGTCTGTGTACCTACTGTACTGTACTACTGAACCATTAAATATTAATTCGTATGAATTTAAACTAATTAAGTTTGTTACAGCATTTATTCCTTTTTTCCTTGTAGTTTCGTATACTTTACCTTTGCGCTTAACCTATAACATTTAATTTTATCTATTTTTTTAAATAAAGGCATTGTATTGTATTGAAAAATCAGTTTTCTGAATTTTATTCGACGGTTCTCAACTGTTATTGATTTTTAAAAAGCTACAATCGACAACCAGATAACATTTTCATGGTAAATTATTAGTCAGTAGATCCGTATGATACGTTACAGTGGATATGAACCTTTTCTCAAACTATTCGAATGGCAATTTGTATAAAAATGGCGAAACATCTACGGGCATATCCGTCATACCTTATACATTTATATCGACTTCAACAACGGATCGAGTCATTTTGATAGCGTTCACAGTAAACGAGGACCCCTTTCGAACGCCACATGTGAAATATATTTTGCAAAGACGATATCTATTTCCCTTCCCTAAGATACGGACATAAGGCTTTATACAAAACGGAATAGCCGTGCGACCTTAGCAACGTGAGCTCAGTTCATTGAAGCAGCGCGACAATAGTCGTGCCGGTTCCAACAGAATTTAATTAGTTTTCAACACATAAGAGACGGGTGTTAATTTCAGTTTAAGCAATTTAGTTTGACTGTATAGCATAGAATCAAAGCATTCCTTTGTTGAAATTGTTCAAGTGAATATATTAATATAGTCAACAAAATTAAACGGTGTCGCATTGAATATTGTAAGTAATTGTTCGCGTTAATATATACGGAGTTTTTATGTACTTAGCTAAGTATGCTAGACTTACGCTTCAGTGTTGTCGTCCCGGGATTCGGAGCGCTCTGCGTTGGCCTGACCGCGGCGGTGCCTGGCGCGCTGGTCATCCCCCAGCCCGTATAGGCCAGCTACTGCCGCCATAGCGCTGCGTCTCAGCCCCACATCCCATCACACCCCCCCATCACTACCATCACTAACCACCACACTCTATCATTACATAACTATACTATCTAATTTGGACGCATTTTACAGTACATCATCTAAATCACAATATTATTGTTACTCGTCATATGTGTTGTAGAGTTTGTATACTACGTTCGCACGCGTTTTCTGTTTTGTTTATTCATATTTTCTTGGATAACCTACGAATAAAATAAGTACCTATAAATTATACTGAACGTTGTCATGATCAGTACATAAATAGGATCGGTACGTGTTTGCCTGCTTGAAAAGGAATTGACTGTAAATATTTATTCGGAAAAAATATGTAATTTGTTAATAATATTTCGAAGTCGAAAGCAGTTCAAGCAGACAATATATACGTGTGAATATCGATTGATTACCGAACCGGGCACGAGCACACACTGGGTGAAAACTGAACGAGGATATTGTTCGACGAAAAATGGTCGAGGAAGTGGCGACACTGTAGGAGACAAAGGCAACGCGATCGAGTGGAGAGATAAAAGTTGCCGGTGAGATTGGTTCATTGACTCTGAATTGTAGCGAGATGATGCAAGCCAGTGAGCTGGCCGGACGAGGATATACATTGTGTCCTCAACCATAACACTATAAGAGGGTAGTACACACTACAGTAACTGTCGATGTTGGTCGCTCATTGTACTAACACCTTGGCAATTCAAAGTTGGCCAAACTATAAGCAAATTGCACCACTACAACGCCTTTCGCTGCAACTTTAGAGAAGTTAATCAGGTAATAGGTCCTTAACATATACCATAATCGATAAACAGACCAACTAAATACTCTAAAACAGCACTCTTAGCAAACAGATTAGACGAACCTGAAAAATAATTAGATCATTACGACGAGTCGTACAAAAGGAAAACACAAATGCTTGGCGAAAACTGAACAAGGCTTTGGGGATTTCACATTAATTGTGTACATTTCGACTGAATACGATTCCGTTATAAAAATCGTTTTCAGATATCGTTAACGTTGTTGCCTACTTATCTTATATATTTCATTGAATTATTTTCAGACGAATATGCTTTAAATGAAAAATTAGGAGTGATTATCAGCGTATACCCAGTTGCTCTATTGGCAACGTTCCCAAAGGGAACAAATGGAGTTACCCAGCTGTTCGTAGTAGGTAGAAATGAGAGATAAATCCGACTTAAAAATATGGTATAAAGTTGAAATTAATGATTAAACAATCAAATTAACACCGTACTGAAGCACCAGGCGCCCATAAATTAGCAGAAGCTCTCATCGTAACTCGTTGTTTCGATTTTCTTGTGCCAGACGACGTCGCGACACGTGATCTTATTAACAAGAACAAAAAGCTAGCGATTTGTTAATTTACCCACGTTTCGTAGCTAAGGTCATGCTTATTTAAAGTCTTAATTGGCTTAATAAGGTACCGGCGGAGGCGGCGGATAATAAGGGCCACTATAAAGGTTTTAAAAATAACAAACAAACTAATTGTTTTTCAGATTGACAAATATTTATCTAATGACCTGTTTTAAAAAGTTTTCCATATTTTTACGAAATATTTTTAGTTTTTCATTAAGGTGGCAGGTGGCCCTTATTACCCGCATTTTGACTATTAAAGTTATTTAAAACGGGACATTGACCATGTTTATTGTTTTTATTTTGTGAAGATCGATTTTTCGATGTTGTTGCAAACATCATTTTCATCGAGACTGGAGTTTACGGGTTTATCTTGACATTGAGGCATAGTCGTATCGGTTAATTTTCGGATAATAATTGAATTCTATGACAATTTCCCCATAGAATTTGAAAAATAGAAATTTATTTAAAATTATACCTAATCATAAACACCTACCACCTAAATATATTATTAAGTACTATTCCTATAACGTTTTCATCAACAGAAATATGGACCATATCTGAAATAAATAGAGTTTTATTATTTAACAGTTTTATCTTTTTTTTTCGATTTAAATTGGATTTTTTAAATTGAAAAATAATTGTTTTGTTTCTTAATAAGTTACTTATTATTCGGAATCTTTAAACTACTAAGAACACTATCAAAAAGCCAATTAAGTCGGTATTATCAAACACAATGTTTATTCTTCACACACTTATCTCATTTTAATTGTTTACTGTAAAATTGTTTAATGATAAAATATTAATAATGTTCAGATAATTCTGTATGTTACTGTTGATTGAATTCTCCTTGATAATGCTATATTGTGGAGTTGGTGTAGCGCACAGAGTTTACTACAACCACAGCGTTGAGGCTTTCAGGTGCACTAATCACTTTAAGATCCGCAAATCCCTTAGTTGCATTCGACAACACGCCCGGATGGATATGGGTTAACCCTATTTTATACCGATGGTTACACGGGCTAAACGATTTTAGAGTGCATGGATATAAAATCCGGTTAAAAGCATCTATAAATAGATTGTTTACCATAAACCTTTTACACAAATTGCATGGACGGTGACCAAATCTGGTTTTATCCATGGAAATGCATGAAATAGATACCAAATTGCTTGGCAAATAATATATTAAAGTATGTCGCAGATGGTACAAATGTCTGCCGTCAGAGGATTTCCGAGATAATTTGATCGTGGAACTGTGACTAAAATATTCCGGACAATAAAGTTTTGAACTAATGTAAAGATCAAGATTGACCACTTAAGAAGGTTACATATTGCCTTTACCTAGCCCTAGCTTTTACAACTAATCAAGTTGATTTATACAGCGGCGGCAACTTTAATGTCTGCTTTTCAGGGCGCTTTGTAGTGTCTGGGACATATATTAGAGGAAGTAGACTTACATTCCGCGTACTTTCATATAAAAAGAAGTAGCTCTTTTCTCTCCTTAATATTATCTGATTTTAGCATTTTTTTTTGTTAAATTATTCATTTTAAACTATGCTTGTCTTTCTTCATTTTTTACTTTTTTATAACACTTAAAAGTTATTATTTGATATTTTACTAAATATTTTAGAATAATCAAACATAAGCTAAGAATACAAACTATGAACATTTATTTAAGTAAGTCTGTTATTATTAGATTTGTTGTTGGCCAAATAAAGATATATCTGTCTATCTATCTATCTAACATTTGATCGAAATCGAAAAAGAAATAAAATGTATGCAAAAAGGTATGCCCCAAAACAAAAACTCCATCAAAAGATATCAGTGTCATGTGATTATCTTAATAGACTTTGCTAAAAACGCTAATAGTCGCACGACCTATACGATGCGTTTTGTACGTGTTGACGCTTGACATATCATGTCAGGTCTCTCGAGTCGCATGACTTATTCGTAGCCGTTTGGATAGAGCCTTATATTTCGATATTTGGCAAATAGACAAATTTATATTAAAATAAATTCGTTGCCAAATATTATTTCCTATTTATTATTTATTAAATAGCACAAAGTTAACCATTACACAATATATTCGGTCACAATTTAAACATTAATCTTTCCAGTTGAGACCGCCGAAAATATTATCAAATGAATTGATTTTAAATTCGAATTGATTGGGAAATGTGGTTTACATTTCAGTGGGATATGTGGTGAAAGTTTCAAGTAATTTGAGGATTTAAAATTTAATACAACATACTCTACAAAATGGGCCCCAGGGAATCACTTAGAGAAAGAATTATGGAGATAAATACTGTAGGTATTAGCGGTCTACTCACAAAAATAATTATTATTACAAGATATTCATAATTTAACCTTAAGAAATAAAGATGATCTTACCGTGCCCGGTAATAAGCCTCGGGAAAAAAACAGGTCGTTATATAGCACATCTGTGCTGTAAGTTACATCTAAAGATATAAATATGACATGTCCATTAACAGATTCAAAAATTTAAAAAGCATTTTATCTTTTAGGTATTTGTTATCTTGACCTATGTGAGAATGATCACTAAAAAAACTCACGAGTTTCTTGTGCCTTCTTAATTTAATTTTTAAGACGTTTCAATACGATCTCATGCAAATTGTATGATTCTACATGAATACAGAATTTTGACTTTGACGTTGATCTAAAAACGAATGTATTAGGAAACGGATTTAATCAATACTCTACTGAAAATTCGTCGCATTGAACCGGGGCTTAACCAGCATGTCATCAACTTTGTAATTTAATTAAAACGCTAGTAAAATTGAGATTGTTTTTTAATCGTCTCGAAAGGAGTGAAGATTTCGGTTTCATTTATTTCATTCATTTGCATATGGCAGTACACAGGCATAAAAGCACAATAGGCATAAAAGTTCACATTATGAGCCTTGCTGGGCATAGCAACTGCGTGGTGAAAAAGCCACTAATTTGGTAGGTAGGTACCAGATAATACAGGACGTGCGTGGGGTCTCGAAGTCTGTGTACTCTTGAGATCTCGGGGCGTATATCAACGAGGCTTCTTCGGTCTCAAGAAACCTTGTTGAGACGGCTAGGCGGCTGGTGGCTTGTTCGCTCAGATAATCAGTTGACTAAACGGGAATGTTGCCAGCTTTCTAGGGGCCGATGCCTCGTAGGCCCTCGAAGACATTTCCTATTTATAGATATTTAGGTTTTTAGTTTAAATTATGTCTTTGTATGTCTGTTTATTTTAAGCCCCATTTACTGTACAGATATAAATACTAACTATTACAAAAATACCTGTTTGAATTTTTTTGAATAATATATAATAATAATTTATTAACTTTTTAAGCGTATTTTTGTTGTGTTGGTGCAAGTCGTGCCTTATGTTGGTCTTCGAGCAACTTAAGTTCATGCTATTAAAGTTGGTGTAGTGCCTGGGACACGTATTAGATGAAGTAGGGTTGTCCAGTAATTAAATAACAAAAAAAATAAATAAATACTGCAGGACATTTCACACATCGCCATCTAGCCCCAAGCTAAGTAACTAGACTTGAGTTATGGGTGCTATACAACGGATATACTACTTATATACTTTTCTCTTGTAAATATATATTTATACATACATAGGAACAACCAGACCACAGACAAATATTTAAGCATAAATACTTGTCTGAGGCGTGAATCGTACCCGCAACTCTGTGTTTGGCAGATCGGCACGGTGACCATTGTGCCAACTGGGTCGTCAACTATCAGTAGTCGACCATGTACAGAGTAAGTACCAACTAAGTGTTTCTTCACTATGTTTATCTTAGAACAATATTAAAAGCGCACATAAATCGTAAGAAAAATCCATTCGTGCACGGCCGGGGTTTGAACCTGAATTAATATCGAAGCATCTATCACTAGGCCAACACCCCTCTAAATCACAAACTTTAGTACAATATTTTTGTATCGCTTCGATTCTGTATTTTTAGATTTAATGATAAAGGACAACAAACCACTCCAGGTAAATAAAAGTCGTAGTAATATACATAAAAAATATAGATTTCGGTAAGTTTGTACGTCATTAGAGAAGATTACGTTCTTTCAAAGCATAAGATTATCATTGGAATAAGCTTACGACAAAGTAAAACATAAAGAAACGAATAGAAAAATATAAAGAAATGTTATTTTGTGTATGTAAGTGTTTCTCTATGAACCTTATGTAATATATACAGGGTTTTTGTTAATTAACTGATAAAGCAGTTGAGGCCCAAACAACTTTAACTCCTGTATTTACAAACAGTACATAAGTTGCTCTTGGATAAGTGAACGCACTGCGCTAAATGCGGCCCTATGATTAGTAAATTTCGAGCTGTTCTCTTACTATTTTTGGCTCTATGCGTTCGCGCGTGCCATGCAATCTCATAGGGTTGATTGTAAACAGGGTTCAAAATACGAATTTAGGAAATACGAACTTAAAAAAAAACTTCGAACAATTAATAAAAAGTAATAAAAATCTTTTTCATCACTCATACTCCGAAAGTAGGTGTAAAGGTGCCTGAAGAGCGTGTAGAAAGAAAAACTTTCAGCCCTAGGGAGAATCGCTTTCACTGACAGCTGTCATGTCAAATTATGGCTTCGCACGACGTGTGCAATTTGCTTGTAGCCAGTATCATTACGCATTAGGAACTTCAAAAACCGAACCTCCTTGCTTTGCAAAACACTACATAATGTATAACCTCTTTGGTCTCAACCTTGTAAGAGGATCGGGTAGTATGGAGTCTCTCATTCACTCCCGTTATTAGGAAGAATTTGATGTATTATTCGTAATGAAAAGCACAGTGTTTACCTCGGGTAAAAGACTCATTATGGCCCTCAACTATTAGCGCCCTCGCTACGCTCCGTCTCGAGACTCTTGTTACTACTCTACATTGTTACCCTAATTGACTTTCACACCTAGGGTAACAATGTACTATTGTTACTGACATCTCTAGTACAACAAATTTTCTGGTAAACTTAATCGTATACGGGCTGTGTTTCCGCAACTACAGCTCTTTAGTCGGGTTCTTTTTGCGTGACAATGGAGTAGACTATGTCCGACACCTATATCACCCTCTCAGCTTAGTCCACCATGTTCAGAAAAAATAACTTGTCAATACGATTCAGACATCATTGCTTCATCGTAAGAGCAATGTCAATCAGCGCACATAAATTGGTGCAGCTTTCTTGACTATAATTATCAATAACCCTGTATAAGTATTCTATCCGTTGTCCGAACAACACAGTTCTAGTTACTTAGCTTGGTTACCTTTGAATATTTGTTTCTTAATTGGGTATTACTGATCCTTTGATCAAACTTGCTATTATTTTTGGAAAATAACAGCTTAAGAGGAAAGTGTACCGGCGCTTTCTCCATACAAACGTAGTGGACTGGATAATGACACTAGAATAAATATTTTTGTTGGATATAACTTATGACTGCCATGACCATGCCCCTATGTTTCTTTTTATTCTTAATTTGTATGATAATTAGAAGATGAAAAAACCAAGACATAGGGACATAGTCATGGCAGTTATAGGTTTTATGCAACAAAAATATTTGTGCTAGTGTCATTATCCAGGGAGGAAATACTCGACTACGTTTGTATGGAGAGAGCGCCGGTACCCTTTCACCTTAAAAACGTGTCCTTAACTACTTGATATAAATTTGAGCCAATTAAGCTGTCCACATATTTTGACGTGATAACGTCTTGTAAATCGATGAACACGTGCACTCACAAAAAAGTATGACGTCATGTTACGTTACCGTTATTGACAAGGTACCCATAGCAACGTATTAAAGTATGCAAAATTGTAATGTCAACGATTCAAAAGAATTATTATGACGTTATCACGTAAAAATATTTACTTGTTTACTTTAAAAAAACTTTACGTGACGATATATTTACACCTAGTTTATTTATTTAACAAAATAAACTATGAAATCTTTCATCTTTATAATATTAGTGTAAATAAAATATTTACATTGAATTCTGGGAGAATATTAGTTCATTTTATCTAGTCGAAAATAATAATAATGTGGGTAAAACCGCGAGCGGAGCTAGTAAAGATTATCATAATCTTTCGCTACGAAAATTCGTAGAGTTTCAGCTACGAGTCTTTTGCTACGACCACAGAGATAAAATATTTAGACCCCGCATTTCACATTTATAATATAAGTAGGATTAAGTGGATCGAGCTGTGATAGCTTAATGGTAGATACCTCGACTTTCATTCAGAAGGTCGTAGGTTCTAATCCCGGCCAATATTTCACGAAAAAAAATCTGATTTAATAAACATTACATTTACGGTAAAAAAGTAATGACACCCGCGACTTAGTTGGCTCAAGTCCTTTTATCTCGATTTGGTCGACTGAGCTGGGCGCAACTAAAAGGTCTAGTTGCTTATAGCCCATGTACAAGTACAAGTACACGGTCATACTACTACATGCGCCATAACCGAATAAAAATGTACCCGATAAAAAAAAGAATCGAAATCGTCCACGCGTGTTCGAGTAATCGGAGAACATAGATAAAAAAACAGATCGAGACGAATTAAGAACCTCCTTTTTTGAAGTCGGTTAAAAATGAACCTATGTGTGAATGAGCCCTAACATTGTAATTTGAACGCTCAGCCCGGCCCGACCCGGCCAAGCCCCGCTCGGGCCGGCTCATAGACGCCCTAGTGTACCATAACTCATCTCTAATGATCTAAAAGTTATTTGTAAAATAATCACGTCAATTAAAACACAATTGGGCGGCAACCCGATATTATCCTTTCGACCGCCTATATAACTGTTTTGTAACCAGTTACAAATAAATAAATAATAAAAAACTTGAGACGTGTCAAGGGACACCCGGATGGAACGAAGTTCCTTTCGATTGATTAGTGAAGAAATTGTAATATTTTTTTTTTAAAGTTTTTATATTTTTTATTATTAACAAATATAATATCAATATCAATATCTCAATTTTAGTAAACTGTCAACTCGCAACGCGCGATAAGGCTAAGGAAAAGGATAACGCGCGCTACGTTACAATATTTTAGGACATTCTACACATCGCCATCTAGCCCCAAGCTAAGTAACTAGACTTGTGTTATGGGTGCTAGACAATGAATAGAATACTTATATACTTCTCTATTTGTAGTTGCTTGGCTTGGGGCTAGGTGGCGCAGTGAACAATCCTTTGCAATATTATTTTTTTAATAATTGATTGTTCTCTTAACAAGATCACGAAATCGGGATCGGTCCCGAGGGAACGATGTCCGGGATCTCAGAGAATCCCGAATTCCGGAGTTTCTTGTTTACTCCCCGTTTAGACCTTTTAATTAATTAATTTTAGATCCTTGTTTCGATTTAACCTTTTATCTGTTCGCGGTTTGCCTAGAAATTTTGCTAATACTATAATATTTACGGAACAATTCTTATAGCGTCATTTAGCTCAAGCTAAGCTTCTAGGCTTGTGTTATGGTGGCCTGACAACGGATAAAAAACGTATATATTTCTTTTCTAAATAGGCCTACCTATATTCTATCCTATGACGACCCAGTTGGCACAATGGTCACCATGCCGGACTGCCAAACACAGGGTTGCGGGTTCGGTTCCCGCCTTAGACAAATATTTATGCTTAGATATTTGTCTGTGGTCTGGTTGTTTCTATGTATTATAAGTATATATTTACAAAAGAAAAGTATTTATGTAGTATATCCGTAGTCTAGCACCCATAACACAAGTTTAGTTACTTAACTTGGGGCTAGATGGCGATGTGTGGAATGTCCTGCAATATTTATTTATACTTGTAGGTACACACCTTCGGTACACACAGAAGAAACCAAATTAAATATCTGTACCTACATAATCTTTTTTTGAAAATTTTGTTTGCGACGTCTTTATTTTGTTCATGTAATTGCAGTAACTATATTAATTTGAAAGATATAAATAACTAGATGTACTCTGCCACGCTTCGCTGTGGCACATGCATGCGAAGCGTGGCAGAGTACATCTAGATGATGCAAAAATGATGCAAAAATTAGATAAAAACAATCCTTGATGCGGATTATATATCATGCTATAATTTCAGTTCGATCGGTGCAGAACTTTTTGAGTTTTTGAAACGTACACAAACCAACATATCATTTTTATATAATATATGGATTTTTAATTTTTTTTTCAGTTAAGTGGGAGATCATTTATTTATTTTGTAAAAATATGCTAAATAAACATCAAAAATATTTAAAAGTGCCCACCATAAATGTAATAAATTTCTTCACACGATAAAAACAATAACCACCATACATCGTGACATTGCAAAATAAACGTTAAGTCATTTGAAACAGATTTTACTTCGGTTTGACAAATGGAGCGGAGAAAATGTGACGGGATTTATTTATGATTGTAGTTTTGAAAGAGGTTACGTGCGCGAGACATGTTGTGGGTTAAGTTCTCCGTCCATTATACCGAGGCCAGAGACTTTTTATCTACTAGATAGTTATACAGTGTGTATAAAAAACTGGCCAAATGCGAGTCGAACTTGCGCACGAAGGGTTCCATACATTATATTCTGTTTTAGTATTTGTTGTTTTGGCGGCAACAGAAATACATCATTTGTGAAAATTTCAACTGTCTAGCTATCACGGTTCATGAGATACAGCCTGGTGACAGACGAACAGACAGACAGTGGAATCTTAGTAATAGGGTTCCGTTTTTATCCTTTAGGTACAGTCACCCAAAAAGGTAGAGGTACACGTACTTTACCTAAAAAATATATGCTATTGTTTTTTTGGGAAAATACCGTTAGTTTTTAACATTTTCAAAATACACCTTTTTTGTCATAATTTTCAAGTAAAAATACTAATTTGATAATTGGAAATTTTGTTCTAGGTACACGGATTACGAAATTAATGTTAGGTAAGTATATTTCGAATTTAAATAGCGGTCATTTATAAGAACAAACAATAATATAACGTTGCTATGGTTACTCGTCAATAACGTCACAAATGTTTGTAACTGCAGGTGTTCATCAATTTATAAGACGTTATCACGTCAATATATTTGGCCGGCCATAACTTCGAGATCACTTTACCAAGAATAAACTTTAAAACTAAAACAAAACTATCCAAACAGATTTCCAACGTCATATCTGTTCTGGTGCGAAGTTTACGCGAATAATTCAAACTTCTTTAGTGTGAACAAACTGTTATGCAGTTTGGTGGGCTAATTGCATTAGTTAAAAGTTATTTTGTGAATAAACGTACAGAAGGTCAGTTCTCGTAAATGACATTGTTAAAATTACATTTAAATATCATTCCGCTTGCATTTCGATTACTTCTTCTTCTTCTCGTAAAGTGGTGTGGCTCACCTATTGTTAGAGTTTTCAGATCGCCCTAAGGCCTCTAACTTGACCTAACGACTGCTACTAGACGTAGCAACCAGGACCATTCTGAAGCACGGAGGGGCTCACGAAAATACAGTTTGCCACACTACTAATGGCCACCCATCGAAGAGATGACCGCCCCAGGCGTCGCTTAACCCGCACGACGGTAAATGATCAGCGAGATTCGCTTAGCTGTGAGCCTCCTTTCGATTACTAACAATACCCTTTTACCATCAACTTTTTTTCGAAAAGCTAACTTTGAGCTACTTTGAGGTAATTTTTTGCTCTCGAAATGCAATCGGAATGATATTGAAATGTAATTTTAGCAATGTTGAATTGAATTGGCCTTCTTCAAACTGGGACTAGGCCTTTTTAATTGAGTCCTTTTTGAGTAAAAGTGGAGTAGGTTTGCCAACACCTATACCTTACAGCTTAATCGATAGTGTCCAGATGAAAAAACTTATCAGTACCTCTGGAATCAACTACATAAGTTGCAGGTTTCATTACGATGTTTTTCTTCACCGTAAGACCAATGTCAATTAGCATATATAAGGGTTTCCTAAAACACGAATTCGAAATTATGGTTGGGCCAACATTGGCCACAACAAAGGATTTTGGAAAATTACCACCCTACGCAAACAAAGTCACGGACAAAAGCTAGTTTGTATAAGAAACAGAAGAATCATTGACCTCCGCGGGAACCCGGGTAACAAATCTATCGAAACTACTAGAGCTGCGAGTCTGAAACTTCGCATAGGAGTTCCTTTTAGGATGTAGACGAGCACTGACAACGGATTTTTAGAAATTCGACCTCTAAACGAGTTAAAAACGATGAAGTTTGTAGATCGTAGTAACTATTATATTCTGTGTTCGTATAAAATCAATATCACTTTGAAACTGACGCGGGTAACACCGCGGGGTCCAGCTAGTTCACCTATATAGAACAGTCGTATTTCCTTTTCAATCAATAGTAATCATGGTCGAGGTTGTCCAAAAATTCGTTTTTATTACATCCGAAGTTATTTTTATTTTGAAACGTGTGTATATACTTCGTCGTATCCAATGTCGTCGCACTCGTAGGTACGGTCAGCATCATAAACTAATTTCAATAATAAATAAATAAAGATAAATATTTAATTTATTATTTTTTCTGTTTATATTGGTACTATTATAAATACTCTTTCCTGTAGTTTTGTCTATGTATCAAACACAAAATATCTATGTCTATATCTAAGTTCACAAATATTTATGTTATATTTAGATAAGACGGGAATTGAATCTGCAACTTTTTGCGTCGCAGGCGGGTGTTCGCTTGCCGCGCCATAGATGTCGTCGATTAAATTGTCATAATGTTTTATTAATTAGAACAAATTAAGGTTACGGGTTCCAAATACGACCTCGTGGGGGTTTTATGTATAATATATAATATGTATGTATTTACAAAATAAACGCATATGAATGAGGTATGCTATTCGTTGTTTATAGTCCCCATATTACTAGTCTAATTGCTTACTTTGGGTAGCGTTATGTGTATTAAGAAATATAATTATTTATGCATGGTAAGATTATGATTAATATTAATTAATCTTATCAGGTACATCTTAATTAACGTTTAATTATTTATATTTGTATTTTTAGTGATTTAAAAATATATTTAACATTCTCATGGCGCTGACGGTACTTACGTCTTCGCGCCCAATCATTTTAAACAAAGACTGGAATATATTTCGTGGAAATGTCGAGTTCAAATAAAACTAGTAGTTTGCCCCACGTTCGCCCCGAACTGAGACCGATCAGTTTCAATTTTTACCGATTTTAACATTTTACTGCAAACTGTTTTTAGAACCGTAGTGAAATTGACCAGATTTTCTATAGCAGCGTCAATTATAGATTTTCATTTATATTTTAAATTGCAATGTGGCTTGTAATTTTAATTTATTTGTTTTGTAGTTTCGATCTCTTTTAAGCTCTTTGATTGCTTTGCTAGGACATCTCTACGAAACAGTATAGAAAGGGATAAATTAAATTATGTTTATTGGAACAATAATCCAATTATGCAAAAAAGAATTATAAAATCTGCGAGTTAAGTTTCCGTAACTTTTAAAGATTTGTTTTAAAGTACTTTCTTGTCAAAAGTTACATAACATTACACATATATAAGGGAATTGAATAGGTACAGGAGGAATTCTCGCACATCCGCTATGCTATTGCCTTAAATGGACCTTTTGGCAACGTCCGTTAGTGTTAAACTAACCAGAAAAAAGATATAGAACAAACTTTTTTGAGAGGAGTTTATGAATGGGGTTCTGAAAAACTACCCCTGCTGAAAGGTCATTGCCTTGCCTTAGCATGGCGTTAAAGTTTTTTTACCAGAGATTAAAGTGCACTCTTAATTATTAGCACATACTTTAGTTTATGTTAGTTTAATCAAATTAGGATTTATGAAAAAAAATAGAATTTAATCAAATTAAATATTTGAATTTTTTGATTTAATTATGATTTGAAATTTGTTTATTTTTAGTATTTTTGATTATTTATTTTTATTTTATTCTAATGTATGGATTTTACTATCTGAAATAAATAATTTGAATTGAATTTGATACATCAAAGCCTTTTTGTGTTTAATTAGTTACCACATTGTGCCTCTCCACTGGGTAAGGGCCTCTGTCATGTGGCCCAATGCCTAATAATTTCTGGCCACTCCACGTAAAGTGGATTCAGATTGCCGCCATATCATTGGATCTACTTCAACGTTCGCTGTCGCGATAGTGGTTGACTCTATTTGTCCATCTGTGTGACTGAATTAGGCGCACGTGACCACCCCATTTCCTATTTAACGTGATTTTGATTTAGTCGAGCGATCTTATGGCTCACGCTTGCAAAGCCTCGAGTGATACGTAGGTATAAATAAATAAAAAAATAAATATTTTTCATAAATAAATATTTCAGGACATACCACACATCGCCATCTAGCCCCAAACTAAGTAACTAGACTTGTTTTATGGGTGCTAGACAACGGATATACTACTTATATACTTTTCTTTTGTAAATATATACGTATAATACATAGAAACAACCAGACCACAGACAAATATCTAAGTATAAATACTTGCCTGAGGCAGGAATCGAACCCGCAACCCTGTGTTTGGCAGTCCGGCATGGGGACCATTGTGCCAACTGGGTCGTCACATAATAATCATCAAATAATTATTAGACACGGTCAACTAAGCTGATAAGGACACAGTCAAAGAAGTCTAGTCACGGAAAAAACAGCCTGTATCCAGTACAAGTAAGTATTTATGGTTTTAGTTGATGCTACTTTATGGCATATTTTCTAGCAATAAACAAATTAAAGCATAGAAATGCGTTTTGATTCGTTTTAAAATTCGTCGATTAATAATGATAACGGTACATTTATATTAACTAATCAAATAGGTTTTTTATTATAGATTTAGAAGAGCCAAGAGGAAAAGGGATACCCTGTCCTAAATACATAATCAAGTTAAACAGATTAGTTAATTTTCTCAGTCGTTTATAAGTACCTTGAATTTATGATCTTTTGGTAGGTAGAAGGAAAACATTCGTTTAATTATACCGACTGAAGAGGTTTAATCTGTTTAACGTTTTTGTTACTGTGCGTGTGCATTTAAAAATGTTTGTAACTTTTTAACCGACTTTGATAAAGGAGGAGGTTGTAAATTTTTCGCGTACTTACTAGGTATATTATTATTTTTTTTTCGTACAAAATACCCACTGTTAAGAAATAAAATGTTAAGTTTCAAAGTCTTGACTGGATGAATCGAATGGATGAGTCGGGCTCAGAGATCGGGCTAGAAATAGTTATTGTGACATCTGCTAAGAAAGGATGTTGGAAAATTCAAACTCTATACGTTCGAAAGTCACGGATTAAAGCTAGTAAAACAACAAAATCCGTTAGATATTAACTTTTTTACCATCATAATCGTCTTTCAATTTAAGCTGTTTTGTCGATCAGTGCTCTTCTATGATCCATTTTGAAATTGACACTATTTTGAGGATTGCAACTTTGAAACTTTAGACAATTTGACAAATTGACCTTTAGTCTGGGAGCGGGTGGTAGGCCACTTTTAATCAATTTTATACAATTTAAAAATAAAATAATTCGTAGACCATTAATACAGACAGACGAAAAATTATGATGGCGAATGTTATCTATACATTTACCACCATTTACTTGATTTTTGACGATTAACGTAATTGTGTCAATCATAATCGATCAAAAAAACCTTTACGTTTATAGGTATGGGTATAATTCGACTACTACCGAACCTACAAGGTTGGCTGTGGTCTAGATGTTTATGTTTGTATATTGAGTATATTTTTACAAAATAAAAGTATATTTATTTATGTATTCTTACCGTTGTCTGGCCACTATAACACAAGCCTAGTTGCTTAGTTTGGGGCTAGATGGCGCTATGTGAAGTGTCCAACAATATTTTTTTATTGTGATCTACATTGCAATAACAGCTTTTTCGAAACATTCGTAATCACTGAACCAAAGGAAGGATCTTGACTCTAATCAATATCTACTTGTTGCTCGATGCCACTCTACTCTCTCTCGAGAGCGTCCTCAAGTTTTCGCGGAAAAAAGAATCTAAATCAACGGTTTCTCCACACTACTTCAATTTTACAACATTCGGCTTCAAAAGAAAAGTTTCGATTCAATAGAATAAAGGGAATGAACCAATGAGGCCTCAGAAAATGTAGGGACAATGAATTATTGGTTGGAACCGCTGAAAGTTGACTGAAAACTTTTTTATTGTTGAGTCACAATACATTGGTGCTTTGAAATTTTATATAACGTTATACAATGTGTTTCAACGAAGGGTTTCTAATACAAAATGGGGTTGTTCTAGACGTCTCATGGAAAAAATTTTGTACGTCTTTTGGGAATACGTTTTTTTAATTTGTGGTTTTTTAACCTATAATCAAGCTGTATTCGGCAATAAAGACCGTTAATATATATAACAGTAGTCAAACTCAATTAACAAATAATACCAAAAGGTCAATAACCTCTAACTCAAACAGCTGACTTTTCAGTAAACATTAACTATAAGTTTTCGGAAAATTGTTCGAATTTTCTAAAGCCTAGACGTCTAGAACAACAAGGGATGTATATTGTAGGCACAACAACATTATAAACACAGTGTCCGTCCAAGCCAATATTATTAAGTACTAGTCGAACATATTAATTAATAGCATCAGCTACATCATTAAATACACCATAGAACCGCAAACTGCGTGAGGTATGCTGCGGTCGAATGGCCAGCAGCCAAGGTGCAAGCTTGTGCTAAACTTGACACATTGCATATTGTACGTTAACCATTGCGCGCTCAGTGGTGCCACTTACGGCACACGTTGCGGCTATAGTCGATGATGTATGCAAATTACAGGCAAATGGTCGGACGATCACTCTTGGTTAATTAGATTGAAGTTTGAGTTGGGGATTGTTTGGAAACTGTATACGTTATTGAAGCAAAGTTGAAAAGTAAAGGAGATTTAGTAGTTATATTTTAATTTGTTTAATTTTACTACTTTAATATGATGTTGTAATTTTATTAAGAACTAATCTAAACTAAGTAAGGAGCCTATTTGGCGGCGACACTGTCACTGTTATATAGGTACATAATTTTGTTTTAGTACATGTCAGTTTTTTATGTTTTGTCCTTACAAAATGATGATATCGTCCTAATGAATTGAATAGTCTTGATATAAAAGCACCCTAGTACTAAATTGACATGAACGCTAAATTTCGTAATTCAAAATACTCTAATAGCAAAACATCTAGATAAAAATTTACCATAGTTACAAATGGACTTTGAATGATTTTATTGCAACACGTCTGGATCTAAAAATGCCATATTTTCTAACCTCTCCTAATTTCTAAACTCCATAAAAAATATAAGAATGAAAAGTATCCTATGTCCGTTTCCATGCTACGATCTACATCTGTGTATTTTTGTCTTCAAAATCGGTCGTGCTATTTGACCAGGAAGAATGTTTGGATTTTTATTTAGGTAAAGTCACAGGTAAATATTGAATTGTTAACTCATTAATTGAAACATTCATATCAAAAAGATTCTAAAGCGTGACGTTTTGTAAAAATATTCAAATATTTTGATATTTCACACCAAATAAATGAGATAATGGCAGAACGCCAGGTTTCGTGGCGACTGACTGTGTATTTGCAACGCACGCTGCAGCCACATTTCGATATTCTAAACAAAAATATAGAGGTAAGGACTCTTTGTTACTAACGCCGCGCGTAAAGACCAGTTATATGTCAACCAGAGGCAATTACGTCTTTGCGAAATAAACTTGACCACACGAAAGTAATTGACTCATAATCACTCGGGTGTTTTCATACAATATGTACAATATGCATATTGTATGAAAACACGTCATAACATTGTGTCACAATAAAGGAATGCGAAGTTCGGAGATAACCACTCTATTACGCGTCGGCAAGTCTTAATAATTCCAAATATCAAATAATATCTATTTTGGTGTCAATTTAATATCTATAAATAGGTAACAAGCGGATATCCTCCGCCTACAGACGAGCGAAATAAGAATAAGAAATAATTTAACAAGCACAATAAAAATATAGGTACAAATAAATTAAGTAAGTGGGATTTGATACGGAGGCGTGACACGTGTAAGGTACTAAATATTTAGAAATTAGAAGCAATTATTGCTATATATGGAATTGTTTTCCTCTTTGGGCTTTGATCATGAGAAAATTGTTTTTCGAAAAAATACCGTGTTTCCTGTTGATTTTTTGCTAAATTCAAGTGTTAAATTGTGAAGGATACTCATGACTACTTATACAGCGTTTTATCAAATAGTCCATATGCGCCGTCGTGGTTGGTAGCATGTTCCAGGTATTAAGGCAGTACTTATTTGCATTACTACCTACATAACAGCATAGGTATTATTTGATGAAACGCACTCTAATATTTAAATTTGACAGTATTAAAAGTTTTTTTAAGTACCAAGTTCATACCAAAAAGGGTCCGGACTCTCACAATAAGTTTGTCTAAAGCGCCACCGGTGACGTACCTTCTGATAGGTATTTATTAAACACGCATTTATCCCAATCGGCCTTACATTTCTAGGCTAAATTGTCCGTTTCGGTCCCCGAAGGTGGACTTATTTCTACCGTATCATCCACAAGGATCAATGGCCGTAAGAAGATTTACCAAACATCTGTGTATAATCGTTTTTACGTGATTGAGTACCCATAAAAGATTTTGGTTAAAGATTTCTTGAATACACGCTTTATAAGATTTGTAACCAAGGAGACGCGATAAGCATAAAATTTACGAATTGTTGGATCATTTTTATTATCTATACTAATATTATAAAGCTTGTTTGTTTGTTTGAACGCGCTAATCTCAGGAACTACTGGTTCGAATCAAAAAAATATTTTTTGTTTTGGATAGTCCATAATATATCAAGTAAGGCTACTTTTTAGTTTTGATATTCCCACGGGATCGGCCAGTTCTTTAATTATTAAAATAATTTAAAATTCAGTCGACAACAGATCTGTTTTGCTAATGCTATACGCTTGGCTTGATTGACACTGTATGCGTTTTGTTTTGCTTTACCTTCTCAGATGGTCTTATTTTGCTAACCCTATACGCCTGGCTTAATTGACACTGGATGCGTCTTGTGATGTTGGTCAAGCAATTAGTTCAACCTATGTAATTCAATTTAATTAGGTACGAGTTGGTACGTAGGTAAACAAAACCTATGTATAGCTCCCTGAATAAAGCATCGGAATTTTTGGTTTGATTTGTATTAAATGTACTCGTAATATCGTAAAAGGAAATTTAAAAAAATGTCGTTGAATTTTGTTAAAACTAAGCTTTGTCTATATATTTTTATACATTGTTTCAAAATTGCGCTTCTAAAATGTCCACTAGTAAATCTAGGTTTAGTAAAATCGAGATGTTTCAATTTTGCTACAAACGACCCTAAGCTTTCGATAAATCCTTATATTTTCTACGTAAGTTAAAAGTATTGACTATACTCCGCATTGGAAATAAAATGTTCCTTTAAAAATGGGATTCTCAGCAGGCAATCTGAACACCTATCTTATTGAAATTCCATCTAGGTGTTTGCACTTACGTGACACTGTATTTTTCTGTTACTGACACTTTATAAAATGTACATACATCTCTTAGGTTAAAAATGATTTGTATGCATTAAACAGTTTCTTTAGATATTATTGACAACTGCTGCTAAACTAACTGTTATACTGTTAAATATTAATGTTAATAAGCCGCACCGTTTTGATAAAAAAAAATACCAAGTTTAATATATTTTTAATAAAGAATGAGATTAATTTTTGGTAAAATTACTTGTAAGTGAGTCAGAAACGAAGTAATAAATTAAGCAAAGGCACTGAGTAGGTATAAAATATTAAAACAATAGACGTTTCAGATTTTGCATTTCAAACTCTTTTAGTTTAAAACAAGGTACGATTTCAAATGTACCATTTCCATTGAATAAATCACCTTTCGACGAATCCGATCGTCCTCGCCGATACGAATTAATCGGATTAAATTCAGTGCAATCATAACAATCAATTCAAACAACGTGATTTAATAATAAAATACACTGGATTGCAAGTCAAACTGTTTGTTGACACCTAAATGTTTTTACTCATTGATTTAAATATTTTAACTATATGAAATGAACTTGCTTTTTCCCGCGAATTTGTCCTCTTAGGGTTTGAATTATCCAAAATCCTTTCATAAGAGCCTAGTATATAACAACTATATATATGCTTAATTTTAGCTCGATCCGCCAATGGTATGAGCTGTGCGTTGATTTATCAGCCACTTAAGACTTTGAAATTATATAGATCTATAAATATAATTTCAAAGTCTTAAGTGGCTGATAAATCAACGCACAGCTCAAACCATTGGCGGATCGAGCTAAAATTAAGCATATATATAGTTGTTATATACTTTCTTTCTTTGTTTTTCTTTAATAAATAATATTTATTAAAGAAAAACTTACCCAGATCTATAAATATAATTTCAAAAGCCTGATTACAGAAAATACATTGTCGAAATAAGTCGAAATATTCTGGAAGCATATTATTATCTATTGTGCTGTGGAGACGTATACATAATATATAACAAATACAAATATAATATATTTGTATTTGTTATATAGTACAGAGTAAATAATAAAATATATTTATAAACCACAGCTAATCTGGTTCTCATATATTTGTGGAAAAGCTTAAACGATACGTCTCCACAGCATAGTAGATAATAATATGCTTCCAGAATATTTCGACTTATTTCGACATTGTATTTTCTGTAATCAGGCTTATTTCTAAATATATCCTGTACATTTCCACTTGTTTACCATTCCTGGCCTGTATAGGAACGGCAATTATGAAAATCCCACGCTCGTAGAACTTACCTACGCTTTATAATTTTCCGTTGTAAAAACAATATCTTTATCCAAAAAAATCTGGTAAATTAGCAAAAAAGAATCGAATTTTCGTCTGACTGAGTCAACCAACCAATCAGAAGTTGCCGCTCGAATTTCAATTTACAAATGTCCCTGGATGGGTCGCTATTCCTTCGAAAGGTGTCGCTATCGTCAAATGCTCAATGGAAGCTATCGAACTGTATTTTTATGGCTTCTACTTAATGAGCTGTTGTACCTAATTCCAAACAGTATCTTCAAAAAGTTCGGCCCAGTTTAACAGCCCGTAAAAATACGAAAAACCCTCTCGCATACGCGGACTACGTTAAAAATTTAAAATCAAAATAAAAAACTATTATCTTTCTATTTTCCATCAGTTGGTCACGGTTGGTGTGACGTCACAACGATTGCCGTTTGCCATCATTGTACGCTTTGTCAAATACGTCGTGAATAATTCAAACTTTTCATATGGAGTTTTAACCACAAAAGCTCTGTCCTCTGCGATCTATTGTCATGCCAGTTTCACGCCAATTTCGATATGTCAATCATTTATAACGATATATAATGATACGAGTATTTATCGGGCTATATACTATTATTTATGACTTTTCGCTAATGAAGCCAAATGAAATAAAATTATTGGATTCGCGACAAAGTAGTTAGCAGATACAAATATTAATTCCGCAAACATTAAACTATATGTTTAATATTATTCATATCCTCCGGTTCCGAGTAAGCTTTTTCCCAAGACCCCCAAGAGTTGGCTTTGGTCCAATACCTAAGGGCGTCTTCACACAGCCTTGCCGCTATAACGCGCCGTAATATAAAATATAACTAATAAAACGCTTTCAACATACCTACGATATTTAAACACCTGGCGGCTTTAATCATCTAAACGCGTAAAACTACGCATAAACTCAAATTAAATGTCACGTTAATTTAATACATTTTAAATTCTGACGAAGTTTTGTTATAATAGTAGAATTAAGCGTATGATTGATTATGTAGGCGTTACAACGGGCTTTCATCTCCACAGAACGTGTGGAGATGTGTTACATAACATCTATACGTAGGTACTTGTAAGTACGTCATTGGTGTTCCGGTGAAGACGAAGCGGAGGCGGCCTCCGACCTCAACATTTGCTATTATCGTAAATTCAACGTTTCCTATACCAAACTGCGCGCGTTCGCGTTGCGACTTGAAAGGTGATTTTCTGTAGGATTTAAATCTAAAATCAAAGATAGCTTTCCTTGGTATTTATACTTTTTCTGAGGTCTAAGTAGTTTAGCTTTAAGAATATTTTGACTAAAAATTGAATAAAATGACATTAGTATGATTGGTGAGAAAATGGCAAAGACCTAAAAGGCACTCATTAATCTCTTTAGGAAATTATTTTTAAACTTAAAATACAAAGGCTTGACTGACTGATTTATCAACGTACAACTAAAACCATTTGAAATATCGGTCTAAAATTTGGCTTTCAAATAGCTGTTACAACGTAGGGATCCGCTAAAATTTTTAAAATTTTTTGGAAAATTTAAACCCTTCGCGAACGAAGTCGCGGACAAAAGTTT
Source organism: Idaea straminata (assembly GCA_951213275.1). Lineage (NCBI taxonomy): Eukaryota > Metazoa > Arthropoda > Insecta > Lepidoptera > Geometridae > Idaea > Idaea straminata. The sequence goes on along the minus strand of OX577845.1, from coordinate 17,453,764 downwards.
TGTTATAAATGTCTAGAAATTTTTAAAACGAAGTTATTGCCTTTAACTTTTTAAATATTTAATAAACCAAGAGCTGACCCACGCGATCAAAATAAACTCTGGGTTGTGCAAGTTACCTTTCTCAGGCTTCGTTCACAAGTTAACGCGTTTAATTTTTCTAATAAATCAGTAATATACTGGCTGTCTCTCGATACGGTTGTGTTTGTTTCGTCAAATAAGTTCTTAATTGGGTTATTTTTAGTAACAATGTCTACTTTCGGTGAACGAGCAAAATTCTATGAAGCGTCAATGTTAAAAGGTGAAAGCTTCGAAGATTGGGCTGCCCGCTTACGGACACTTGCATCTTTTTGCGATTTCGGCAGCATGGAACTAGACACCCTACTGCGGGACCGTTTCGTGCTGGGATTGATAGCAGGACCGGAGCGCGATCTTCTGTTAAAGGGCGATACTCAGATGTTAACTTTCGCTCAAGCTCTCGAAACCGCTCAGCAGGCTTCGTGGGCAAAGGAAGCGCGTGCTTTGGAGGGGCCACGTGGACCGCGCTTGGGCTATCCGTGCAACACACCACGAGGTCGTAACGTGCGTGACATCGCATCTAGTTCAGGAGGCGGCGGCAACGCAGCAGGCGTCGTCGTCGACGACGTTCAGTGCTCAGTATGTGGTCAGAAAACCCACAAAGCGGATATGTGTAGATATAGATTTTTCAAGTGAAAAACTAACTACTTTTATACTAAAATTGTATTTTAAGTTGCTTACGTACTCGATCAAACGTACCACGATGCTTTAAAACTGGAATCGGCCCATACGCGAGCCTCTATATATCACTATTTACCAATTATTATTTTGTGTAAAAATAGACGGCGCTGTAAAGACATCGATACAGTTTTTAAGCCTTGAGATAGATATATCTCGCGGTTCACGTATTGGCCGATTCTAATCTTGAAGTTTTGTAGTATTTTAAATACAGTATGTTTGATCGAATGTGTAGAAACTCGCGGTGTTGTTATTGTATTTTTTTCTTTTATGTGTGTATGTAATTACGTGTAAATGTATTTTTGTAACAGTCTAATTGTCAATTAAACTAGTTGTATCTAAATATGGTTATTGTATTTATTTCGTATTTTAGAAATCATCTCTGCCAGAAATGTCTTGACAATCTACTTTGTGATCATTTCCAATATTCCTTTATTCTAAACTGAGATTCTGAAGTTAAATAGGAAAACAGAAGTTCACAAAGATAGCTTTAATTTAGTTTGTTCGAATAAATATTAACAAAGCAACATTATTTTAATTTTAATGAGAGGATACTGAACGATATTGATTGACATGTTTTTAGTCTGATAGCAACACAATTTATTTAACACAAATTTAAACAAGGGATGGAAATATGATCAATTTTATATAAAATAGTATTATACAATGCCTTTTGACGAGGTTATATGAAAGGGGGTTCTGACGTCTATGCGAACATTCTACGACTTTTTGCGTAGGTATTTGATATTCTTGGGAACTTGACATTTTGCAAATTAGACATTCTGCGCCAAACTGTTTTAGAACAACGACTTCTGAAAATTCGAACTTATGAAATGATTAGATTATTTTTGGGTTAGTTGTCGACACATCTATGGTCGATGCCCCCAATTTTAATTTATTTTTTTTGGTTCCGTACCCAAAGTTTAAAAACGACACCCTATTACTAAGACTTCGCTGTCCGTCCGTCCGTCCGTTTGTCTATCTGTCACCAGGCTGCATCTCATGAAACATGATAGCTAGAGAGTTGAAATTTTCACAGATGATGTATTTCTGTTGCCGCCATAACAACAAATATACAAAAAACAGAAAAAAGTAAATATTTAGTTGAGTATGTTTTAAATAATTTATTGAGGCTAACCCCCGAATACTGAAAGGCTACTTAACTTTAAGTGGCGTTTAAATTGACGTTAAGTGTATGCTTTCTATTGAAGCTTACACTTAAATTTCAATTTAAACGCCACTTAAGATTAAGTAGCCTTTCAGTATTCGGGCGTAAGTTTACTATTTTTTTTTTGTTATTTATACTTCCAAAAGGGCAGGCAAAAGACTTTTAACCTATACAGCTTCGTCTGACTAACAATATTTTTTAGGGATTATTGCATTTGTTTCTGCGTCGTCGGTTAAAAACAAAATATAATAGTAGTGTTGGTACGGAACCCTATGTGCGCGAGTCCGTCACGCACTTGTTTTGGTATTTTGCACTTAGTAGGTACGGGAAACGACAAAACTGTTTCCTAACCAAATTATCATAATGTATCATGCATGATGTGTGATGCAGTTATAAACTAGAATAATGGATTTTTACCTAAAAATTTGCTGTTTTTTGGAGTAAGATGGTTATTTGAGGGTTGTTTTTAGCTTACACTACTATAAAAATTATGAATAGTTTTTATTTTCGAAAAAAATCTCAATTTTATCCAAAAATAACCTCAAAAACCTCTTTCGTGGAAACACATTGTAGTTATAATATATGTAAGTATAAATTTGACTTTCGGCTCAGTTGGCCAGGATCTATAATTTTCTACCCTCGATAGCAGTTTTAAATTATTCGTTTTATTTAATTTATTTATTAGGCCAAGACTCAAACGTCGTAAGTTTGGATTGAAATAAATGTACGGTCGGCTGCATAGTTGCAGACCCACAGTAGAGCTCCAAAACGGCTGTTATTAGAATGTTTTCAACACGAGCAAGATTCTAGGCAGCTGCTTTAGTTGAAGTTTAAATTCTTAACTCATCAATTTATTAAACATTTTTTTTAGAATAAAAACATTCCAATAATAGTAATTTTCGAACTCTACCGGGGGCTGCAATTATGCAGCCGTCTCTACATTCCGATCCCGGTCAACGGTCAGTTTACTCCTAGCATTATTTATTATCTCCCAGTTTGGGATAAAGATTAAATATAGCCATGACTGTAACAAAGTCTTAAGGCAAAGCAGACTACTGACTTTTTGATCGGCAAACAAAAAAGTGGTCAAGTGTGAGTTGGTATCGCCCACCAAGGATTCCGTACCTACACATACAAGTATATTAATAAGAAAATTCTAAGGACACCTTATTTCACAATTCTAAGGATGGAGCCTATATTTTTTTGGGGTAAAATTTGTAGCATACCTACCTACCTACTTCCTGTTTATCTACAGAAACGTGTAATTTGATAAAAAGAAAGATCTCACAGATAATACTTGTAAATTTTCACGAAAATATAATTGCTACAATCGATATAAGTTTACGTATTTTCTTGATTAGGTCCCTACATTTAATCATTTTCTTGTGGATTTATAAATAAAATTAGGTCATGTGATCATTACAACTTTTGTTATTATATATTCTTTTTTATATACCGATCTACACAACTTTGCTAGAATCATACTATGTAAGCAACAGTATGCAGATTTTATCCCTTTATAGAGAATTAATTATGATTAAATTATACACACTCCTTTTATTATTGTGACCATTTTTTATTTTTCTTCTATTTTTAGTATTAGTATTTATTACTGTTAGTGTACCTAACAAAAATAATAAAATATCACACTTATTCTAATTTTGATTTGAGTTAGGTTTAGGTATTATAAATGGTTTTGATTTAATTTATTTTGAGTTTTAATGTATTTTTATTGGTATTAATATTTAATACAATGTTTTTTTATACCCTATTTTGATTGTTTAAAAACCTGTTTAGTTGCAAATTTAATAAGTTGAGAATCTAGAATCTAACCCCTGAGTAGAAAAGTTTATGGTCTGCGTACGTCCTTAAGTCCTAGTGCGACTCCGGCATGCAGCCAGGGTATTTATTACCGCCTTTGACTCTACTAGATGAATGTTGCCATCAATCTTAGCTCGAAATCGGGACGGAATAGTTTTCCCGTCATGCTTCATAGAGATTGCTGTACTAATTCAAAACTGGTAAAATTAACTTTGAAGTAATATTTTAAAGTTTGAAATGTAAATCAGTTAGAAGTTATAATAAAATACTGCTTATGTAAATACTTAGTTCTAGTTTTGTTTTATAAATTCACAATTTAGAAGTGTTGACTTAGAAACTTGCCTTTTATAATCGTAACAGGGTAAAACTTAAAAGGAAAGGGTTCCGGCGCTCTCTCCATAAAAACGTAGTCGACTGTTTACTCCCTGGATAATGACACTAGATCAAAAACATTTGTTGCATAAAACCTATAACGGCCATGACTATGCCTCTATGTCTTGATTTTTTCATTTTTAAATTATCATAGAAATTCAGATTAAAAAACACTGGTTATAGTAGTATTGGCTCTAGTGTCATTATCCAGGGAGAAAAAATAGTGCACTACGTTTGTATGGAGAGAGCATCGGTACCCTTTCCTCCTAATATCTTCTTCTTCTGTAGGTACGTGTGTGTGTCACCGAACTCCTCCTAAACGGCTAAACCGATTTGAATGATTTTTTTGTATGCGTTTGGGTGACTCCCTGGATGGTTGAGATTTATAAATCAGCAGATGGCGCTGCAGTCGTTATCTAGGTAATTTATCTATACTGTACAACAACGTTTGCCGGGAAAACTAGCTTTGATTAAAAATTTTAAGTCGATACTTAATGGAAATAACCGAAACACCACAACTCGAGTTAGAGAGCCTTGTTGTCATCATTTGTTTATTTTTATTGTCTTTTGTTTATTTTTTCGATCGTCCATTTGTTTTTCTGTTTTTTTTTGGACTACGGCACTTAACACGGGAAAATACATTATTTTAGTTTACTAAATAATGAATAATAGTTACATGGTTAAAAATAATTATCTTGGTCTTTCTCTTACAGTACATCTATTACCAATACAATTTGATATATATTATTATAACTTTGGTTCGATTGATGGAACTGAGGATAGTTCGATTTGCCCGTACTTCATTTGATACTACTCCTCGATCGGACCACGACCAATAAACGGTCAATTCTGTGATATTTTAATAGGTACTAACTATATTTATGTTCATACTGGACACGTGCTTTGCCGAGTGAACCCGCGCGAAACACTTTTTATTTATAAATCAAAGGGAAAAGTTTCATTGTATGTGCGTGCGTCTTTGAATTATTACAGGATCATTGATCATTAACTGGCAAATATTTATGTTTTAAACACATTGGTTTGTAAACTGTTGGGGTAAATTTTGACTTAATAAGTAATAAATTAAAATTGGCATTGGATTTGAATGATTTCTCTCATTTTATTAAATATTTTTTTATTATGTGCCAATGTTTTATACCTACTAGTAACGAACGTGCAGCGAGTTTACTTGCCTAAGATGCGATATTATGTAATTATCTGTTTTTAAGGTTTTAATGGGTACCAAGTTTCTATCTGACTCAGTAGCTATAAAGACGCATGATTAGAATGCAACAAAAGAGTTTATTAATTACAAACAAAAAACACAAATTATGAAAAGAACGAATATGCAACTTTTTCTTATTTTTAGATCATATTTAGGGTTCCGTAGATCAAAAGGTGAAAAAGGAACCCTTCTAAGATCATTCTCATGTCCGTCTGTTTTCATTCTTAAATTGTATTCATTGATTATTAGTAAGAAACATTCAATAATAATATTTAAGCTTTGCAAATAATAACACACAACTTTGTGAGTGGAATCATAGATACACATTTAGTTGGTACCTAATATAGACTGACAGACACAGCGTCTTTGTTTTTTAAATAAATAATTCTTTGGACGCAGAGAACATGCGACCGATCGTTCTAGAATTCTATGTTCAGCAGTGGACGTCCTATGGCCGAGATGATGATGATGGTAGGTAGATAACATCTTTTTCTTTAGTAAATTTTTGACAAATCACATAATTATTTATTTTTCACTCTCCGTACACTATAGTAGAAAGTGCCAATAACCCTGTATATAAAAGAGTTTGGCTTATATTTACGTATTTAACCCACGCATTTCCCTGTTATAATTTTACACTTATCTTTTTGTCGTTACTAAATAACAGACTGTCGTAGGACTGAATTTGATGATCCGTCCGAATAACAACTCATTCTACGAAAAAGTTCAATTAATCATTTGACTAATTAAGTACTTATTAGGTATTTTAGTAGGCTATATATATTTATAAAAATGCATCCCTATTTTTACTTTGTCTCGGCATCACGGCTTGGCTAATTTCGCTAATCTATACATATAAAATGCTTTGTCCTGAACTACTGACTGACTGACTGACTGACGGATCAACGCACAGCCTAAACCGCTGATCGGAGGGACCTGAAACTTGGACGGTGTGTTCTTTGTATGACTTAGGCGTCCGATAAGAAAGGATTTTCCGAAATTCTACCTCTAAGGGGGCGAAAAAAGGGGGCCAAGTTTGAATGGGACGATGTGATTAGTTTGATTCGCTTGGTCCATTTTAACTTCTACGCGGACGAAGTAGCGGGCAAAAGCTAGTCTTCTATACATATAAAATTCATTGTCCTGACTGACTGAGACGGATCAACGCATAGCCTAAACCGCTGATCGTAGGGACCTGAAACTTGGAGGGTGTGTTCTTTGTATGACGTAGGCGTCCAATGAGAAAGGATTTTCCAAAATTCTACCCCTAAGGGGGCGAAAAAGGGGGGCAAATTTGTGTGGGACAACGTGATTTTTCATAATTCATAATTCATTTATTTCATAATCATGGGTTAAATACAAAGATCTTAACAGAATACAATAAAGTTGACACCTCCACGATTCACCTTAATAGGCATATGAACATTTTGCTATTCTATTATTATACAAAATATCAATTAAAACAAAAGTGCAATATATCCGAATGTGCTTAATAATCAATCAGTTACGTCAATGAAAATTACATAAAAAATAAGGTTATCAAATTATAAATGTTAGTTAAGTCCAAATAAATAAAATAAATAAAAATGTCAAATTCAAAAAATAAAAATTAATGTTTTTGGTCCGATCTACTTCAAGTTTTCTACGCGGACGAAGTCGCGGGCAAAAGCTAGTTTATTTGCAAAAACACAGCCGGTCGTGCACCAATGGACTACACGAAAAATTTAGTGTGCCATTTAACATTGCTGAGGATACGTATTGACGAATAATCTTTCTTCTGGACGCGGTCGACTAAACTGAGTACTGGTATAGATTATGGTCAAGCCTATTCTACCTGCATGTCCGCCCTGAATATAGCATCGATTAAAGTTGCTGGGGCTACTATATAAATAATTTAGATTAGACGTTAACGTCCAATTATTTAGAATAGAGTTAATGAACCATATTTTTTCTTCAATCTTATTATGAATACTGATTCCGGTTACAATAACATAATTGTATACAAATAAAGCAAAAAAAATGGACGCTGCTACATAGTAATTTTGATTTCGCAAAACATTTTATACATTAAATTTTGAGAAATATGTGTTTTCCAGCGAAGCTGTATTACGTACAGCAGAAAATAACGGTTTAATAATATTTTTCTGATACAGGCCGATTAGTAATGTTTGGGTTTGTGAATATATATAAAATAAATATAATAAATAAATATTGCAGGACATTCCACACATTGACATCTAGGCCCAAGCTAAGTAACTAGACTTGTGGTGTGGGTGTTAGACAACTCATATACTACTTATATACTTCTTCTTTTGTAAATATATACTTATAATACATAGAGACAACCAGACCACAGGGAAATATCTAAGCATAAATACTTGTCTGAGGCGGGAATCGAACCCGCAAACCCTGTGTTTGGCAGTCCGACATGGTGACCATTGTGCCAACTGGGTCGACCTTGGTCTAGGACCATAGGCCTCTTGAGGAACTTGTAGGAAAATTACCGGGACGTATTACGTTCAAAGCAATAAACTAATTAATTTATATGGTACTATTAATATTAATCAATTTATTTAACAACTATGAAGTTAACCTACATAATATACCTCCTATTTTGATTTATTATTGTAATATTTATTCTTATTTATGAAGGTATGTATTTGTTTTTATGAAATTGTAAGAATTTTTTTTGTAATAAACAAAAACAAATCGTCAAAATCTATAATAAAAAACACTCATCTCGAAATTTCTAAAACTTCAAAAGCTACGAGTCTGAAACTGAGAGACGCATGAGAGTTCTTTTTCAGACGTAGGCGAGCTCTAAGACTGGAGTTTTGGAAATTCAAATTCTGAACGGATAAAAAAGGCTGATAAAGTTTTAATTTGTTCTGGCGAGAATGCGTTATGTGACACTACTATTTATTCTGATTTCTCGACACTAACGCAGGTAAAACCACGGGGCATAGCTATAGTCGGTTTATAAACTGCGAAGTTATGTTCTATAAAACATACCTATATAATAATTACTCCCTTTAAACGTTTTAATAATATTTTAGTTTTTGTAAATAAAACTTAAAATGCAGTATTCATAAAAAAAATGTTCTCAAATTTAGAATACTGCTTATGCAACCTCCCTCACCTTTCCCAACTTCTTGTCCATCCAAAGGTTACCTGGAAGAAATCGCTTTGAGCGATAAGGCTGCCCTTTGTAATACTTAGACTTAAGCTGTGTTTTTTATTAAATGTAATTTAAAAATAATGTTTAAAATAAAGTATACATCTATCTATTATTTTCAAAAGATTTACTATGAAAAAAGAAATGATTCCTTAGCGTCTATACCTACCTACTAATAGGATAAATAAATAAGAGGTTTAAAAACTAAAAAAACACGCTTTTATAGAAAATCCAACTAAAAATAGAAAATAAAATTTAATAAAATTGAATGGAGAATAGTGTAAATCAGAAATAAATTAATATTCTTGTAAAAGAAAGCGTGGGGTACTGATAGGATTATCCTTTTACGCAAATCTGTCAATAAAACATTTATAATTATTGACCCGTGGGGAGCATCCACGCATTTTTTACAATTTTTAACAAGTGTGCAAAGATTGGTTACATACAAACAGGCGAAACTAATAAAAACGTTTTAAAAATATGTCTCAATTTAAGAAATCTTTTTTTGCAGTCGAATTGATAACACCCTCTTTTTAAAAGTCGGTGTAAAAATAAACGTCGAACATTGAACAATGGACATTAGAAAATGACTATGAATATTTACTTATGTTTACATATCGTAAGAATGGGGCGGAAACGGCTACACTTCAATAACCCTGTAATTATATAGGTAAGGTGAAACGTCAAAACGGTGTACAATATGACGATAATAATATAACCCTTCATATGGACTTTTTAAATATTGTTTTTAATAGGGTTCCGTACCCAAAGGGTAAAAACGGTAGCCTATTACTAAGACTTCATAATCCGTATTTTTGTCTGTCACCAGGCTGTATCTCTTGAACCGTGATTGATAGACAGTTGAAAATTTCATAGATGATGATACAATACTAAAAACAGAAAAAAATTAAGTGGGGCTCCCATACAACATGGGACGGAATCCTTCGTGCGCGATTCCGACTCGCACTTGGCTGGTATTTATTTTAACGTACACTCTTTAATAATTTAATTTCATTGTTATAATTATGCCCCTCTCTTCTTTTCCTAATCCATTAATCCTCTATCCCCCTCTCGAGCTTTTCACCTTATTCTTCTAGTTCACATCATAGCGCGTGGGACGCATATTTTAATGAATTTAATTTTAAAAATTATGAATCTGAAATTGGCAGTAAGTTTAGTGAATAGTTTTTTGTTTATAATTTAATTTAAATGCTGTTGATTCTATGTTCATTAATAAAAATAAAATAAAAATTAGAAAGCTGTGAAAGGAAATTTGTTTTGTTTTTACGTTTTACGATAGGTCAGCGTTTGACCGCTATCACACCTGCCTGATAGTAGGTGACGATACGGTCTAAGATGTAGCACGGTTTCCTAGAAGAATGCTATTCACTCGCGACTTGAAGACCCCAAAATTGTACACGTCAGGAAAGACAGACGCAGGCAACTGATGCCATACCCTTGGGGTACGAACAAGGATTTAAGAAATTTCTGTAGGGCCGGCAGTTTTCTTACCCACTTCCGGCCCTACAGACCTTCGGCATTTCAGACGATTCATAGAGGCAACACTGCTATCAAGCTTGGATCTTTCATCCCTCGCCACTACCTACCTAATTTTATTAAACATTTGGTTTGTAAGAAAACTATAACACAAGTTCCAAGAGTAAATTTTTACAGTTTCATTCCGAAGTGCGTATCTCTGTTTAAATCTAAAAATACGGGTCCGGTAAAATACGTCGAGCTTTTCCATTATATAATAAAGCAACTCTAGCTCCAATAGTTATTGAATTAAATCATTTGTCGTTCAAACAAACAATAGTTTCCATTATTTCTTTCTTTACAAAGTGAATGGTAAATAATAGAAAATAAATTACTATTCAGTTTGATCAGTATCTCTTGAGAGCAACAATGTAAAGTTAAGGGTGAAAACAGCCGAGTGGTGTCGGCCTCGGCTGTCATTCCGAAGGTCGCGGTTTCGAATACCGGCTGGACGCGCACTAATAGATTTTTCTTTTGAAAAAAAAAAACGTACGCTATGTGCCATTGCTCTTACGGTGAAGGAAAACATCGTAATGAAACTCGCGGCTTAGTTGGCTTCAGATGTATTGACGAGTCCGGTCTTGACGCGGTCGACAAAGCTGAGAGGATAGTACTTTTAGTTGTTGTCTGAGTGTTTTAGTGTGTATGGTAATTACGAGTATTTATTTAAAATAAAAAATGGCTGTCTGTAAAGTCGGTTTACGGACGATAATTTTACGTGATAACGTCATAAGAACTCTTTTGTGGAATTACCATTTTGCATACTTCAAAACGTTGCTATGGTTACCTATCATTTCAACAGAACCTGACATATTACCATTCTGCATACTTCGATACGTTTCTATGGTTACCTTGTCAATAACGTAACTCATGACGTCACACTTTTTTGTGAATGCCGATGTTCATCGATTTAATAAGACGTTATCACGTCAAAAAAAAGGTATACATGTATGACTTTTCTATCCATTATCTGGTCACCATAACATAAGTCTAGTAGTTTAGCATGTGACTAGATGGTAATGTGTGTGAAATATTTATTATTGGACTTATGGCGTGTTGCGAAAGGGGGCTAGACGGAAAAAATTAAGATCAAAAATTGTAACGACAATTTTTGATTTTATTACAATTCCTTCACTAATTAATCGAAATAAACTTCGTTCCATCCGGGTGTCCTTTGACGCCTCTCAAGTTTTTTTATTATACTAAATCAGATAAAATAGAAACATTCGAATTGAGAACCTCCTTCTTTACTCGAAGTCAGGTAAACACAAGTATGAGAAGCATACCTATACGTACGTCTGCTGTCAAATGCAAACGGTCGACAAGCAATCAGTTGTTTGTTTTCAGCCTTACATCGCAAATTGTGTTCACTAGATTCCAATCTTACTTGCAAAATGTAGCGCAGCCAGTAGAAATACACTCTGATTGGAAAATGTCGATAACAATTTCTTATAGGGGATTATTCGGTGAGCTTCAGAAGATAGCGGTTGCAATTTTTAAACTGTACTTGTCTTAATTAATATTTTAATTTTAGATGTCTCAACAAATTCTTTGAATATTTTGTATATTTCATAAATTTTTTATATGGATATTAGTAATATGACATTGCACGATAAATTGATATAAAAATGTAATTTAATGAAAATATTTAATGATAATGTGTATGAATTATGAATGTATGTTATCAGAATTACTGATTTGAGCAATCGTTAAAATGAATTATGATGTACCTAATTAAACTATTTCAGTAGAAAAAGTATAGTACACGAAACATTGTATATCCAGTGTGGTGAACTGTTGTGTCTACTACTAATGGCATATTATAGAATCCTAAAAGGATCACTCTCTTGTCCGTCTGTTCGTCTGTCCATCTGTCTGTCCGTGTTTTTTTTAACCCCTGACGCAAAAACGACGGGGTGTTATAAGTTTGACGTGCCTGTGTGTGTGTGTGTGTCTGTCTGTGGCATCGTAGCTGCTGAACGGATTAACCGTAATGTACGAATCATGCCCTTTCATTTGATACCTCACACAAGCATATCTACTTACATTCGGTTTTTAATCCTGTCTTTTATCCCTCATAACTTTCGAACGACTAAACCGATTTCGATCAAACATAGCTAAGAACACTCGCGACTAATGCACCTTTCAAACAAAAATCTAAATCAAAATCGGTTCATCCGTTCGGGAGCTACGATGCCACAGACAGACACACACACACACACGTTAAACTTATAACACCCCGTTGTTTTTGCGTCGGGGGTTAAAAAGAGCGGTCCCATGACGCGACAATATTTAATCAAAAAATTCAGATGTATCTACTTACGTAGGATCATAATTTCGGGGTTATTTTTTTTCTTTTTGTAGGGGTTTTTTTCATAGCTTTTTTGCTTGTTTTCAGCTTTTTACGGTACATAGTATTTTTATTATTTTGTGTCGGGGGTTTTTAAAATTTTAATTTTTTTTATAATTAACTCTAGTTAGAAACACCCTGTAAAACGTATATAACTAATTCGAATATAAATAATCGTTATTTCCAAGCACCAAAAGATGTGTCTTTCGTCATCATAAGAAGAATATACTGTGGTGTGACGTCAATTCGTTTTATAAATATCTATCTACCTTCACAGTGAATTATAAGAATTGTTTCACTCACATTTCGTAGTAGATATTATCTACTTGTATATAGGTAATAATACTTTGCTATTATTCCGTCCGGTGATGTTCATAAATAAAAGCACCTGCGACTTTGTTATTTTTTTTTATCCAACTACATCAGAAGGAGGGGGTTCTGAATTAGTCGTTAATGTATTTTCTTTTTTGGAATTGCGACTACTGTCCATCCATTGGCTTGAGCCGTCAGTTATGATATAACTGTCAGGCATACAAGACTTTGAATTTTATATTTATAGATGAAAATGTTATGTACCAAAATATTTGGTGTTATACATTTATGCATGGATTACATAGTTGCTGACACCGCACCGCTTAGTTACCTAGAATTTTATTACTAAGTAACGTATAAGTTTTGTGGTATTGTTTGAAGTCGAGTAGAGACCAAGGACGTTGTAAGTTTAAACGGGGCGTTTATTTCTACATCTATGGCGGAGAGTGTATAGGAAGTGCCTCATCCAGATAGTCCTACGGACAGGTTTGAAAACAAAAGATGATGAATTTTAGCGGATGAATTCGTATCCAAATATAAGCACCCATTTATGAAAATAATAATCCATAATCTATTGAAGACTAAGTTTTCTTTCTCTCAAGCTTATGCCGGAGCAGTATCCAAAAATGATCTTATCTACTCTCTATTGTAGACTGAAGTATTTTTTCTAGAGTGCTGTATATACACTATATAGCTAGCATGGATTTTATTTTACAAAAGAATACTTCTCTTTGTCATTCAAGCTTGCATGCTAATCTTCCGTAACAAAATTCCTACACTCTTGGGAGATTTCTTCGTGCTTGATTGAACAACGTAATCCAAGAAAATTAAAGCTTATTTTATTTAAGATAAATTTGATTTTAAATATTTGAAATAATTCTATACCTATCGTCACAGTATAGAAATGTGTCAGTACCTATTTATATATAAAAAAATATGGGCATATAAAAATAAAATAGGAAAAGCGGGTATAATAAAATTATTATTTTTTTAGGACGAAACAAGCATAGGTACTTATTGATTTTTTATGTGGGATAAAATCCAGTAGGTCGAATAAATCGTATTTTAACTGGGCAGTGTCAATGAAATAATAGCTAATTTTAGTAATCTTCTATAATTTTCAAACAACAAACCCCGAAAAAAAATGCGGTGAGAAGGTATGGCCAATGACGTAACAAACTGTTGCACTAAAAATATGAACTGTATTTACAAATTTTATGTAAAATACTTCATATAGAACATATTTTATAAAATTTAGAATAATTTTATTTGCCCTCTAGGCCTCACACTATCATTTTGCCAAATACAGAAAGGAGAAAATAACAGAAAACTACAAATACTGCCTTGTCCTTTAATTTGCCATACAATGTTTGTTTCCAGGAACTGATCTCTATCAGCAACACTATCGATTAGTATAAAAATGTATGATGATTATTTTTTTGCAAAATCAACAGGTTCGATTCCCAGCTAGGGTAATGACCTTTTCAAAAATCTAATGTAGTTTAAGTTTTTCAATCGGTTATGCAACTCCTTTCAGAATTTTTCGCTATCTCTTATAGTTCAGGATATGGCCCTGAAGGCCCATGTAAAAAAATCACCCTGTATAGACTTTCTTTTATATATAGGCATAACCTCGTGTCTTAGGGCCCTCGCTCACGGCGACTTTTGTAGTGATGCAGTAGCGATGCTGTCGCGCGTTTGCATCGATACAGTCGCAATGCGGTCGCTAGCTGTTTGCCCTCGCCCACACGAGCGCAATGCAAACGCGATAAAGTTGCGCTTCTGTCGTGATGCAAACGCGATTCAGTGACGGCACTGTGAGCGTAAGGAGTGCGTAAGTAGCGTGTAGCATCGTTTCTGTGTCGCGTTGCAAATGTAACTAACACACGTTAGTAGTGATGCTTTTTGTAGCGAAGCTTTCGCGCGTTTACGAAGCGCATAGCTACAATAAGTCGCCGTGGGCGAGGGCCCTTAGATAATATAGTTTAGCTAATCCAACCTCCAGCTAAATCCTTTAATCGTAACGCTTTTTGTTAACGCTACATCTTACCATTCACCATATTTTCGTATCGGGGTCTTAATGAAATCAATTCTAATATCGTCTTCCTGTCAATCGTTTTCCTGTCAAATGAATATAAAATACTAATCTTGCTAAACCAAATTGCACTGAGGTTGCTTTTCAAAAGGTTTAGTTCGTATTTCAATGACGTAAATTAATATGTTGCTACAGTCTACGGACGCTGCTACGAGGACAAGCTACGAGCAATCTATCGGCTACGGAACGTACAATGTAATTTAAGGAAATAGAGCGTAATCCTCTGGCTGTATTGCGGGAATTGATTTTATTTTATCTTCCTATTCTGATGTTTTATTTTAAAGTGAAACAGATTTTAAAATCAAGAAGTGTTGGCAAATATAACGGAATTAACGTGATAAATGCATGTAGTCATTACATGTAGCGGTTGTAATGGATGAGGATGTAGGTAATTTACTTCTTTGTTAAAAAGGTAGGAGTGAAGCATCCGTGTGAATTCACACATACTAACAATCCCGACCTTCCTAGGTTTATGAGCGTGCTAACTGGATGCGGGTTTTTAAAACGAAAGTTGAACAATTTTAGCAGATGAATTCGTATCCAAAGAGCGACCACCTTTGATTGAAAAGATTTTTGTTATCTGCTGTCATGACTATTTTTTAGACGTTCTGAAAATCGGTAGCCACTTGCAGAAACCAAATGATGGATGCAACGTCATAAATAATAATTTGTAACGTATGTTCTAATCCGAATTCCTTGGATTATTAAATTTGAATTAAATAGAGAACTCCATGGTTTAAAATTTTAACGTGTGTAATACCGTGGGGTGGTGTTAGTCTATAATATACCTAACTAAATTGTATTTATTTTAATGAACTAAGAGAAGTATAAGAATATTTGCCATAGTTTTTATTATAATTGCGCATTAACCTACTATACTAGGTAAAAGTATAGCTCCTAATCGAATGAACCAACTTTATTTTAACTTTTATCTTTAATGTAAAAGCTGAAAGTTCTATAATGTTCTTAGCTACATAATTTCATGAAGTTAGATTTTGTTTAAAACTTATTGACGTTTCTTATCATCGAATCAGGATTATTTATATTTGATCATAAAAATAACTTATTTCATCAAATAAGATTAAATTTTTTGGAAGAACTCGTGTAAATGGGAGACATAAAATTTTATAATAAAAACCTTATAATAACGGAATAACGGTAAAATATAACGCTCTGTAGCAACTGGACAGATTCTCAGTTAGACAGGTTCTGAGCTGGACAGAAAAATTTATATTTTTTTTAATAAATTGTGAAACATAGGTTTTTTTAGTCTTTATTCAAGGAAAACAAAAAATCAAAAAAGCAAAGAACCTCGACAGAAAGTCTCGCTCTTACGCTAGATCAACACTCAGAACACATCTTTTCATAGTCCTAGGGTTACAAAGTATAAATGGTAAAGATTCAGTCGTCGAATTCATAAAAGTGGTTATCGAATCTAATACATGACCAAATACGAGCCTTTCTTTACTCGCTTTATACCTAAATCGCGTTATAAGCCTTCAAGCGTACACACTCTACTATATCATTCTTCTATACATATAAAATCCTTTGTCCTGACTGACTGACGGATCAACGCACAGCCCAAACCGCTGATCGTAGAAACCTGAAACTTGGAGGGTGTGTTCTTTGTATGACGTAGGCATCCGATAAGAAAGGATTTTCCAAAATTCTACCATTAAGGGTAGATTGATTCCTTGGTCCAATCTACTGCCCAAATTTTGCATAAATATTCTTTCGACTTCTACGCGAACGAAGCCGCGGGCAAAAGCTATAGTACGTTGTAATATTTGGTATTTTAATTGTTTAGTCCATTCAAAAATTAAATCTGGCTCGGCGTCTTAAAATGTTTTAAAACTATCCGGATAAAATGGGAAAAAATGCTACTTCCTTTATCCTTTTTCTACCCTTATTATAGAATTTAATTCCAATCCAAATTAAAAAATATTGAAATCAGTGTCATAACTGTCTTAAATTATTCGAAAATTGTAGAAAGATACCTTTTTTTTTATTCGTTTTTTTTTACTCATTGTCTGTAGTAGTTGTACCATAATTGTTCTTATGCTTCTATTATTTTTAATTTATTGTATTTTTTTTTGAATATAAGTAGTAAATATAAGTTTCTGGTGTTTCTTGTTAAAAAAAAACTTGTCTATAACCAACCTTGTCTGTATTTCGTGCAACAGCTTTCATGGGACCATCTTAATTTGACCTTAAAATCGTGCCTAAGATAAAAAAAAAAACAATTTAATTATACCTAATTAAACTTAGATACTTACATAGCTCTTTCTTCACTACCCCGCTCAAGATATTCAACAATCATTATTTCTCGATCAGAATATGAACAAACAAGTAGTTCTTCGAGCAGTATACGAACGAAAGTCCACGTTTAATGTCAAGTTTACGCTAATATACCCTCTGTAAATCTGAATAATTTATTACAAAATGACTTTGAAATTTCCGTGCATGGTGAAGTTCTCGTGTGAATATTCTTGCTTTTCCGCAAGAGGTGTGTTATTATTCATTTTAACACTTCATCGACAATAATTTACTTGCAAGCCATATGTCTACTAGCTTTTGCTGGCGACTTCGCCCTACACCTCTGGGATCTAGAACTAGTGGTAAACCACTAGTCCTAGACACCAATCACTGGCTGCCTGTCTACAGGAGCGGAGCGGCATTTCCACCAATAGCGCTTCGCAATAAACTCCGCACCCAGAGTTTTTATGCAATTCTAAATACCTACGTAGTATTATAAAATAATATTAGTTAGAAAAGAGCAGTATTTGCCAAAAATATGTTTGTAAAGTGATTGTTCGTAAAATAATGCATTGGTTAAAAGAAACATTTGCTAAAAACATTTTTATACATACGATAGGTTAACATTTGATCACTATCACAACCTGCCAGATGGCACGATGGGGCCAAAGTTGTAGTACGCTCTTAAAAAAATACCTATTCGCGACTTGAATACCCCGAATTGTTAACGCCGGGAAAGACAGAAACAGGCACCTGATTACATTCCCTTGCAGTACGAATAAGGAATTACGAAGCAAAATGCTTAGTGTTGGCGTTTGGTATTTTCACCATGAATCTGTGCCTCACATCAGTCTGCCTGGTTGTATGACAAAAGAATGGAGATGACAATATTAGGTCATGGGATTCTATTGCACACATCCCGAAATATTTCTAAAGTGATTGTTCGTAAAATAAAACAATTGCGGAACAAGGTGTTTGTAAAATAAACAGTATAAGAAATGTTGTCTGTAAAGTTTTAATGTTTCGATGTAGTGAAACATGACTTTGTTAAATAATTTATGACACTCGCCAGTGCAAGGATGGTGTATCATTAAGTGAATACGGTTATGAGGTGTTGTAAAGGTAATAATTTTATAATTGTAACATTGATATTGACTTTGAATATTGTATTCAAGGTTTCCATGCCGTGTCTATTCCCATGCTTTTGCATGGTATGTAATTATAGATAGTTAAAACGTTTTAATATTGTATGATACTTGCACGTGCAAGGACAGTGTAAGTTATCACTGAATTATACAGGGTGTTTGGGAGACGGTGGGCAGATTTAATTGACATGCGTGGCAGAGAAGTTTTCTGCGTATCTGCTGGTTTGTTTGGCTGGGATAGGCAGCGGAGTTATGCCATATTGAAATTTTGTATAAATTGGTACTCATAAAGTAATATTTTATTTTAGATATATTCCTTAAAATATCTGGTCACGGAAATAGTCTTAATTTAATAATTCAAAGAGATTGTCTCATTTCACACTCTAAAATTTTTGGTCTTTCGAAGCTTTAAAAACTGGATAAAATAATTTTGCATTTTACACTAACTCACTTAAAACATTTTCAGCTGAAGAACTTTCTAATGTTCTAATGTAATGTTTCTAATGTATATCACATGGCTGAAACTCCTTATATTTTTACATTTACTTAACATTTTTGGCACGTGTTCCCTAAAGTTTGGGACGATCATCAGCAAGAAAAAGTTATTATCGGACCAAGAAAAATAACCATTTAAAATTAAATGTACAAAAACATAAAACCAGCAGAAGGCTACCCAGTCTTCCGGTAAATTAACTCATCGTCTACCATACACCCTGTATATTTCACTACAATGATGACGTCTACCAGTAGTTCCGGCTGGTCGACACGGACGCCCGCATCGTGCTGCGCCGCCGCTACGCTTACAGCAAGGTATCAACTTTCTATCAAAACTCACCGCCGTTTTCACAAACAGTACTTAAGTTGCTCTTGGATAAGTGAACGCACAGCGCTTTATGCGACCCTCTGATTGGTGAATTTTGTGCTGCTCTCTTTACTTTTTATATTATTTGCGGCTCTATGCGTTCGCGCGCACTATGCAACTTCATAGGGTTGATTGAGAATACCGGTGCTACAAAGAGGTTGCACATGTGGTACTTAGGTTCCGAAACAAAAAAAATTAAGCCATGCTAACCGCTTGCGACTCTCAAGATTATCTTTGGGTTTTTTTGGTATTTCTACAAGTTGCAAGATACGAAAAATGTTTTGATATATTATTTATTATACATAATTATATTTTATATTTTTAATAATAAATAATTTATCGGATAAATGTGTAATAATTACAATTTACCCAAAAATAAATTATTTTCAAAAAGTACGTACAACTCGTGTATGTTTTAGGAGCAAGAAAGATTGAACTTTGTGGACGAAGATACCCATAGGTCTCTTCACAGAATAAGCAGTTAGGTACAGGGTCTCTCCGAATTTGTAAACGGATCATCATCGCATCAACTCGAGTCGAGCCCACGAACCTCGAGCGTATGCTGGTAAACTCGCGGTCCTCACGTTACGGCCAGTCAACGCCGTGCTCACGTCTCTTCGTCCCCGCGCTGACGGTTTTTTCGTTCCCGTGCTTACAGCTCTCCGCTTACGTCTCTCCGTTCCCGCGTTTTTGATTCTCTGTTCCCGCACTGACTTCTCCTTGTCCCTGCGCTTACGTTTTTTCGTTCCGCGCTTACATCTCTCCGGTTTCACGGTTATGTCTTTCCGTTCCCGTGTTTACGTTTTTCCGACCCACGCTTACGTTTTTTCGTTCTCGCGCTTACATCCCTGCGGATCCGCGCTTACGTCTCTCCGTTCCGCGTTTACGTTTCTCCGTTGCCGCGTTTACGTTTCTCCGTTCCTGCGCTTACATCTCTCAGTTCCCGCGCTTACGTTTTTTTATTCCCACGCTTATATCTCTCCGTTCCGCGCTTATATTTCTCCATCTCCGCACCAGACTTCAAACTGAATTACAGTTTAATTAGATCAAGTTGTCCCCTAGGCGATGCCTTGCCGTAAGCGCTGCATCGTCGACGTGCCGGAGCTATTGATCTTTGGTTACGTGCCTAAATTAGATTGACTCCTTGTTGACGGATACACGACTTTATCTCAGTTGACAAACTACTAGTGTTATGTACTAATTGTGCAGATCGCGTCGATTCTCGTTAGTAGTCTGTGCGGAACCTTATGCTAAACCACCATGGTTTATAGATAATTCCTCAATCAATAGAAAAAAGCTTTAAAAAAACTGCGCACATACGTTTTTTCCACATACCGACCGGCACATCCACTTCGTTTTTCATTTCATTTGGAATCGTGAGTGGTTACTCACCTTTACTCACCTTCTAGCAACGTATAAACATAGGTCACTATATAATTAACAGATTGAATGAACTGCAGGCTAAAGATTTATACAAACAAACACTACTTATCGCGCGACCCGAACATTATAGTTAATTACTATAAAATTATTAAAAGAGATATGGCGAAGGAGATCGTTAGTTTTGGATTAGTCAACTAGCCTACCAATCAGTGTTTCAAAGAGCGACTTGAAGACATACTCGAGGTTCAGTGTCACTTTATTTCGACAAGATTTCGATTCTACAGGCATCTACTCAAGAAAGTTTCTGCATATAAATAGGTAAAGCTTTTTTTGTCGTTTCCTATAATATGTTGTCGCTCAATCATTGTATGCTAACCGTGAAATGGACGCACGTGGCTAAAGCACATTAATAAATTGATATCGATCGATACCCGCGGGTAGTAAAGAAAAGTAAACAGCTACTATAGAGTTATTTTGCCTCTTTTAGGGTTCGGTACCCAAAGGGTAAAAACGGGAACCTAGTAGTATCTGTAGTAGGTATCTCATAAACAGAGATAAACCGTGATAGCTAGACAGATCAAATTGTAATTTAAAAATGGTGTTAACAATAAAGAATTTATCTAATTACTATCTATCTAATTTTCTCAGATTATGTAATTCTATTGCAGTTATAAGAACAAGTAAGTACTAAAAACAGGAAAAAAATACGTAAGGCTCCCAACGAACATGCTACGGAACCCTGCGTGCGCCAGCGACTCGCACTTGCCGATTTTTTATTGTTTGTTCACTGAAAAATTACTGTAGATCACGCATTTTTTCATTTTTAGAGTGTTAGTTGCACCCTAACATCTACGTAAAGCTTTATTAATTGATTTTTTAATTAAATTACGCATGCTGACTTATGCATACAGGTAAAACAGTTGCGTTGTCTTTAAACCTGACCCAGCGCAGTGCCAGGGTTATCCGTGATGAAGTTTAGCTGCCGACTTTCTCCTCAACCAATCTGCACTTTAGTAACAAAACCAGAAGTTTGTACCAGCAGCATAACCTGTTTATGATTTTAAAGGAATATGGTTATTTTCACAATTAAAGTTATTAAATATGGGATTATTACCATGTTTTGTGTTTTAATTTTGGAGAGCATGGTATTTCAATGCTGTTATCACTACTTTAAGAGAACATAATGTAAATAAAAATGTAACAGAATGTGAAATGTCCTTTTCTTGGGATGTATATTATGTACCTATGCGTTTTTTCTTTAACATTTCTTCTGCACAAACCTTCTGGAGCCCTATCCTGCATATTTAACAAACCCTAAACAAAATCGCTAATTAAAAGGCTACTTTGCAAACAGTTGTGAAGAATAAATAAATTCTCATAAATCTATATTAATGTTATTTATTTATTTTACCGTGGGTATGTGCACGCTGTTCTCGTGGCACACAAACAGAGTTTTGTTATTCAATGGGTATATAAGGATAGCACGAGGATACTGCACAATATACTACGAGGCGGCTACTGTCCTGACGCGATTTCCTCCCCTGGACATCTTGGCGGAAATGGACACAGTAGTTTACTCTAGTTTAAGGTAGTGCCACTGAGACTCTTCCGACATCCGAGATACGAACTCAAGAATTTGGACGGGCTCTAAAACTATGGCAAGAACGACTAGAGCAACCGCAAAATGCCGGACAACGTGTTGTGAGCGCAATTTTGCCTAATTTTGAGGAACGAACCTGGCACGTCACCTTTCGCTTGTCTCAGGTGCTGAACGGACACGGATGTTTCAGTGAATACCTGTATCGAATTGGCAGTGACAGGACGGCTACTTGCCATCACTGTGCACCACGCTGGACATTCTTCGAGCGTGTGTTGGACGGAGTCCAGTATCCCCCATACTGGACTCCGTCCAACACACGCTCGAAGAATGTCCAGCGTGGTGCTCGGAGCGGCGCATTCTCCGTAACCGGATTGGAGAGGATCTAAGGCTGTCTGTGGTGATAGCGGCCATGCTGGCAAACTGCTACTGCTGGTTGCTGGTAGCCTTTTGTGAAAACGTAATGCTTCAAAAGGAGATAGCAGAGCGCGAACGGGAGAAGGCAGACCCCAATAGACGGCGTCAACGCCGGGGGAGACATCCCGTCTAGTAGGACCCTGTAGTCTGGGTGAAATAGAATAAGGCTACGGTAGCCCCTGCCCGTCGTAAAAGGCGATTTGATCGTTCAAAGAAGCGGACCTGAGATTGGCTGTGGTGTGGCCCCGCGCCACCCTTATCGAAAGGGGGGGGGAATTTTTTCTCGAGAACGCGGTGCATGAAGGCTCCGGAGAGTTCGAATGAGACCCCGGGCCTCCAAGCTGAACCGAGGAGGGTCACCGGAGAGTTTTTAGTCGGTTTGACTCCGACATAACCCCGGGAAGACGGGTATCCGTAAGAATATTCTCTACGAAAAAAAAAGGGTATATTTTATATACATATATTTTCGAACCATAAAATCTTTCCGTTTTAAGTTTATTTACCTTAAAAGAGAAAAAATGTCATGACGTTAGCAGATTGTTCAGTATCGGGGGATTGTTAACTCGTTATAAGTCGGCCGATCGTTCAGTCAATAGTATATGTTTGCCCTTAGGCGAGAAGAATTATTTAACAAAAAGAAGCCTAACTAACTATCTATTTAATCTTACGTTCCACTTTTGTATTGAAACTCGATTTGATATAAACTTTTAAAGCTACGAAGCATTTAGTCTTTTTATTTTTACTGGGATTTAAAAAGTTTTCTATAGAGTCGCCACGTGAATACTGCAGTGCCTTCGATACAAAATACGTAACATAAAAAATAATCACTCTGTATGAAAATGTTACTTTTAATACTTTTAGGTAAATTATGTTGGTACCTATACCTACATTGATTCAAGATTAGATTAAAGGAAATAGCTATAGATTGGAAACTAAAAATACGTATTCGTTTTGTGAATTATAATTTACTTATATAAAAGTATATGATACCTAGTTATGTCTCTTTTTTATATATTAATAAATATCTATGTCCAATGTACATTAAAAATGTTAAAGTCAATTTTACAAATAATAATAAATCACAAACTACATTTTCTGGAATAGTTATTAAGTCTAATTTATTTTAGTACTAAGCAATTATGTTCTAGATTCACAAAAAGCGAAATACCGTGACATTCCGATTTGTTACTGGATAGTATTTACAAAAAAAAAACTTTTTCTTAAAGTCTAATCGAATATTGCGTTCAAAACCTCATCAGTATTATCTTACTAAATTTTTAACCTTTGTTACATTCTTCTTGGAATTAATGTTACCTATACTGTTATTTCTGAACCTCAAGTTAAATTTTAACCCAACAAAGTTTTTGAATAAAACACAAGTTTTGTGCTTACTAATTTAACCTTTACAATATTACTACTCGTCGAACAATTAATTGTTAATTGTTCAACAACTTTGACCAAATTGATTTAATTTGGAGTTTGGTATTTCTATTTAGTTTAGAATTATTGTTAAAAACTAAAAATCACCTATGTTACAATATACATTTATTTATTCTTATACAGGGTTATTGGTAATTATACTAGCAAGCCGTTGAGGGCTATTTCTGGCCACCTAAACAAACAACTTTGGTTCTAAGACTTTTGGAAATTCGAACTTTTTTTTGAAAATTTGAGGTTAGGTGTACCTGAAAATTAACTGTTCTTTACACGGAGTGGCCATGAACCTTAAAATTATACTGTTCTTTTTTTTTAATTTTTATTTACTGTACTTCGTCTGAATGACCTTTGTTTAAAAAAATCAGCTGTATTTCGAATTTACATAACCTCAAAATTTTCATATTTCTTTTCGAATTTCCAAAAGTCGTAGAACAAAAGTTGTTTGTTTAGGTTCGTTGCCAAACTCCACCTAAACGGCTCAACCGATTTGTATGCTATTTTTGTGTATGTTCGTTAGGTCTGAGAATAGAAAACTATTAAAGTTTTTTTTCCTTTATTTGTCCTTAATTTTTATTTTGTTTATGGCAAAATAACGTTTAGTAATTCATAAAAACAGGAGACAGAAATTTAAAGTTTGGCAGCTACTTTTGTCTTAAATGGTCGGTAAACAAACCATCTCGTATTGTATGTACAGTAACTGAAGCATATCGATCTTATTACTACATTGGTAAGGCTTCCCACCTTCCTATGCGATGGTCACAAGAAATTCAATTACAATTAGACTTAAAACACTTACAAAGGTCAAAAACATCCATTGTTAATTCAGTGATTAATATTTATTAGTTGATTTTTACGAATGTTTGTATGTTTCCAGGAGTGATAAACAAGGGTATGTCATTATTTTGGTGAAAATGTTTAATGAAAGTGCATAATAAATAAATCGAAATTAAACTCGATGGTTTATTACAAAACTTATCATTTAAATAGTTCTATAATCGCCTCTTATCTGAATTATAACTAACAGATAACCGACTTTAGTCTAATTCAAGCTTAACTTGTTGCAATCTATAATAATTAAATATTGCCGGAAATGACGCACACTTAAATTAATTTAAATCAATCCGCCTCATTCCATAAAACTTTCGAACCTCAGTGCCTACATTATGAACGAGGGCGTTCCGTCGGCAGTCCAATAAAATAGTTTTCATAATTCAGAGTGCTTTTGCTACTGGAAACTAGGAATAGACGAAGTTAGAATATATCTTACATTTGTAAGATGATACGCAATTAGGACAGTGTATATAATTGCTCCACACGGCAGGGTTCATTAGTGAACTTATATATCTTATATAACATCTCATGAAATATAATTGAATAAATTAAAATTGGAAGCTAAATCCAATACACCTCAACTATGCTAGCTCATAACGTAACACGAAGTTATTTTCACTTCATTAAAAGTATGAAACACTTTACCAATCTATACTGTAGTATAAAAAGGTTTAGGCAAAGTTGCATATCTATGAACCCATCAGCTTACTTGGCACTTTTCCATTTTTACATTAAAGAGACCGCAAGAAAACTTAATAAACTATATTTTAAATCCAACAGTATTAGTTTAACTCTTTTATATTTTTTAGACGGTGTGAAAGAACTTTATTAACTGTGAATGCACCAATGACAAATGTAATTATAACTCGGCGCTGAATGTGACTAATCGAATAGATTGCTTCAGATTTATGCATGTTGAATATTTATATCCATAAGTAATCAGATAAACGTGTTTCTCGCTGTTAAGAAGCTTACAGACTCTAACGCCCTTATCCAATTACTTTTAATAAATATTAGTTAAAATATGTTTTGTCACTTTCGCACTTTTGCAAATGACAGGTGTGTGACCGACGCAAAGCATATCTTAGACGATGAATAGGGGATAAAGGTCGGACAGCATAAACATATTTTTTGTATAATATACACAATAAAACATTAATATCAAACGAAACTGTTTTTTCGGTAGTTTGTTTGCTAAAAAATCGATTAAAAAAAATCCAGAACGACTGCATACATTTTAATTGATCTCGTTTTAGTGGTATTTTCGTGATTTTTTCGATCGAATTAAAGTTATTTTGTTGTTGTTCGATGTATCGTAAAAAATACAAGGTTCCTACGGGTAATAGGTTTTTTAAAACCTTGAAATTAGTGACAAAATAACAAATGAATTGTTTTTCAGATTAACCATAAAGTAAATATGAAAATTTCGTCCCAAATTACCACAAAATATCGGAAAAGATCGGAAAAGATCTCACCTACCATCTCAGCACTTTTGAAAAAAAAACACATTCATAACCTTTAAAAAAAATTCACCAACGAAGGGGACCGGTGCTGGTAGTAACTATTTAGTAGGCTGTGTACCAAGGTCATTGGCTTATGGACATCATTAAGGTGAAAGGGTACCGGCGCTCTCTTCATACAAACATAGTCGACTGTTTCCTCCCTGGATAATGACACTAGAGCAAATATTTTTGTTGCATAAAACTTATAACTGCCATGACCATGCCCCTATGTTATGTTTTTGTTTTTTAAATTTTAATTCCTATGATAAATAGAAAATGAAAAAAAAAACAAGACATAGGGGCATAGTCATGGCAGTTATAGGTTTTATGCCACAAAAATATTTGCTCCAGTGTCATTATCCAGGGAGGAAACAGTCGATACGATTGTATGGAGAGAGCGCCGTAACCCTTTCACCTTAAAGCGTGAGTGTGACAGCTCAAATAGTAGATAGGTCCTGCACGTATTGTGCTGGAGATTGGATTTGCATTTGTATTTGACGTAGATGCAATTATATACCGGGAAATGAATCCTTTGTCTACAAAGGATTCATTTCCCGACTACAACAACCCTGGGCTTTGAAACAATTCCTTTAGATGATAGTTTTAAAACTGTAGATTTAAGTAGTTTGTAAACAATCTACTAAAAGTCAATTTCACAAAATAATGTTAGATTTCGATTTGTAACTGGGCTATTTTTGCAAAAAATCTATTTCTTTGAAGTTAGCGGGCAAGTAAGAGAAATGGCTTATTTCCATTTGCTTCAAATCAATTGTTCTCAAAATATAATTTTTCTAAACAATGGGCTTAAAGAAAAATTATGTAACTACAAGTAAATACCTTTAAAATGTAAAATGAGAAGATACGAATTGTATACCTATTCATAGTAGGTATTTCGCCCAACCATACCTCTTTGTCAGCGAAGAAATGCTTGCTTATCTCCCTTTACCTTGCTGATGATTACGAATATTGGCCTTCTTTACCATCTCATGTATGCTTATGTTAGCGGTGTTTCCCTTCAGTTATTTTGATAAGCGACATATTGTATTCTCGACGACCAATTTGGTTGTTTCCAGTTATAATTAAACATGAAATCTGTTAGAAATGTTATTAACAATACAATATATTTTCTTGCATTAAAATATGTTACCTTTTTTATGTACCTACCTAAATCCAATCTGTAGTTACTATGGACTGGAAAAAATTCAAACCTTTCATGGAGTTTTCAAAGTTATATTTCTTTATCGATTGTACTCGTTAACCAGTTCTGAAATTTCGATTCTTTAAACGGCCGAAGCGCTCGTGTGACTATTTAAAAATATAATTTCTTTCTTTCGAGAAAGCTTCTTCATTAAAAAGTATCTAATTAACACTTATAAATTTATTGTGGTCTGGATATTACTGTATTTAAGTTTTTCGGTCACCATTACACAAGCTTTACTTAGCTTAGGACTAGATGACGTTGCGTGTATTTTTCTGCAACATTCTTTTATTATGCATCTTTTAAAACACTTAAGTACTCAAAAACGTTTAACGTGTGGTTACCAAAAAAAAATATAAGTATGAAACCTATCCGAAGATCATATAACTTAGTTTTAAAACACATTCCTAGCTTAAGTTTTAGAACGATTCAATTACGTCTCATGCGAATGAATCCATGCAAATGAATAAAGAAATGTTGAATCAATGTATATATTTAAAGAATTCAGATAAAATATTCCAAATACTCCAAATCCCTAAATTGATGTTTTGACCCACACCGCGTTCCTATTACCCCAGCGTATATTATAAATAAAACAAATCAAACAAGACACGTTACGTGGCCATCGGGAAATACTCTCTTGGGTATGTGAAATAAAATTCAGCACTGTATAATGTAAAAATCTTCAAAATATGATTTCTGGCTAACCATTTCACACTTCAGCGGGCTTCGTAGGGATTTCGGCGAAGGTTTTTTTTCTCGGCTTAGTACGGTTATGTTCTTTAAATATTAAATAGAAACAAAGCTGAAGATTTGGAGAATTAAGAGTATGATTCTTTTTGATGATTACAAGTAGATAGGGTTTTAAGACTATTTAAAATGAACCCATGCACTGTACATGATTGTAAATATATAAAAAAAATGAATTATGTATTTTGTGGGTTATTAATCTGGTAACCAGTTATTATTTTTAGGTTTTTATGTTGTGTAATTTGATTTGATGTTTTTATTGACATTTGTGTTTTAAATTAGAATAAATTCTGTACTTAATTAATTTATAATTAAATTAAATTAATTTATAGTTAAAGGCTACTAACTCTTAGCAAAAATAATTTAATAATGGAAATTATTGCCATTTTGATAAAATTTTCGTTTAGATTGATAATTTCATAATTCTTAACACCATTTTTAAATTACATCTTTTTATATTTATAATTCTACTGTACGTGTGTATGTCATTCAACTCCCCCTAAACTACTGGACCGATTTGAATGATTTTTATGTATGCGTTTGGGTGGCGCCCTTTATATTAGATTCACAAATCAGCCAGCAATAATCTTTTGCCGGGACAGCTAGTTAAATATAAAAAAACCAGTGTTACAAAGCCGTATCGCTTAAAGCGATCTCTTCCAAGCAACCTTTGAATCCTTCGTTTTGGGTAGTATATCTTTTCGTCTCTTTTAAATTACAACAAAAGATTATGATATTGATGTTAATCGTTTAAATAGTTTATATTCTAGACTTACATGGTCTTTTTAACTAAAAAAGTTGATTTTAACTTAAAAAATTTAAGTGATTTCAACAAATAAGAGAAGAAATAAAACGCTTGTTTTAAACAATCATTCTAGGTCCTAACTAATTGATATTTTCAACACACAGCTGAAATCAAAATTGATGGATGGACAAAATTGAAGGGGCTAAGTCTCGGTATAGGTACAAACATTGTATGAAACATTGCACGACGACCCAGTTGGCACAATGGTCACCATGCCGGACTGCCAAACACAGGGTTGCGGGTTCGATTCCCGCCTCAGACAAGTATTTATGGTTAGATATTTTTCTGTGGTCTGGTTGTTTCTATGTATTATAAGTATATATTTACAAAAGAATAGTACATAAGTAGTATAACCGTTGTCTAGCACCCATAACACAATATCCGTTGTCTAGCACCCATAACACAAGTCTAGTTACTTAGCTTGGGGCTAGATGGCGATGTGTGGAATGTGTGGAATATTTATTTTTATTTTTATTGAATTTACGGTCTATTGAATAGTCGATGAGTCGTCATAGTTAAAATGGAACAAGTGGAAACGTTTTTCGATAGGGCGTAGTGGACCCACTGGTAGGTCTACTTTGAAATTACTTTGGCAAATTCTACTCCTACGCGCGCAACCTACGCGGATAATGCGCGGATAAAATTGCGAACAAAAGATAGTTACCTCTTTTGTAAGTTGTTAGCAGAAATATGTTGACAATAATCCCCTTGTAAAAGGCGGAGGTAGCCACCAAACGCAATACTTAATTTTCAATATAAAAATTAAAAATGATTGCCCTAAATTGTTGTTGTTATCAAAAATTTCCTACATTACAATGTTTAGCGGTATCTTTACCGACAATTTGGTATTATTTTAAATTTAAATTTCCTTATCGTTTTGAAGCCAATCAAAAATTCCTAATTTCAGTCACAAGTAGATCTCTTGATTGCAATTTCTCCACATAATTATACCAAAATGTCAGTCAAGATTCCACCTTCAAAAAAATAATAATTGAATAAAGGCAACAATATTTCAAGCCATAATCAACGATTTTACTTTCATACGAGGGCATTTTGCGTTTGGCGGCTACTTTCGCTTTGAAAGGGGATTACAGCCAAAATATTTCGGTAAACAACTTATTGTTGGTAATAAGAAAGGACGTTATTAATATTTCTATATATAGCCAGAGACAATAGTTTATTTTCATGGACATAAATCTATAAACATAAAATTCTAAGTTCTGTCTGATGACTAGTCGTCAGACAGGTCAGACAGACCCACCAAAAAGGATTTTGGAAATCAATCCTTTCCCTATCATCTAGCTAGAAGCTAAGCTATCAGAAAACGGACAAAAATCTCAAGTATCTTACTTCTTTTTGTAAATACATACATAACATACAAGAAGAAACACCCACCCTACAAATATTTGTTCACAGACTAACCCGTCAAATTGTCCTGAATCCTATGGTTATATTGACATATTATATCATAGTATAATAGCATAGGTAAGAAAATCAACCCCTAAGTGGACGAAGTCGCGGCCCAAAGCTCGTATTGTAATATAAGCTGTAATTGAATGGAACGTAGGCGTTACAATAACGATGTCATTAAGGAGATGTCGAAATTAGGAGACAAAATTAGAAATAGAAATGTTATGTTATGAAATCTACCTAAATCATATTTTCTATTGAAAATTAAGTAACCCTTGATTTAGTCCTAATTATAAAGGTCTTATAGCAAATGTTTGCTATAAGAACTTTATTATATTTTGAAAGAAGTATTTTTGTTCTGTACATCAAAAGGTAAAAAAGAAACCCTGTTCGTCTGTCACCACAATGTAAGTTGAAATTAATTAAAGTTACATGTTTTTCACGACTTATGTTTTGGTATACTCATTATATTTTATAATAATCATATTATTTATTTATTACTCAATCATTCAAGACGTTGAATTTTTTGAATGGTTAACCAACTTCAAAAAAGGAGGCGGTTCTCAATTCTTCACGTTTATAAATAAGTAAGTACTACATATAGGTACCTATTCTGTATTTATGTTCACCGATTAATAAATTAAATTATTTTAATAATTATTGAATAAGCAAAAAATGATTTTTAAAAAATATACCCAAATATTATACCATATACTACATAAAAATACGATACGATAATGATTATGAGGAATATTTGGAATAAAATAATAGAATATAAGTATTTAGGTCAAGCGTGTAACAAAAAGGATTGTAACTAAACATAAAAAAACTTTTTTCGAAATTTTAAGTTTTAATATTTGGGAAATAACTTTCCAGAATTACAGATTTACAAAATAGTTTCGCATTTCGATTTCTACCTGAATCTCTTTTAATCAAAATACTGAAAAAAATTACATCAGCGCTGGTTGCAGCGGTTTTCTTTTTTAATTTTAGACTCATTCATTCCCAGTTAAAATAGTAAAAGAATGTCTCCAATTTAGACGTTATTGAGAGAACCTCTCACGCTACACGGCAGTCCGTAAATCACTGCTGAAAAAAGAACATCTGAACAGTGAAAACCTGAAAGTCGTGTGGAAGCGGGAGCACCGTAGAAAATACATAGTTTTATTTTACCTAACGTACGGTTGAACCATAGAACAATAAAATAACTGAAGAGGGGACAAGCTGCTGCGTTGCAAGCGAATACTGTATGCCCATTACTAAAACATTTTCTATATGTGGAGGCGGAAGTCATTAAGCTGTTTTTGTATCCAAAATGTCATAATGTGCAATTGTTACTTGTTTTAAAAATCAGTTTATCGTAATGAACTAATGAATTATCCCACAATTAGTATTTGGTTTACACAATGATCTGATTAAATAAAAAGTTTTAATTTGTGCGCTTGCGATACTCGGTCTGTACAAACGAGGTAGCTTATCTGTGTCACTTTTATGTGAGCATGTTCCTTAATTTTTATATCCAAAAAACACTGTGAATCAATTCATTATACCACAGTTCGTATTTGGTTTATTTAAGTTTTAATATCTTTTGGTTACTTTTCGTATCTTTAATGAAATAAATAGTAGATTATCCCACAATGTACTGTTTTTCATAAAGAACTACTTATTAGATAAAATAAAATGTTTTATTTTAATAGTTTGTGTGCTGCGATACTCGGTCTCAGTACAAACGAGGCAGCCTGTCCGATCTCCCCTTATCTGTGGCTGGAATCTTTTTATTTGCCTTTTACAGTTTTTTACCAGTTCAACATGAGTTCAACTGTTTGCAAAAAGGTTTAAATTAATTAAACCGTCGTTGTATTTTTCTCTCTAATAGGTACCATAAATATAAAGGTTAGTGAGTATATTTCTACGTATATGAGTGAAATTATAGGAATGGTTACTTATTTACTAAACTTTTATATGTCCTGAAATAATATTTTTTTATCCCAATATTACCAAGAGATCGATAATAACGTTAGAAGCCACTATTATAAAATAAACAACCCGTTCAATTTGACTTTATCATTAATTTTATTACCTTAGAAATTAGTTAGGTCCGTGAGACTTTAATGTTGACTGTTTCAGATTTAAATAGAACGAGTTAATATTATCAACTCTCTTTAAGTTTGGTTTAAATTGTAATAGTCTTTGGTGTGATCGGTGTAATCCTTTATTTTAAAAATAACCTACAAAAATTTTCTATTTTTAAAATACTTACGTCCGAAAAGAGAAGCTCCTCCTTTTTTTGAAGTCGGTTAACAAATGAAAGGATTGACTATGCTGTTTTCTAGTAGATACCTGTTCACTCGCGACTTCAGGACCTCTAAATTGTACCCGGTCAGGAAATACAGCCTAGTCTTGACAGCCTAGACAAAGTAATAACTTTTTATGAAGGAAACGTATTAATAATAAATATTTATATTTTAATTTATTTTTTATTTCTTAACCCCCAAAAATAAAAGCGTTCGGTAATTTCGTTTAGTCTATGTTTTTGTTACATGCAATGTAACGCTAATGTTTTGAAATAAATAACAAATTATGTTCTTTGTTTAAATCGATCAAGGCGACACATTGTATGCCAATATAGTTTCAAATACTCGACACCGGATAACTAGGTATTTTAATTTGTATCTATTTCAGACTAAATATATACTAATACTAGCTTTAGCCCGCGTCCGCGTAGAAGTCGAAAATGGACCAAGGAATCACGTTGTCCCATACAAACTTTGCCCCCCCTTTTCACCCCCTTAGGTATAGAAAATCGGAAAATTTCGGAAAATCTTTTCTTATCGGATGCCTACGTCATACAAAGAAGACACCCTCCAAGTTTCAGGTCTCTACAATCAGCGGTTGAGGCTTTGCGTTGATCCGTCAGTCAGCCAGGACAAAGAATTTTATTCGGGTGAAAATTTTACACGGGTGAAACCTCGGCGGGCTGCTAGTACTTCTATATAGGCGCGGGTTTCATCAAGGTGTTTTCCTTCACCGGGAGCAATGTTGGCTCCTGACGTATTGACTTTCCTCTGGACACGGTCAACTAAGCTGAGAGGGTGTATAGTTTCAGGGCAAGCCTACTCCATCTAATGCATGTCCCAGGCACTATCGCTGAATACTTCAGATTTGAGTTGTTGTAAGTCTACGATTTAATGTAAACGCCATTATTTTTATTTACTTGTGATTTCAAGTAAATAAAAATAATGGCTTTAACAATTAGGAGATTTGTAAAAAAAATATTTATGAAAAAACTCACAAACGGTACTTAAATAGAAAAAAGAACACTTGTTGTTCCTTGTATTTTATTGAATGCCTTCAAACGTGATGGGGTGGGTAAGTACTTCTGTCTGTAGTTCTTATAAGTATTAAGCCCTTACAACGGCAAGATTAAGTTGTTATTACGTTTTCAACAAAATATTCAATGAGAAAATATATTTTCTTTTCATCATTTTCCATAAAATATTCTCCGAGTTTTATTGATAGTTAATCCTCTTTTCTCAGTATATAAAAAAACAACCTACTAGCATTATTGGCTGGTAAATTTGTAATTTTATCATATAATTATTATATTTTTAATCTATCCAAAGGTTGGGAGATCCTGGGAGAGACCGCTTTGAGTGAAAAGGCCGCCCTTCGTAGCATATACACTTCGTAGCATAACTCTTGTTGACTTAAGATGAAAAGGTACCGGCGCTCTCTCCATACAAACGTAGTCGACTGTTTCCTCCCTGGATAATGACACTAGCACAAATATTTTTGTCCCATAAAACCTGTAATTGCCATGACTATGCCCCTATCTTTTGTTTTTTTCTAATTTTCTGATTATCATAGAAATTAAGATTTAAAAAACAAAAAGTTACAAAACATTGGGGCATGGTCATGGCAGTTATAAGTTTAATGCAACAAAAATATTTGCTCAAGTGTCATTGTCCAGAGAGAAAACAGTCGACTACGTTTGTATGGAGAGAGCTCCCCGGTACCCTTTCCTATTAAGCTTTGTATTTATTTAATATTTTTTGAAAATAGTGTTTATAATAAAGAATGTATCTATCTGTCTTTCATAAGCTAATTTATTCGCCTGAGAACAAAGTCTGGTTAGCCAGATCGTTCGTGGCGCAAAGGATTGGAATGTAAAATAGGCAATGCAGCATTCTTAGCTCTTGCGCTAGGAGCGATTAGGTTTGCGTCCGGAGGTATTTCTTTTTCTACAAACTCTTGGAAATGTCCAAAATGTTCAATTGTATTTATTTGAAAAGATTTATTTAAAATATTATATTTCAAAAGGCTGTAAAATGATTATAACACTTTCTCGCTGACGGTACTTATATCCAAAATCTATACTAATATTATAAAGCTGAAGAGTTTGTTTGTTTGATTGAACGCGCTAATCTCAGGACCTTCTGGTTCGAATTGAAAAAATATTTTTGTGTTGGATAGTCCATTTATCGAGGAAGGCTATAGGCTACTTTTTATTTTATACGGGATCGGGACTTACGCGGGTGAAACCGCGGGGCGTAACTAGTTTATTATAAATGGTTAGATGTCCTGTCAACTCAACATTAACTTGGCGACATTCTTTGAACAATCAAGCTCCAATCTGAACCTAAAACTTTATCAACGAACATAGTTCAAACGGTCCGTGAATCTATTCTATTTCTAAAATCTATTTGTAGTATCCACTAATGCATTATCTAAATCCTGCCATAAAAGTGTCACTATCATTCCTATAGGATATCTTTACTATCATTACGTCACGCTTTGTCTCTATTAGGCTCGAGACATACCGGTATGGATAAAAGCTGGATAAAAACGGCACGAAACGAAGAATCAAAGTCTAAGTACATTTTTTATATTCATATGTATGAGATTTGTACGAGACACATTGAATCATGTTAAATCCAAGATGTGTATCTTCGGAACGAGTCCACCAATGAGAAGAAGCTCACAATGGTCAAGGTTACAATGTTTTTGAAGATATATTTTAAATGGAGCAAATAAAGCCATGTCCATGGGTTCTTATCAAAAAGGTGAAACAACTTACGCATTACCAATTTATGCTTTATCACAAGTGTTTTATTAGATTGACCACATTATGTCGTAAGTCGATTACAGCCTCAAATCAGTCGAAAGCTTAAAGGTCTATTGAACGGTTTTATTTGGAATAACCAGCATATCATGAGCTCTACCTCAAAGACCTGACTCGATTCATGTAACCATTCGTGCGGGACAAAGCACTTTTTGGTTCTATTATAAAATGCTGCTTGTCATTTCTTGCTTCGTAGATTTGTGTATTGGGTAATTTTCGAGCTGGTATATTTTGTACACGGACCAATAATGCTTATCTATTGGAAGTTTTATTTGGTAGCATTATTGTCTATTTTTGCCAGGAAAGGAATATATTTTTCAAATACTAAATATCATTTGTACGTCTAGAATTAGGTAAATTATAAAGTTCTTATTGTAAAATAGTCCACTACACCTAGCCTTAGTAAGGACACATTTTTCTTATAGCAGGTCAATCTGAATAATAGAAATTGAGATTGTTGGTTGTTTTTGTGCCTATCTTTGTAATATTAACTCATTTAGTCGAAACCTTTGGACGGATTATCATAATTCAAATATTGTTAAAATTGTCTTGTTAGACTGTTAAAGTTAGCTATGCTTCTGCATTAGAATTTAGTTTCTTTTATTTGTATGTGTGTATCGATCAGGAAATTATTTAAATATTATACCTAATTATTCAATAATATAGAGACTTGTTTTATCTTTTCAGTTTTTATTTCAAGTAATATTTTTACTTTGGTAAGTTCTCTTTTTACTCAGTCGAGATTTTATTTCTTCAAATGTACTCTTTTCATTTTAGGATTAGTCTCTTGTCTTTTTATTGACATCTTCCCCAGCACACTATTCGTAGTTTATGTATAACTTTGCATATTGATTTATTTAAGTAGTATCTGTGTCACTGAATGTTTGATAATTAAATACATAATCAGCGTGACAGTACCTATCTCCAACTACAACAAACGTCAAGAAACTTTGACAATGGCTTAGTAAATGTAATATAGAAACTATGACATTTAAAACATGACATCTGTAGATAGGATTACTTTGAATCACTAGGCAGGAATGATGAGTATTTTTCTCCAACCTACTCTAATCTATCTATCTATTTTAAATTAAAAACTTTTTGAATCTCAGCTCATGCTGACATGAGCTGAGATTCAAAAAGATTACTTACAAAATGAGTACGAGTACGTGAAATCAAACAAAAATAAATACCTAACTATTGTCTCCCCTTATTATTGACTGGTGTTTTTTCGTGTATTTATTATTATATGGTAGGTTTTTAATAATTTATTTTATTTCTTATTAATTCAAAGTTAAAATTATACATTTTTAATAATTAAACTTGTTAGCCTAGAATACAAACTATTCAAGCGATTGGCATCAATAACATAACATTTTGTTGCAATTTAAGGGACGAAAACCAGTGTACCCGGACACAAAAATTCCATAAAAATAAAATTGGAGTCATGTCATCCCCTTAAATAAAAAATAACTTTATTTATTATCGTTTTCATGAACGTCCTAGTTTCGACAACTTTGGGTTTTGTTCACGCAGTATTGTGGTACAAATTAGCAAAATTGTCCTTCATACAGAAAATAATAATATTTTACGTAAATTACTAAAAGTTATTAGTACTGTTTCGTCTTTACTGGGCAAAATTAGATTCGTATATTCTTTGTTTAAACGTACCTAAGTTTTAATCGTCTTATTATATTTTAATCTGACCGCTGTCATTGTTTTTTGAAATAAGATATTTAAATGTCTTTTAATTTTTGACGTAAGTAGGTACATATACCTAATTTCATTTTTATATTCGTTTATATTTTTAATAATAACCGTTTGTTCATGATTTAATATTATTAGTCATTCTCATTTTTTGACGTACCTACCTAAGTATAAGTTCATTTTTCTATTCTTATCTTTTTTGACTTATAATAATTTGTTAATGCTTAAATATTATTAGTCATATCCATATTCATTATTTCTTGTTTCAAAATATATTCTTTACCAACTTTGAAAATTAAGGAGGTTCACAACTGATCATATTAAATTACAATTGGTTAATACAAGTTTAAAA
Source organism: Idaea straminata (assembly GCA_951213275.1). Classification (NCBI taxonomy): domain Eukaryota; kingdom Metazoa; phylum Arthropoda; class Insecta; order Lepidoptera; family Geometridae; genus Idaea; species Idaea straminata. The sequence continues at coordinate 17,416,183 of OX577845.1, read as the reverse complement.
TAAGAGACGTTTCAGGTCAATAATTTATTCCAGATAGAGCACATTACCAAAACAGAAATTCAAATACATTAATAATCGATGAAAGTAAAAAAATGTCACTGTCTCGGAAATTGATTAAAATATTCTAAATTGACAATAATTATACTGAAGATCCGAACATTCTTCTCAACTACAATTGCGATAATAATCTTGCATAAATCCACTTTATATTCAGAATTTGCAAGCAAGTTTTAACTTCTTTAAATGATTCGGTAGAAGTTTGACCATAAAACTGATATTCTATAACATTTTTGAAGTTTTATATTCATTCGAATTAACTAGAAAAGGAAATATATTGGGTTTGATAATAGTAACTATGTAGAAAGCAGTTTTCAAGTAACCATTGCATTTGTTCAGACAAATGACTAATCTAACAAATAACGGATGTGACGAATAACGGATGTGACGAAAAACAAATCTGGCAGAAAACGTATCTGACGTATTTCATGGTATCCGGTAATTTATTGATATGTCTATTACCATTTGAAGCTCTGACCACACAAGCAAGACTAATATTATTATGTGTGTCGAATAAACAAATTATTCTAAAAATTTATCAATGGTTAGAATTCAAAAAGCACAAAAGGGTGAGCCCCGAACCCAAGGTATAAATATTATTATACACAATTAAAAATAATTATGTTGATAAACAAAGCTAAATGTGGCCAAGACCATTACAAAAAGGTCACATTCTACTGATTTATGTAAATATTATTAGATTTGACCCTTGTTGTGCGTTACTTTTCCAGAATACAGAGAATCTGTTGCTAAGAACTTGAATCAATACTAGACCAGATTTATTCTAGTATCTTTTGATGTTTCTTTGTCTTTGGTAAAACCTGGTGTATCCCAAGTGGCGTACCCTGCATCAATCTTCAAAAAATGTAGTGCTTTTATTTATAGAAAGGTCGCACTTGATTGGTTAACAAAAATCGAGAAGGTAATTCGAAATGACCACATCTGTCATTAAAAAAAAAACTGAGACATCTGTTACCAGGCAAATAATTTTAATGGCGTATGCAATATGCAGCCAGTTTTTTTATACTGATTATTTATTTCAATGTTTAAAAACGGCATTGTTTGTCTAAAATATTTTTTAGCCTCTGGTACAGTGCAGTATATTACGTAGCACCACTTACATGACTTCAATAATTCTGTTTGGCTTCTGTGTAGGTACATTTCCGTAAAGTTAAGTTAAACCTAATCGTTAGGCCTAATCGACGTGCCACCCCGAACGGAGGCAAATTTAATACTAGTGATTTGTTAGAAGACTCATGTTCCATCACTTGAAGTATGTGGGACGTCGTATCAGCTTATACAATGACTAGCCCTCTACCTACGTTACTATTACTACTTCCATACATATTAATGGAACCAAAACAGTAAAGTGTTGAATTATTAAAAAAAATTATTAGAGAGAGCTAAACGACGACGATTTGTTAAATGGACAAATAACTATGGCACGAAAATATTCTTTGAAATATCCTTGTAACTGTCAAAATTAATGAACGACTTGGACTGTTCGAACAAAGTAGGTAAAATTTGTAAGCTACAGTTAAAATGTAGATCAACAATCCGTAGATCCAGAGAGAGCCTTTTCAACAGCATCAAGTCATGTTTCAGAATTAATTTGTTAGCAAAATGGATCTGGGGTGGAATATATTAAAGAGGTACAGCTATCTTATTGATTGGTTCATCAAATTTTCATAAGTTAGTCGTATTAGTATCTATGTATATTTTAAATTTATATATTGAAGAACCTAGACAAGGTATAAATAGATAAATAGGTACGTAGATATATATCTGTGACGTGAAACCATGCGAAAATAGACAGCAAGTCCTTGGCTAAAGGAATAGACAAACCGGCACTACTTATCACGCGACCCATACGACGGTGTAACAAGACGTGCGTCAAATACCTGACTCAAATGACGTGACTCAAATGGGTTGCGCGACTAATCGTATGATTTTGTATTGAGCTTAAAGTCCAGTGTACATTCAACCTACCATATCATAGAAATAGAAAAGGTGAGGTAGGTTATAATTTCCACAAAATCTATTCTTATTTACCGGGTAAAAATATATAATTTTGTTAAGTGACACACGAATTATTCAACGAATGAAAGTCTGAAGGTCTATGCTCACTACGATAATAATATGATCGTATCCGCCTTATTTAGTCGATTCTCTTTTTATTTTTGTTTATTACATGAGGTAGTAAAAGCGGACTAAATGACATCTGTAGTACCCTAATATGACATAACGCGTTCCATTCAGATGTGTAATTACAGCTATAACAGTGTTATAACGGATGCGTAAAAATTGCAGGGACGGTGACGCCGTTGAATTCACAATAAAAGATTAACTTTAATGAGATATTCGCACGATTGTACGCCACTGTATGTTTGTATTGAATAATCTAGTGGATGTCATTGTTAAAATAAAAATGCAACACAATATTAATGTCGGTCATTAAACATATTTTTTGTGAACAGCGTAGTGGTGCCATTTAAATAACGAAGTAGAAGTCACGGCAGGAAATTGCTGCGTATTCCACAGTCACCAGTCGTAAGCAATGGAGAATGAAAAAGGAACTATGAGCCGTATACTAATGAGAGCCGGTAGTCGGTACGGAGGGCGAAGGCTTTAATGATCGCCGGGCCCACGGGCCCACGTCCCCTGACAACATAGTCAAACATCATTGAAATAGACGTAATGTCACCGACCACAACAATTACAATAAATAACGGTCAAAGCGGAAAGAAACTCACGCGATATTTATATTTCATAAAAAGGATATTCTAATATATAGGTTAAATTATGACGTCGGGGACTATCTTTGCTTTAATGGCGCATTTAGTGACATTAATATTTTGTAAATGGTGGACTCCGTCGAAATCTTGGCGGCATTTCAAATGCTAGTACAGCAAAACTAAATTTAATATAACAAATCGGTCGTATCATTTTATGAAAGGTAAGAAGTTGTGTTGCGTGAGCCGGTGAGTTACGCGGAACGATGGCTATACGTTCACTTAAATACATTCATCGTCGACGAAGACGACGTCGAGGAGGAGGACGTTACCGGGACTAGCACTCGAACTCAACCTAGCTCGAGTAGAGTCGAACTTTGACTACCTACGCTACGTCTAACAAACCAAGCAACGCAAGCAACGATTCTAATGTTCCTCGAACATGATACCCATTCCGAAATCATTACCATTTATATAACTTTGCCAGTGGCTCTCGACGACGTTATAACGGTTTATATTCGAATTTGCAAATGCGATATAATGGCACAGATACCTTTGGTACGACGACGATGGCGATGGACGAATACAAAGGAACAATAACATTAAAGGGTGGTGTGGGAAGAACGATGCAATAGGTACAATCGGCGGCAGTTCTGCAGAGCTGAGCTGCTTCCTCAGCTACTCCTATGGTATCCTTAAAGAAAAGGTTGCACTCGACCTGACTGAAGATATGAGTATGCGCTCGTTGCAGTAACACCGAGTGTGTGTTGTGCGCGGTCCGCGACGGCGACGATGTCGACGCCGAAGATGGTAACCAACATCGACAACAGCGGCGGCGGCGAACGGTGCCGGCTGTGTCCGCGCTCGCGCTGATCGGCGCGGGGCGGGTGAGACGGCGGCGGTGCGGCGGGTGGCGGCGTGCGGCAGCGAGTGGTGGCGAGCGGCCGCGGCGGCGCCTCCACGCTACTGCGGCGTCTGCGGCACGCGCTCGTCGCCCGCCCGCCCCGCGCTCGCCGCCCGCCACCGACGACGCATCCCCCGGCCAGCAAGAGCTCCCCGCCCGCCCTGGCCGCCCTGCCGCACCACCACCGCCCGCACGCACGCCCGCATTCTTGCGTTTGCCACCGCCCCCGACACCAAATCCCTACCGCACAAAGAGCCTAACTCTCCGATGGTCGGCTACGTCATACTAGCTACCACTTCCACGTTTCCTGCAGTACGAGCACAGTACTCTATGATCACCCATACTGCAGATATTATTCCCCTTTTCGCACCGAATCCGTTGCAGTATAAACGATTTCGATGTTATTTCTCCGTTTATAATTGTTGTTAAACTGCCTGACCTTCCTCAAGCTTAAATACGCTCGCTGCAGTGCAATTAAATTGACTTCTAGCTCGTAGCGTAGGCGAAGCGAATCTGTGACGACAAACGGAATGCATAGAAATTAAGGAATTCAAGGAGCTTTAAAGGCAACATGAAATTGCCTTAAAAGTGGCAAGTCAATTCTGGATTGAGCGAGGCATGACTCGGCAAGAAGTGTCGGTGGAGTCAGTACCGCAGCGTTTGCGAGCCACCTATCAATCAACGGTCTACCACGCACCTTAATCACACAAACACTTCACTTTGCACACACACACTCGCATGCTAGGTACACTTGCCCGCACACACACGACACAAGAACAACTAACGACCTTCTCTTCTCTATTTAAATCTTATTCCAGTACCTATCGTTCTCAATAAAAAGTTCTAAACGAGTTTAGCTCAACATAAATACAAAGTAAGCCAAAACTCAGAAATTGAAACCGGTCCAGAAGATAAAGTTAAACAAATTACTAAACTACGAGTACTTACTTACATCGAAGCGAAGATAGAACAATCTTACTAAGCTGTGCTGAGGTTTCGCACAAACACACACAAAATGTTGTTTACCTTTTTTTGTAGCAGTAGTAGTTAATTTTAACAATAATTGTTGGAAACAGAATTTTATCGTTGAAGTTCGAAGCCATTAAAATGATAAATTTGTTAAGTTTTGAGTTTATCGAATCACGGATTGTCCTAAATATCGTGTTATGCGGCATGCAACTCCGTATGATAGTAGTTTGTTGGTGTATTATGAAATTGTAAGCACTAAGTTATTTGTCGCTATGACCATGTTTTGCTACTAGTAGGTATAAACTATAAATAATGTAAGTAATTAATTTTCTGTTTCGAATTTAACAATTAGATTATAAAATTAATAATTTTCTTGAAAAAGTTCGTTAGGACTTGAAAATTGAGAAATACGAAAATCAGCTGTTCCTGGGAGTTAGCGAGTCATTGACCTTGTGATTTTATTTATTTACTGAGTTTGCACTATTTTAAATATTAATGTTCTTAAAAAACGGCTGATTCTCCAAAAACCGTACCTCAAAATAACAATTAAATGTTCATATTTACAAAAGTACAACATAGAACAAAAGTTAAACGTCTAGAACAACCTCTTTTGGCGTCGAAACACGTATATAAAAAATGCCTAGAACTAACATAGGTACAACATGATTTTATTTTCTAATGAATCGAACATCAACAAAATGAACTTTTTAAAGTTTTTCAGATGAATCGTTAACGAGTTTCGATTTTCATTTCATAGTTTGGTTGTTTCAACTTAAAGAACTTCATGTAACACTGGACGAAAAAACAACATTTACATATTTAAAGATATAAGAAAGTTCCTTTTAGTGCTAAAGTATCTTTATGGATTTGTTTGAATTTCAATGTGAAATGAAATGTTATTTGCTTCGATGAGTGAATAGCGGTACAAAGAGCGACGTGATGGAAGAACAATGAGATTTTAGAGTTTTATTGCAATCCGTGGTTCACCTGATCTAATGTTCCAGCTGCATATTGGAGAATCTAACAAAGCCAACGCCACGCCGCCGCGCCGCGCCCGCTGCGTTGTAGTGCAAGATACTTTCATTCCAACCATAGAAAAATAAATTCCTATTACATATTCGTGGTATTGTGAAAAGAAGAATTGATCTTTATTCAAAATCGGTTTTCTATATTATTTTTCCTCATGCAGGTCGCGCTGTGGAGTAAAAACGGTGTAGTAGGTATTTATCAGGAAAGCAACAGTAGCTGCGCGCGTTGAGACATATTATGCACTACCGAGTAAATACTTCTATCCTCTAAATAATGGTAATAAAATAATACCGATAGGTTAGCATCTATCGGTATTATCTTGTTACCGGTACGTGCCAACCTACATAATAATTAAGTAATAAGCGATCTTGTCGTAGCAATAAATTTTTCGTATATATGGTTATTGCATCTCTACCTGCTAATCCCGACTGGATCCCAAATGAAAGACGTATCAAGTAAAAAAACCAACCACAAACAACCACAGTCTATAGATACGTGTTAGGTCTCAACTGGTCACATCTTATCAACAATATCTGCAGCAAAGAATACGCTGATGGGTTTTTTAGCAAAGTAGCACTTATAAAATAAAAACAAAACACATAAACGCAAAACCAACTAAAATATGTCAATAAAGATTCGGAAATATTAAAGAAGAATAAACTACATAATAAATTAATTGCGATTCGTCTGTCTTCATATTATATTAGGAAAATATTTGAGCTCGAAAATATTCCGCTTACGTTTAATAATTTCGCAAACAATATCCGAAAGCAGCTTTAATAGAAAAATGTCACATAAATTAAGGAGAGAAGTGAAATCTCCATCTTTGTTAACCTACAGTGGATTAGCATAACATGACTCCTAAGAGAACTCACTGAAAAAAAAAAGTTTACCAAAACTACTTTATGGAACTAAAAAAAATATTTAAAAAATTCAACTCAAAGGCCGCCCATTGTGCCATATTGTTAGGTTTAATTTTGTTTTTGTAACAGGAGTTTATGTTAGAATTAAGGTTTAATGTGGTACAATAAAGAGTTTATCTATGTATCTATCTCAATTGGTAACCCAGAAGTGGATCAAAATTAAGTTGCAAGATTCCATGTATTGCAAGCTAAATAAAACTTTAAAAAAATGGAGGAGGTTCTCATCATTGATAAGGGTTTTTTATTTAGGATTTTTAATCTTATGTTTTTATTATTATTATCATCATCATATCAGCCCCTACACTTCCACTGCTGGACATAGGACTCCCCCAAACGACGCCACAAATAGCGGTCCTGAGCCGCCTCCATCCACCGACTACCCACGACCGCAACAATGTCGTTGGTCCACCGGGCAGCTGGTCTCCCAACACTCCGTTTCGCGTTGCATCGCGGTCGCCACTCGAGAACCTTTACTCCCGGCGGCGGTTGTCAGTTCTGCGAGCTATATGACCTGCCCATTGCCACTTCAGCTTGCTAATCCTGAGAGCTACGTCGGTGACTTTGGTTCTTCTAATTTGTTATTATATTGTGTATAAATAGCTCTTTTTTGTAATAAGGTCAGCGTTTGACCACTATCTCACAGGATGGTAAGTGACGATGCGGTCTAAGATGTAGCACGGTATAAAGGCCCTCAAATTATACGCAATATTTAGATTTTGAGAAAGAATATTTTGATGTCTTATGTATGTTTGTCTGTCTCATCTAAGAATGGAGCCCTTGGTCTTTACAATTTGATTTACTACAATTTTATAAGTGTAGTCATTATAACCCGGTGACATATGCCCACGCGCCAGACACAACGTCAGACGACGACGGCACAAATATCAAAATTAAATAGTTGAATCATTCTATATTATAATATGAATGTAGACTATATTGTGTACTAGCTACGCTCCTTGGTTTTATCCACGTAAGTCTCGCTCGATCATTAGGACTCCTAATCCTACTTAATTTAAGGGATGAAAACAGGTACCCTATTTGACATCTCAGTCTGCTAGTGACCATGGGATCTGCAAAGTTCCCGAAACATCAGGTTTAAACAAATTATTAAAAATAATGGTTGTCTGTAAAGTCGGTTTACGGGCGATAATTTTACGTGATAACGTTATAAGAAAACGATGAAAAATTGAGATATTTTTTGTTATTTATTTGTACATTTTTTTTCTTTTTTGTCCGTTATATTTATAATATAGTTATATTTTTCCTATAAGTCTTCTATTCTTTACTCGTCACCATAACACAAGTCCAGATGAGCGATATTATTATTAAATACTCTCATGTTACCATGACGCATGACGTTACACGTCGGGAACGGGACGCGTCATGTTACGGTAACATAACACTTTTGAGTGAATGCAAGTGTTCCATCAATTTATTAGACATTATCACGTCAAAACGTGATTATATCCGTTAAAATAAATATAATTATGATTTACTTATACAGAACATTCCAACAAATCTAATCTTCATATACACTAGCAGCGCTCCGCGGTTTCCTTTGCGTAACTTTCGATCCCGTAGGAATATTGGGATTTGAATTAACGGAACCTATTTAATACAAACAAACAATTAAGTCCTATCTCTTAATAATATTAGTTAAAGATAGATAAATAAATGGATTTATAGAGAACTCGTCAAGAAAGCTCTGAAACGAGTCTGAAACTGGGGATTCCTCTTATGACGTAGGGGAGAACTGAGAAATTTTTTTTGGAAATTCGACCTCCAAAAGGGTAAAGGCTTTTATAGATTGTAGTTTATATTTACTATAAGTAGGCAAGGTAAGTGATGATGCAGTCTAAGATGTAGCCTGCTTTCTTAGATAATACCTATACACTGGTTTTGATATAGGAAGATGAAAGTGGAAAGAGGCTTTTTCCGACCCATCTTCCTCATGTGGCTAAATCGGCCTTGGTACAGGACACATACAAGTCCACTTAGAGTTGAACCTTCTTTTTTATTTGAAACTAGCTGTGCCCCGCACTATCACTCGCATTCGATTTTCTTTTATATAGAAACCTTGTTCTGACAATAACTAACACAACAAATATAATAATAATGCCCGCAGGGCACCTTGAGGCGAGGTGACGGGAAGTAACGACCCCGCGGTCCGGAGTTCTCCAGGGGGAAGACACCGTTCCTCACCTCCGGCTTGCCTTAGTTGGTTGGTCGGAATGAAACCTGACGAGCAAGCGGTCCCCCGCCTCTGGCTTGCCTTCACCGGCCGTCCAGAGTGGAGCCACTATAGCAGAAATGCTCGAAGGATGGATGCTGAACGTCAGTGATGAGTTGGCTCGCTCGCTCGGACTACCAGCGATGACTTAAAATCCAGTGAGGCCTCTCCATCCTTCAACCACTCACGTTCCTGTTGCCCCCTTGCTGTAATTTACTCGGCTAATTAGGGTGGCCCAGTCTGAGAGTTGGCGAGTCTCCGCCAGCCATTTTTACGTGTTTATTGAACATTGTTACGGCAGGTGCCATAGTATCCATAGTTCCCCAGTATCTAGTCCACTACCATCCCATCACAATAGTTCAAGTAGTTTTGTCCTGTAGATTATCAATAGTTTTATCCAAACCGGAGGTTGTCCTTGGTTGCACTTTATAGTGTAGACAGGGATAGTCGCCGGTTTAGAATCCACCCCATTGTTTTGTAAAGGGCCTCTACGTGTTGCCTTCGGCTCCACGCACGCCTTCCAAAGGTCCGGGGCTCTATAGCCCCGTGATACAGGACGTATAACAGACAATAATAATAAACATTGGCCCGCAGGGCACCTTGAGGCGAGGTGACGGGGAGTAACGACCCCGCGGTCCCGAGTTCTCCAGGGGGAAGTCACCGTTCCTCACCTCCCGCTTGCCTTAGTTGGTTGGTCGGAGTGAAACCTGACGAGGAAGCGGTCCCCCGCCTCTGGCTTGCCTTCACCGGCCGTCCAGAGTGGAGCCACTATAGCAGAAATGCTCGAAGGATGGATGCTGAACGTCAGTGATGAGTTGGCCCGCTCGCTCGGACTACCAGCGATAACTTAAAATCCAGTGAGGCCTCTCCATCCTTCAGCCACTCACGTTCCTGTTGCCCCCTTGCTGTAATTTACTCGGCTAATTAGGGTGGCCCAGTCTGAGAGTTGGCGAGTCTCCGCCTGCTATTTTTACGTGTTTATTGAACATTGTTACGGCAGGTGCCATAGTATCCATAGTTCCCCAGTATCTAGTCCACTACCATCCCATCACAATAGCTCCAGTAGTTTTGTCCTGTAGATTATCAATAGTTTTCATCCAAACCGGAGGTTGTCCTTGGTTGCAATTTATAGTGTAGACAGGGATAATCGCCGGTTTAGAATCCACCCCATTGTTTGCTATTAAACTTGTTATTGTAAAGGGCCTCTACGTGTTGGCTTCGGCTCCACGCACGCCTTCCAAAGGTCCGGGGCTCCATAGCCCCGTGATACAGGACGTATAATAAACATTGCAAATTTTGTAAATATATAATTAATCATACATAGAAAAAACCAGACCACAGACAAATATTTAAGCATAAATACTTGCCTGAGGCGGGAATCGAACCCGCAACCCTGTGTTTGGCAGTCCGGCATGATGACCGTTGTGCCAACTGGGTCGTCAAATAGGAATATCCAATTTGGTGCAGTCGTCCAGAAGCATTCCTGAAGTGATTCTCGTACCTACATTTTTCGATTAATTTATATAAGATAAGATATATAGATAGATCAATAAAAGAAGTTTTGCATGAATAATGGACAAATATACACACAAACTTTCACATTTATATGAAACTAGCTGTCCCAGCAAACGTTGTTTTGCCATATAAAAAAAAATCATCCAATCGAGTTTGGGAACTAACACCGCGACACGATTGACATCAATATTTACATGATACAGCTAATATCACTCAATTGTTTTGCTTTCCCTCCTCTCTAATAAAACTGGAACTTTATGATATGGTATTAAAGTTCAAACTGATTATTAAGAATTATTACGAATCTTTTGTATGGGAATTGGGAGTATAGAAAAGTGTTGTTTTTAGACATTTTCTGTTTCATGTTTAGCCGTTCTCGAGTTATGCGCTTAGAAACACCACGTTTATTTTATAGAAAATTTGTATGGGAGAATATAGAAAAGTATTGTTATTAGACTTTTTCAGGCAATTTTTTAAAATTCCCCCTCCGTAAGAACCATCCTAGTACCTTATGGAATATTATAAAAAAGAATTAGCGAAATTGGCTCAGCAGTTCTCAAGATTTTCTCGATTCATTTTTATATTATAGATTCACAGATATTTAGCTATGGAGAAACAGGTGCTATAATCGTGCGTTTCCTGGTTGGTCACGACAAAGAGTAAATAAATCGTTTGGGTCGTGAACATCTCAACTAATAAATATTGTAATATAATTCGTCTAAGATTGAATCCAATTCAGATCGAAATGTATTTTTACTTGTAATTTTCACTAATTAGTACTGTCAAGTATTGAAAAAAAGGTGGTTGATAATTAGGATATTTTTCACAAATGATGGGGCATCGAGAGCGGTATTGGCCAAGTAAAACTTACTTCGACTCGTGGGTTGTTACGGAATGTGCGCTAATTGACATTGCTCAGTGATAGAAAACATCATGAAAACCCGCGGCTTGGTTGTCTCCAGACGTATCGACGATAATCGTCAACTAAGCTGAGTGGGTGGTACCTATAGGTGCTGGACAAGCCTACTCCATCCACGCACAGAAAACTCTGTTAGAGAAACAAAGAGGTTAGATTAGCTTCAACCGTCAGAATTTAGCTGATCTGAGATCCTTGATAAATAAATAAATAAATACTGCAGGACATTCCACACATCGCCATCTAGCCCCAAGCTAAGTAACTAGACTTGTGTTATGGGTACTAGACGACGGATATACTACTTAAAATACTTTTCTTTTGTAAATATATAATTATAATACATAGAAACAACCAGACCACAGACAAATATCTTAGCATAAATACATGTCTGAGGCGGGAATCGAACCCGCAACCCTGTGTTTGGCAGTCCGGCATGGTGACCATTGTGCCAACTGGGTCGTAAAAGTGAGGATGTAGCTAATCTGTTAAAAGATAGATATATGTAGTTAAAAACTTTACTGCACTATAAGAACAAAACGCAACTGAAAATATTTACATATAGAGTACTATAATAGGAAAATTAAATATAAAAACTGTCATAGAGTAGCACAAAAGGCGGCCTTATTGCGGAAGCAATAATCTCCTCTAGATTCTTCTAGAAGAGCCACAGTCTAATTGATGTTAGCTAAGAGTGATGTTTCACAAAAACAGCTTATACTATAAAAAATTTTTTTTTACAAAATTGGAGGGTTGAAATTAAAATAAATTGAAAATTCCCAAGCTGATTCTAGAAATCATCTTAAGAAGAGAAACTTGAAATGTAACTTATGTCCTTGTATAACTTTAAACTCTTAAATTAGGGTCCTTTTCCAGAACCTACTTTATGCTTCGATGCCTCACAACTTTATTGAACTTTGTAAGAAGATTCTAGTATGATTAATAAAGCTTCCGTCGTAGAACGCAATATTAAAACTAGAGAATTACTGTGTAATCTATACATATAAAATTCTTTGTCCTGAATGACTGACTGACTGACTGACGGATCAACGCACAGCCTAAACCGCTGATCGTAGAGACCTGAAACTTGGAGGGTGTGTTTGTTGTATGACGTAGACATCCGATAAGAAAGGATTTTCAAAGTTTGTTTAGGACAACGTTATTCTTCGGTCCTCAACTTCTATGCAGACGTCGCGGACAAAAGCTATTTTTCTATAAGAATTTAATTATTACGTGTGGCTTGATTTCAAATCAGTTTTCCTTTTCAATATGTGGACTGAATAGACTAGAGATTAACACTAGCCAGTGCTCGTGATCTGACGTTTCGGTATGACTCACTACTATGCTACGCGTTCTATTTTCTACGAGTTCGATTCGATTGGCTACAAGTTCAATTCTATTTGCTACGAGTTCAATGCTATTTGCTGCAAGTTCAATTCTATTTTAGTTTGTCAGTTTAGTTCGATTTGCTACGGGATGAGTTTAATCAATCTGCTACGGGTGTTCTTCAATCAGCTACTACTACGAATCATAAAATTACATTTGCTACAATTTGGCAACATTTAGTACGAATTTAGTACGATCTGTTGCCACTTCAGTTCGACTGCTACAGGTTTAATCCAATCAATCTGCTACTAATTAAATTTCAATTGCTACTATTTTTTTGCTACGAATTAGTTCGATGCGCTGCCAGTTCAGATAGATCTGCTACGTGTACCAGTTCAATCAATCATCTAAGATATATTTGCTATTTCATTTGCTACAATTTAGTTTTATGCTACGAATTCAGTTAAAACTACTGCTAGTTCAGTTCAATTTGATTTCCTACAAAGTTGAATTCAATATGCTATAGTATTTAGTTTGATTTGTTGCGAATTCATTTCAATTTACTAGGAATTCTGATTGTATTTCTTAGAATTTGTGTTACCATATTTACGAAATACTGTAAATTGTGCTATCCGTATTCTGAATTTAAATAACATATAAGTTATATTTCTTATTACAACTTTATTTATTCAAAAAGTATAGATTCCTGTTTGCAATCTAAATATCTGTTTACACAGTTTTCCTTTCAAACAAGTTTGCTATGAACATTCTCAACTTTAATGAGCGTTTTAATCCGAGCATAAATTGCTCGAAAAGCAATGATAGCGTGAAGATGGGATGAAGTTTCAAGTTACTAGAACTTGTTAACGAATGTAAGCTTTCAGTTTTTCCGCTTCTATGGTCTTAATAGTGTAAAATAAGGGCAATTGTAGACAACTAACTTGAAACCACCCATTAGCTGATAGTTATTGTTTATTATTAACGTAGGCTCCGGAAAATAAACCAGTTGTTTGATAGTCAAAGTCAATATTTTTTATTCCTTTGAATGCTTAATACATTTGTACATAGATCACATAGAAACGTCTTAAAAACGAGCGCATGTGTTCTCTATTAGCGACCATAGGCTTTATAATATTCAAATATACCTTCAAAACAGTTTTTAATCTTGAGTTATGTGAATGTGATCACAAAAAACCCCATGAGTTTCTTGTGCATTCTTCTCGTTTTAAAGTCATACATCCTAAATTAGTTTTTAAGACGTTTCAGTGTGATTTCATGCAAATGATTCTAACTAAATGAAGAAATTAAGACTTTGAGTTTGATAGCTTAGAAACATGACGTGCTTAATATGCTTACTTGATATTTGACATCAAAGGTGAAGGTCGGTAAGGTGTTGGGCAACCGTTTAGTTTCTAGTCTGTGTTCAGCCTAATGCAAAGTTCATTCGGATCTAGCATCTCTCAAAGCAACTAACTTTGCATCACTTTAGCCCTGCGTTCAGCAGCGATGAGTCTTTGACGATTTCTAAATCTAATACCTACTCGCACTTGTATACGGGCCGTTTTCCGCAACGAGACCTCTTTAGATGCCACCCTCTCAGCTTAGTAGACCGTGTCAAGAGGAACTTGTCAAAAACGTCGGGGATAACTAAGCCGCGCTTTTCATCACGATGTTTTCCTCCACCGTAACAGGAAGTCAATAATCGCACATAATTTCTTCGCGGCCGGCCGGAATACGATCCCATTACCTTCGTAATAAAACTCGATGTACCTACCACTATGCCAATACCGTACTTTACTACCTGCTAATACCTATTGTAAACAAAGATACAGCGTGTAACAAAATCCCTGCAAATCCCTCTTAGGTACAAGTAGGTACCCCAGGACATAATCAAAGAAATATGTGAAAACAAATTGATTATTTTTATTTAAAGTCCGGGAAAAATTATCCTAATTTGCTGAAAATGTAAGAAATTTCCAAGTGGTTAAACTATTGGCAACGACCGCTTATAGGTAAATAACTTTTTGGTTCAGAAATAGTCAGACAATACTCTTGGCCTGACATACTACTCTAGAAAAGTTGGCCAGGATAATGTAACTACGTAAAAGTGCCCTAAAACGTACTGCATCCCATGGTGTCCTAAATCTACTTGGCAACGCTACGTGGTAACAACTGCAACTTACATTCAGAACGAAATTAAAATATTTCTCTTTATTACATTTTTGACGTGATAACGTCTTGTCTTCTGAATTGGTTAACACCTGCACTCTCAAAAAAGTGTGATGTCATACGTTATTCACAACTAACCATAGAAACATAATTGACAAGTAACCATAGCAACGTATTGAAGTATGCAAAATAGTAATATCAAGATACAAAAGAGGTCATAGGACGTTATGACTCGAAATTATCGTCCGTAAACCGACTTTACAGACAACCATTGTTTTTTATTTGTAGTTTTTTTTAAAACAGCGACAACTTCAGTTCGAGACAGCAACTGTCAAAATCAACTCAACCGATTAATATGATTATTTTTCTGTTGAATAGGAGATCTGAGGATGGTCCCATAAAAAAAAGATCTGAGGAGAATCTTCAAAGTGATGAACAGAATTGCGCCTCTAACGTGCAGCTAATTGCTCTTAGTTTTCAAGACCTGCATGTAGAATTAGCTCTTAAATGGGTATGTACCCAATAAGGAGCTGATTTTACGGCTGCTTTGTTGATGCGGTTAAATTAATATTTTTCTTTAGTCGATTTTTTTAATGAAATTAATGTAGCCTTAGGCAAGGCTTGTACTTTCTGTTAAAAATATTTATAATTTTAAAAACGAATTTACATAGCTATTTTAAATTTCAAAATGTCACACATTTAACTGAATATACAATCGCGTGCAATGTCGTTTTAACTCATTTTGTTTCGGTTCTACTTCTAGATAGCCTGTTAAAGTATCTTGACATTTTTCAAGTCTATAATTAAAAATAACATATTTCTTAAGACATACAGACTGACAGACGGACAAAAAGTGATCTTATAAGGGTTCATTTTTACCTTTTGAGGTACGGAATCCTAAAAAATGAGATCATAACAATTAAATATTCATATTTTACACAGCGTCAGCGTTTACCAGCTAGACTTGTGTAATGGTGACCAATTAACGAATATAATACTTATATAAGTTTTCTTTTGTAAATACATAAGTACAAATTATACACACAGAAACATCCAGACTAGAAACAAACATATTTATAATATAAATACTTGTTTGGAATCGAACCCGCAATTTCTGTTAAATCAAATACATTTAAAAAATTTAGTAACTTAATAGTCGGAATGAGCGTCCCTAGAGAAAGTAACTATAGGTATCTACCTACCTATTTCAATATAAATCACCAAATATAAAGCTTTTTACAAACGCGACACTATTAGCTACGCGATTCAAGGGAAGCGATGTGCGTCATTCAGAGACTTTCAATATACCTATACCTAGAAGCAAACCGAAAAACAGTTACACATTTTTGTCGTAAAATGTTGTACTTGCTTGTACCGTTCAGTATAGAGTAACGAGAGTAAAAAAAAAGCACATAGTTTTCATATTGAAAATGTCATCTCTATTTTTAATTTTAACTCTCTGGCGTCATTAGTAAAAACTGATTTGTTATTTCGACGACGAATAATAAAAAAAGATCAATAAATTTGAGTATTGAGACACATTCATACGTCTTTGCATGTAACCAATATGATTCTACTTCTTTTATAGCCTTATTATTCGGGGTCAGTGCAATATGTCTTCTTCTTCTCTCCTGTATTAACCGTCATCTCATCTTTAAGGCAATCTCTTTTACAGCGTCGTCATATTATTCTCTATTCCTCTTCATTAAAAAGGAGGTGAAGCCGCAATATTTAGTTAGACTAAGCAAAAAATAATTAATTCCAATCGAGATCCAACGTCGCTTTTAATTAAGCATATTCAATTAAAATTCTAAACATTATAAATCTGTTTCAGGGAATTTTGGTGCATCGCCGTAAAGATGCGGCATTGCGGTTTCCACAGCTCGAACTAACTTCGGGTGGTGCGTATCCGAGCGTTTTACGACCTTTTATCCTTGAATTAATTAATAAATCTGTACGTACGTGTTGGCCTTTTTCAACCTTAAATATATACGAGGGTCTGATTGCTGCGGTATTTTTACAGCTATCGGTTTTTTCTTATAACGAAAATAGGGTTTAGTTTATATAATAGGAGGAAGTCTGAAAGTAGCGTCAAGGTGAAAGAGAACTGTTTGAGTTGGTATGGCCAAGTGATGAGGAGAGATAAGACGAAATTTAGCAAATGCACGTGCGATCTCCCGCGACTGGTTATTTTTGTATAAGACCTCGTAACGCAGTTCAGGCCCCTATCAATGTAAGTATAGAGAGATGGAGAGGAAAAGTACGACCTGCGGTAATTTGGATGGACTGTGTGAGACAAGAAAGAAAGAGAAGGATGTAAATAATAATATCGAGATGATAGATAATAAAGAGAACAAAAGAAGACATTCCGCCGATACCAATTAATTAACTCAAAAAATTTCAATTTTTCACTCTCCAACTTTTTTCTTAATGCAAGAATGAAATCGGGTAGAATTATAATTTTTTGTTAGGTAATGTTAAATCGGGTAGAGATGGGATCGGGTAGAGTGGGGATGAAACCAAATAAATTGAGACAAAAAGAGTATTTTATGAGACTTATGATTGTTTTTTGAAGGGTTTATTTTTACTTGGGGATTTTCTTACAGATTTTTTTATTTTTTTTATTGAGTTACTATCCGTATCGTAAACTTTCGTTGATATAACGCTTAAATACTGACGAACTTATTATTTAACTTATTTATCTATAAATATAAAATTCAAAATCCTAACAACTTACTTTTATAACAACACAAGAGAATTTAGTGTTGTGAACTTCAAGACCGTGGTTGATAGTTAAGCAAGACTCGCTCATTCTAATATATGAAGCGATTGTCGATAATTTAGAAACCTCAGAAACGGGTCGCTACTAATCTGATAATATCACTACTTTTTTGACAGACTTTAAAAACTTCACGTCATAAACAATCGTTGTCACAATATAGGATTTACTACCATAGTCATTTTAACTTTTGACAAGAAACAAAAAGAATATCCCATCTTAAATAACTTTATTAACCGTTGTCACTTTGTCCACACCTTTCCCACGGTAACACGTACACGGACTCCCGACAGGCTTACAGTTGTAGCAACAATACTATGTCCCATTTCGTGTGTCAAGTTTAACTTAGCATTGCATTACGTATTCGAAAGTTATCGATATGTGTGACCTTACAACAAATGATTTAGAACGCATCCGTCAGTGATCATTGGATGGTAGTCTAGCTATTTTCGAATCGGAAACAAAAGACGATCGAAACTGAAACAAAAAACGATGGAAATAAAAACAGAATATTTACGATCTGAATCCAAACAAAAGCCGATCGAAACACAAATCAAAAGGCGAGCGAAAAGGAAACAAATACGATGGAAAAAGAAACAAAATACTTACGATCTGACTCAAAACAAAAGTCGACCGAAACGGAAACCAAAGACGATCGAAACCTAAACAAGAGACGATTGAAACGGAAACAAATACAACAAATGGTTCCCTATCGAGTTGCCGACTACATATAACTATAAATAAATATTGCAGAACATTGCGTACAGTTCCATCTTGGACGATGCTAAGCAACTAGACTAGTGTCATGGTAACTAGATGACGGATATAATACTTAACAAACATTCCAATATACAATCAAATTGAGAATCTCTTTAATTTTTAGAGTGGGTTATAAATCATAAAGATCGGAACAAAGGCAGTCAAGTTATTGTCGAACAAACTTACATAGATACAAACGACTGAGCCACATAGACGTTACTCGCAGAAAACACTTTAATGAAATTTAAAATTAGTTATCTCCAGTCGCCAGTCCCTATTTTTTAAAAGTACAAAGGCGCTGTTTTTTTGGACACATCTCATTTTAAGTAAAGTCATGGATTAACAATCGTAAATAGATGCTTAATAATGAACAAATATTTCACAAAAGCTATAGGCCCTCTAGCTCTATATTTAAAGAAATATAGAGCTATAGGGCCCTGCCGCTATATATACCTAAAGTTTACTCGGCTTATATCTAGATGATGCCACCGCTTTGTTTTTTACCATAAACTTTACGGGTTAGATTTTATTTTAATGATCATAAATAATGTTCAGATCATGTTAATGTGATGAGAAATGTTAAGTTTAATTGAAGAAAAAAATTCGCTTCATTTTCATAGAACAATGCTTAAAGTTTTCTAATTTTTTAAGTGCCTGGATAAAGGTTTTTTTTTGTTTCTTTATTACAACACCATCTATGTTACTCATTTGCAAAAGTTCAAAAGATTAAAACGATTAGATTAAAATTTGTAACAGATGCGTTATAGACCAAGATCAGTAACAACATTATCCATTGGTACGAAATTAACTGGTTCGATTCTTGTTTTTGCTACCTGATAGTGATAACTCTCCAAGCCACTATGGTCTGAACTATATAATTGCACATCGTTCACAACTGTGTTGGAGGCATGCGCTGAGTAATTCTCAGCCTTTATAAAATCACGAAGGTCTGGCCGTAGAAGGGATCTTACCTACTCTATAACTAAAATGCAAGGATGTTTATTTGTATGGGCGCTGTTTATCTATACCTACTATTGTTGATCTATGGTAAAGGTAAACAATTTCAATAGTGGAACTGAAATGATACGAATCAGATAACGCGAAGGTTTTTAAAATGATTTGCCGAAGGAACTCCAAATAAATATTAGAAACCAAATTGAGAATTACTGGCTGTCTTCTGTTTGTTCAAAATATTGTCAATTCACTATGTCAAGAAATCACTTCGACGATCGATGTGGCGCAGTTCCCCCACATCAAACAAGTATTTGTGTGCAAATATTTGTTTCTTTAAATAAAATGACGAGACGTGACACTTGTCCATCAGTGTCGCTAAATGGAATACAAATCCCCCAAGAAGACCACGTACGATATCTTGGTGTATATCTTGACCGCCGCCTAACTTGGCAGAAACATATTTTCACTAAAAGAATAGCCCTAAGTCTACAGCTCAGAACTATGCATTGGCTAATAAACCGAAAATCTCAGCTATCGCTAGAAAATAAACTCCTGATTTATAAATGTATAATGAAGCCGGTTTGGGCCTATGGTATACAGTTGTGGGGTACAGCCTCCAACTCCAACTTGGAAATACTCCAACGCTTTCAATCCAAGATGCTACGCATGATAGCTGGTGCCCCCTGGTACATCACGAATAACCAACTAGCTTGGGGTTAGATGGCACTAAATACGTTGTCGTGTAATATCTATTTTCCTCCATCTTATTTAATTGTAAGATATCGCCGTAGAACATAGATGTGAGAAAATATGAGATACGTAAAGGTGAAAAAATGTACACAGATCCAAAACTATATAACATACATTTTAATAAGTAAACTGGGAGGTTGGTACTTATAGGTTCTAGACAAGCCTTCTCTAACTAAAACGTGTCCCGGGGACTACAGCGTGATAATTACCGTAGATAAAAGTTGCTAGCGCTGATCAGCTAGATTAAATGTAAAGGGTAACAAAGTACTGAGAAAGGATTTTCAAAATACCTCGCTGAAATACAAAGCCCAGACTAATGATAGGTATATCACCGCACGATTCAAACTAATGAACGGATCGAGATTAAATCCACACTAATAACTATTATAATGAAGGCATCCACTGAAAAAAAGATTTTGGAAAACATTTAAAACACACAAGACCACGGGTATAAGTTTATGTGGCAATTGTCGTCAATACAGTCGGTTTTAGACACGTAAATCGATTAACCCAAGCATACAAACCTACGTAGTTAACTTTAGTTTTTAGGGTTCCGTACCCAAAGGTTAAAACGGGACTCTTTTACTAAGACTTCACTGTCTGCCGGTCACCAGGCTGTATCTTATGAACCGTGATAGCTAGACAGTTGCAATTTTTACAGATGATGTATTTTTGTTGCCGCTATAACAGCAAATACTAAAAACAGAAAAAAAATATTTAAGTGAGACTTCCATACAACATGGTACGGAATCCTTCAAGCGCGATTCCGACTCGCACTTGGCCGGTTTTTAACAAACATGAGTAAAAAGTTTTACTATAGAACAAAGAGGTAAAAAACATATTTCAAACGGGATATTACATGTTTTTTGTTTTTATTTAGTGGAGTTCTATCTTTGTCGATTTCTATCTATTTAAATAAATATTGAAGGACATTAGATAGTTTGGGAACTAGCGAAAACTAGTTCTCATACTAAGTACTTAGGCTTATGTTATGGTGACCAGACAACAGATAGAATATTCATTAATATTTTTCAGTAAATACATACTAGAAGGTATACATTGATTCATTCGGAGCTACTTTTTATACCGATATTCCCACGGGATTGGGAGTTACGCGGGTAAAACCGCGGAGCGCTGCTAGTTGTATTTTATAAAATTGTAAATGTTTGCATTTAACCCCATTCCACCCGATGGGAAGGAATGATGAAGTAGAGGATGTAGCATAGAATATTTGCATAATTTTTCAAGCATGCTTGACTAGAAGATACCTTTTCACTTCTCACATAAGATTACTCCAAAACTACAAAGTTTTGGGTGCTCAACGACGTGGAGACTCGGTTCAACTTTCAAGCAGTGCGCGAGAGAAAGTTGAATGCGTGACGCTTTGTACTTGAAACTTCGGACCACGCTGCTTGTGGTAAATAAAATCCTAAGTTAAATCGAAAAAAGTTTAGTGTTTTTTGTATCGTTATAGATAGGGATTGAATCATATTTATTCATCTTTACCATAAAAAATATAAAATACTAGCTGCGCCCCGCGATCACCCGCGTAAGTCCCGAACACAGCGCCAGGTGTTTTTGCAACCCAGATGTCAAACAATATTGAAGAATTTTATCGATGAATCAACGTACACCGCCATCTATGAGAACTTCATAAAACTAAACAGTAAATAAACCATTAATTGATTATGAAACCATTAATTGATACATTTTATTCGTTTACATTCACGACATAAGCGAATAATTGAGATGATAACTATCCTATCCAGTAAGTTAGACCAAAATACGGGTACATGTGTTTGATTGAAATTGGTTCAGTAGTTTTGAAGTTTATTGGCAACATACATCGTGACACAAGATTTTTATATATACAGATATAACTAGCTTTCCAAGCAAACGATGTTTTGCCATATACAAAAAAAATGCATTGTTCGATTCTCAGACCTAATGAATATACCTAATTATTACACAAAAAAAACATACAAAACGTTCAGCTGTTTGGTGTGGTGGAGATTGGTAACTACAACCGCGACTCGAGAATTTTATATTTAACTAGCTACGCCCCGCGGTTTCACCCGCGTAATAATTTTCTGCGCAACTTTCTTAATTTTTTATTTCATAAGAACCTTCTCCTGATAATAACAAACAGACCAAAAAAAGAATTGGTCAAATTGGTCCAGGCGTTGTTGAGTTATGCGCTTACCAACACATTTTGCGATTCATTTTTATATATAAGAAGATAGAGATATTATTCAGAAATAGATATAGGTATATGTAGTTTACTGCAGTTATGATATTTCTGTCTAAAAAATTCTGAATGTTGCACCTATTTGTTTTCGAGTAGGCCATTGCAGTCAAAGTTTGACCAAGTGAAGGTATATTGCATCGACTGAGGAGCAATGCGAGTGTGGAGCCCCGTCGCAGTCATTGGTGCACCTACTCCAATGCCCACTGTGCCCTAATACCTGCACATCGGAGGACCTGGTAGAGGCGAAAGATGCTGCAGTCGCAGTGGCTAGATACTGGGCAGGAAAAATTTGACTGGTCGAACGTCACTAAATCGAAAAGAACAATTCTAAAATTTGTAAAAATAGTTGATACTATATACTACTGCATTATTTTTAGGGATATTAGTATGAAAATCACATAAGACTACCATACTAAAATATCCTTTGATTTGCCATAATTTGGTGAGGATCTGATGAGGAGCTTTGAAGTAATGAAAAGAATTGTACGAGCGTATAGCAAAATAGCTCAATTTTCTAATTCCTTTCCGAGGAAAGGATTTAGAAAATTAATCTTAAAATTAATCTCATAAATTAATTAATCTTAATTAATTAATCAATTAATCTCAATCTCGAGAGATTGAGATTAATTCCTGGAATCAAACATATGGAATATTCGATTCCTGGAATTCATCTCAATCTCGATCGATACAAAAGAACTCAAAGGGCCTTTCAAAAGTGATATGTTAATACGAAACCGGTCGTGTCATCGACGGCGTTGCTTTGGCTGCACGAGGTTTAATTAGGAAACCTTAGTGCCTTAAGTTTCGCTTTGCGTGTTCCAAACCTCACCGTTGAGTTCACGTGGCCAACCGGAACTACCTCGGAACAAAAGAGGAAGTGACGTTTACATTGACTAAGGTGTTTTACAAGCTTATTCCGGTGATAATTGTTTGCGACAACCACCGACAACCAATTAATGACTACTTTGGATTAGTGGAATCCCTTAGATTAATAATAACTTAAACATATAATCTCGATTAATACAGCGTCAGCAACTTTAATCCTTGCTTTTATGTAAACATTTTGTGCAACAACACAATTTTGTGAACATTGGCATAAGTAAAAGTTAAAAATAAGTAACAGATCTCTTAATTTATAACAGTGGAAATATCTGCATACTCTAATCTGAATGCATATTATATAAATGTAGATTTAGTTTATATTTTGGCTGACTAACTTCAGATTATTTTATATGGGTGCAGTTAGTTTACTTTTAAGTTTTTTTTATATAAATTTTTAACTATACGAGTAGGTACTAAGTACTAGTCATTTTTAGTAATGCCACTAACCGCGTACGAATAATTCCGTAACATTATATTCTGTTTTTACTATTCGTTGTTTTAGCATCAGTAGAAATTTACAATCTGTTTAAACAAAATTTAAACGGTCTTATCACGGTTCATGAGATACAGACATACATTTGAGTCTTAGTAAAAGGGTCCCGTTTCTACCCTTTTGGTACGGAACCCTAAGATCTCAATATGTCGATCTTTATTCGAGTAATCAGTGAACATGTACAAATTAAGAACCATCGAATGCTGGTTAAATATATCTAGGTACCTATAGTTTGTATCAACACATATCTAAGCTTTACCACTAATTAATTTCATATCGGTATTACGAATTACTATATTAAATGAAGGCTAAGTCAATCAATTAATATTATCAATTAGCTTGTAATAGCTGCATAACCTGCAATGTGTTTTCAGTAAGACTAATGTAATGTGCGTACTACGGATCAGGGTTGTTCTACAAGTCTACAGTTCTAGACAAACAACTGTTCTACAATTTGAAAAAAATATAATACCTTTTTTAAATAGGTAGGTATTTAAAAAAGGTATTATTTCGACAATCTAGAGTATTAAAATGGTTTCTTGCAACAAGAAATAATATCCTCTCCAATAGTTTGCTAGGGAATAATTTTTTGGTTAAGGTAAAAAATCATAAAATTATTAAATAAATTTTAAGATTTTTAACTTAAACCAAGAAATTGTTCTCTCTTGTCTATAAGGAGACTAGCAGCGCTCCGCGGTTTCACCCGCGTAACTCCCGATTCCGTGGGAATATCGAAATATAAAATAATAGGCTTCTTCGACAAATGGACTATCCAACACAAAAATATTTTATCAATTCGAACCTGAATTCCTGAGATTAGCGCGTTTAAACAAACAAACTCTGTAGCTTTATAATATTAGTATAGATGAATATTTATTACTTCAAGATTTTTTTTTGTATGTAGGTATTTGCCCACCTGTTCATTATTCGCTCTAATCGATAGTTTGCCCGCTAAAAATGTTTGTATCTTTGTGAAAATAATTATGTTGCAACTTATAAAGAAGATTCTCGGATATGGCTGTTTTTGATCTGTTACCTTTGTAATTGAAAACTACTGAAAATTATTAGATAGTCTTATTTTCTGGAAAGGTCAAAAGAAGTTAATTGAGGACACGATATTTCCAGAAAACCGCGAGACATTATAAAAATCATTTAAATTAATACTTGCTCCGTATTCAACCGTAGTACAAACCTAGTACTTAGTTTACTTTGTAGCTGGATGACGCTGTGTTCTGCAACATTTATTAAATTGCCGCCGTATCGATCTGCTTTTGTTTGCCGTTAACGACTTCGAGGTAAAGTTTTCTTAAAAATGCATGAACCACCTCCAATGCGCCGGTTCCAAACGATGCCGAATCAATAGAAACCATGATAAATTAAAGCATATGGGAAGTTGGGCCTTTACAGGTCACCTAAATGATTTATGCAACGCCGGCAATTCCATACTATTTAAGACGCTTTTGTAGGCTTTTAGCTTGCTCACAACCTAGGCACCCAGCTTATACAAACAAGAAATAGACAATACGTCTTCAATTTTTTTCTAACGAAAGTGCATAGACAATTGCTCACAAAAAAACTGCAAGATAAATATCTATTGGT
This sequence comes from Idaea straminata, assembly GCA_951213275.1. Lineage (NCBI taxonomy): Eukaryota > Metazoa > Arthropoda > Insecta > Lepidoptera > Geometridae > Idaea > Idaea straminata. Next base: position 17,390,952 of record OX577845.1, on the reverse strand, counting down.
GCACGGCCGGGATTCGAACTCACTGATACCATGAAATAACCGTTAAGATGTACAATAAAAGTATAAAAAAATTCACATCCATGTAATTTATGTTAAATAAATGATTTAAAAAATGAACTTATGCTTCTGATTTTAAATGATTAAAAGTTCAGTACTAAAATGGGAAAAGGAGCAAGTAGTAAACGGATGTCATAGGTACGTAGACCTTTAACTTACTCTCTTACTATTTGTTGAATATTGGGCTGTCGTGTCTAATTGTAATAATGCGCGACCTGGACGCGATATTAAATGATATTGAACTTATTTATGCCTTTGATTGTAATTTTAAAAGTTCAGAAGTGGGACGGAGTAGAATCCAAATCAGTCTAGTCGTTTGATCGTGAAGATGAAACAAACAAACAAATAAAAATAAATTAATAAACAAACTATCGAATTTAATCGAATTTATAATATTGGTTATGAATAATAAAGAATTTTTGGAATTTGTAATTTGACTCTGGAATGTCTGAAATGTTTCACACATACGTTGAGCCGTTATCATTTGTGGTAACGGTGTCAAAATTGTTCGGTTTTCGAACCTTTTAAACGGAGATTCCAAACGTTATTTCAATAACGAAAAAGGAAAATAAAGTCGTGACGCTCGGGTCGCTCGACTTGGAACAAACTTACCTAATTTTTGTTTGCGTTAACAATTTTGTCTGTAGCTACTAAATCCCATAGTTTATAGCGCTGCAGTAAAATTTGGACAGTAGGTATATGTACCTTAGAGAATAGAGAGGTATCCAGCATGTGAATCAGATAAGCCTATTTTGGTCCTAATTTGATTTTAGACCTAGAGTTATAGTGTAGGCATTAAGGCGCATTTAGGAGTCTAAAGCAAAACGTTTTTCGCCTAAAACTAGAATTGTTAAATGCTGCATGGAAATTGTTGTTAAGAATTGTTGGGTAGAAATCTTCGGAAAATAAACGGGTCGTTTAATAGCACATGTGTGGTCTCTTAGGTATAATAAGTTACCTAAAGATAAATAAACAAATAAATATTGCAGGATATTCCACACATCGCCATCTAGCCCCAAGCTAAGTAACTAGACTTGTGTTATGGGTGCTAGACAACGGATATACTACTTATATACTTTTCTTTTTTAAATACACACTAATAATACATAGAGACAACCAGACCACAAACAAATATCTAAGCATAAATATTTGTCTCCGGCTATAAATGACATGTCCAATAATAGGTTCATTTTTTATAAAGCATACATTGTGAGGTAAAGCTTACTACTTCGTCGTACCTTATTGAAAAGGACCTATGAATGTCACTTATGCTCCATTTCAAATAATACCTTTAAACATTTGTAATCTTGACCTTTGTGAATATGATCACAAAAAACCCCATGAGTTTTTGTGCCTTATTCTCATCGATGGTTCAAAAAAAAACCTAACTTAAGTAAACGTTTCAATGTGATTTTATTCAAATTATATGATTCTGAAGGAATTCTTTATTCCTTTTAGACTCCTTGTAGACTTTGACTATTAATGAGTTATTTTCTTATATTTTGGCATAATTTAATTTAATTCCTTGTCGTTTCTAAATGTATCTATACTTTTAAGTCGAAAAAAGACTGCATACATAAGCATGCACCAAAAGCACATGAACTCTTGTGCCTAAAACATGAACTTTAAGTTTATTTCTTTGTTATCGGGGTTAACAGAGTACACGGACCTTTAGAAGCCGTATCTAGGGTCGAAGCCTTATTCTCCCTTGTAGCAACATTACATAATCATTAATAATATTTATTTGATAATTTGATGATTTTTTTTTAAGACGTTTCCATGTGGCCTATGTACAATTGTATTAAGCATCCAAAGGAATAATTTTTTTTGACTTTGACTTTAATGTATATAATATCAAAACCGGTCAAGTGCGAGTCTGCCTCGCGCACGAAGGGTCCCATACCATTATATTTTATTTTTAATACTTATTGTTATGAAGGCAACAAAAATACCTACATCATCTGTAAAAAAATCAACTGTCTAGCCGTCACGGTTCATGAGATAAAGCTTTATGACAAGATAGTAGAGTCTTAGTATTAAGAGTCCCGTATTTAAACATATATAAAAGTTTAAAATTTAAATCTAGGGCTTAACTTAAAGTTCTACTGAGTTCTAGCTATTTTATGAAAAATAATCGGTGTTAAGGGCAACATGTTAATATTACATACCTAGTGTACTTTATGTAATAATATAACGAAATTAAGTTAAGTTGTTTGAATAGGTTTAGTTTTAATTTTTAGATTTTATTTGTTTATATCTCGTATTTAGTTCGTAGTTAATTCCTTGTATTTGTATTTATTTTGAGATTTTTGACCAATAAAATATTTATAAGTTTCTAGTTAAGTTTTATTTAGGGTTTTCAATAAAAACATATTGAAATAGTAAAATGATGTTAGGTTTATTAAAATAGTAAAATTGGGCATCGTTCCTGTCTGTAAAATAAAATGCAGCCGAGGACAATTCCGAGGGTTAAGATGCAAAAAAATTGTACCGCGGAAGCGTAGTTAGTCGATAGTTGAACAAGGCTCGCTAACTCTCGTCATTAAGGGGTTCCCTGAGTGTGCTCTGCAAACCCCCTTCATTTAGAGGGTATGACGTAGAAGCTTGTTTGCAAAAAAAGTTTAATTGAGTTAAAAATGTAAAATTTCCTCGAGGACTACTTCTAAAGAATTATTAAGACTCCGTCGGTCTATCTGTCAACAAGCTGTATCTCATGAACCGTGATAGATAAGACAGTTGAAATTTTCAGAGATTATGTATTTCTATTGCCGCTTAAAAAACAAATACTAAAAACAGAAAAACAATTTGAGTGGGGCTCCTAAACAATATGGTACGAAACACTTTGTGTACGAGTTCGACTCGCGCTTGGCCGGTTTATTTTGTTTTATTTTTACTTATAGGAAATAGGTTTTTATGAATAAAAATGATTGCTTTAGAGACATTAAGGAAATGGGGTAATATATATATTTGTTAGGAGCGAGCAATACCCGCGTATCCATTTAACTTACTTGTACTTGTATACAGGCTGTTTTCCGCCATTGGACCGTTTTTAATTGGGTCTTTTTTGCGTGAGGATGGAGCAGGCTTGCCCAGCACCTACGACCCTCTCAGCTTAGTCGACCATGTCCAGAGGAGAGAACTTGTCAATACTTTTGGAGCCAACTAAGCCGCGGGTTTCATCGCGATGTTTTTCTTCACCGTAAGAGCAATGTCAATTAGCGCACATATTTTTTTCTTAAGAAAAATACATTGGTGTACGGCCGGCTGGGATTCGAACCCACGACCTTCAGAATGAAAGTCGAGGTATCTACCACTAAGCCAACACCGCTTCTTCCATTTAACTTATAAATCAACTAGCTGCACCCTGCGGTTTCACCCTCGTAAGGTCCTATCCCGGTGGAATTTCGGGACCAAAAGTATCTAATTCGGTCCAGTCGTCAATAAACAAACTTTTGAATATTAGTCAGAATGTTACAATAACCAAAGCCAAAGCTTAAACCAGAGATATAGGTAGATACGTCTTTGCGAAATAAAATTGACCATACGAAAGTAAGGCAATTGAATCATAATCCCCCGGGTGTTGTCGTATATTGCATGAAGATACGTCAAATTATTGTGTACCTATACACAATAAAGAAATCCGAAGTTCGGAGAAAAAGAAAACCACTCTATAACTGTTTCACCTCACTGGCCTAAACCATATTTTTATAATGAATTGACATTGTATTTGACATGACATTGGTGTATTTCTCTTTATAATGCTATTTACTTTAAGTTTTAATTAATAATATTACATACAAAATGTAAAACAGATTGACCTATAATGTAAATTATGAATAAATATATGAATATGGAAAAGATGTTTGAATAGTACATTACGATATAAGTGTGGTAAATTGATCTTTGCATAGAGGCGGTTTATGACGCGCGAGCGGCAGCGACCGTGTTAAGAAGCCAAGATGCAAAGATCAATTCCAAACGTGTATGGTACGACGTTTTTTTATCACAGTTGCGAATAAAAGAAAAGACTTGAAAAGAAAAGAAAATAATAAATAATAAAATATTTGATTTTGGTGATAAGTCTATGTTTACAATTTTTTCAGGCAATATTTTTTTGTTAATTATACTCCCGAAAGGCTAAGCTTTTAAGACTTTTAACCTATACAGCCTCGCCTGACATACAATATTTTTCCATTTGTCGGGGGTTAAAACAGAATATAATGGTACGGAAAAAACTATATTTAAGACATTACATTTTTAATCATTTTTAAGACGTTATCACATAAAATTATCGTTCGTAAACCGACTTTATAGACAACCTTTATTGCTGGAGTAAAACCTCTTTTTTGTACCTTTGTTTAGCACGAAGGTGCATGCACAACCTTTATTACTTACTTACTTTATTTTATCCATCAAAACAGTATAACCCAGATAAATTTAGAATGTTTCATCTACCTAACATGTAATTAGCAGTAAGATACCAAGTTAACTTATCAGGATAACTTATGACACACTAGTGGCGTCGAGGTAATGCATAACGCACGCGTTTGTAATACGGTGGATTATGAGCCTAAAAGTGGTTGAATGAGATCCACTTTATGATCAACTGTGAAAAAAAAATTACCACTCTAGGGAACCGACATACAGGTTATTTTGATTATTAATTAATTTGGCCAAATTGGTTTAGTTAAAAAAGGTAGTTTTCGCAGTTTAAAATATCCTTGCGCGTCTGTCAAATTACCTAACTGCCAGAGGTAAGTGACATTGACAGTGACAGCTGTCAGACGGCGCCGCCGAGGTGTAAACACGTCTCGAATTGATTAGATGCAGTCCCTATCTCGTGTTTAGTAGACAGATGATATTAATTATAAGACGAGAGATATCCGAGGCATTAAAGTCACCATCCACAATACCGGAGCAGACCTGGGGCCTAATTCTTATTTTCATTACATTATTTCGAGACTCTATTAATATTTTATTGAGATAGTGATTTTTTTTTGGTACTCTGCTAAAGTTTTAATACTATCGTAATAGAATCGCTATGGAGTCTCAATAAAATGATAATGGTACGTCGCTGGTGTTGTAGATTGCAGTAAGCAATATACCGTTCCGACAACTATCGGGATTTCATTGAGCCACGATCCTAGAGCAGAATACTAAAGCGAGTCAGTGTTGCGTCAGTGGTATTTCGATAGAATAACATTTATTGTCAAAAATATGACATTTAATGTCATATTTGTAAATATGTTAAATGTCAAAAATCGTCTTTTACAATTCCATCGACACGTCACGTTAGGCCACAGGAATAATGAAACAGGAGCTGAAAGACAACTGTATAGATACTCATTCGTTTCGGTTTTGTTCTTTCAAAACCCCTATTGTACCGGATAACTTTAAGGAGCGAAGTTTTCAGTCGAAAAACCGAAACCCCGATTTTACCGGATAACTTTAAGGAGTGAAGTTTTCAGTCGAAAAACCGAAACCCCGATTTTACCAGATAACTTTAAGGAGTGAAGTTTTCAGTCGAAAAACCGAAACCCCGATTTTACCGGATAACTTTAAGGAGTGAAGTTTACAGTCGGAAAACCGGTATTGAGTAGAGTAGATCCGTTTTATTACTCGAGACGCGCTGTTCTTAGTCCGAGCGGTATTCAAATCTGAGAGCTGTATAAACCAGGTAAAACCTGTCAAAATCACTGGTTTACATTCTAGATAAGAACATTATTTTTATTGGAATCGGACTTGGACTTATGCAGGTGAATCCGTAGGGCCCGGATAGTCTAGGTGGTAGCACTCACATACAATGATACCCAATAAGCTAACGAAAATGATACCTGATTGCTGAAATGATATTCTGTCGTATTTCACACTTACCTGAAATAAAAAAACACTTATTAGACACAAAGTAAATAAGTACTTAAACAATGTAGTTCTAGATGTCTAAGCGACCATTTTTTGTTTAGATTTCTAGCCTAGTTGAAAATATTTAAGTTTACTAGAAAATCTAGGAGTTTTTAAGTCACAAGTGTTTAGGTATCTTCTAGGGCCGAATTTAACCCTGAAATAACTTAAATTTGATACTACTTCAGAATCTTACTAATTCAAAGTAAAATTTTTTTATATTCAATTTTTTTTATTCGATAGTTGTCATGCAGTGCATTACATCACTTTGAAACGTCTTAAAAATACTGACTGACTAAAAAAAAGACTAAGTAGCTCAGTGGGCTTACTTAGAATCTGACAGTGAATACGCGTGCTACTCAGACCGCATCGTCGCTTACCATCGGGTGCGATACAAGTTATAAAGCTGAAGAGTTTGTTTGAACGCGCTAATCTCGGGAACTACTGGTTCGAATTGAAAAATTATTTTTGTGATGGATAGTCCATTTATCGAGGAAGGCTCTTAAATATTTGCTCTACTGTTATTATCCAAGGAGGAAACAGTCGACTACGTTTGTATGGAGAGAGCGCCGGTACCCTTTCCTCTAAATAAAAAACAGCCCTTCAGTACAGTAGACGTCGAATGCAAGGTAATGCAAACAAACTACCGATCATCATAACAACATAATGACGTAATGTAAACATATATTCGATCGCTTACGATTCGAATTGTAGTATCGAGTGAATACTATAGTAATCGAGTGACCTATAGAGTTAATAGTAATCGAGTTTAGGCTTGTATGTCGTATGACTATTTGATGATGTCGTGCGCGAAATGCCCTAAGCAATCGCTTTTTGTTTATAAAAATATGAATGGAAACCCACACAAAATAGATATTTAAAGATGCAAAGCCACTTACGGACTATATTTGTAACTTTGTGTTAGTTTTAGATAGATAGATATTTTTTTTATTGTAATCGCCATTTTTAATTACAGTAAATATATAATGTGTTTCAGCGAAGGGGCTTTAATACGAAAGGGGCTTATTCTAGACGTCTAGGCGAACAACTTTTGTTTTACAACTTTAGGAAATTCGAACTTTTTTCGATAATTCTGAGGGAATATTAACTTGAAAATCAGCTGTTTCATAGAAAAACTTCAAACGAAATGTTCGAATTTCCATAAGTCGTAGAACAAAAGTTGTTCGCCTAGACGTCGAGGACAAAGGTATTAATTTTCGTATCAATACCCCTTCGCTGAAACAAATTGTATAAAAAAAACTTAAGTCTAAGTGTAACAAAGGGCAGCCTCATCGCTCAAAGCGATCTCTTCCAGTCAACCTTTACCTGAGTGATAATTTTAGTTACATAAGCAAAGACTTTTTGACACAGTTGAGCGGATAATACTAGATTTATACAAATCGACGTCTAGACGAATACCTTCAGTTCTACAAAATTTTAAACTTGTTTTCGAAAAAAAAGGTTTTTCCAAATTTTCAAAACAAATATCTCGGAATTGATGAAAGATCGAAGAATCAAGAGCGTTTTGATTGGCCTAGCCAAAAGATTTTGATGTACCTACATAATAATCCATTGGAACCCTTTTATTTTATTTTTATTTTGTTGTGTTTTGCAATTTACCTGTTTTGTAAGATCTTGCTTTGCACCAAATTTCAAAATTCTAGGTCAATCGAAATTACCGTTGGGTCAATAACCTAATAGGAAGTTTCGTTGACCTAGAACCATGTAAATTGGTGAAAAGCAAGATCTAACAGCAAATCACAAGTGGAGGGTTTCCGAACTTACTTTTTAATCGCGTTGATTTTGACACCTAAATTACGATTGACTTAAAGAACTCTTTAAAAAAAAATTAACTAGCTCTCTTTACCTATTACTAAGATAAAGGGTCTTGAATCTTGACAAACAGACGGACAAGATAAGATCCTGTTTTTTTTAAAGTACGGAACCCAAAATGACCATTTCTATTTCGGAAAGATCATTTATATATCGAAAACCACTTAGGTTAGCATCGGTCATTATTAGAAAGCATTTTACGACTCAAACCGATTAAACCCATTCTATTTTTAGAAAAAAAGCCGGTTAAAGTTTTTCATTGTGTTGTAGGAATGTAGGTATGTATATACAAACGTAATGTTAGGATCCTTTGTGTGCATGTGACGTAAGTAGAAAATAGTACAAGTTTATATCAAACTTATTACGGTTCGGTCGTATGAACTTTACGTAGTCAATACTTTTGCTGCATGTTCTTTTTCGCCATCTCGCGTGGAATAGGAGAACTATTTTTGAAAGTTTTGGACTACTAGCTCCATCTCGTTTCGAATAGTGGAAGATTGTGAATGGCACTGACATGGCGTTTCCAAAAATTGGGTTGTAGTTTTGTGAAAGCGCTATCTATGAATAACACGTCGAACTGTTTCGTTTATTCGCAGATAAGGTTATTTACGTAGGAGTACCGAAAAATTTGACTAGATGGCGCTGTATGCAAAACTGGATAATCCATGAATACGAATAGATGGCGTCAAAAAAAGTGTGCAAAAATGTTTTTAAAATGGAGAACTTAAATTTATCAATTCAAGCAATAGCGAGTGATTTTCCATTGCATACGTTGCATACCCCTCGCTGCGATTTCAAGTAGAATTTTTGTAAAAGCGCCATCTATGAGTAACACGTGGAACTGTTTCGTAAATTCGCACATGATGTTGTTTACGTAAGAGTACCGGTAAATTGAACTAGATGGCGCTATATAAAAAAACTAAATAGTTCAATTTATTGGAATATATGGCGTCGAACTAGCTTACCTCGCTACGGTTTCAAGTAGAAGTTTTGTAAAAGCGCCATCTATAAGTACCAAGTAGAACTGTTTAATAAATTCTCTCTGATGTTGTTCTAGTTTAATTTAGAATATAGAAAACGCCATCTAGTAGAATTTACTTGTACTCTACTGGTCAAATTTACTAGACGACGCCAGGTGCAAAAAGATGAATAGTTCAAAGGATTAAGAATAGATGCGTATGGTAAAAAAAAAAAAATTAACACAGGTATTATATTGCACAAAAAACGGTGCGTGTAATAAGCTACCTTTGGGTAATCTAAATATTTCGTAAAATGGGGATAACTATTTAAAATCAATAAAAAGCCTGAGCGAATTTATTATTAAGACATTAGCGACTTGCGACTTGACGCTCGTCAGTTCCGATCCCGATACCTCGGATTCCGTCGCGAGTAAATATCATCCATAATATCCCTGTTTTGTTTGCTCGAATGCGTGACCAGATGGCGCTCTAGTGCATCAATCGTGCTATCGTTGTGTTTTCAACTTTTATAGACCTTCGTTGCTTGATAATAGGTACAAATGTTGCGAAGACATCGGAAGCAGGAGTGTTAAAATTGACTCTTGCTTTCGATGTTTTCATCGAAAACAAGATATATGGTACTTATACCTGCGGGTATTAAGAATTTTTAACCGTCGGGTGTTAAAAAAGGCAATGGCTCTTATTACTTGTTCGTACGTTCGTAGCTCCCGAACGGAAAAACCGATTTTGATTGTGTTCTATAAAGGTGGATTAGTGGATTATGAATTGTTTGTTAGATTGACAATAAAGTATGATGCAAATATTGATATAATGACCTGTTTTTAGATAGTTTTTCCTATTATTTAATTGAGGTGGCAGGTGGCCCCTTTTATCCGCAGGTATCTTATAACCTGGGGTAACTAACACCTGCCTGTGACGCGGAGGTTGCGGGTTCGATTCCCGCCAATGAAGAAGTATATTATTGTTTCCGTAAATAAATGGTCACACTAAGATCGAAAAAAATAGGCGATTGATTTTCGGATTTAGCTGTTAAATCTCCGTCAAATTTTGGTATGGGGTATAATAACACAAGCCTAGTTGATTGACTTAAAGCTAGATAGCGCTGTGTGGGGTTCAATGCATTTGGTCCAATGCATTTGGTACAAATATATTGGTTCCCAGTCGGCCGGGATTCGAACCCTTGACCTTCGGTATGAAAGTCGAGGTATCTACCAATAAGCCAACACCGCTCACAATGATAGGGTTGAATAGAACGCAATCTATAGATTTTTTCATCTAGACACGTCTAGAGTAATCTCCTTTCGGATAAAATATTTTAGTTGGAACAATTTGTAAGTTTTTGTACTAAACCGACTTGAAAAAAACGAAGGGGTTCTCGACACTATGTGGGACATTTTTAGGGTTACGTACTCTAAAGGAAAAAAAGGAAGCCTTGTAAGATCACTCTCTTGTCCGTTTGTCCGTGTGTCACCACCGATATTGTTGGAACGAAGTTCCTTATCGCGCGTTGCGAAAGGGATATAGACGAAAAAAAATAAGACCAAAAGTTGTAACGACACTTTTTAATTTTATTACAATTCCTTCACTAATTAATCGAAAGGAACTTCGTTCCATCCGGGTGTCCCTTGACACTTCTCGATTTTTAGTTCTTTTTTTTATTTTTATTTTTTTTATTCTTCTTCTCGTATAGTATTGTTAGAGTTTTCAGGTCGCCCTAAGGCCTCTTACTTGACCTAACGACTGCTACTAGACGTAGCAACTGGGACCAACGACTTAACGTGCCTTCCGAAGCACGGAGGGGCTCACGAAAACACATTTTGCCACATTACTAATTGGTCACCCATCGAAGTAATGACCGCGCCAGGCGTCCCTTAAGCTGTAAACGACCAGTAAGCTTCGCTTAGCTGTGATCCTTCTCCTAATTTTTGGACTGACTAATATCGTGCTTAAGGCGCTCTTCCAGTACCGTGTGTAGGTATTCATATTACCTTAGCCCCCGCTCTCTAAAACGTAGCGTGCTGCGTGCTAACTGTTATATTTGATCGATATGCAAAACATTTTAGCATTATTATCCACAAATATAGTTCCTAGAGGTCAAAACCTATCATTTGATTCATTTTTAGAAACAAACGTTAACTATTTTTGAATAAAACCCGATAAACGATCTAATAATTATCAGTTTTCTAACATTTTTTTTATCGAACGAAGTTGTTCGTATCATGTTTTCAACCACAATAAACTATGGTACAAAAAAAATATGGTTATTAAACTACAATATCCATTTATATCCAAATAACAAAAAAAGAGTATTTGATTACTTAGAGTTGCTTAAAACAAAGGTCGATTTTGGTAGCTTTATTAGCACCTGCCCTTAAATGGCCTTTCCCCGCGCCGGTAAACCGCAACCAGAATTCAACCTTTCAGTGCAAACAAGCCATGCCATCTGGCATAATATCATTGAAGAACGAATGCCAAACCACTTGGCACAATATTCGGCTACACCTAGCTGTTCTGTACGCCCCATTTCACTTGATTTTTAGTGCATTTAATTTTCCTTTTTAGGTTTCCGTACCCAAAGGATAAAAACGGGACCCTATTACTAAGACTTCACTGTCCGTCCGTCTGTCTGTCAACAGACTGTATCTCATGAACCGTCATAGCTAGACAGTTGCAATTTTCAAAGATTATGTATTTCTGTTGCCGCTATAACAACAAATAAGTACTTACCTACTAAAAATAGAAAAAAAAATTTAATGGTGCTCCCATACAACCTTTTGTGCGCGATTCCGACTCGCACTTGGCCGGTTTTCTGATTGATATTTCAGCCCACAAACGTCATAATTTGACTACTTTGCACTACTCAGGGTGTTTGGGCCTCAACTTTTGTTGCCCACTGTACCTACTAAAACTTTGTTCTTGTTTTTTAGAACTCTTCGGTAGGCCTCCACTGGTGATGCCGATCATAGTTACTAAAACTTGGTTCTTGTTTTTTAAAACTCTACGGTGGACCTCAACTTTTGTTGCCGGTAGGTACAGTGGTACCTACTAAAACTTGGTTCTTGTTTTTGAAACTTTACGGTGGGCCTTAACTTTTGTTGTCGACTATACCTACTAAAACTATGTCCTTGTTTTTTAAAACTCTACGGTGGGCCTCAACTTTTGTTGCCAACTGTACCTACTAAAACTTTGTTCTTGTTTTTTAAAATTCTTCGGTGGGCCTCCTGTGCGAGCTGGACTCCTTCACTACGTATAGACACTTATTTGTAAAAAATCTTATTTTGCAGTGGTATGGTTGATCCTTTGAAACTAGGAGCTAAGTTTCAATGTAATGGAACCCCACACTATATTTAAACTTTTTAGTTTTTAAATATTTTCCTTGCTGATGCTGTAAGATCATCCTTCTTACAAAAATTCACAGTTCTAGATAACCCGATGACCTAGAGCCATGTTATTTGGCAAAAAAACAGGTTTCACAGCACAAAAAACAGGAAGGAAAATTCTTTAAAGTAACTTCCAATTTTGGTAATCAAAAAATAAAAATGGTCATGTTTTTTCGTTGCATGTTTTTTCTATACCTAAAACTTCAACTCTTTATCTCTACCTGTAATAAGGCTCTTGGGAGACAGACGGACACACAGACAATCGATTGGTCCATTAGGGGTATATTTTCCTCATTTTTCGATCTAGTAGTAACCCCTATAAAAGTACCATTGAGTAAGATATTGTAGTATTCTTACCCGCCCCCGGCTGCCAGTATCATCTGCATCCTGATTGGTTCACCTCCAAACTTCGTATATCGATGTAGGGGTAATCCAACACACTCACTGTCATCACTTTGTTTTTATTCTACACTAACGCACTAAGTTAACAAAAGTTAGCACTTTAGTACATAATTTACTTGAAAACTTACTCGATTCATTGCATTGATTTTCTACGAAAGTTACCTTTTTAACAAAAAAAGAACTATATTAATCTTTGATCCGTCTTCGAGTAATCGATGAACATTTGAGAACTTTGCCTCTTTTATTAGAATTTGGTTAAAAATAATACTAATCAATTAAATTCTGTGCATATTTAAATCGGCCTTTTCCATAATAATCACTTTATACGGTATAATCATTTCATGAAACAAAACGGTCATTATATCAGCAGAAACTGAATAAAATTACAGTGTTTATGTTGGTTAAATAGAGCCCTGCAGGCTACAGACATTTTTTTTAGTTTGGTTGGTTTCACGAGGAGTCCTTGAAAAATACGAAGATAGTGCAGAGTGGATTTTAGTAGATGGAGCGCTAAAATATCTACTTTAAAAAAAAAATTGATGTCCACATCATACTTTGCCATTAAACTTGTTATTGTAAAGGGCCTCTACGTGTTGGCTTCGGCCCCACGCATGCCTTCCAAAGGTCCGGGACTCCATAGTCCCGTGCTATAGGACATAATAATAAATCTTTATTTTCTCCCAAAAACAAACAAAACAATATAAATATAGGAATATCAATTATTTGGGTAAGTATATACATAAACTAAGTAAATTTCCCATCCATTATTTATATGTATTAATAAAATAAGTCCAAATTTAAATGGGAGACAGGAGCCCAAACTAGGTAAACCTGTGCTATGGGTCTCCTGGCCTCTCTTCTCTCATTGAACAATATTATTGACTTATTAGTAGATACGTTTATAAAAGTTCAAGATAGGACATTGCTCGAATATTTACCAGTTACATCTATGAGTTATATTAAAACTGTAAGTTAATTTAAAATTTTAAAGAGAAAAAAAAGGAAAAAAAGTATGATTACCACGTTTTAAAAAAACACCTGGATCTAGGAATAAATTGGACACAGAACATGAAAGTGCAAAAGATTCATCGACGAATTTTTACACTGGAAATCGTGAAACACAGTAAATTGTTTTTTTATCATAAAAAAGATGGGGATCAGCAAATGTGAACCATATAGAGTCCTTTTTAATGTAGTCAAGTTCGTAACATTGCTCTTACGGTGAAAGAAAAACGTCATGGTAAAACACGGCTTAGTTGACTCAATTAGTTCTTTCCTCTGGACATTGTGGACTAAGCTGAGAGAGTGCTGGGCAAGCCTACTCTGTCTTATACATGTTTAAATCCTCTAGATTCGCTGTAAAGGCTTGTACTATTATATATTCTGTGTTATTAAAGGCCAATATTGTTCTTATTAGTCAAAATCGGAACTAATTTATGTGATGCTGATATTGCCAACTTAGTGATTTCTCCTCATTTAGCTTATAAAATATGTAATTTTTCCAAAAAACGTTCGAATTTCTAAAAGTCGTAGAACAAAAGTTGATTTTTAAGGTGCACAGAAGTGGCCCGTAATCGCTTCGCTAATTGTAGGTATTAATTCCAATAACCCTAATTTTTGGGTATATTTGTTAGGTCTCAGAATCAAACAACATCTTTTTTTTCTTTCCTATATATTATATTTTACTTTGTATATGTATATATTATATGTATATTTGTAAATGACAAAACAAACAACTAGTATAGGAGCTATATATATTTTTAAATAGTTTACAACTTTATCAAGTTTTTCTTGTAATATTGTAACATAAGCATATAGTCATCAAACTAGCTGCTATAGGTGTTTTATGTAAGTTCGACCTTTCTACCCGAAACCTATAGGTACCTAAATACTAATTATTTTGTACAAAAGGTGCGGTAATAGCTTAACCCGATCAACCTATGGGTAGTTTGTGGTCTGCGGCGTTTTAATTATTTACCTACTCAGAGCCCGATATAAAATTAACTATATTTGACTCATGATATTCATAGGAGCAATTATAAGTACCAAAGTAGTAAAAAAAAGCATAGCGCTGCGCGGGCGGCTCCGAGTAGATAATTAATTGAATAAATAAATATTACAGGGCAATAAGCGCCAGTAAGAGGTTTTTTAAAACCTTGATATTAGTGACAAAAAAACAAGAAAATGAATTTATTGTTTTTTCAGATTGACAATAAAGCAAATATTTGTCTAATTACTACCTGTTTTTAGATATACTTGTATTCTTTTAATTTCCTGTCTTCTTATTCTTTTGTTTCATATTTTTATACATTTCAGTGTTATAATATTTGTCAACAACTCTCAACTGTTCTAAATATGTTTTGCCGTGTGCTTGTGTGTACCGAATGATAAATGTTTTTCTATTCTATTCTATATATTCCCTTATGCCTTAGGCCTTATGCGTTCCGCGAGTTATTACTAATTATACACAGAATACGTATCTGCTGCGAGCGTGTACTACCTTCAATGATCTGTGTGACGTTGCCATCTTGGACATGTTCTGTTCCAGTGTTGCCTCGGCGAGACGGCGGTTGAGTTGTTTGTTTTTTGATAGTTATTAGTTTTTTATTATTAAACTATTACTTATTGTACTTGTGTGATGGTGATTTTTGAGTTGTTTGTTTTCTCACGCTGTTTTTCTTTTGTGTTATGTTTTCAATGCGTGGGAACCTCTAATTAGCTCTCTGTTTCTATTATTTCATGTTTATTCTTAAGTTATAGCTGTTGGTTCTCCTAAAAATAAATAAATATTCCTTTTTTTTTTTTACAAAATATTTATTTTTAAATTCAGACTATTACCCGCAGGGCCTACTTTTCTTGATCTTGATGAAATCCAGATTTCTGTTTTTTTTTGTTTTTAAGCTACGTAGCTTCATACCTACGTTGGTATAAAGATCTGTTTTATGTAGAGAAAGCGGTTTTTGTCGGTCGGCTTAATGATTCCGGCACGCTTTCGGATTTTAATGATTCACGCCGAAGAATTGCCGGCTAAAGGGTTTCGGTACTCTTCAAAGATATTATATACCTAGGCTACATTCTACAGTTTGCACGTAGCTTAAGTGTAACTATGTAAACATTTTATAAAATCTATTTAATACTACGCAGATAAAAAGGTTTTTGTGAAGTGAGAAAAAATCCGCTGTATAGCAATAGCAAAGGACATCAAAACATTAAAAAAATAAGTGAATATGGTTATTAAAAAAACAAAATCATATTTTGTGGTGTTTTTTTTTTCAAATAACATAAGTAACACTTTTTTTTTTAAATTTGATGCCCCCGCAAATCCTGCATACTTAATTAAAACTTACGAAAAAAAACAACTTTTGGAAAGATGTTAAGGAAGCCTTTGCCCAGCAGTTGGACAATATAGGTTAACAAAAAAAACACATTTTTTTTGGATAAAATTAGTGTGTACCTACATGTACTATCAGGCAACAAAAGTGCAGAGCCACCGCAGAGCTCCAATAGAGCTTCAACTCAAGCAGGACCTAAAAATCTTATAGTTAATACGTACCTATAAGATTTTTAGATCCTGCTGGAGTTGAAGTTTAAAATCTTTCAACGAATGAATTTATTAGACAAACATTATAAGAAAGAAAACATATTTCAATTACAATTATTTTAGAACTCTAAGGGATAACTAGGGTTTCTGCTACACACTGTATTGAGCGTTTCACGTTTCAGATTGTCAAACACTTAAATGATAAAACTTGAATGCTTAATATAAATTTTATTCGCACTTTAACTGTCAAATCTTTGCCAAGAAAGTTAAATTAAACTACGAGCGAATCAGATTTGTAAACCACATGTTCTACAATAATATTGGACACATTTAATCTATATATGTTATTTATATCAATCCATGTTATTCAGGATTGCTGTAAAGTAAATCTATACTTCTATACTAATATTATAAAGAGGTAACGGTGGTCACAAGTTTGTATGTATGTATGTTGGGGGTAATCTCCGAAACCACTGAACCGATTTCAAAATTTCTTTCTCCAATAGAAATGTAAATTATTAGGGAATAACATAAGCAATAGGGAATAAATTATTTTCAAAAAATTAGAGACCCGTAAGATAATTGCGATATTGTAACCCAAGGTAGAAAGCCCACAACAGTTTTTAGCGTGCGCTGTGAAAACTATGGATGATAAAACTATGGATGATAAAACAAAATAATGTATTACAAGTGTGTAGGCCTTATTATTGTCTACAAAAAAGTCCGCGAGGCAACATACCCATCTATTATAGTTAAATAAATAAATAAATATTTCAGGACATACCACACATCGCCATCTAGCCCCAAGCTAAGTAACTAGACTTGTGTTATGGGTGAGTCAGATTCTACCCTATAAAAAAAACTGTTTGCTATGAATAAAGAAAGAGCTATGTGAGGTGACTATTTTATTAAAAGCGCATCCAAAATAAATACTAAAATAATAAGAAATCTATGAAATAGAGAAAATACAAGAATAGCTTTGATTTAATTTGTTTATTTAAATTAATAATCATTAACTTATATATTATATAATATACTTATCTTGTATCCAGGTTACACCAATCGCTTACACCAAGCTTCACTAACTGGTTTTGTTTATTTAATTTAATATTATATTTTATGTTTTATTAATAATATATATTAAAATTATATATTTAAACTAAATTATAATATATTATATTTTATTATAATAATATCAATTATTGTATTGTATTTACAATATTATTATTTTGAAAAATAATCAACCGCCAGGCACTAGGCACGGCGACGACCAGAAGCAGACTGACCCGATCACGAGCCTACAGCTCTTTTTATCCTGTTGCTTAGTGTCATCGCCCCGCCTCTCACAAACACAGGAAGCCAGTCGTTTCACAACTTTCAATAATTCAAATAATAAGAATAATCACTTTGTAACTACTGAAATAAATTAAGTTAATTATAACAACAATGTTTAAGAATTTAAACAATGAACTGGACACATTAAATAATTGTATCGTAGTTTTTACAACATTTAACAAAAATAAGACAATATCTGACACGGCCATACTGACAAGTACTTCGTTCTCGAAGTACTTAACAACAAAAGAAAATATAAACAGGAAGGATATATAAAGGATAAGAGGGAAAGCAAAGTAAAAAAAACTTAGTGTTAACAGGGAAGGAATGGTGTTATTTAGACAACCATCACGTCTCATCAGTCCCGGCACCTGGCTGCACATGCCATAAGGGAAAGCAGTAGATGGCTGACCGCCCAGCAGTGGAGGATAGAATAACGAGGAAGGGTGAAGGATTGGATGGAAAACTAAGCAACAAATAACTTAGTGTTAGCATTGTAGGAATGGTGTTATTTGGACAACCGTCACGTCTCATCAATCCCAGCACCTGGCTGCACATGCCTTAAGGGAAAGCAGTAGACGGTTGACCGCCCAGCAGTGGAGGATAGAATAACGAGGAGGGGTGAAGGATTGGATGGAAAACTAAGCAACAAATAACTTAGTGTTAGCAATGTAGGAATGGTGTTATTTGGACAACCGTCACGTCTCATCAATCCCAGCACCTGGCTGCACATGCCTTAAGGGAAAGCAGTAGACGGTTGACCGCCCAGCAGTGGAAAAGGAAAGACATCATTATCATCTTCACCATTATAACAATTATAAATCAAATATTTTCAGGTACCTGTAATGATAAATAATTATTAAACAATTCACAACTTTCAATATAATCACTAAGCGTTATGATTCAGGACCTACAACAAATAGATTCTAAATTTAGTAAAATAAAGTATTATAACATAGTTATGGTTGGTCGTCTTCAACAGCAGGGTCATCAACCCATTCTCCTGGCCAATATCTCAGCTTCTCTTTGACGACGGTTACACTCCTCAAACCACCCATCCCCAATAGAAAGTAGCGATCATTGGGTAAAATTGACGAAATTTCATACGGACCTTTATATTTTGGACTTAATTTATTATTGCGTCTGTGTGTTTGCGATACAAAAACTAAGTCACCTACCCTGTATGACTTATTATTGCGTCTGGATTCGTCAAATCTTTGTTTAAATTTATTAGCAGCATCTATAAGGTGTCTTTTAGCTATTTCGCGGTCAGCACGGACATCTACACTTTCGTCTGTATTATTATCGCCCCATACATTGTCTAGTCTAGCCTGAACGGGAGGAATGTTAGCATTTCGCCCTATCAACAAGCGAATCGGAGAGAAACCAGTGGATTTTTGTACCGTCGTATTTATGGATAGCTGTACCTTCCACAATACGCTCGGCCAGTCTGACATATTATCATTACAAGTAGCCGAAAGCAAATTGATAACTGTTGCAACATACCTTTCTACTTGACCATTGCTCCTAGGAGTTCCAGTAGAAATCATGTGATGCTCTACATGTAATTTTCTAAATAAAGATCTAATAACAGAAGAGCTGAAATTAGTTCCCCTGGCCGTTATAACCGGGGAAGGAGTTCCGAATAGTACAACTGTATCTCGAATTATTGGTACAAGTTCTTGGGCACTGAGGGACTTCAAGGGTTTTAAAATGCAGAATTTTGTAAAACCATCAACTATTAGAAGAATATACCTGAATCCATCACCAGACCGCTGAAAGGGACCTGTGCAGTCTAAATGTATCGTATGAAAAGGTATAGCGGTTTTATCAATTGGGTGTAGTAGTAGAATGACCCTTTTGCGTGGCACAAACTATACAATGAAGCAAATACTTTTTAACAAAAGAGGCCATTCGAGGAAACCAAAAGTTTTCTTTAATCATACTAACGGTCTTGAAAAACCCAATGTGACAGTTCTCATCGTGGTACAGTCTAAGAATATCAAACCTACAACTTCGTGGGACATAAAGTTTAGGACTGGAGTCTTGATCAGTTTTAAAATACAGTACATTATCACGAACCAAATACCGGTTGGAATCGACTTCACCTCTTTCCACTTTTTCTATTATATCCAAAATATCTGGATCATTTTGCTGGGCTATTTCAAGCCAATTTTGAGGGTCGTTGATAACGTTAACAACAGCGGTCGAATTAACACAATCTGGGGGATTACGGCTTAGAAAATCTACATGTTTAATGTAGTTGCCTTTTCTATAAACTACTTCAAACTTAAAGTCCTGAAGATATGTCCACCATCTAGCAACACGGGGGGACAAATCCTTTTTGTTCATAGTAGATTTGATAGAATTACAGTCCGTTATAATTTTGAAATTTATTCCTAAAAGATAGACTCGAAAATGTTTGAGAGCATTATAAATAGCCAAAGTCTCTAAATCATATGAACAGTATCTTGATTCAGCTGGAGAAGTTCTCCTGCTAAAGTAAGCGACCACTTTGTGAACACAATCAACCCTTTGCATTAAAATCGCGCCATAACCGATAGAACTTGCGTCGGTGTACATAACCGATAGACGATTATCGCCGTCTTTCTTTTTGACTAATAAAACAGGACTCGCAAACGGAGAGTCACTCTCGCGAATTATTTCTTGATTCATCAGATTTTGAACAATATTATTGACTTTAAGTTTTTCAATGGGAGCCAATCTATAAGGATGGTAAATAACTACTTGGTCCTTTTTCAAACGTATTTTTAATTCACCTGTTTTGACTGTACTAATTCTGTCTGAGGAAGCTATCACTGCAGGATATTTTTCAAAAATACATAGAATATTATACTTTAAATCATCATTTAAGTTTTTAATTTTAATCTTTAATTCAGCAAGACTATCATCTACATTGCTTTCAGAAATTTCTACTAAATTAACTTCACTGGTAGGACTGGGAATTCTTTCAATTCTGCAACCGTTAGTATCAGTAATTATTGACAAATCAGAATGAATTAATATGTTCCTGCCAATCACAAAATCATAGTTGAAATCTAGATCACGTACTACGTAAATATCTAATTCTAAACACACACTTTCAAACCTAACAGGGACTGTGATGATAGAGAAAACATGAATCCTACCCTTTCCTATTCCATTGATGTATAACGAACAAAGATTTAATAGACACCCTGTCTTCCTAGCAAAGGATTCTTTAATTACACTGCAACTGGCTCCGGTATCAACCAAAGAGTATAATATAAGATCATTAATCGACACCGGGGTGAGCTTCAAAGGTTGACATGAAACTAGTCATGCTTGTTTATTTGTGGGTTTTGTTAGTTCAGCAGTATGAACAGTTCGTTTTTTAAAGAAACAAGTGGTTTCTTCATGTCCAGCCTTTTTGCAAATGGTACACACTTTTTGGTTCTGAATTCTGGGTATTTCAGATGTTGGTGCTAGTGTAAGACAATCTGCTAAAAGGTGTCCACGTTGGCCACATCTAAAGCAAGTCCTAACGTGTGTAGTTTCATTAGGTTTAAACCCAGATTTGAAACGTTTAACCCCACTAGGACCGGGTGTATTTTCAGAGAAGCTACCGTTGTCAAATTGACGCTTTTTTGTTTTGACGTAAGTAGTGAACAAACTTATTAACTCGGAGGTTGTTTTAACGTTACTGTTGAAAGACGCCATCCTAACATTATTGTCCCTAATACCTCCACAAACTAACTCTACCAGTTGGATTTCTGTAAAAGCTAACTTTGTACATTTTAAAAGTCTAATCTTCTCTCTTGCATATTCGGAATATGAATCAGCAGAATCAGAATTATATACAACGGCTTTATACAGTTTTTCGGAAAGGTTTTTCTTTTCGGGAAACAGAGCAATCAACTCAGAACGAAAATTCTCCCAGGATCTTCCATCCTGGGGTTCCCACGATTCGAACCAGACGCTAGCAGAGCCCTTTAAGGCTTTAATAGCTTTGGCGACCTTAGCTACACTACTCCACCCAAATTCCTCACCCAGGGCGTCGATATTGTCGCACCACACCCCGGCTCCCGCATCACTGGTGTTTGGGTCAAAAACTGGCAAAGCGACGTCATCTTGACGTCGGTTCGCCGTTACAGCATCTTTGATAGCTGTCAATAGTTGCTGAATCAGTGCTACGTCCATGTTTTTAAGACCTTAAAAGGAAATATACGTATTATTTATTGTGTATTATTGTGAGTAGTAGACCGATCCCACTTCTGAAGTCAGATTCTACCCTATAAATTAATACTGTTTGCTATGAATAAAGAAAGAGCTATGTGAGGTGACTATTTTATTAAAAGCGCATCCAAAATAAATACTAAAATAATAAGAAATCTATGAAATAGAGAAAATACAAGAATAGCTTTGATTTAATTTGTTTATTTAAATTAATAATCATTAACTTATATATTATATAATATACTTATCTTGTATCCAGGTTACACCAATCGCTTACACCAAGCTTCACTAACTGGTTTTGTTTATTTAATTTAATATTATATTTTATGTTTTATTAATAATATATATTAAAATTATATATTTAAACTAAATTATAATATATTATATTTTATTATAATAATATCAATTATTGTATTGTATTTACAATATTATTATTTTGAAAAATAATCAACCGCCAGGCACTAGGCACGGCGACGACCAGAAGCAGACTGACCCGATCACGAGCCTACAGCTCTTTTTATCCTGTTGCTTAGTGTCATCGCCCCGCCTCTCACAAACACAGGAAGCCAGTCGTTTCACAACTTTCAATAATTCAAATAATAAGAATAATCACTTTGTAACTACTGAAATAAATTAAGTTAATTATAACAACAATGTTTAAGAATTTAAACAATGAAATGGACACATTAAATAATTGTATCGTAGTTTTTACAACATTTAACACAAATAAGACAATATCTGACAGGTGCTAGACAACGGATATACTACTTATATACTTTTTTTAGTTAAGCCACAATAACAGGATCTTTTGTTTTCAAATTCAATTACAATGTAGGTAAGAAATAAGGTTAGTTACATTAGCAACATGGTGACCCTTATCCGAAATAAAATATTTCCTCATCAAGACTATTTAGTATTTCTTAGTAAATTCCTTTTTAATTCACTTGAATCGAATATTTCGTTTAGAAGTTATCACGAGTTTAAAACCGGGCGCGTTTTCCCCACGTCGTGCGATGTTTTGAGCCTTATTGATAACTAGCTGCGGCCCGCGGTTTTACCCGCGTAAGTCTCGATCCCGTGGGAATATCGGGATAAAATGTAGCCAATATGTTAATCCAGGTCTCCAGCTATCTACATACCGAGTTTCATTCCAATCGGTCCAGTGGTTTTAGCGTGAAGGAGTAACAAACACACACACATACACCCACACACGCACACACAAACTTTCACATTTATAATATTATTAGTAGGATATATAGAAAGTCGTGTTAGTTACACCATTTATAACTCGAGAACGGCTGAACCGATTTCGCTGAAAATTGGTGGGGAGGTAACTTACAACCAGGAGACGGACATAGGATTTTTTCAATATTCCCACGGGATCGGGACATAACGCTGGTGAAACCGCTAGTACTAAATAAAAAAAAATTAAATATATATTTTTTTATAAATAAGTAAGTGAATAAAAACAAAAACCTACAAATAAAAAGAAAAAATATTTTAATTATGCTTAAAATATTAATTACTTAAATAATTACTAAAAATATTAATATTATATATCATATAAAATAAGATGATTTTAAATAAAACAAATGTTAAAATTAAATTGTGTGACAGAAAAAGAAAAACTATACGAAAATATTAAAAAGTAAAATATTGTAAGAATCAAACATAACAAGAAGCTGCGACCCGAAGTTTTTCCGCATTCATTTGTTTTTGGTTGTTAATGCAGTACTTACTTGTTGTATTTTGATGTATAATGTATTCCAGACCTTCTTTGAAAATAGGATAGCTCTATTTTCTAGGAATGTTAAAAACCAGATTTAAATGCTGCCAACGCAAATAATTATACAACCACCGTATATTTATTCAGTTACTCTGTTTTACGGGTAATGATTTTTAGAAGCAAAAGACCGAGCTGTTTCTTGGAAACTTTCTCATTTTTAGGGTTCCGTACTCAAAATGTAAAAGGGAACCCTTATATGATCACTTTTTGTGTAGCGACCTGATTTGTGACGATTCGATACAAACTCGGCATACCTACCGTTACCTGGAAAAATAAGCATTTCAAGACATTTTAAATAAAAAGGACAATGATCTCATATACTGTATGAAAAATGAAGTATATATAAGTTAAAAATATAATTATATTTATTTATTATAATTTAAATATATATATAATATATATTTATTTAATTGTAATAACATGGACGTTGCTTTACTCTTATTGAAAATCAGATGGTTTTAAATAGACAGGACTGCGGAAAGAAACAAAATATTGAAAGTTATAAAATGCCGGACTCCTAAACACAGGGTTGCGGGTTCGATTCCCGCCTCAGACAGGAATTTATGTGTAGATATTTGTCTGGGGTCTGATTGTTTCTATGTATTATAAGTATATATTTCCAAAAAAAAGCATATAAGTAGTATATCCGTTGTCCAGCACCATTAACACAAGCCTAGTTACTTAGCTTGGGGCTAGATGACGAGGTATAGAATGTACTATAATATTTATTTTTTATTTATTTATTTATAAAACCCCGTGGTTCACCTAGTTGTCACGAGGTGGACCACGGGAAGATAAAACTACCCCCACGCCCAGGGCAACTTTGTTGGTGAACCACGGGTAGGCCGCGTGTCCCTAGACTCTATTTTTTATTTGCTTGCCCCCATGAACAGACTTATGTATTGTCCTTTCTTCCTTTATTATAAGTGCTAGCAGCTTAGTAACAGTCAAAGTTTAAGTCTTTATTAATTTCGAATTAATTATATGAAATCACATTGAAACGTCTTAATAAAACTAAGTTAGGATGTGTGCCATTAGAACGCGCCCACCAATGAAAAGAATACACAACAAACTCATGGTTTTTGTGACCATGCTCTAATATTACAAATATTTTTGAAGGTATATTTAATTGGAGCAACTAAAGTAATGCTCATGGGTTCCTATTATTATTAAGGTAAGACGAAGTATTATGAGGTTTTACCAGATCCTTTGAGAATTTAAGGATAGGATGTTACCCCAAGTATGCATTGTATCCTCATTCTAAGTTTAATTATAGTTTAAGTTTAATTTAGTTGGTACAATGGTCACCATGCCGGACTGCCAAACACAGGGTTGCGGGTTCGATTCCCGCCTCAGACAAGTATTTATGCTTAGATATTTGTCTGTGGTCTGGTTGTTTCTATGTATTATAAGTATATATTTA
Source organism: Idaea straminata (assembly GCA_951213275.1). Lineage (NCBI taxonomy): Eukaryota > Metazoa > Arthropoda > Insecta > Lepidoptera > Geometridae > Idaea > Idaea straminata. The sequence goes on along the minus strand of OX577845.1, from coordinate 17,366,099 downwards.
CAAAAGAAAAGTATATAAGTAGTATATCCGTTGTCTAGCACCCATAACACAAGTCTAGTTACTTAGCTTGGGGCTAGATGGCGATGTGTGGTAATGTCCTGCAATATTTATTTTATTTTATTTATTTTAATTACTTTATGAGTGTAGTCATTATGAAATAAAAAAGGTAAAATGATTTTGTATTTCTAGACAACCTTTAAATGACATGAAGCAAAAAATAAATTAAATGCTTTGCCTCTTTTGATGGTAATGCCGATCTCAATAAAAAACATTTTAAAATGCAAGTAAATAATAATTTATTATCTAATTAAAAAATGTAAAAAAATAATAAAATTAACCTTAAATTACAAATCATCATCGGATCATCGCTCCGGGGTATTCCTGGCTCAAAGATTGGTCATCGCCATCCAGCGGGGGAATGCCGCTTGCATTCTTACATCTTTTGTGCCAGGAGTGCCGCGGTGCGATATTTGTTTAGTTTTTTTTTAATTTTAATTTTTTATTTATGTTTTTTGTTTTTAATGTAATGTAATTTTCTTTTACCTTAACAATTTACATTTTTTTTACAAAAAATCAAAAACTAAAGATTACTTACAATAAAAAAAAAACAAATGGTTGTCTGTAAAGTTGGTTTACGGACGACAATTTTACGTGATAACGTTATAACAAAACGATGAAAGATTGAGTTTTTTTGTTTTTCCTTTATATTTTTTCATTTTTTTATTTTTTTCCCTTTATAAATTTTTATTTTTACATAAGTCTTCTATTCGTCACTTGTCACACCACAACACAAGCTCGGATGAGTGGTATTATATTATTAAATACTTACTCTGTTTTTTAAAGTTACCATGACGCGTCTGGTCATATTACCATGACGCATGACGTTACACAATATTACCGTGACACTTTTGTGTGAATGCAGGTGTTCCATCAATTTATTAGACGTTATCACGTCAATAAAATAAGGTACACAAAAAAAACCTAAACAAAAGTATACTACAAATGTAGATTAATATGTGTCTAAAGATAGATAAACCTAGATCAGTTGAGTGCATTGGACCTACGTCCAATGAATAAATTTTGTTTCATAATTAAAGTACACTTTAGTTACACCTATGAAAATTATTTATTCATGTAATTATAAAACTTTGATGGCATCAGTCAAATTATTAATATTAATGAGTGCATGAAAACCAGATTAAAAGCTAGATAGTTTCTATTATGTATTTCGATCAGGGTATTGTTAGAGGGGAGTTTTTCAGAATTAATGTAAGTAATTTATTATTAATATTCATGAGAGAATGATACTAGATAAAAACCTGCATAATTATAGTTTTACTAATGTAACGTTCGAAAGGGGGTTTTTATAGAATTAAAAATGTATTATTAATATTCATGAGTAGGTATAATAATTTCAAGTTTTTAGTAAATACGAGTATACTTGAAAATAATAGGCAGTATACTTAATTTAAAAATATTGCTTTTGAATTACGCTTATCATTTTAAGATTTTTTTAATAAAGTCACGAAATTATTCTTTAGCGTCTTTAAGAGGAAAGGGTACCGGCTGTCACTTCATACAAACGTAGTCGACTGTTTCTTCCTCTTCTGTAGTGTAATGTGACTAGCACAAATATTTTTCTTGCATAAAACCTTTAATTCCATGACAATGCCCCTATTTCTTAGTTTTTTGCATATTCTAATCAATATATTTATAATAATAGACATAGGGGCATGGTAAAGGTCATGGCAGTTATAAGTTTTATGCAACCAAAAATATTTGTTCTATTATCATTATCCAGGTAGGAAATAGTCGACTACGTTTGTATGGAGAGGGAGCCGGCCCTTTCCTCTTAAGGAGAGGATTATTTCTTGCTTCAAGAAACATTTTTGTCTGTGCAGATAAATATAAATTATAATACTTGAGTTGGTTAGGTGTACATAAATTATGTGATAATAAATTTGGTGTGGCACGTATGGTGCCTGGTGGCGCTGATACCATGTGAACACGTGAGCTGTCTGACTGCCATAGCCAACCATATGGTAGACAGTCAAAGTGCAAATACCTTAAGATCAGTTTAAACATTGTTAAGGTTACTTGATAAGGTTAAAATTTGATAAAAATATAAGCACTAGCAGCGCTTCGCGGTTTCACCCGCGTAACTCCCGATCCTGGTGAAATTTCGGGATGAAAAGTATAATACTCCCAATGAATTAATGTATCCTCATACCAAGTTTCATCAAAATAGGTCCTTTACTTTCGGACCCTATTCTATGCAAACAAATAAACAATCAAATATTTCCTCTTTAATATCTTAATATTATAAAGAGGAAATATTTAATATAAGGAAGTGGTACCACTTTCATACGATGGTTAGTGACGATGCGGTCTTAGATGTACACGCTTTCGTAGAAGCCCAAAGATCCCCAAATAAACGGGTGCCTTAGAAAGACGCGAGTCAGATAGGACGGCAGTAGAATAAAAACTTTTTCGACTCGTCCTCCTTTTGTGGCTGCACCATGGCTGCACCTAAGTATCGGAACACGGAAAAGGGTTTTGGCGGGAACGAGTTAACAACATGTCGTGCTGCAGTTTTATTTTCATGAAACTTAGTTGTAACCCGAGTTGAATTGTATAATTCTGGTGGAATGTTATTCAATTTAGTTCTGTGAAAGTGCACAAGTGTAGTGAAAGTAAAAATCAGTGTCAGAAGTTTTCTCGTTGCCTCCAAATCTCTTATTAAGGTTATGGTAAACTTGCTACCATTTTACTATAGCTCCTGACTTGACGGACTATGACCACTTTGACTGTTTTAAAATACTTTAGGCCCGATTTATGAAAAATCGGGTCATAATATGATGCAAAATATAACTTGACACTGACTAAATGCACAAGCCGTGCGAAGCCATAATTAATAGAAAAAAAAAACACGGAAAAGTCCGCTTAGCGATCCAACTTAGGCCGGTGGGTGGCGTCCAAAGAATCCCACCAGGAGATTGCTCCTTTAGCTTCACACAGGTAGACAGATAAACGCTAAATATAGATATAGAGAAGAATTTCTATAAATATGAAATTATAGTACTGACTGACTGACTGATAGGTATATAAATGCACACCGCAAACAAATAAATACTGCAGTACATTCCACACATCGCCATCTAGCCCCGAGTTAAGTAACTAGACTTATGTTATGGATTCTAGACAACGGATACTACTTATGGACTTTCCTTTGTAAATATATACTTATAAAACAACTAGACTACAGACAAATATCTAAGCATAAATACTTGTTTGAGGCGGGAATCGAACCTGCAACTCTGTGTTTGGCAGTCCCTGTGTTTGGCGACCCAGTTGGCACATGGTGACCATTGTGCCAGCTGGGTCGTTCAATGAATAAGGCTATTTGGTATAAATAACTTTTAAGACGTAGGCTTCTGATAAAATCGCAGGTATACGCAAGTAATTGTATATAAAAGCAATGAATAAATGATATGAAATGAAATCATAAGGAACTCCAATCCATTCCATCAATTACTTTTAGTGAAAACACACCCACTCCTTCCTTTTATTTATTTTTGTTACAAATAATACGGAATAACCTTTGATGTTGTATTATAACGGAGCTGCACAAAATGTTAGAAAAAGTTTTTACCGTTAGGCCAACCACAAAAAGGCTTTGAGTTACAAAAGTTATTTTTGTAAGCAAAAACGCATAGGTATAACCTATTAAAATTAGCTACTTATACTATGTGTTCCGACGAAGGGTTTTTATTACGAAAGGGCGTTGTTTAGGTTAAAAACGTTAAAAGAAATTTTAAGTAAAATAAATTTTAGATTATCGTTTTATAAGGACGCTGTCCTATACATTTAGGTAAACAACTTTCGGTCTTGCTTAGTAGAAGTTTCAGGAAATACATTTTAAGTTTACGTTCATAGGTTTTTGAAATTTATTTAATATTTTGATATTTTGTCAATTAATACAAGCTAGTTTGATAAGCAGGAACGTAACTTAATTTAGGAATTAAGTAACTTAAAGTATCTCTTACTTAAAGTGTTGTACACGAAAGGGGCGGACAACTTTTGCTCTATGACTTTTGGAAATATTCACTTTTTTTGTGAAAATTTCGAAGTTTAATATTAACTAGAAAATAATCTGTATGTTTTTTTTAAATAAATACCTTTAATGTTTAAATTGGTATTTCAAAATAAATAAAACTTAGTCAAAACCCATGATATAGTTGAGTTAGAGCAAAAAAATCTAAATTTTTCTAATTTCATGAATCTTAGATGGTTCTAAGACTAAATTGTTCGTCTAGTTAGACGTCTAGTACAGTACCATCGACGAAACGCATTGTTTATACCAAGTGGAATTTCCTTTTTTAGATAACAAAATAACGGAACGATTTAGCTTAACCCGTTTTAGGAAAAACTATGTCAACACTTAATATATGATTTATGGCGCTTTGCTTGAGATAGGGCTTATAATAATTATATTAATATAATACAACTTACAAGTAATCTTAAATTAAAATAAATACGGATTAATGACCGAAAGGTTAATTTTGTTTATTCACAGGTTAGTGGTCAAAGTAAGGTAAGGTTAGATGGTTATGTATATCGACTGGGTCTTGAGGGGGCATAATCTTCATGGTTTGGGTATCGTCTGCTATGCAGATGACACCTTAGTCACCGCTCGAGGAAGATCTGGCGAGGAAGCGTCCTCTCTCGCCTCGATTGGAGTGGCAGCTATAGTGGCTCGGATTAGGAGGCTCGGTCTTCGCGTGGCCTTAAACAAATCGGAGGCTCAACTCTTCCAAGGGCCTCGTAGGACTCTGCCACGTGGGGCCCATATTGTTGTGGATGGTGAGCGGATCGACGTCGGGACGACGATGAGGTACCTCGGCCTCGTCCTTGACAGTCGACTGACCTTTGATGCTCATTTCGAGCCATTGGCCCCAAAACTAAAGAAGGCTTTAAGCGGGTTACTACCAAACATTGGCGGCCCTACAGCTAGTTCCTGTCCGGAGGCTGTATCTCGGGATCGTTAGATCCATGGCCCTCTATGGGGTACTAGTGTGGGCAGACGGCCGAACGCGCAATAGTCGTGCCCTCTTGCGTCAATCGCAGAGGATACTAGCGGTTAGGGTGATACGCGGATACCACACGTTGTCGGTGAAAGCTGCGTGTGTTCTGGCAGGCATTGTGCCATGGGACCTGTAGGCGAGAGCCCTCACGTCGATGTTAAGTTGGCGTGAGGAGGCGCTTCAACGGGGCGACCGACCGGCGCTGCGGGAGATAGAAGCACGTCGGTTGGAGCTCCGCCAGGTCTCATTGGCGAGATGGACTGAACGGCTCGAGAGCCCTCAGTACGGACGAGACACGGTGGAGGCCATACGCCCAGTACTGGCGAGTGGGTTGAGCGGGAACACGGTCCTCTTACGTTTAGGCTGACACAGATACTTTCAGGGCACGGGTGCTTCGAAAAGTATCTGTGTCGGATAGCCCGTAGAGAACCCGATGAGCGTTGCCACCACTATTCGAGCCTCGTGGATACATCTGTTCACACACTCGAAATCTGTGTGGCGTGGTGTGAACAGCGGGACGAGCTGCGAGAGGTGGTGAAGCGGGATTTGACGCTCCCCACAGTGGTATCGGCGATGGTTGCCGATGAGGCTGCCTGGCAAGCTATGCTCCACTTCGCAGAAACTGTCATGGCGGTGAAGGAGAATGCGGAGCGGGATCTGGAAGTGACGACTTCCGATCCCATCAGGTCACGCCGATCGGGTAGGAGCCGCGGTAGGCATCGTGGTCGTCGTACAAACGACCTCATGCCTCCGTAAGTGGGCTTATAGGCGATAGACTCCGGGGAGTCTATCGCCGTGCAAGGGCCCGAGCGGGGTGCGTGTGGTTCCCGCGCACCTCCTCAGGAGGTACGGATGAAGGCGGGGTCTTTCTGAGACCAGCGCTGTTGGGGCCGTAAAATAATATGCGTTAAAATCAGGGTCGCATCAACGTAAAGGCTTTTTGGATTACCGCTCAAGGCCCCATGAATACCAAAGAATTAATGAAGTAAAAGTCAATTAAAAAAACGATAAGTTTTATAACGAGAAAGTCTATTATCCAAACAGTCTTACTAAGACTAGCGTAGTGTAGTAATTAAGAGGAAAGGGTACCCGGGGCTCTCTGCATACAAACGTAGTCGACTGTTTTCTTCCTGGATAATGACACTAGAGCAAATATTTTTGTTGCATTAAACTTATAACTGCCATGACCATGCCCCTATATTTTGTTTTTTTTTTGTTTCTTAAATCTTTATTTCTATGATAATTAGAAAATGGAAAAAAAACATAGGGGCATAGTAATGACAGTTATAGGTTTTATGGCACAAAAATATTTGTGCTAGTGTCATTATCTAGGGAGGAAACAGTCGACTACATTTGTATGAAGAGAGCGCCGGTACCTTTTCACATTAAGGGTCAAAATGATAATTATTGAGTAATTAGGTAGGGCCCTAAATAGTATTAGCCCAGGGCATAACAAATTCACGATCCGTCCCTGGTAAAAACGTTTGTTTCTCTATAAAATAAATCTGAAACAACACAACCAGTGGCCTAAATCTTCTAAGAAAACGGGCAATCTCCGTTGTTTCGTTGAATCTCGCAAGTATTGGATATTTTTCGACACAATAACCTACTCACTCAGCGTTTATATCAGAATCGAATGCCTCTTATATAGTTTTGCACGAAACTTATGCAACGTCATTCAGTGTAAAACAGACTACCAACTCTTCAATCGGGCGATAAATTACTTATGTATATGTCGATAGACATGAATCACCTTTCAGAAAATCTCATCAAAATCAGACTTCCTTCTATTTTGTTGGCCTTTGAAAAACTGTTAGCCGATCATAAAATTTGTTGCTTGTCGTCGCCTTGAATCGGAAGTTTATATCAAACTTTTGATATAAACTTTTAACTTTAAAATAGTATCTAGTACCTACAAAGGAGTTCAAAGGAGGAACGAATCCATAACAACAGGGCGGTATTTATAAAGTATTCACTAAGATTCCATGGACAAAGAAATTTACCATTCAGTGTAGTGTATTTCAAAACCAAAAAGAATTGTTAGTATTGTGTGTTACACTAAATTGAAATTCTACCTTGATTCAAAAGGTAAATTGAAGTGGGACTGGGTGGGTTGCGACTGGCGAATTAACGAGGAGTTACGAACCAAAACCGCTACAGAATGCGGGAGCCTGTAAAAAATGTCTTGGAGACAAAACGAGTCGCAGGTGGAGAGACGAATTGGACTTAAACGAAGAGAGAGGAATGAAAAGAAGAAGGTATCTGCTCTGCAGTGGCACAAAACAGCCGCAAAATGCCAATAGCTCAAAATGTTATAAGGTAGGTAGTTTATAGGTAAATTAAAGTATAATTTCAAAACGATAATTTCTTTTCGTTTTTACGCCTACCCAATTAAAAAAACACCTAGGCCTTCTTTTTATAGTTCCGTACTCAAAGGTTAAAAACTTAAAAACGGAAATAAAAATGAGTGGGGCTCCCATACAACATAGTACGGAACCCTTCAAGCGTAACTCCGACTCGCACTTAGCCTATGTTTTACTTGACCTACACGAGCTAAAGTAAAAAATCAGCCAAGTGGGAGTAAGAAACGATTGATTAATTCGAGTTTTTAAATAAAATAAAATAAAATAAAAATAAAAATCTATATTTTACAATATTTTGTGCAATTAACAAGTTTAGTTTTAGGTATAAAGAATTATATTTTTATATCGCTTTCTTGTCGAAGGTTTCCGTAGTAGAACAAACTAAGTTATTAATACCACAAGACAACATGACCCTTGACGATAGTAAAAATAAACTTTAATTAAGCTTGCTTTAGATTTGCTTAAACCTGATTATTAGCGGGTGATCTAAAATTTATTAATATTTCAATAACTACAAGGTTAATGTTTAATTACAGGTCGTTGGTTAATCATGTTTAAGAGCTTAAGAGCTTGAACTAATTAGTTTTTTCTTGTGCAAGCAAACCTTAATATTATTAAAATAGTGTTTCTTATTTTTATCGCGATTTGAACTCAATTATAGAACGATTTTAAAAGATAATTGAATCGAAACAGCTATTTAAAAAAAATACAAGAAGACATGATGATTTTTTACATACCTACCAAAGCGATATTATCTATTTTACCACATGACCTACATCCTGAGGTTGCCTGGAAGAAATAACTTTAATCGATAAGGTCGCCTTTTTGTACAATTTTAATAAGCTTTTCAATTTTTGTATCTTTTCAGGTATGTTGTATAAATAAAGAAAGAAAGAAAACAAAAGTATAAAATTAAAGAAAAAGTTGTAAAAAAAACATAAAAGTAGGTAAGTACCTATCTATAGTTAATGATGATGTATTTATTGTTACTTGCATGCTACTCAATTTACATTCACCTTTCTTCAAACTCTTGTCCACACAAAGATTGCCTGGAAGATATCGTTTTGAGCGATACATACCGCTGCCCATAGTAACACATAGACTTTATAGATTTGGTTTTCTTAGGATGTATAAAAAATGGTATTTACAAGAACAATTAATCTATCTATGTATGGTAAGTGACAATGCAGTTTCAAAATGTAGCACACATCAAATTGTACACGTCAAGTAAGTTCCATGATTTTTTAACTCATATCGACCGACTGTTAGCCAATAGTCTGACTTCACTAGAAACCGAGATTCTTTGTAACAGTGTAGGTCTATTTTCTATTCTGGTGTAATGGTTGGTTATAATATATCTTCGGGCGCCCCGATATCTGCGTTTGGCGTCTGCATGTCTAAGTTGTCTTATTTATTCCTAAATGAATTGGATGTTTCGGTATTGCTTTACAATTGCCCATCCTTTCCCTTTTTCTTTTTTCTTGGGACTTTTTAAATTGTCACATTTTTTATACAAACATTATTGAAAGTTGGCTTAAAAAGTGCAGCCTTTTTTGCACAGACATAGTATTTTATGTCTGATTTGTAATTTATAATCATTTCAACTTTTTTTTGTGCACTCGATTAAAAACAGTAAGTTTATGGCTAATTCGCTATTGCTTTACGTCTCTGATCCTTTCTCTTTTCTCTTTGAACCGCTTAGCGCTGCTAGTGTATAATATTATATTTGCAGAAAACATACATTTTTATAAAAAATCCCGATGAATTTCTTCCATAACTATGGACGCCAAAAATTGGTTTTAATGTTTAAATACAATTTCGTTCACAAATATTTATTATTTAAATAAGCTGAGTGGTTGCTTATGTCTATTTATTTAAACAACGAAAATGAATTTCGATATGTTTAATAAAGTATTTCATTGTTTCTGTGCCGACCTGTATTGATTCAGCACACAAATTTATAATGAAAACGTCACCTGTCAACGGGAACTATACTTGGAAAGGTCACTATCGGAATATCTACGCTGAAGAAAAGATTTATTGAAGCAAGAAATAATATATACCGACGTTAAAGAATAATATCATGTTTATAGTCTTGAAAATAATAAGCAGTATTTTAAACTTATGAATATTGCTTTCAAAAGAATATTGCTTGTCATTTTAAGTTTTTTTACTATAACCAAGATATTACTCTCTATTCCCCAAGGAGAAGATTATGTCTTGCTTCAAGATCCTACCTTTTTTTTGCATATTGCAAATTGATTACTTCGTCCGGACCTCTAAATAATAAAAGCCGATAACGCTAAATAGCTATCCTTAGTAGCAAAACGTCTGGATCTTATATTTTTGTAATCTACACTAATATTATAAACAGGAAATATTTTGAGTGTGTTTGTTTGTTTTTATGTTTGTAACGAATAGGCTCCGAAACAATTGGAACGATTTTAATGAAACTTGGTATGAAGATACATTAATTAATTGGGAATAACATAGGGTACCTTTTTATCAAGATTTTTCCACAGGATCGGCTAGCGATAGCGATTTGACAAGTGTAACTTTGTCAAATCGCTATCGCTAGTTCAAAATACTCTGCACCATATAAATATATATTCTCACTAATTTTGAAACATAATGAGTAGGTATTTAGTGTGTAAAACAAACCCTGTACTTCCTTTTAGGTACATGTAGGCACAAGATAACCTTAGCCAAAAATATATAAAAGGTTTTGTTACTGTAGTTAACCTAAAATTAGGTGAATTTTCTGAATTAACCGTACCCGAACCATTATTTACCTAAGGGCTCGCTGCCAATAATATTATTGCAACTTCTTCCTTTTCTTTAAAATTATCAGTAAATTTTGGTATAATTGTCTCGAAATTATAATTATTTTTTTCATGTCCTCTCGTTTTTGTCCACGTTGTATATATTACCTCAGTTTGTGGCCGCACTATAACAAAATATGAGTATCTAACTCTGAAGGAGCCTTAAATTTTAATGCACTTTACCATATGAATTATTGATGTCAGTAGACTTGTGTTGAGGACACATTGTGTTCTAGAACTTATCATTATTGCTTCAAGGCTCGTCAAAGATTACAGGTTATTCTTCGAAAAAACATTCATAGTCAACCATCCGACAATCATCCAGCAATCATACGGCAATTTACATTTGATTGCAGTTGTTCGCATAAATAATACTAAGTATAATAACGTGCACATTGGACACAGCACAATAAAAATTATAGAACTATAAGAAAACAAAGATGAAGAAAACACCTACCTTTAATTTTTCTTTTCTGCGTGCAATTGATATTTATTTCATAATGTACTAATAGGTTTTTTCTTCGCCCGCCGTTACATAGTAAACACTGTAGTACCTTGCGCTCCGGTTATAAAATCATTAGTGACAGTTATAGTTTATATTGTACCTGTTTCATGTATCGTTCTTCTGTGTAATTGTGTGTGTATACGTTCCGCATTGAAGTGACTTAATAGTGCTTAGTATTTAGACATAAATTAGCAAAATACTATCGAACCCCAGTGGTTTAAAAAAGTAAAAAATAAGAATTACCGACAGTAAATATAGTGTTTTGAGCGCCTGACGGAATTATTATTGTGACCTAATTCATACCAATATTGCTCTATATTGTTTACATAAATAGTAAATAATACGTAAATACTAAGAGAGAAGACAATAGCTCTACACCGGTCAAGGGTTTGGTTGTGGAGGCGGTACCACGGGATTCTCCGTCGTCGCTCGCTGTCGCACCTATTGGTCAGTAGCCCCCTCTCGCCTGGGCTGCGGCTCAACAGGACATGTTTACCGCCATAAATAATATCGCCCAAGAGCTTCGTAGGCTAACTGAGATGGTGGAACTCCGTGCCGCCGTCGCCGGTTTCGACGGGAGGGTCTCTGGGCTGGAGCAGTGCTTGGAGGCCCTCGAGCAGCGTGAGGTTGCGGTGCCGTTGCCTGACAGCCGAGTTACTGAACTGGAGGGTACAGTTGCCGCCCTGCGGCAGGAGCTGGCCGAGCGGGAACAGGAGGCCCTGCTCTCGGATGTTGAAATCGGCCACCTGCCTGAGGAGTGGGGCGAAAACCCGGTTCATGTGGTCACTATACTGGCTGCGCGCCTCGGTGTGAAGCTCGAAGACCGGGACATCGTGTTCGCGGAGCGTGTCGACGTGCCGCCGTCGGCATCGGGAGGTCGTCCGCGCCTCCTGGTGGTGCGCCTGGCGCGTCGACACCTCCGTGATGAACTGCTGCGTGGGGCGCGCGTGCGAAGTACGGTGGAGGCACCGGCTGCCAGTGATGGCCGTCATCAGCGTGTTTTCGTGTGTGAGCGTCTCACGCGCCGAAACAGCCAGCTTTTCCATAGGGTACGTGAGGAGTGCCGAACCCATCAGTGGAGGTATGCCTGGACGAAGCGCGGTGCCATCCTGGTGAAGCAGGCCGAGGGGCGTCCCGTGTATCGGGTGAGAACGGCGGCTGACTTGGAGCAATTTGTCACGTCTCAGAGTGCCCAATTGCAGCGGTCTCCTACAAATTTTTAAATAATATGTCTTCAGCCTATGTATATTTCGTGTTTTACTCCTACTACTATTTAACTTCATTTCCTACGTGTTGTTCTATTTTATTATCATTCATGCTGTTTGTACCTGATGATGTGTTATCTTCCTTTCCTACTTTAATTGTTCTGTGGGGGTACCGTGTGTGGAACAAAATAAACAAACACATATAGGTTCCTCCACTCACGAAAGTCATAATATTTATGTTTAATATTGTGTATTTATTGATGGTATTATTATATTGGTATTATGGTCTACTTTCAAATTTCAAATTTAAGTGCCCTAAGCCAAAGTGAGTCATATTTCGCCCATTGAAAAATATACTTCCAGAACTTTGGTGTAGGGATCTAGAAGACGTTAACTGGGGGATCGTTCATCGCATGGATGGTGTTGATGAGATGGTCTCGTGGTTGAACTGCTGCTTCCAAACTCTCTTTGACTTGCATGTGTGCCAGTCAAGAGGAGACAATTTCGACATCCACCTCATCCTTGGATAACAGACACTATCACATCAATGATGCGTATTCGGGATGATTACCACGATAAATTTAGGCAAAGTCAGACACTTTCATCAAAATCTAGTCACCTTGAAATGAAACATTTGGTTATTCATGCTAATGCAAGTGAAAAACAAGGATATTTTAAAAACAATATAAACAATAATATTAAATATCCAAAGTTGTTTTGGAAAAATATAAAAAACACTATCACTCCTAATACTACGGACTTGCCCCCTCAATTTGACAATTCTGATGCTATAGGCCCACTTTTTAGATATCCCTGGGGAAGAGCTAGTTAGTATCTCACAACTTACATATTTTGAATGCCACCGTCACTGTTTTTCGAGTGAGTTTTCCCTGTCCACGATTAGTGAGGATTACTTCTTAAACTTATAAATAATCTAAAGACCAATGCTTTGGGAGTGGATGGTATCTCCCTGGAGATGCTTAATCTTACTTTACCACTATCCCTCTGTGCTATAACAACAATAATCAATGCCTCCATATCTAGTGGAGTATTTCCGTCTGCCTGGAAAACTGCGGTGATAAAACTTATACCCAAAAACAAACAACCTTGCATCATAAATGATCTCAGAGCTTAGCTTGCTTCCATGTCTGTCTAAGATCCTTGAGAGGGCTGTCTTTATGCAACTATCAAAATTCATAGAGGATCAGAGCATTTTGCCTAACCGTCAATCTGGGTTCCGCAAAGGACACAGCACTGCTACTGCCCTATTGGACGTAGTGGATAGTCTTCTCAGTGCCCAGGATCAAGGAAAAGTGAGTAAAATGCTCTCTTTTCCTATATTACTTGATTATTCCCGTTCATTTTATTGTATTAATACGTCCCTGATGTTATCTAAGTTAGCCTACTATGGTCTGGACATGAAAACTTTAGACTGGTTTGACTCATATCTTAGAAATAGTCAGTAGTATGTTGAACTTACCAAAACTCAAGCACTAGAGTATTTTCAGCTCCGCAAACAGTAAAAAGAGGTTCATTAGGGATAGCACACGGCATCCCGGTTTTTTCATTATTATGTGCCTATTATCTAAGTCTTTCTAATTCTGTCGTACTATTTTAATTTAATTTCATCTTATTTTTTTTCATTTTTGTTTTGTAATTATATCTACCTATTTTGTATTTGTTTGTCCGTGTGCTTTTCTAATAAATGCTATTCTATTCTATTTGACATTTTTATTTCTATTGATTTATTTAATATTTTAGTACTTCGCTCCAGTTACAACATACCAATACGGTTCATCTTTGCAAATATAAACGTTACGAAATAACATTTCAATTTACGCGGCCCGGTCTTTTAAATAATAAATCTTATATTCTTTCGTAGTTGTGACGTTCTCATAAATTATGTAACTTGCAGTTGCTGTCTTTTGTGTCGGCCATAAACTGTTATGATATTTGATATCAATGTCCTGAAATACTTAATTTAACGACTGAAATATAATTGGTATGAACTTTGGTATTTTTAATAGCAAGGTCATTTTGTCTTATAGTTCAACATTCTGTCTTGAAATCAATTTGTAAAAGAGCGTCAAACATTACAGTCTGAGCACATCAAAGTATTTTTCATATATTTTATTTGAACCCGAATTTAAAACCTCTTGTACCTATACTGGGTGTTATCCGTAACTAGACTTTTCTAGATGGGATTTAGTATAAGCTTGCCCAGCACTTATCCCTCTCAGCTTAGTCAACCGTGTCTAGACAAAAAAATCAGTAGACAACTAAGTGTGTTTCATCACGATGTTGTCCTTCACCATATGAGCAATTAGCGTACATACATTTTTCGTAAGAAAATTTCATTGGTGTACGGGTGGATTCGAACCCACGACCATCGAAATTAAAGGCGAGGTATCTACCACTGTTTCAACACTGCTATTTTGAAAACCTCTTATATAGATATTTTATTAATAAAGTATCTAGGTGACCGGTTTTTTTACCTCGCCCCCGAAACCCTCAGCATTTTTAATTTTATGAAAATCATTGGAACTGTTTTCGAGATCCTGATTACACATATATATATTTATATAAACAAGAATTGCTCGTTTAAGCATATTAGATAGATTTACGGGTATAGGAATAGAACAGAATAAATTGTGACATTATTATTATAATAGAGAAAGGAGAAAACGAATGGAAGAAAATCTGTAATATATACTAGCTGCGCCTTGCGGTTTCACTCGCTTAAGTCCCGAACCCGTGGGAATATCAAAATAAAAAGTAGCTTATAGCCTTCCTCGATAAATGGATTATCCCACACAAAAATATTTTTTCAATTCGAACCAGTAGTTCCTGATATTAGCGCGTTCAAACAAACAAACAAACAAACTATTTAACACATCTTTATGTAAAAAATTAAAGTCTTTGACTTACTGACTGACTGATACGCACAGCTCAAGCCAAAAAGGCTATAATTTCCATACAGAATTATAACCTCTCCGGGCCGGTTTGGCAACAAAGATTCACGAATGTTTGTAAAAAAAATGTGGTACGCAACCAGTTGCAGATAAACATGACTTCGGCATCCACTAAGAAAGGATTTTGGAAAATTCGATCCCTACGCGGGCAAGGTCGCGGGTGGGCTATTTATGTAATCGATTTTCCTTATTTAAGGATCAACGCACAGCCACAGAATATCTGTGCGCACAGCCAAAACTACTATAATATCTAGAAATCTATACATATAAAATGCTTTGTCCTGAACGACTGACTGACGGATCAACGCACAGCTTTAACCGCTGATCGTAGAGACCTGACACTCGGAGTGTGTATTCTTGGTATAACGTAGGCATCCGATAAGATTTTCAGAAATTCTTCCCCTTAGGGGGTGAAAAGGGGGGCAAATTTTGTATGGGACAACGTAATTCCTTGGTCCAATCTACTAAATCTACGCGGACGAAGTCGCGGGCAAAAGCTAGTTCTATATATTATTTAAATCGTTTGTCCTGATTCATACTAACGCACAGCCAAAATTAAAAAGTCTAGAAATCTGAAAGGATACCTAAATCTATTTTATAACGTTTTTAATTATAAGACTATTGTAACCCATATTTTGTGCAAATAAATAAATGAAATGCAATGAAATGAACGTAAGTTTGTACCAAATATTTTTTGGAAATTCCAACTTTACGTAACGGCAATTGGTAGACAATTTATAGGTAGGCAATTTGATCAAACAATCCAATACCGGTTTTTTCGTCTTTTATTTCATGAAAAAAAAAATACAAATTTTTACCTTATCTCATCGAAGCCTTTATTGCTAACTGTACTAAAAATTTCATGGACCCGTTGAGAATTATTATTATATTATTATTTATTTTAAAATGTCGTGGAACCATTGGGAAGCAAAGTATGAAAGAGTCGTGAAAATATGGGTAAAAGCCTTTTTCGAATTTAAAAATAACAAACGTAGGTGTTGGTAATACAAAAATAATATCTTATGTTAAATTAAATAAAAAAAAATATTTTAATATTTAGTGTTTTAATATTATAACCCCTGGATGGGTACCTATATACTTATACGACCTTTTTGTATCGGGTCTCAGAGTCGCCGTCTCGCCCAGAGTGACTGGTTTGACCCGGTTCGACTGCTGCGGTCGTATTGTGTAGAGCCTGAGGCTTGACCACGAGTCGCTAATGTTAAATTCAGACCTTTTTATGATCTTAATTTATTGAACTTAATGTTTAACTATAAAAGGTTGTTTTTATTTAAAGACCAGAATACATTTTAAATGTTAAGGGCCTTGGGCGATTACTAAAGCTATAGTAAATTGTTAACACATTGAGTGTTTCCAAAGGATCTGAGATAATAATATGTGACTGGAATGTGCACAAGTGTCCGATACAGATTAAAAAAAAACAATATCTTTATTTACCATCGGGCGGTTTCTTTCAGCTAGACAAAGACAGAATTTTTGTCTCTACTCTAAATATAAACTATTCTTAATATCAAACTTTTTTAACGCCTTAATTTAGTTTATTTAAAGCTGCCTGTTCACAGAAGCGGAGCGAGGTAGCGGAGCAGCGTTTCCACCAATAGCGCTCTGCAAAAACTCCCCGAGTTTTAATGCATTTCTATTGGTGAAAACCACTCTGCTCCTCTCCACTCCGCTCCTATGAACAACTAGCCTATAAGTGATTTCGCTAATTTAGGATAGTTCCAAAGCATAATTAAATGACTGAAAATGATAAAAAAGCTAGAAAATGATCTTCTTACAAATACTCCTAAATGACAAACATTTCCATCTCTAATTATTGACGACCCATTTGGCACAATGGTCACCATGCCGGACTGTCAAACACAGGGTTGCGGGTTCGATTCCCGCCTCAGACAAGTATTTATGCTTAGATTTGTCTGTGGTCTGGTTGTTTCTATGTATTATAAGTATATATTTACAAAAGAAGTAGTAAGTATATCCGTTGTCTAGCACCCATAACACAAGTCTAGTTACTTAGCTTGGGGTTGATGGCGATGTGTGGAATGTTCTGCAATATTTAAAAAAAATGTGTATTTTTATTTGGTTCTAGTCAAAACTACAAGCGAGCGCGTTTAACCTTAACGAATCGTGGTAGGTCCTCTGTACCCAATACAAGAACAGTTTTCTCTCATGTTTTATGAAAGCAGGGACGTGGCTAATGTGGCTTTAATCTAAAGATACCTACATATTATCTTTCATTCTATTGCTATTTGTTTAATTGCAAGAAGAGTGACAAGACGGTGATTTAATTTGTAATTAAAATTTTGATATAATAATATCCTAACTCTACGGCATTCAAAGGACTATGTTCATTTCTAGAAAAGATGTGGCTTGTACGTAAACATTTTTTTCATTACTCAAACTCCGAAAGTAGGTGTAAAGGTGCCTGAAGAGCGTGTAGAAAGAAAAACTTTCAGCCCTAGGGAGAATCGCTTTCACTGACAGCTGTCATGTCAAATTATGGCTTCGCACGGCTTGTGCAATGTGCTTGTAGCCAGTATCAGTATCATTACGCATTAGGAACTTCAAAAACCTAACTTCCTTGCTTTGCAAAACACTACATAACGTATAACCTCTTTGGTCTCAACCTTGTAAGAGGATCAGTTAATATGGAGCCTCTCATTCACTCTCGTTATTAGGAAGAATTTTATGTATTATTCGTAATGAAAAGCACAGTGTTTACTTCGGGTAAAATACTCATTAAGTCCCTCGAACTATTAGCGCCGTCTCGGGACTCAATGAGTGACTTTCACCCCTAGGGTAACTATGTACTATTATGACATTGTTATCATTTAGGTTCATTAACTTGTACAGCAAGGATCATAACAGCAGAATATTGGAGTACCTACCACGACACTTCCTTGAGCTAAAGTCTAAGGTAAGGTCTTGGTAAAGTTTATCGACTAAACTTGAAATAAATACAACATTTTATAGTTAAGGCAACTAAATTATAAAGAAGTGATAAACTAAATGAAGATTATTGAATTCGAGTTTTCTGTGATTATATAAACCACTAAAAAATATTTTTTTGTGTAAAAAATGTATATGAACACTTCGTTATTAAAAAAGCCAATGACGAGTCATGTCCTTTAGACTTAATTTAACAATTAAAAATTCATTAGTAAAATAGATAAAAGAAAAAAAAAGAAAAATTCGATCAATGTATAATTATATTAATTCCATTGTATTGTATAACCTAATCCTTTAAAAATGTATAGTATTAATTTTCGTTCACAATTTGTAAAACCGTAATAACACCAATGGTGGTGGACACCAACCCGAGATTTTCTAATTGTCAAATCGCTTTTATCTCCTGCGATACAAGCTTTGCTTAGTACGCTGAATATTTTTAATTACTTTAGCAATACTAGTTTGTAACATGTATATTGTTTAAGTTTAGTTTATAATTCGCAAAATAAACATTTATTTATTTTATTAATAATGGTCGTTGTAATAAAAGAGCCAGAATAATCGGTTTCAGAGCGAAGTAAAAAAAAAACATTGTCAGGAATATTGCTTATAACGTCGCAATGTTTATATCAGTATGACGACTACTTAAAATAATGAACACTACATAGAATTATCAGTGACCTGTTAAGGTAGCTACCCTAGAGAGCATGAGCTATAATATATATGTACCTACAACGCACACTATGAACTTGGATTGGCCGATAATTAGTGTAAAACAGCTAAGCAACTGTTCATTGTCAGGCCGGTCGTAATTTAGCCGCGTTTTATTCGTATGAACAATTCCGATCAACCTTAATTAGTGGTTTGGAAGTACTTCAGAAAATAACCCCCATTTTGAATTCAGGAATAATTTGGTCACCGTTTGGTGATAGTATTCGGGGACAGACAATAATGAATACTAATTCGTACGTACCTTCGTGAAATCCTTACACAAATCAATTTAAAACAAAAGATGATCAATTCGATTTAATTCAATTTAATCTACTTGAAACGTATTTGTTAATAAACTGATAGGCGTTTAGTTTTTTGCTTCGTTAAGTAAAAATAAAGTGTTTCGATCTATCCACCTAAGAATAATATCGTAACTGAGTCAAGTGGATTTTGACATCGACAACCTCTGTGGTTGTGGGTTCGATACCCGGCTTAAACATGTGTTTATGTAAAGTATTTGTTTCTGGTCTGGGTATATGTATTATAAATATGTATTAACAAGAAAAAAGGTTTTTAAGAATTCTATCTGCCGTCTAGCTACCACAACACAAGCGTAGTTGCTTAGTTTGGGGTTAGATGGCGCTGTGTGGTTTGTTCTGCAATATTTATTTATAATTTTAGAGTTTGAACACTTGGACACAAACTGCATCACTATTCGTACAACAAATTCTGATTAAAGTGTGACCTTATTATTTATTGTTCTTCAAATGTTACGCTCGGAGAAATATCGACAGATCTGTTTAGAACTAACGCAGCGTTTATAAGCTTTTATAAGCTTAACCGATTACTTTATTTTCTAAATTAAAAGTATACTTAGGTACTTATAATTATAAATAACTTAAGCGATCAAGCTTGACCTTTTAACAAGTAATACTCTTAAGTTGAGTTGCAAAATAAAAATAAAACGTGTTTCAGACTATTAACATGATTAATCAACTGTAAAAGTATCAAACTAATGAAATAAAATTTTGGTTATTGAAATGAAATGAAATTTAAGATTGCCCCATTAAATGCATTTAGCTAAATTTATTTGAATACAATCTCATTCAAGTCACCCAAAATAAACATAAACAAAGACTGTAAAATTAACTTTGACGCTAACTATATTGGCATTTTGTTGAAGAGTGTCACAGAGTGAAATTCGACTGTAGTGAAAACTCAAAGCGCGTCAATTTGAATGTGTCAATATATTCGAGCGTTTCATGCCACACCCCGTACCAGATTCCCCGTTTTCATTAACCCTTGTGCGACCCTATCGCAAAAACATGAAAGTATCACCTATCAAAGACAAAACATCGAAAAAGTACTGCAAAAAATACCCGAGTCTCGTTCGGCTGTTTGCGAACGATACGAGACGATATTCACACCACACAATCATAAATCATAAGTGAACATAGGCACGTACTGCTTTTTGACAGCTGAGCGAGAGATGTGACGATGACGAGAGTGTGTGATTTGTTTTCCGGCCCGATTACGTTCCTAGTCAAACTCTAAGTTAAATCTAGCGATTTATGCCGTGTTTTGTATGTTGTTTTGTACCGTTAATAACCCAGAAAGTAGTAACCGCTAGAAAATTTAATATTTACGGATGTAAAGGACTCCTATAATATGACTACTGGTATGCAATAGCTACAGATTGTGATCAATGGAAGCAAGGTAGAGAGGCCTTAACCCTTCTTGAAATTTTTCTTAAACACATTTAGCTAAATACAAATAACGGATAATCTAAAATTAAATTATATTTAAAAAACGACAAGGTTGATATTATTGAATCACGTGTTACACAGGTCACAGGTTGACAGTTGGTTAATCATGTTTAAGTTCATAAACGAATTTATATGTTTTTTTTTATATTTATTCATTTATAAACAACGTCAATCATCTGGTTATTGCAATAGAATCTTTAGATTACTTGTTTAAATGTATTTAGCTAATTTAATTAAATAATATTGCGCAGTTACTTTTTGCATTTACATTGTAGGTACACCAAAACGCGCAAAGAGTCATTAGGTTGGTACATTAATGAATGTAATTTTTTTTTATTTTTTTTTATTAAAAAAAGCACTTTTACTCTTATTACAAGTAAAACTCTCACCCAAACAATAATGAAATTAGTCGGCAATAGTTCTCGCTTTTCCCCTTAGATAAAAGCGCGTCTTATATTAAAGTCTTAACCTAATATATATTTGTATATAGTAGTAATTAGTTTATATACATGTTTAGGCACTATCTCACGCAAGCCTAAATCTTTAAGATATTCTATCATACTCGTAGCAACATTTGGGAATACGAACTTTGGCACTAACAATTTGTACGTTTTGACATCTTGACCTCGACATATATATTCACCCGGTTCACAATATAGAAGGCAAAAACTCTACTATCAATAGCTACATTAGCTAAAAACCGTCATCAAAAATCTTTGTTTCACCATGTCTTAAAACCGAAACATGTTTTTTACAACCCAGGGGCGAATCCTGAATTTGTGGGGCACTGGGCTAATATTTCTATGGGCCCACCTAATTAATCAAGTAATTTCCATTTTGCTATTTATTTAATTTTGGCCTTTGACCTTTATAACACTGCGCCTATCTTGAAACAGTGTGTACACGTAGTGTAATATTGTCCTTTCTTATTGTCAACATTACGATCGGATTTTTATTCGCCGATCGATGGGCCCAAAAAGCCCTTAAGAGGAAAGGGTACCGGCGCTCTCTCCATACAAACGATATACATACAGCAGGCCTATAATAAGTCAACAGGAATGCTACCAGTGCCTCGATTCACCAAGGTTTAAGTGGTCGGGCGTGTGTGATTAGGGCGCGATAACGAATCACACTCGCCCGACAACTTAAACCTTAGTGAATCGAGGTACAGTTTTGGCATGGCAATCGCGCCCTAATCACACACGCCCGAACGACTTAAACCTTAGTGAATCGAGGCATAGTTGAAGTAGTTTAGGGGCCCAAGAAGCTCTTAAGTAGATCCGCCCCTGTCTATAACGTCATATGGTAAGCCAATATAATGAATCCGATTTAGGTACCTATGTAAATGTAGGACGGGAACAAACATCGGCTCCATAAATATGGTAGTAACCATAAAACTGTGGATAGTCTTATGCCACAATATCAGTGGTTAAACAATACATGCGTGGTAAATGTAATAGGATCGGAGAAGGTTTGGAAATTCGACTTCTGTTTCATACAACACAACCGAGGAAACTTTAGCTAATGCTTTCTCACATTTTCGGAGACTGAGACTCACTGAAGCGACGAAAGTTTCACTTTGGAACGTTACTGAGTGAACAAGTTGGAATTGTAATAGTTTTTTCATTAAAAAACTTATTTTTTCTATTAAAACTGATGTTTGTGTGCTATTGAAATAAAATAGTACCAATTGGTTTGTCGACAATTTTAACCAACTTCAAAAAAGGCATAATTTTCTCAACTATATATTGTATTGTATTGTATATTGTATTGTATGTATATTTTTATTGCTGTTCGGCCATATTATTATCTTTTATGTACTTTTACATTGATATTTAATCGTCGATCCAAATTAGATGCTCGGAAAATGACAAGTTGTTGGATAAACCTTGAGTTAAGTATAGAGTTGTTTATTACAATAGTTTTTTTGCCGGAATCCAATTTGTGCCAGTTTTTTCTCCGATTGTGTGAGTTCGTTTTTAAGAGCAATCGTGATATAAACGGCAAATGGCGATAAACAAAACAGGGGAACAATGGTTTCTGTTAATTCTGTGTAGTAGTTATTATTTAATTAATTAATTATCAGCCGATTTGAAGCCTTTGGTAATATAAATTGTAGCGCCAGACTCTAGCTTTCTATATCCGCAGCGTTTCATCGAAATCGGATCAGTATTTGCATGAAAACTTATTTTTTATAAATATTTACAATCATATTCACAAATATATTTAATAAACACATTTACAATTTATTATTATAAGTAAAATTAAACATGTTAAAATTTTATTTAAAAAAAAAAAAAAAATTATTAGTAGTAATTTGAGTAGTAGTTGAGTAATTCGTAATTCAAATTCAAAGTATCCTCATATATTGTCACATCAAAATAAGTTCAGTAATTTGAGAACGAACAAAATATTAATATTTTTATTTTAACTTGGTACATTAACTTGAGTTCATAGTTGTAAAAAGGCCTGTTGTTTGTTTGTGTGTATGTATATTGTGACGTCATTTTGATTTAACTTGAAACTAAAAGCCAAATTCGATCCTATTTGAAGTTTCCAATACAAAATGACAGCACTGTCGCAGCTACCGATATTAAATGTTAAATACTGCGCTTCTTGCACAGAAATATAATTGTACCTACTACCGATCGACGAGACATTTCAATGTGATTTCATTCAAATTGTATGATTCAAAAGCAATAAATAATTTTTACTTTGACTTTGATCGTGTAGTAGGTTCATACAGTGTGATATTGTTTTACTTTTGAAGTGATAACGTCTTTCGATGAACATACCTGCACTCCCAAAAAAGTGTGACGTCATGCGTTATTAACAAGTAACCATAGAAATGTTATTGTTTTATAAGATTATCCATCATTTTCATCCATTATGGTCACCTTACAATATTTCTTCGCCAAACAAATGTCATATTGGTAAGAAGTAGTCTTAAATTGTTTGTCTCAAGGCTTTCACGGAAAAGTACTTTTTAGGGTTCCGTAACCAATGTTTAAAAACGGCACTCAATTACTAAGATTCTACTGTCTATCTGTCTGTCTGTCCCCAAGCTATATCTCATGAGCCATGATGATAGCTAGATAGTTGAAGTTTTCATGATGATAAATACATCATGAAAACTTCAACTCTTACCGCTATAACAATATTAACAAATACTAAAAACAGAATACAATGGTACGGAATCCTTCTTGCTCGAGTGCGACTCGCACTTGGCCGGTTTGTTTCTTGGTTTTATGAAAACTTGGTCGAAAAAGATAAAGCATAAGGAAGGTATCATTCATACATATTGCAGAAGTTAGTAGTCTACTAACATAAATGGGAAAGTTTGTGTGTTTGATATACAGGGTTATTGATAAGTAACTAAGAAAGTGGCTGAGGGCTACCCCTGTACACCTTAACTAACATTTTTTGTCTACAATCTTGTACTTTTATATACAGGATTATTGGTAATTATACTAGGAAGCCGTTGAGGGCTACTTCTGTGCACCCAAACAAACAACTTTTGTTCTACGACTTTTTGGAAATTCGAAAAAAAGCATGGAAATTTTGATGACTATTTTTAAAACAGCAGATTTTTTAAAACATATGTCATTCAGACTAAGAATAATAGATAAATTTACCTAAGACCTAATTTTAATGAACATCCCTTTTTTATATAAAAATGGATATTTTTCTTATTTTGAGATTATCTAGGTACCCAAAAATCTGATTTTACAAACATTAAAAGATCTTTATAATATTTTACCTTAGATTTAACATGTTATTTAATTTTACCGGATGTTTAAGTCTGAGGTTGACTTTCACAACTAAAATGTAGACCTGAAACATTAACCGTCTGTAAATGTGTAAAACTGATTAAATAATATCAACCTTGTGTTTATTAAAATAGAGTTTAAATTATCCGTTTAATTACAAGCCGCCCTGAATGATTTTTATTTTAAACTAGCAGCGGTCCGCGGTTAAACCCGCGTAACTCCCGATCCCGTGGGAATATCGGGATAAAAAGTACTCCCAATGAATCAATGTATCCTCCTTCATACCAAGTTTCATCTAAATCGGACCAGTAGTTTCGGAGCCTATTCGTTACAAACAAAAAAAAACAAAAATATCTTTCCTCTTTATAATATTTTTAAAAATAGAAGTACCTGTGTGTCTGTCAATTGCCAATACTATAAGACAAAACGACGCTAAACGACAATAAAAGTAATAATTTGAATGGTCATATCGTTTTATATCGGAATATAGTAGGTACCTTAGGTCAATGACCGAATTTCTATACTTCGTAGTAGGTACCTATAGTAGCATTTTTATCCAATCTTGGTTATTTAAAACATGCCAGTCACCACCAGTGCCAGTGATCTTTGGGCCACTTGCGCGCAGGCATGTGCGGCGGCTGCTGGTGCTGAGTCCCTAAAGATGCGTAAATACGAGGACATTCCTGGGTGTTACGTTTTTATACCTTTAGGTTTTGAAACTATTGGGTCTATTGGGGTCCCAGTACAAAGGTGTTTATTAAAGTGCTTTCTTCGCGTCTTTGCACTAGGGACCGTAGGGCCGGTAGTTTCCTTTCCCAGCGTATAAGCTTAACTATCCAGAGCGGGAACACTGCCAGCTTGCTTGGGACTTTAGGTCGGGAGGACGCCTGGGAGGACGGGTTTTTTTTTGTTTTTAATGTGTTTAATGTTACTTGTAGTGTTAGAAGTTACTAGATATTTTGACAGACTTGACTTGCTGGACATTATTTTATTTTAATTTTTTAAATTATTGTAATTCATGGGTTTTTCTATAATCTATTGATTAGAATTGAAATATGCCAGTAACTTTAGTCTATGATATTCAGGACCCTTTAGTACCAGGGTCATGTATCAGATGGAGTAGTTTTTCATAGCACATAAACCTCTCAGTTCAGTCGACCGTGTCATTGTTAGTATAATTACTTTAGTCCAATGGGTAAAACATGTATTTTTCTCTTCAAATTTAATTGCTTAGTACGTCTTGTGGATATAGCCAGAGTCAAGTGATTATTTGTGTCGAGTGTGTTATGGGCGAAAATGTTTTTTATATAACTAGTTGAGCCACACCCGCGTAAGTTCCGATTCAGTGGGAATATCGTACAGCCTTTACGGTAATTCCAGGGTTTCAGCTATTTACAAACAAAGTTTTATTACAATCCGTCCAGTCGTTCTCGAGTTATCATGTATTTTTTAATGAAGTCAAAGTCAAAATTCTTTATACATTTGAAATCATACATTGCATGAAATCACAATGAAACGTCTTAAAAACTAAGTTAGCCTGTGTGCCTTTGAACACGCCCAACGATGAGAAGAAGGTACAAGAAACTCATGGGATTTTTTTTAACATATCAACAAAGGTTAAGATTAGATAGATGGATGGATACATTCTTTATTGTAAACACCATTTTCAAATAACATTAATAATAAAAAACAAAGCTTAAGTCTAAGTATTACAAAGGGCGACCGTATCGCTCAAAGCGATCTCTTCCAGGCAACCTTTTACAAATATTTTAAGGTATTATTCGAAATGGAGCAATCAATTATTACAATTAAGTCACTTATGAATTCAAGAAGGTAGGACTATTATTGTCAATCCGTCTATTATGCTAGACTTAGGTAATGGGTTAAATCTGTCTTGTGGCTTAAAGCATCAATAGATACTATTAGAACTATATCTTCATTGAAATTAAGATGAAATGCCATCCTTTGCAACTGGCGAGTTATTATCTGTCAAAGTGAAGACAAACACGTCATATTCCTTTCAAACAGTGTCCTTAGATGGAAAATGTACGTTTGCTGAAATTAAAATGAAATGCTGTCCTTTGAAATTCACGAGTTAGATACTGTTTGTTAAAGTAAAGACAAATACGTCATATTCTTTAAGTGAAAAATGTACGCTCACTGAAATCAAATTGAACTTCATATTCCTTTCAAATTGTGTACTTAAGTGAAAAATGTACGGTCACTGAAATTAAATTCAAATGCCCGCCTTTGCAACTTATGAGTTAATATTTGTCAAAGCAAAGACAAATACGTCATATTCCTTTCAAAGAGTGTACTTAAATGGAAAAAGGACGCCAACTGAAATAAAATTAAAATGCCGTTCTTTGAACTTCACGAGTTACTTACCATTTGTTAAAGTATAGACAAATGCGTCGTAATTTCGAATAGTACACCTGACTGAAAAATGTTGGAAAGGATGTCATTCTATTTTAATTTTAGTAAAAGGTTACTGAAGTTAAAATGTAATGCTATCTTTTACAATTCATTACTTCTAGTAGGAACTTGTTGATTGTAAAATGCAAACTGTTTTAACAGGCCGAGCTATGTCCGAGGATTTTTTGCTTTCTGTATTGGTCTCCTGCGATACTAGCACTGCTTAGTGCAGGGGTACTCCTAACTGTACATCGAGACTCCGCCAATAAGTTTGTTTTGAGTTTGTCATTCAGTGAAATATTTTTTTACTATTTGTTAAAGCGTAGACAAATATGTTATGTTCCTTTCAAAAAGTTCATTTGAGTGGAAAATATACACTGACTGAATTTAAAACGTCATCCTTTGCAATTTACTAGTTACTATTTATTAAAGCGAAGTAAACAACGCCATGTTCCTTTCAAAAAGTGAAATGGAGTAAAAATGTACGCTCACTGATATTAAAATAGAATGCTTTTAAAAATTTACAATTTAACTCTAATTAATAATTAATGTGAAATTCAACACGTCATATTCCTTTTGTAAATGCACTTTAGTGGAAAATGTACGCTCACTGAATTTAAAATGAAATGCCATTCCAATTTTACAATTAATTTCGAGTTAAAGCGAAGACAAAACACATCGTGTTCCTTTCAAAAAGTGAATTTAAGTGTAAAATGTACGCTTTCAAAATTTATCATGTTAACGTGTAACTAAATGCAATATCATTAATGAATACACGGTCGAAGCATCTGAAGGCCCAACAACAAAGAAGTTTAAATTATAAAAGTAAAATACTTAAAGAGAACATTAGTAAACATATTCTTTAGCATTTTTATTCCATCGCACTACCAGCTGGCACAGTTGGCTCACCTTTGCCCTGCAGTGGGAAGAAATAAGATAAACATAAATAAATAATTCATAATAATAGGCTCACCGCACCGAACACAAAGATTATGCTTTGTGACGATTCGGATAGCTGTTATGACGCCGTCATCCGCTAATAAAGGATTTTTAACTGAGAATATTTTTTGGACTACTCGGTTATAAGTTAGCATATCTATGATGCAAATCGGTAGAATAAAAAAAAGGGGCGTAAAAAAAATATGGATGAGACTTTCTCAATATTTTTTCTTGTTATAACCTCCTGCGATTCTGGTCAATTTATTGGTTCACCAGGTTCTCGCAAGCTACCAAAGGCATCATTGTGAACTTAGTAAGTTGATTAGAACCTTCCAAACTATGAGAAAAAACTCATAGAAACCATAACAAAAGACATAAAAAGGTAAATCGGGGACAGATTCTTCGGGAATTGGGACTCTTAACAACTAATCCAATCTCATTTTAAATAAATAATTTCAATAGTGAAAATAACCATAGTTTTTGAAATTCTAAAACAAAAGACGATCGAAACAAGAACAAAAAGAGCCTTGTATAAAAACAAAACCATGATGAAAAAGGGGTTCTCTCTATCCCTCTGTAATATTACAAATCTGCGTTCGACTCCCTTGAGTGTTAATTAGGGCACCTCGTTACTGACGTTGCCTGAGATAAAGTACCTACATTTATGCATTTGCAAACGAATCGGATACAATAACGGGCCTAACACAAGGTTATGCAGACAGAGCAACTTTCACCTTTTTTGCAACAGGCAACTCGAAAGGGTTAGTGGCGGAGTAACCCAGTCTCCGAGCGACCAGTCTCTGAGGTTCACACTTTGATTACGTTTTGTATTATTATATTTTCTATTGTATTCAACTTACCATAAACATAACAAATTTAGCAGTTAAGCTACTTCCACCATAGGTACAACACTATGATAGCGTTGTACCTATGGTTCATTTTTTCCGATAAAGAAATTTTTCGGTAAATTATAATTTACTAGCTACTAGTAATGATAATTACAGTTTCACCCGCGTGACTTCCGATACCGTAAGAATATCGGAATAAAAAGTAGCCTATGTTATTTCCAATGAAACAAGCAAAAAAATATTTCCACTTTATAATAGTAGTGTAGATTGCCGAAACTGTGTTCGAAAAAGGTCTTAAGGATTATGATAGTCTCAACAGTTTACTCACGAACATACAATAATGTTAATAACATAGTTTCCACCTACTATTTTTACGTGTTTGTTTGGACATTCTTACGACAGGCGCCATAGTTTCCCCGTATCCATTCCACCTTCATCTTATCACAGTAGCCCAGGTAGTTTTCTCCTGTAGTTCATCAATAATTCTATCCAAATCGGAGGTCGTCCTTGGCTACATTTCATAGTGCAGGCAGGGATAATCGCCGCTTTGGTGTTCACATCATAATTTGCCATTAAACTTGTTATTGTAAAGTGCCTCTATGTGTTGGCTTCGGTTTCACGCACGTCTTCCAAAGGTCCGGGGCTCCATACCCCGTGATATGGGACACTTTAAGGATGATATTTATATATTACGAATTTAATTTTTTACTTAATTACTAGATAATGTAGGTACTTATATCGTTATTTTAAGGTATTTTGGAAGATTATAAAAAACCTTAGCAGCCAAGTCCTCAAGCACCTCATTGAAAAAAATAATACCATTTGTTTATTTATGTGTAGGGACGAATGGTTATATTATATTGATTGTAGTCTAATTAACATTAAAAAATACAATATCACTAATATTATTCTGCTAAGCTAAGTGTACACAGAAATACAAATAAACATACATAGAGGTCAAACTTACCAGTATAAGACCTCCTTTTGTTAATTTGAAGTTTAATTAAGTTCTGTATGTATGTATTTATTAACCTTCAATGCCTTCAAACCGGTTTAATAATAATTTGAAACTTAAAACTTTGAAGTACGATTACTTAGTGTAAGTAATTGAGGAGACAAAGCTTTGGAGTTTACTTCTAGTTTATATATAGTAGACACACGTTTTGTTCTCTCGCGTTTTAATATCAATTACGCATCTGACTTGACGAACTATAACTTTAACTATTCAAACAACTAACGGGCGATTTTTGAAAATTTAATGCAAAATATAACGTGATACTGGATATATGCACAAACCGTACAAAGCATTTATTAATAAAACAAGGCTTCGTATGTTTGCAATTGACGAACTATGACAACTTTGACTCCTTTGAACCCGTTTCCTGAAAACTGGGCCATCATTTGGTGTAAAATATAATATGTAACTGCCATATATTTTTAAATTGAAAATGGCTTTGCTCGGCCCAATTTTCAGGAAGCGGGTTCGAAGTGTTCAAAATTGTCATAGTTCATCAAGTCGTATAGAAAAGCGGTGGTTACTTTACTACGACTTTGTTAGAAATTTTGTAGGCTTTAATGATATTTAATTCATGTCTTTATATCCAAAAGAGCAATGCTTCTTAACCTTTTCAAGCTGGTTACCCCTATGACTTAGCTGGAAAAGCTGATTCAACCCCTCGCCCATTTACTTTGAAGTCTTGATTCAGTTAAAACATTGTGATAGTAGCAGTTTTAAAACTTTGTGTTAGGCCTTCTGCAATTTTTTTAGGTTTTTACAATCAAATTACCAAAAATGTACTTAATATTAATATTTTATTTTTCAATCAAGTTTTCTCATGCAACTCCATCAAATCATGAAATATTTGTTGTCTATCATCAGTTTTTTACCGCAGAATAACAGTTTTACCGCGCGGTGGTAATTAACCACAGGTTAGGAACCATGACTCTTGAGGGTGTGATATTGAATTGAGTCTAATGTCGCATATCCTGTAAATAGCTGACGATCAAGACGCTTCTAATGATACCTCATTTGTCAAATTATGATAAATAGTTTGGAAGTTACGCGGGAACAGATGAACATACATAATACATTCGAGCTAAAAACATAACCCTCGAATAGAAACCCCGAAATCTCTTTGGTCTGAACTGTGACCTTTTTTTATTTCCTCGAAGAGCAAGTAAAGGCAACTCATCCCATACAGCCACGTACTTTAATCTTCTCTTAAGGTGAGAGCATTTCCTTGACATTTCAATGTTATGTAACATTCTTATGAATGGTACAAAACAGACAAATGCAAAAAAAACAATGAGCGTTTTTTTCGAAAAGCGATTCGATTAACTCTTCTAGAGTGCCACATAGGAACAAACATACATACATAGACTGATAAATACATTACAACTCTATGGCGTCGCGCAGTCGGGTAAAACAGCAAATGCTCGATGTTCTGTTACTAGTAAATGCTCTACTCCATATACCCACCTTTAGAGCACACGCAGCCTATAGATTTTTAGATCTTGACCTTTGTGAGCATGATCACAAAAGTCTCCCATGAGTTTCTTGTGCCTTTTCTTATTGGTGGACGCGTTCGGAAAACACACATCCTAATTTAGTTCTTAAGACGTTTTAATTAGTTATCTCTTGTAAATGAATCCAAATGAATTTAAAAATAGATTTTCGATTAGTCGACAACTCTGTGTGAAAGTATTTTACCGTCAAGACAAGTTAACGTGGTCCTGTAATTATTTGTAGGAAAGAAAGTTCGCTTTGGAGCAAACGCAGGCAATTGAAATCCGATCGGCCGACTATCGACAAAAATTGCGTGGTTTGTTCTAATTTCCGTTTTTATAGAAAAGCTTCTATTTAGAAAACTACGCGCTTCCTCGAGATGCTTTACATTGTTATACACTGTTTAAGCTCTGCAAACACTGGGACGACTAGTCGCGTGACTCGTACGACGACTTACAAAAAAAAACAACATTCTAAATAATAAATGGCAAATAAAACAAATTCCGGTTTCTTAAATTTATATACTAGCCTATAAATTGAATATGGATGATTTTTTACAGCAGCGTAAC
Organism: Idaea straminata; assembly: GCA_951213275.1. Lineage (NCBI taxonomy): Eukaryota > Metazoa > Arthropoda > Insecta > Lepidoptera > Geometridae > Idaea > Idaea straminata. The sequence goes on along the minus strand of OX577845.1, from coordinate 17,334,654 downwards.
AACTTTAATCCATGCTATTTAAGGCGATGTACGTACACGTATAATATGAAATAGGCTTGCCCCGCACTTTCTCAACCTAGTAGTAGGAAAATAACTCGTGTGCTTTAATAGTGAGCTATAAAACCAAACCCTAAAATGTCTGTCGTCGATAGCTTTAATTGTCAATTATTGCATGAAAAATTTAATGTTAAGTGTTGTTGCGTAAACTTTTTTGTAGCGAGTTCTTTTTTTACATTTAAGTATAATTTTCAGACTACATTTTTTAAATCTCAAAACCGTTTGATCTCACAAGATGCTCCGTAAAAATAGAAGAAAAATCCTTTTCAATTGATAGCCTACACGGTATCTTTAAAAAAATATTAAGCTCGCTCCTTACCCGGCTAACTTCCTTATAGTCCATATAATTCTATACTTAATGTTCTTTTAAAATAAGTATGGCATATATATAAGTATATCTGACTATTTAATGACGTAATATCGAACAAAATACGAACCTCTCCAATAAAACTATCTAACCACAAAAAAATGACGTAATTAAATGAACTACACTAATAATACCAACACTACACGTGACATTAATATCTATTAACAAACCGTATTCAATTACAAAAAAACCACTCTGTAATTACTGGTATCATGTTATTATCATCCTCTATCACCAATTTGAGGTTATGTAAACGCGCGCGACATTTTCGCGGGTAAAATCAAGATGGCGGCCGGGCGAGTGGTATGCCGCCGAACCGTTTGTTTACTGAGAATTTGCCGGTTTCTATTACTTGGGGGCGCATGCGTCACGCTCACGCATCGAATATTACATAGAGATGTCTGTATGTATTAGTTCGAGAGAAGTATTTTATTAATTTATTAGTTGACACACGCGACTTTGTCCGCGTGATTGGGGACTTAATTTATCCACTTTACTGAAGTTTAGTATGGATAACTTCAATTAACTGCTCCATTTCAAACCTTTATAAAACACTAATAACGCAGCTAACGCTCAAATACTGAAAGGCTACTTATCTTAATTTGGGCTTAAATATACATTTAAGTGTAATATGTTTAAATAGGAAAGGAGCGTCTTAAATATCAAATATTTACCTAAATATTTGAGATTCGTCTGGGTATTTGGGGATAAGTGTTGTAATTGACATCAGAATGAACTGTCACCATTACCTAAATGTTTTATTTGAGCCATGGAAGCAGTTGTCTGAAGATAGGAAGTAAATATAACCGATACGGAAGCAATTCTTGTTAATAAGTGTCCGTTTATTATGACGCTTACCAAAAAGATTTGTAAGCTTAACCTTTGTGAGCACGATCACAAAAAGAAACCCTTGGATTTCTTGTGTCTTCTTTTCATTTTGTAGGCGCGTTCCGTTTACACACATCCTGACTTAGTTTTAAGACGTTTCCATGTGATTTCATTCAAATGATTCCACGAATGATTCCAACTGAATAATTTATGTTGACTTTGACGTTGTGAATTTAATTGTTGTTTTAAAATTTAATGTTATGTATGTACCCATTTTTTAAATAGAATACTTGTATTAGATTAGTGTAGATATTTAACGTTGGCGCTGCAACAAATACGATCCGTTGATCGTTTTTGTTGCAGCGCCAACGTACGCTGCAACCTACGCGATCTACGGATCGTATTTGTGGCGCTGCAACAAATACGATCCGTAGATCGTATTTGTTGCAGCGCCAAAGTACCGTAGTAAAAGGTTTAAATTAGTCACTAACATGATAGGCATCGTCTAGTCTTAAGGAAGGACCAATGAGAAAGCGCTTAACTGTTTGTAAAGGCCTTTAGACATAACTGGCATTGTAACCGAGCCGCTTTATAGGTTCGGTGTGAAGGCATCTATTACGTAACGCTTTCTATCGATAGGATTGGGTCTCGAAATGCCCCGCGCATTTAAAGAAAATCATAGGACAATACGTTTGGTTAAATATTCCGTTTTCGAGATGCTTTAGAGGTCCCATATGAAGGCATTATTTCTTCACCGTAACGCCCTCTATAGATAGAATTGGGTCTCGAAATGCACAGCTAAAAAAAACCCCTGTGCCAAGTGTCCCATACTAGATGTCCCCTATGTCCCCTTTGTAATATATAGAATTGTTTATTTTTTCATTTAATCTGACATTAGACACAGTTTAACCTAATTATTGTCCCTAAATATTTTGTTATATTTTATTATATTTTTTAAGTATGCAATAGTATTTTGTCAAGTCATTTAATTAACTTATTGTAGAAAATGTAAATCCTTTTTTCCTTTTTTCTAAAGTCTCCTAGTTTAGAAATGTAGTAATTGTTCTTTTGTATATTTAGTGATATAGATTACCATATAAAACGAATTTTTAATAAAAATATTTGTATACTTTAAATCATTATAAATATTCTTAGGAAAATTATTATTATCTAGAGTGCTCGCAACGGAGTACGAACGTCTGCACTCATTTATTTAGACTGAAGGTACAGTCGGAAACACAATTGCAGACCCACAGCAGCGTTGGAAAAAATATTAATTTATTTGAATGTTTTCAATCTAATACTGTTTACTGTAATGTTTAATAAATTCAAGAGTTGACATACTTTAATAGTACATTACGATACGAGTGTGGTAAATAGATAATATTTTTTTTTGTTAATTATACTTCCGAAAGGGCAGGCAAAAGACTTTTAACCTATACAGCCTCGTCTGACTAACAATATTTTTTTAGGGTTTTATTCCCATTTGTTTTGCGTCGGGGGTTAAATTAAAATATTATGGTACGAAAAAAAATATATTTAAGTGAAGAAAAAGCAAAAAAAAAACAAAATACAATTTTTAATCGTTTTCTAAGACGTTATTACGTAAAATTGTCGTTAGTAAACCGACTTTTTTGCTGGTTTAAAAACTCACAAAAAGATTTTTCTTTACTTAATTTTTTTTCCGTACCATTATTCTGTTTTTAACCCCCGACGCAGAAAAAAGTAGAAAGAACCTTATAAAATATTTTTTTTCAGAGGCTTTATAGGTTAATAGTCTTTTGCCTGCCCTTTCGGGAGTATAATTAAAAAAAATATTGCCAAAAAATTAGTAAACATAACCTAAAATTCTTAAAATCATACTTTTTCTTTTATTCGCAACTGTTATAAAAAAAACGTCGTACGATACGCATGTGGATTTGATCATAGCAACTCGACATTTTGACATAAACCGTCATAAACCGCCTCTATGCAATGTTCAATTTACCACATTTGTATCGTAATGTACTATTTTAATACGATTTGTTTAACAACTTTTGGTCGGGTTTATGGATGAGTGACATTAGCTCTCTACAAGTTCTTTGGATGTACCTACTCCGGTCGAAATTAAATAGTCGAACTTCACTGCTAGAAGTTCTTTCGATCGTTTTATATTATTAAATTAAAGAAGCAGCTATTATACTCATGACATGTAAAATATTATCGTACCTTTCTAAGTCTTAGTACTTGTATGCTTAGTGCAACTCAAGTTGGCAAAATATTATTGCTAAACTCCCACTATTTGTAGACTTTTGTATCTTTTCAATTTATTAGTGTACAAAATTTAAAAAAAGAAAATTGTTGATTTATTAATCTCAATCTCCATTATTCGCCCTTTATTTGTCTATGTTTTTTTGTCTTTGAAAACTGATAATCTGTTCGAGAAAATCCTGTCCTACAAGTTATCTTGTGCTAATTTTCATCTACATCAGTCGAGTTTTTTTTACTTTGAACCCGAAACAAACAGACTTTCCCATTTATATTTCTATGTATGTAGATTTACATCTGGTTTTTGCTGTACGACGGTTTGAAACAAAAACTTTTGTTGAGGATTCCGTGTTCATTTAGACGAAACAATGAGTTTCATTCAGATTAGCTTTTTTCAGACGGTGGTATCTAATTTCAGGATATCTTTGGTCAAGATGATGGCATTTTTTATGAAATCCGAAAAGTAGAATCTGTTTAATAAACTTTCTCGGGAGTACGCCCTACGAGAATGAGCTCTGCGGCTACTATTTTTCTCGTTTTTTTATCAACGGGGGTAGTTTTAATTACTATTGTAAGTGGTTCTAAATCATCACGGATAATACTAAGAGGTGCTAGTAGTTTTTAATACCCGATTTGAAGGTAGTTATATTACAGATAATAAATAAATAAATAAATATTACACGACATTCCACACATCGCCATCTAGCCCCAAGTTAAGTAACTAGACTTGTGTTATGGGTGCTAGACAACGGATATACTACATAAATACTTTTGTTTTGTAAATATATACTTATAGTACATAGAAACAACCAGACGACAAATATCTAAGCATAAATACTTGTCGGAGGCGGGAATTATGCTACGAAGGTGCTACGGGGCGTGCTGGTAGTTTTTAATACCCGATTTGAAGATAGTTCCATCACAGATAATGCTACGAAAGGGCTACGGAGCGTGCTGGTAGTTTTTATACCCGATTTGAAGGTAGTTCCATCACAGATAATGCTACGAAAGTGCTACGGGGCTTGCTGGTAGTTTTTATACCCGATTTGAAGGTAGTTCCATCACTGATAATGCTACGAAAGTGCTACGGGGCGTGCTGGTAGTTTTTATACCCGATTTGAAGGTAGTTCCATCACAGATAATGCTACGAAAGGGCTACGGGGCGTGCTGGTAGTTTTTATACCCGATTTGATGGTAGTTCCATCACAGATAATGCTACGAAAGTGCTACGGGGCATGCTGGTAGTTTTTATACCCGATTTGACGGTAGTTCCATCACAGATAATGCTACGAAAGTGCTACGGGGCGTGCTGGTAGTTTTTATACCCGATTTGAAGGTAGTTCCATCACAGATAATGCTACGAAAGTGCTACGGGGCGTGCTGGTAGTTTTTATACCCGATTTGAAGGTAGTTCCATCACAGATAATGCTACGAAAGTGCTACGGGGCATGCTGGTAGTTTTTATACCCGATTTGAAGATAGTTCCATCACAGATAATGCTACGAAAGTTCTACGGGGCGTGCTGGTAGTTTTTATACCCGATTTGAAGGTTGTTCCATCACAGATAATGCTACGAAAGTGCTACGGGGCGTGCTGGTAGTTTTTATACCCGATTTGAAGGTAGTTCCATCACAGATAATGCTATGAAGGTGCTACGGGGCATGTTGCACTGCTACGATTACCTACGACGAAATATCTGCCACAACTACGACGGTTTCTTAACTCTCCTAGATTCGTCATGCGTAGGACAAACATATTAATATCAGTTTGGCTGTCTGTCTGTCTGAACTCAAAAACTACAACGGATTTCGTCAAAGTAAAAACCGACTGAAACTCCGTTCAGTGGTAAACCTTCCTCATGAATCACTCCGTCCCATTGGGATTTCAAGTGTATAATTAATTTAGGTTTTGTGTAAATTGGCTGAAATATGACAGAAAAAATGCGTGTATGCTCTACCTGAACGGAGCCGAGGCAGGTCGCCTTTAAAAAAATATTGTTCTAAATTTGACTTTACTTGTGTTTTATATTTGCTTATAAACTGACTAGCTGCGCCCCGCGGTCTTACCGGCGCAAGTCCAGATCGTGCTGACATTTATTGCCTATATACATTATTGAGTATATATTTACAAAAGAAAAGTATATAAGTAGTATATCCGTTGTCTAGCACCCATAATACAAGTCTAGTTACTTAGCTTGGGGCTAGATGGCGATGTGTGGAATGTCCTGCAGTATTTATTTATTTATTTATTTCAGGATCAAAAGTATCGTATGTCCAACTCTACCACTATGCCTATTTTCATCCAAATCGGTCTAGTCGTTTGACCGTTAGGGCACAAACAGACAAATAAATAAAGAAACTTTCGGATTAATAATATTAGTTAGGAAGTTAGGATTTTGATAATTACTATTTGAAATGCTCTAATAACGCCAGCCAGTTTTAATTCATGTTATTTAAGGCGCTGTAGTTCCCGGGGCATGATGGGGTTGGCTTGCCCAGTACCTATACTATCCTCTCACCTTAGTCCACCGCGTTCAGAGGAGAAAACTCGTCAATACGCTAGGAGCCAACTAAGTCGCGGGTTTAATCATGATGTTTTCTTTCAATGTCAATCAACATTTATGTTTTTCTGTAAGATAAGTCCAGCCTAAATACGAACCCACGATCTTCGGAATAAAACTCGAGGTATTTACCAGTAGACTAATACCGCTATTAATTAGTAGTTATTAGTTAATGACCCCTTAGGGGACTGAGCAGGCGACAGATGGGCATATTCAGTTTTTTCCCATCTAAAAGCAAAACTTCGACGAAAATTGGTTTTTACCAAAATTCATTTTATAACTTTCAAGCCGAAACTTTCATGACACGTGTAGGTAGACATTTTCTTTAATAAAACTTATAATAGGTACAATCGATGCTGAAAAGTCCACCGCCACCGTACCGTTTACAATCCTGTGCAGCACTATTTGAACATAACAACGTAACCCGTGGATCGAACCCACAAGAAATAGCTAACTTATTGAAAATAATAATCACACTGAGTACTTTTAATTCAAGTATTTATGTTTGTGTGTAACGTTTATTAGAAGAAGGTCGTAAGTTCAAGCCAATTGTTGATAGTATTATTGTAGCAAACTAATTGTTGACATAATATGACGCTTACTGCACCAACTTTACAGGATGATTTTTTTAAATAAGCCCATTTACATCCTCAACTGTAAAGCGGATAGTCCACCGCCAACTAAACTAACTTAATTTAGCTTAGCTAATCGCATAGTTAAGCTAGATTTTCATCCGCTGCCTTCCGCAAATTATGGCAGCGAAGCTACGCAAAACTGATAACCTGGCTCAACCGAGCGAGCTAAGCTAAACTAACTTAGTTAAGTTGGCTGTGGATAATCGGCTTTATAGTTAGTAGATATGATAGCTAAAAATGCTGAAAAGAGCTGTGTTCCCGATTATGACAATATATAAACTGCATTATTAACAAGCACACACCTTTCAATTTTTATAATAAGTCAGCGTTTGACCGCTAACGCTGTGTTAAGTGACGATGCGGTCTAATATGTAGAACGCTTTCCTAGAATATACTTAAACGGTCGTGACTCATAGTCCTCCAAATAGACAGGAGCCTTCGAGAGACGCGAGTGTGAATCGTGAATCGATAGTGTTGTTGATGGAGATCCATTACTGGAAACAATAGTATAGCAAATCAAAGAAGATGCTTAGATTTTGCAGTTTTAACTTTTGTCAAAATCAGCCAAGCAACTACTTTTAGCATTTTTCGCTAAATTTATATAAAAGAGGAAAAGACTTATAAAGAAACTAGCTGCGCCCCGCGGTTTCACCCGCGTAAGTCCCGATCCCGAAGGAATATCGGGATAAAAAGTAGCCTATGTGTTAATCCAGGTATCCAGCTATCTAGATACCGAGTTTCATCGCAATCGGTCCAGTAGTTTTTGCGTGAAGGAGTAACAAACACACACACACACACACACACACGCACACAAACTTTCACATTTATAATATTAGTAGGATATCTGAAACTACAAGAAATAAGAGACTGATACTTCGCATGAGGCTTTGCAATAAGAAAGGATTTTTTATAGGTATTCGACCTCTAAGGGCTGTGAAAGTTTGTAGTTTTACGAACTATTCGATGTAGGAAATCAATAACATTTTTAAAACAGACACTACCAAAAACTACGGGGCGCAGCTAGTCTCATAGTTTTTATTTTTGTTTGTAATAAATAGGCTATAAAACTACAAGACGCTAAGGGTATGTGATCCTCTTAAGGAAATAGATAACGTAAGTTTTGACTTCAAAGAACCGTATGTTTATGACGTAGCCCGGTGTTCACATTAACTATTATCAGACTTTTATTTATGTTATGACAGTACCCGAGATTTAGCGATATTTTCATGTATAGAAATATAGAATTTCTTTAACATGTAGGTTATATAATTTTACTATAAAATCTTTGTAGCAATTGATATTTGCGTATTTTTCTATTACTAACTGCGCCCCGCGGTTTCACCCGCGTAAGTCTCGTATTAATCCAGGTCTTCAACTTTTTACATATTAAGTTTTATCGCAATCGGTCCAGTAGTTTTTGCGTGAAGAAGTAACAAACTATTATGTCGTAGACATCGCTAAGTAAGTTAACTACTTCGCGGCCGAAGTCCCGGACGAAAGCTTATATTAAATATACCTATCAGTTTATCGGTAAAATATACATACTCTTCTAAAAGACAAAAAAATATTTTGGATATTAGTCTTACAGTAAAATTTAAATTACGGCGCCCTCTTGTGAGCTATTACCGTAACAATCTATCAATCAATCTACGAACCATCGGCAATTAATCAAAAACATTTAAGAGAAACCGTATGTAAATCGGTTTAGTCGTTTTGGAGATAAATGGGAACATTAGCGTGCATCAACAAACAACACCCTAAACCAAAGTCCACAAACAATAAAAACAACATAAATAAAAACAATGTTAAAAAACTCATAAACGCTAGATAGATCTGTCTAAATACAATTTACTACGAAAGGTTGGTATTTGTTCAAATACCATAAACAATAAACAATGTAAACACAATTATTTCCTGTTGGAATAACCCAAAAGAATCCACTTAGAATGTAAAACAAACTCGTTCTTTATTAAAAGAGGATTTCACCCTTCAATGCAATGAAACTACGTAATCTGAGGTTCTCCAAGTGAGGTGGTATGAAAACCAATTCAGTTGGTTTTAGTCGAGCACCAAAAGATGGCGGTGTTCTAAGCTTTAATGTTGAGTGACTTCTCCGCAAGGTGGCGACACACGGTCTGTTTCATTTTAGAAAGCAAACATTGGGGAGTTAAAATCATGCGTTTATTTGACAATTGTTCCCATTATGCAACTCTTACTTTTGTAGCAGCAAGCCACGCTTAATTAAGCCTTGTTGTTTCTCTACATTTGTACCCTTTTAAAAGCTTTTAAATAGACATATTTTTAACTGGCTTTAAAAAATAGGGAGGTTTTCAATTTGACGCGTGTGTTTTGTGAATGTAGATATTATTTATGTTCTGAGTACATTTGTTTTTGATCTGAAACTGATTTTTTCATGATGGTACAAGGTTACCAGTAAGGGAACTCTTGTCCCGAGTAGTTTTAGGTAAATTTTGGGTACCTCAAAAAGTAAAAAAAAAACCCTATTTCACTTTCTTATTTTGGACAACCGGAGTTTAGGAGGAAAACAGTTTAACAACATTGTTATTACCTATTTTTAACGCTAGTTTTATACCATAAGTCAGCGCTAGTGGTAATACGTAAGTCCTTGTACTCGTAGGTAACTCTCATTAATTTTATATTTTCATACCAAGTTTCATCAAAATTTGTAGTTTCGGAGTCAATTGAATAGGAAAAAAATCGTTTTTTTCCTTTAAGTATAAAATTCAAATTCCTGACTGATTGACTGATTGATTTATCGACGCACAGCTCAAACTAATGGACAGTTCGGGCTAAAGTTGAGCATACAGATAGTTATTATGACGTAAGCATCTAATAAAACATTTTGGAAAATTTAACCTCAACGGGGTTAAAAGCTGGTATTAGATAATGTAGTAGGTATATGGTATTTGTACATGCCAGGTGTTAATATGGAAATGAGTCATATACCATTTTTTTATTATTTACCACCCTTCTCTTCGCCTCATTCTATCCAAGGGGACGCACAGCTGAACCGTCCACAAACAACAAGTGGTATCCCGAACGATTTCTATCGCTAAAGTTCGCTAGACTTTCGCTTTCTGTCTTATGTTTGTCTTATATTATGTACAAGTAGTAGAGTAGACAAAAATCCTTACTCCACCGACAACCAGACGCTCAAGGTCACTCCGCAATGCGGATAATAAGTCCTGTTGATTTTTTGTCGCGAAACTTTTGGGTTTCACGTTTGTCACGATTTTTAGCTGACCTGTGTTATTTAAAGTTTACTTTTCGGCTGGCTAAGGGCACATCACTTGAAAACACATAGAAACACTTTTGTTAAGAAGGTGGGTGACGTCAAGCATCGCTAAATGCCTTTAGTCAAATAGGTATATTGAGGTATTTTTAAGTTTGTAAGTACTTACTTAAGGTTCTTTAAAATACTTCAATAACCACAAAGTTGATATTATTTAATCTGTTTGACACTTTGACAGTTGTTTAATCAAGTTTAACGTCATTCAATTTATTTATAATAATGAAACTAATTTGATCAGAGATATAATCGCATTTATTTTGTTTTCTTTTAAAATCTAAGTAAGTACTTTAGTCCCCTTACTTAGTCAACATAATTATATTTTTATGTAATTTGCTTTTTGCCTATGACGCAAATTGTTGTTATAAAAGTTTTCAATTTCAATAAGTTTCTAAACAACAAAAATGTTTGACATTATGCCAAAATGTCGGTAAAAATTACACCTACAAATTGAATAGTACATTTCGATAAAACAAAAATTTCTAAGCCTTTATTTTATAATTTTTATAGGCTTTATGCGTGTTTGTGTAATTAATAAATAGTGGTTTGTGTACGATAGTGGATTTCACTATCTTACACAATGGTATGTGACGATGCGGTCTAATATAAGATTCGCCTTCGATTAATGCGAGTAAAGGTAAAAAGACGGTTGTGGAATAAAAACTTTTTCGAAACGTCCTCGCAAAAATATGAATCATAGTTTAAGTCATAGTTAATCAATTAATATAATAATTATACATAACTAGCTTTTGCCCGCGACTTCGTCCGCGTAGTAGTCGAAAATGGACCAAGGAATCACATTGTTCCATATAAACTTTGCCCCCCTTTTTCACCCCTTTAGGGGTGGAATTTCTGAAAATCTTTTCTTATCCGATGCCTACGTCATACCAAGAACACACCCTCTAAGTTTTAAGTCTCTACGATCAGCGGTTTAGGCTTGATCCGTCAGTCAGTCAGTCAGTAGTTAGGGACAAAGCATTTTATATGTATAGATTATAGTTTTTCTCAACTTTCAAATCTGTAAATATGTTTTAAAATGTTTGTACTGTTGGTTTTGTCCCGGTTATTCGATTGCTGGTCCGGTTACCGGACTGTTGCAACTTTTATTTACCGGTTGTTCGGTTGGGGCACTAAACTATTCAGACTAATTTGGCCCAGTACTTTGGTTGGCTGAACTACTTAAATTTTTCAGTGTTAATGGTATATTTATTACTCTTCTCATTAGTGAAATTTGCTTCTTGACAGTTTTTCAGTAAATATTTTAATACTCACAAATATTTATTACAAATTGATCCATTATTCAGTCAGGACAAAGTATTTTATATGTATAGAATATCAGTACCTGGGTAATTTTTTTTTTCTTAGTCTAACCTCAAAGCAAACACTCATTGACTTCGTGTTACTTAACAACGCCATCTGCTGGAATAACTTTATTGCTCACAAAAAATAGTATTAGTATTTCGCCAATAGATGTCAGGAAGAGTCATATTTTTCAGATAAAAAAAGTAAGTTTCAATAAAACACGAATAAAATGACATTTTCTAAAAATGATTCCTAGCTAGATCGATTTATCGCCCCCGAAACCCCCTATATACCAAATTTCATGAAAATCGTTGGAGCCGATTCCGAGATTCCAATTATATATATATACAAGAATTGCTCATTTAAAGATATAAGATTATTTGGAAAAGCATTAACTAATATAAAAATATACAGGTTTCTTTATTAGTTTGCATTGTAGCACGTAAACAGTCGATAACGTGACGGGACTAACTTTAAAGGCTCACTCCAAGAAGATTTGTATTTATTTTGGTAAAATGTGTACTGCAGGTGCCGCCTGTGACGTCACAGGCGTGGCCTTCGCGTTTCGTGTCTTATGATCAAAAGACAAATAATCGTTTTATTTTGCAAAATAAAACAAATGTTGTAACAACATGTGGTTTAGTTATTGTTGTTTCATTAGCTACCTTTTCTAACAGCTTTAATATTGTATGTTTTCAACTGTCAAGTACCGAGTTATACAATTAGTTGAATTAAAGTGGTGTTGGCCTAGTAGTAGATACCTCGACTTTCATTCCAATGACGGAGTTATAAGGTAAGGACATTAGAAATTAAAATGGTTTAACACTTTGTGACGATTTTAACTTTTCTTTCCTTTACCCATTATGATAAATAGGGAGGAGTAGACCTATTGCGACATAGTCATATCGCTAATTGTCCATTATGAGAAATAAATTTATTGGGATATAGTTGTATCGCTAAATGGATAATACGAGGATTGGATCTATTGCGACATAATCATATCGCTAAAGGCCCATTATAAGAAATAGGTTTATTCCGACGTATCATTTAGTCGTATCGCCAAATGGGCACAATAAGGAGTTGACCTATTGCGACATAGTCACATCGCTAAATGCCGATTATGAGAAATAGGTTTATTGCGACGTATCATTTAGTCGTATAGCCAAATGGGCAGTATAAGCAGTATTGCGACATAGTCATATCGCTAAATGTCCATTATGAGAAATAGGTTTATTCCGACGTATCATTTAGTCGTATCGCCAAATGGGCACAATAAGGAGTTGACCTATTGCGACATAGTCACATCGCTAAATGCCGATTATGAGAATAGGTTTATTCCGACGTATCATTTAGTCGTATCGCCAAATGGGCACAATAAGGAGTTGACCTATTGCGACATAATCACATCGCTAAATGCCGATTATGAGAAATAGGTTTATTGCGACGTATCATTTAGTCGTATTGCCAAATGGGCACTATAAGCAGTATTGCGACATAGTCATATCGCTAAATGTCCATTATGAGAAATAGGTTTATTCCGACGTATCATTTAGTCGTATCGCCAAATGGGCACAATAAGGAGTTGACCTATTGCGACATAGTCACATCGCTAAATGCCCATTATGAGAAATAGTTTTATTCCGACGTATCATTTAGTCGTATAGCCAAATGGGCACTATAAGGAGTATACCTGTTGCGACATAGTCATATCGCTAAATGCCCATTATGAGAAATAAATTTATTAGGATATAGTCGCATCGCTAAATGACAGCGACATAGACAAAAGCGCATTTAGTCCAAACGCTTATTTTAAATGTTATTTTGGCTACACGAAAAATTGGCAGACTGCGTTAGTACTCAGCGACTGAAGTGTTCAAATCAAGGCCCACCGTTCACAATGGAAAGCCTATGTGCGATAATTAACATTGATCTTACGATATATTTATGAAACCCGCGACTTAGTTCGCTCCAGACTTATCGTGTTCTTTCTGGACACGGGCGACTTAGCTGAGAAGGTAGTGGTGCCGGGTAAGCATACTCCATTTAAGGCGCTCTTCCAGTACCGTTCACATTACCTTAGCCCCCGCTCTCAAAAACGTAGCGTGCTGCGTGCTAACTGTTATATTTGATCGATATGCAAAACATTTTAGCATTATTATCCACAAATATAGTTCCTAGAGGTCAAAACCTATCATTTGATTCATTTATAGTAACAAACGTTAACTATTGAATATATGAATAAAACCCGATAAACGATCTAATGATTCTCTGTTTTCTAACATTTTTTTTATCGAACGAAGTTGTTCATATCATTTTTTCAACCACAATAAACAAAAATATGGTTATTAAACTACAATATCCATTTATATCCAAATAACAAAAAAAGAGTATTTGATTACTTAGAGTTGCTTAAAACAAAGGTCGATTTTGGTAGCTTATAGCACCTGCCCTTAATACTTAAAGTTACTGACGTTGTATCAATCTTCTAGATTAGATGTAAAGGCCAACATGTTGAATAAGTATCTTCAAGCAGCCGACCGGTAGCAAGTGTGCAATAGCTTCTTTGTGAATGGTTCTGACGGCGAATCTCTTGGAAATGAAACGTGCTATCGGCGATCAGACCAAAGGCGAAACTTCTGTCAAAGAACGCTAGGACTTTCGTCTTTTCATATCAAAGGCTAAGATACACTTCGAGCCGCTAAACTAGCGTAAGTAAGTAAATAAGTTTTCTCCAGGTTATTGTACGAGTTCTCGTAGAAAACTTTGAATTCCTAAAGCTCATGCATTTGCCTAAAGTAATTAAAAACAGTCACAGGGAAAATATAACTATTCATTCCATTACGACTTGGATATACTCTGTCGTTCACTTTTTAATAACTTCAGTTCTTACAGAGCAAGTTAAATATAATAAGTTACTGAAGTCACTACAACTCAAACGTGGAAAGCAACGTTTATAACTTTAATAATAAGTTTTAGTTCAATTGGTTTAGTATTTCACTTTGATGTTAAAGTTTCGAGGATGTGAACCGTTATATTGCAGGCAAAGAAGGTAAGTACAATATATTATTGAATTTAAAAAATCGGCCAAGTGCGAGACCGACTCGCGCACGATGGGTTCTGTACTGTGTTATAAGGGAGATATTTTTTTCGGTTTTTAGTATTTGTTGTATTAGCGCAAAAAGAAATATATTATATGTGGAATTAAAAATTAAATTTTGTTAAGGTACCTAGTATGAAACTACTTAGAAAAAGTTTATTTTGTAAGTTTCTATAGTGATACAGGTAGAAATATATTTTGTATTCAGTTTGTTTTGATTAAAAAATCTAGGTAAATCTTAATCAATAATTGAAGGTTAAACCAACTTACCTCATGTGAAGTTTGTCAGCGATTATATGAATTGCTGCATCCGTAGGGAATTTATTTTGTAAGTATTGTATTGCACACTATTTAGCCCCAAGCTAAATAACTGTATATAAATATATTATCAAAATGCTGGGGCCCTGTGCTAGGACCTTTTTGAGGGAGCTGTCGGCGCGCCTTGTGCATTCTATTGGCGATCCTAGAGCTGGCGGCTTCTTGTCCCAGCGACTCAGTCTAGCTATTCAGCGAGGGAATGCTGCCAGCATTTTGGGGACAATGCCTCGGGAGGGTGTAGCTGGGGGCTTCCTCTTGTTTTAATTTTAATGCATAGGTTGATTTTTAAATAAATGCTAATTTTATTATTTATTAATTTTCTTTGTTTTTATATTTAATTTCTGGGTGTTTTTTGTCATCATTTTAGTTAATTTTGTAATTATTATTTTTGTTTTTTTTATTTATTGTGTAATATAACCTAATTTAAAAACTATGTTTATAATGAATAAAAGTGATGTTATAAATATACTAAATATTACAGGAAATTGCGCTAAGCTTGTCTTATAAAATACCAAAACATTTGTAAATACATGTAGGTATACTTTTTACCCCCATTTGCCCCCTTTAGGGGTTGGATTTCGCAAAATCCCGTCTTAGTGAGCACCTACGTCATAAAAAGAACCCCCATGCAAAATATGAGACTCCTAGCACTTGTAGTTTCTGAGATTTCGTGATGTGTGAGTCAGTGATTTTCCCTTTTATAAATATAGATACAGAAATAACCCAAAAACAAATATCTGTAATAATCGTTTGCAGAAGGAATCGAACTCGCAACCTTCCGCATCGCAACGGGTGTTCAATTCACCAGTCTGTCGCACAATATCACAACATTTATCACCTGCAAAAAAGCTTTATGTCCTTGTAACCTGTATAAAATACTAGATGCGCCCCGCGGTTTCACCCGCGTTCGTCCCGATTTCGTGGAACTATCAGGATAAAAAGCCTATGTGTTAATCCAGGTCTCCAGCTATCTACATACCGAGTTTCATCGCAATCGTTCCAGTAGATTTTGCGTGAAGGAGTAACAAACATACATACACACACACGCACACACACACACACACAAATTTTCACATTTATAATATTAGTAGGATGAGGCCAACTTGTACCAAGCAAGTAAGCTTAGTGCTACTCAAAAGATAATACCTACTTCACACAGCGTTTCTTGGAAAAATCATTTAGCAGCCTTGTCTTTACTCCAAAGATTGAGTGCACTCAATATTCTACCGTTATATTTTATTGGAAATGCACTGAACTAAAGTGCATTTATATTTGAAGCCGGTTGCAGACTGAGAGCTAAGCTAACTTAGTTTGTCTTAGCTCGGGTAGATGATGGCTTTTTTCATACTTTACAGACCGCAAACTAAGCTGTCTGAAGTAATTGAAATATGTCAAAATAAGTTAGCTTATATATTCCGATCCGAAGCTTTGCGCAGTGGTCTCGAACCTAATGATTTGATCGGTATTTCTCACGATTTTTAGTCTTTTCTACCGAAATACCGAATTGAGGTGATTTTCTCACGATTTTTTATTTCAATTATTTATCAGATATTACAGTCCATTGGTTAGTAATCTTATTTAATTATTTAATCTTATTTAATTTAAATTTAATCTTATTTAGTTAAAAAGTAATTATTAATTAAATTCTGTTACATTTGTAATCTTTGATAAGTAGTACACATAGTTTTGACTGCTTGGAATTACCGATTTTCGAGGGCAACTCTACCGATTTTCGAGGACAACTCTACCGATTTTCGAGGGCAACTCTACCGATTTTCGAGGGCAACTCTACCGATTTCGATTTTTTACGTTTTAGATGCTGGCCATGGCTAAGCGATATGCTAAGCACTTCTCGCCTACCCGGACCCATCAGTGTTGTTAAGAGTAAACTTAGCGATTAGTTGTTGACGAACATTTCTTAGCTATCTCAGCTTAACTTCGGTATAGCTTAGTTTTCGGTCTGCAACAGGCTTGAGACTTTAAAAATCAAAAGATATTTTGAGGTGAAACATATTTCATTTCGATCGGTATATGATTACTTGAAAATACTTTATGTAATGAAATATACGAATAGTGACCTCTGTGTCGTAGTGGGCGAATCCCACTTGCGATGCAGAAAGTTGCAGGTTCGATTTCCATCTCCGGACAAGTATCTGTGTACAAATATTTGTTTTGATCTGAGTGTTTCTGCATGTATGATATTGTCTGGCCACCATAACACAAGCGTAGTTCCTTAGCTTGGGACCAGATGACGAAGTGTGCAATGTCCTACAATATTTATTGGAACGAAGTTCCTTATGGCGCGTTGCGAAAGGAGGCTAGACGAAAAAAATTAAGACCAAAAGTTGTAACGCCACTTTTTGATTTTATTACAATTCCTTCACTAATTAATCGAAAGAAACGCTCCATCCGGGTGTTCCTTGACACCTCTCAAGCTTTTTGTTATTTATTTTAGTGTATGTTATGACAAGTTTGCTTATTACTTAAGAACTCTATCACCTACCAGCATTACTTTATTACTACAATCTAGAAGCCATTACTCGGTAGTGCGCGCACAAGACATTTTACGTGCTCCACTGCGGCTCTTTGTTTGTAATGAACAGCAGCGAATGTCTGTTTCTTTAGTTGTAAATTTAATGGAACGATTTTAATGAAACTTAGTACGATGAGACTTTTAAACCTAAAAAATAACAGACTTATTTTTTACGCTCCGTATCAGAAGGGTATATCAAGGAAAATGACGTAGTTTGCAGATATCCCGATTTTCTCAAGGGATCGGATCGGTAACCAATTAGGTTCTGCCTACTTGCTAGTGCAATAGGAGCAAATAACTTAAGTTGCATATTGAGGTCAAACGCAAAACGCACGTCGCTGATAACTTAAAACCATGCTTTTGCCTGCGGCTTGGCTTACCATGTCACCTTCCGGAATTTTATTAGAGGATATCTACACTTCAGAAAGAATACACTTTCCAAACGTGTCCCTAGGACCAGCAGTTGAAGCTAATCAATAAGTCGATTAGTCAGGATTTGTATTTCATTTAAAATAGATTTATAATTTAAGTTTATTGGTAGTGTGCGGGAGTTTGTTCTAAAACATATTTAGCTAAATACATTTAAGGGGTTTCATTTAGCTCTTTTTGTTAGTTTTTAAGTGTTTGTGATATTTGTTGATATTATGAGATTTTAATTATAATTATTTCTGTTATTTTCAGGAACGTGGCTGAAAATTAGTGCTCTTCACACTTGTAGTCGTATTATTTTTAAAAGCTTATATTTAACTTGCAATGTATGTTTATAACCAAACCTTGTGTTTTTATTTCATTTATTTTCTTATGTTTAAGAAGTTACCATTGGTTACAAATAAACTTATATTTTTTTCTTTCTTTCGAAAATTTGATCTGTCCATGTTTTTATTAGTTTATTACTATATTGTATTGTGTTTGAAAGTAATTATAAAATATAACGGGTAGTCTAAAATTAAATTATATTTCAATAACCACAAAGCGGTTATTATTATTTATTCCGTTTGACTCTTTGATGTTTAAAGTATTCAATGTATTTATTTTTTGTTGTGCAAGTTAAATTAAGTGTTTTTGTGTGACATGTTTATAAAGGTGCTTTACTTTCCTATATTTTGGTAAAATTTAAAAGATCACGAAAATTCCTGCAAAAAATACCAAGTTGGTGTTTTTACATAACGCAACAACGAAAAATTTCAGTCAGAGGCGATGGGCATTTTGCTTTTTGACTCCCATATGCGCTTCAAGTACGAGTACTAAATATTTTTTCTATTGTACTTACTACTTACAGTTCTCACTTGCGTAGACAGAATCCAAAACTTACCTGTAATTAATTAAAAAATAAATTAGATTAAATCAGATTTTAAATAACATCTAAAATTAAAATATCTACAGTTCAAATTGTCACTATGCCGGACTGCCAAACACAGGGTTGCGGGTTCAATTCCCGCCTCAGACAAGAATTTATGCTTAGATATTTGT
This sequence comes from Idaea straminata, assembly GCA_951213275.1. Lineage (NCBI taxonomy): Eukaryota > Metazoa > Arthropoda > Insecta > Lepidoptera > Geometridae > Idaea > Idaea straminata. The sequence goes on along the minus strand of OX577845.1, from coordinate 17,315,930 downwards.
CTGTGGTCTGGTTGTTTCTATGTATTATAAGTATATATTTACAAAAGAAAAGTATATAAGTAGTATATCCGTTGTCTAGCATACAGTATATAACACAAGTCTAGTTACTTAGCTTGGGGCTAGATGGCGATGTGTGGAATATCATGCAATATTTATTTATTTATTTTAAATGCCGATGTTGAAAATCCCTAAAAATACAATACCTAATGGTTGATTGACCTAAATTCAAAATAGTCAAAATTCTAAATGTCGAATGAGTATTTTATCGAAGTTCATCCTACTAATAACTTTTATAAAAGTGAATAAAAAAAATATTGCAGGACATTTTCCAAGCTAAGTAGCCTTGTGTTATGGATATACTACTTATATACTTTTCCTATGTAAATATATGCTTATGATACATAAAAACAACCAGACCACAGACATATATCTAAGCCTAAATAATTGTCTGAGGCGGGAATCGAACTCGCAATCCTGTGTATTGGCATGGTGACCATTGTGTCAACTGGATCGTGAAGTTTATGTGTTAGTGTTTATATTTGTTACTTGTTCACGCAAAAGCTACTAAACCGATTGCAATGAAACTCGGTATGTAGATAGCTAGAGACCTGGATTAACACATAGGCTTACTTACTTTCACACTTTACGTACTTTTTATCCCATTATTCCCACGGGATCGGGACTTCCGCGGGTGGAACCACGGGGCGCAGCTAATAAAACATAATTTTACAATCATCATCATCATATCAGCTACAACACGTCCACTGCTGAACATAGGCCTCCCCCAAAGACTTCCAGAGCGATCGGTCGCATGCTCTCTGCGTCCAACTTTTACAATACCTACTATTAATTATCTATACATATAAAATTCTTTGTCCTGAATGACTGACTGACTGACGGATCAACGCACAGCCTAAACCGTTGATCGTAGAAACCTGAAACTTGGAGGGTGTGTTCTTTGTGTGACGTAGGCATCCGATAAGAAAGGATTTTCCGAAATTCTACCCCTAACGGGGTGAAAATGGGGGGCAAAGTTTGTATGGGACAAACTTTGCCCCCCATTTTCGTGATTCCTTGGTCCAATCTACTTTAAATTTTCGACATCTACGCGAACGAAGTCGCGGGCAAAAGCTAGTCATCTATATATATCTAAATACCTATCCTAACGTCGTTATGCAGAAAAACAATCTCTTGATAGTAACGGTGATCTTTTACCCTAAATATCTCTCTGCGCACATAAACGCTCTATACTATAGTATATATATAGCACATTTATATATATATATATATCTTATATCTTTAAATGAGCAATTCTTGTAAATATATATATATATAATTGGAATCTCGGAATCGGCTCCAACGATTTTCATGAATTTTGGTATATAGGGGGTTTCGGGGGCGATAAATCGATCTAGCTAGGAATCATTTTTAGAAAATGTCATTTTATTCGTGTTTTATCGAAACTTACTTTTTTTATCTAAAATCTATTGGCGAACTACTAATACTATTTTATATGAGCAATAAAGTTATTCCAGCAGATGGCGTTGTTAAGTAACACGAAGTCAAAGAGTTGCTTTGAGGTTAGACTAAGTAAAAAAAAAAATACCGAGCTAAGCTCGGTCATCCAGGTACTATATGTTTTAACATTGATCACATAATATGTGTGAATTATATGTATGCATTGTATAGGTATCATGACGATCCAGTTGGCACAATGATCACCATGCCAGACTGTCAAACACGTTGCTGTTTCGATTCTTACCTCAGACAAGTATTTATTTATTTGGAAATCCAACAGCTATTACAAAAAATATTGTACAATATTTTATCAATATAAAGTCAATTACAGGATCTCACAAAAAAAAAAAATATTTTTAGATATTTATCTGTGGTCTGGTCGTTTTTATGTCTTATAAGTATATATTTACAAAGTTGTCTAGCACCCATAACACAAGTCTATTAGTTTGGGGCTAGATATACATATTATGTATCGTATATTATGACATACGATTAAACAAAGACATTTGTTTAGTTGAATTGAGACGTATTCAATATAGAAATGACACCCAGATAATAATATTATAACATTGAAAACCATATTATTATATAACAATGGATAATATAACATTACTATAATTATAGACAAACAAAACAAAACACCTTCTCGACATTGCAAAATATACAGAACTTTCTATAGAAGTCAAAATTCAATTGTCAGTCAAATAGGAAGAGTTCCAATCTAGTAGCTACGAGTTTCATACCAAAACAACTCTGTATCAACTTAACTCTACTGAACGTAGAACAAACACACATAGGCACTTATAGATCTACAAAAAGTCACCAATACATGCCCCTCACTCGTAAATGAATCGATTCCGACACTAATTTAACGTAAACTTGGCTTCGGCCTGTATCTCTTTACTCTCAGAAAGAAAATGTGTTAAAACCATATTAACAAATCTATTTATATACAATAAAATCCAGAGCTGTGTTGGCTTAGTGGTAGATACCTCGACTTTCATTCTGAAGGTCGTGGGTTCGAATCCCGGCCGGCCGTGCACCAATGTATTTTTCCTAAGAAAAATTTATGTGCGCTAATTGACATTGCTCTTACGGTGAAGGAAAACATCGCGATGAAACCCGCGGCTTAGTTGGCTCCAGAAGTATTGACAAGTTCTCTCCTCTGGGCCATGGTCGACTAAGCTGAGAGGGTAGTAGGTGCTAGGAAAGCCTACTCCATCCTCACGCAATATGGACCCAATTAATAAGAGTCTCATTGCGGAAAACAGTCCGTATACAAGTACAAGTACATATACAATAAAATTAGGGCAAATTATTTATATTTTGTTTATTATATATATATTGTTTATCTATTAATATAAAAATTTATCCCTTTTTTCCTTTATCATCGCATCACTCGTGAACAGCTGGACAAATTTAGCCAAGTATTTTTTTGTTGTGTTTGTTATTGTCAGGAAAAAGTTCTTATTAAAGAAAAAAGAAAGAAAGTTGCTCAGAAAATTTTTCGCAGGTGAAACCGCTGGGCGCAGCTAGTAAATAATATGTGTAATAATTACTCAGATCGAAATCCTATTCACCTTAAAACTAACACAAGACTCGAAAATAAAGTACAATAAAGGCTATTAATAAAAACCTGTAATTATGCTTTAACTGGAATGCATTATGCATTTATAATTAATTATCCCAATAAGTAAAGGTTCCGACTATTATAATTACCAACAGATTAGATATCATGCGCTAAATACCGATTTTATTACCTAATTGCGTTTATTTGAGATAGCTACACCACACGGTGACGGAATACCTAGGTGTTTTTTAACTTTATGGATAGGCTAAGAACCAATTAGAAATTTTCGTATTTAAATTTTACCAAAATGTACGCGCAACAACACTTAAACACAATTTTTCGTGCAATAAATACCAATTTACCTACGGCCGAAAGGCAATTCTGCTGTTGGGTTTCTAAACTTTCGTAACTCTCGAATTAGTCAACAGATGGCGCACTGCACTAAATGGGTTTTTTCTGAATCGCGCTATCGTTGTGTTTTGGTAAATTACCTAGTCCATTGGAAGGAAAATTCGTGGCATGGCTCACTAAACACCCTAAGTTGAAAAATAATTTTTGAAATTCGCTTTAACGGCGAATAATAAACGTAACTAACCTGCGGTTTCACTCGCATATAAGGTCCTGCTTAATCCCGTGGGAATATTAGAATTTAGAGGTATAGGAGCGCTCCGCGGTTTCACCCGCGTAACTCCCGATCCCGTAGGAATATCGGGATAAAAATTAGTCTATTTACTAACAATTAATCAATGTATCTTCATACCAAGTTTCATTTAAATTGGTCCAGGCGTTGTTGAGTTATGCGCTTACCAACACATTTTGCGATTCATTTTTATATTATAGATTAAAAATAAAATATTTTCTAAGGACGGTTATTGAATCCAATTGTAAAAACCTGACGTTTTGAGAAATTTGCAGATGTTAAGGTCTCAGGCAGATCGAGGTGACATTTGTCTTACCAAAATATATGGAATATTGTTAATCTACCGTCCAATTATAATAAACAACATGGTTTTAATAAAATAGACGTGGTTATTTCCGTTAAATTAGTTTCATTATAATTAAATAATAATTAATTAAATAATAATTAAACCGGATTTTCACATATTACTAGTGTTATGTGAAATACAGTATTTGTAGGTATTGTTATTTTTTTTAAACTAGACATTCCATACATTGCCATCTCGTATATACTACTTATATACTTTTCTTTTGTAAATATATTCATATAATACATTTTACAGTTAGTGTTGTAACCTACAAAATAATGCAACGATGAGGCGGCAACTAATCGGCTCGAATAATTGACAGGTTCGGACTTGTTTAGCCAGTGAACAAATGAGCAGGGACACGCGTCCCTGCGCTGGGGGGTAGAATAAAATAGTTAATTAAAAAGTCCCTCCCTACAAAAAGGATTAATAAAAAATTAAATTAAAAATTTCAAAAACCCCCGACACTAAATAATAAAAATAGTATGAACGTAAAAAGCCTAAACCAAGCAAAAAAAAACTATGAAAAAAACCCTACAAAAAGAGTAACGTGCAAATCATGCTTTTTCATTTGGTACTCCACTCGAACATATCTACTTACATTCGGTTTTTAATCCTGACTTTTATCCCTCATAACTTTCAGACGGCAAAACCGATTTCGATTAAACATAGCTAAGAACACTCCCGACTAATGCACATTTCAAACAAAAAAAACTAAATCAAAATGGGTGCATCCGTTCGGGAGCTACGACGCCACAGACAGACACACACACACATACACACACACAGAGAGAGACACGTCAAACTTATAATAGCACCCGTCGTTTTTGCGTCGGGGGTTAAATAATGGTTGTCTCTAAAGTCGGTTTACGAACGAAAATTTTACGTAAAATCAATTTTTAATCGTTTTCTAACATTAGTCTTTAAGTCTTTTCTTTTATTCTCAACTGTGATAAAAAAACGTCGTATGATACACGTGTGGTTTGATCATTCCATCTCGGCTCTATAAACGCATTCACGTTCCGCTCGTCATAAACCGCCTCTATGCCATGATCAATTTACCACACTTGTATCGTAATGTACTATTATATATTTGGAATCACAAAATTAGCATGAAATCACATTGAAACGCGTTAAGTGAAGATGTTGCCATCAGATCGCGCCCACCAATGAGCAGAAGGCACAAGAAACTCATGATTGGTTTTCTATGGTCCAAATCATAAATATTTGAAAGGATTATTTGAGCTTATTGGTCACGTCCATGGGTTCGACGAAGTATCATAGTATGCCTTACCGCACAATTTATGCTTTATAAAGTTTTTGAACTCGTTAATGGACATATCTTATTATACATCTTTAAGTACTTAACTTAATATATAGAGCACACGGTCATGTGCTATAAAATACCTGTTTATTTTCCGGGCATGGTCAGATCATCCTTATTTATTTCTTAAGTTAAAAATTATGAATATTATCGCTAATTCTATTTTTAGTATTCGTTGTTATAACAGCAGCAGAAATAATATAACCTGTGATAATTTGACCTGTCTTACTATCACGGTATATGAGATACAGCCTAGTGACAGACAAACAGACAGACAGATGGACGTTGAAGTCTTAATAATAAGGTCCCGTTTTTACCTTTTGGGTACGAAACCCTAAAAAGGGGCATGACTAATTGTCATTATACAGGATCTAACACCCGCATCTTCAGACTTCAGAACAAATAAAGCACAAAGTAACCCTATGTAGACAACTATATTTAAAATGGTTTAGCTCTTTTTAACCGACTTCAAAAAAAGGAGGAGGTTCTCCATTCGTTTGTATATATATTTTTAATTGTATATTTAAATAACGAATAGTTCGAAAACTATATATTTTTGTTCTATTACTTTTTGTAGCAAATTAAAAAAAAATAGTTTAGAGCCTAGGGGATTTCCCTAGGCTTTTTCTATAAGTATAGATTAACTAAAACAAAAATATACAACTACCATGCAATTTTCACATTATACAGCCTTGACTTTGATTTTTTTCATTATTAAGTAACATTTTAAAAATCGTTCCACTCGTACTTTGTTGGTTAATAATTGAATGTGACACTTAATTTTTATTTGCAAGGTCACATTTTGTAATAAGTACATATATACTCGCGACGGAAGTGAGGATGGTATAATAATGAATAATAATAAATATTGCAGGACATTCCACACATCGCCATCTAGCCCCAATTTGAGTAACTAGACTTGTATTATGGGTGCTAGACAACGGATATACTAAATATATACTTTTCTTTTGTAAATATATACATATAATACATAGAAACAACCAGACCAAAGACAAATATTGAAGCATAAATACTTGTCTGAGGCGGGAATTGAACCCGGAACCCTGTGTTTGGCAGTCCGGCATGCGACCATTGTGCCAACTGGGTCGTTTGGTTATATGCACTTAAGGGTGAGATGGTGTTTGTTTGTGCACTCGAATATTTCCCTTTACACCAAAACGGCTAGATCGAATTGCGGTATTCTGCAAATAATTTGTGATTCATTAGTTAGTTCAAAACTAGTTGTTAAGGTATTGACTCACCAGAGGGCACCGCAATTTACATGATATTGCAAAACAATAATTGTCCTCTTTTATTTTGATTGTGGAAATAAAAGTGACTATTGACTTTAGTATCTTCTATAATATAAAAATGTATCGCTGAATGGGTTGCTAAGCGCAAATTTTGTGAACAGCTATACCGATTTCGCTAATTATTTTTAAGAATATTCCTTAAAGTACGAGAATGGTTCTTACGAAGAAAAAAAAATAAAAAAAATTGCCTGAAAACATCACTTTTCTATACTCCCAATTCCCATACAAACGATTCGTAATAGACCTACTTAAAAATCAATTTAAGTAGGTCTATCGACTTTAAAACCATCACATAAAGTTTAAGTTTTAGTGGAGAGGTTTCGGAAAGGCAAAACAACTGAGTGACGTTAGTATCGAATTAGCTGCCAATTTCCACTTAAACGGCCGAACCGATTTGTTTAATTTCAACATCATTTTTTTCTTATTTTTATTTTATATGGAGAACAATAAAGTCAAAGTTAAGGTCATTTTTTTTATTTCTTTGGATACTTAATACAATTGTACATAGACCACTTGAAAACGTCTTAAAAACTAAGTTAGGATGTGTGCCTTCGGAACGCGCCCACCAAAGAGAAAAAGGCACAAGAAACTCATGGGGTCAATATTACAAATATTTGAAAGTATTATTTGAAATGGAGCAACTAAAGTATTCAGTATTCAGTATTCATTTATTCACTATAATCATGGTTACATGGATTTAGATGGAATAGGTACATTCGTTCTTAGGTCTACATGATCTACTCTATTGAGCGTACAGTGATGTTATGTCGATAGTATCGTCCAAAACTGTGTAACATATTAAATAAATTTTTGTCAAAATTAAAATTGAAAAAGTTACAAAAAAAAATGTTAAAATAATTCTATAACATCGAACCAAAAATAAAAACAACAAAAATGTCAAAACTAAAAAATTTCAAGTTAAAAATAATACAAAAATGATAAATACAATGTTCATGCACAACTGTCAATACTTAAGAGCAGAGCCTAACGTCAAGTACATTTAATAAAAACATCAAATAATATAATCAGGTACAAGTTCATTTAAATTATAATAACATTTATCACATAGCAGATTATAAAGCCCCTTCTTGAATTTGTTCAATGATAATTGTCTAAGTTCCAGAGGAAGAGCATTATAGATTCTAGTACACATTCCATAAACACTTTTCATGCTACCAGTGAGTCTAAATTTAGGTTCAAATAATTTTTTAAAGTTTCGATCTCTTAACCTTTCACAGTAAGTATTGGGCATTTCCCTGAAATGTAAAATATGGGATTTTACGAACACACACACCTCGTATATGTACAGACAACACAATGTAAGTATTCTCGTTTGCTTAAAAAGAGGTTCACAAGAATATGTCTGATCGTTTATTTTACATAATGCTCTCATACATTTTTTTTGTGCAATAAATACAGACTCAGCTTCACAAGAGTTACCCCAAAGAATCACCCCATACCTTAAATTAGAGCCGACGTAACCATGATAGGCCATCAAACCGGTTTTAAATGAGGAAACATTAACAATTCTTCGCAATACATAAACATATCTATTCAATTTCGTACATAGATTCTGACAGTGTTCCTTCCAGTTCATATGTTGATCCAATGTAATACCCAAAAAAGGAATTTTTTCTACTCTATCTATTTCTTCATTTTTATAATTGATTTTAAGTAGAGGTACTTTACCTTGTGGGTTATAAAATTGAATAAACTTAGTCTTCTCAACGTTCAGTATTAAGTTATTATTTTCCATCCATGCACCCAATACGGTAAAGTCACGTCCATAGGTTGTTATCATTTAGGTAAGACGAAGTATCATAGTACGCCTTACTGCACAATTTATGCTTTATAAAAGTTTTGAACCTTGTAATGGACATGTCATATACATCTTTGGGTAATTTATTATAATATTACAATTATAATCTTCTATATTATAAAGCTGAAGAGTTTGTTTGTTTGTTTGAACGCGCTAATCTCAGGAACTACTGGTTCGAATATATTATAAAGCTGAAGAGTTTGTTTGTTTGAACGCGCTAATCTCAAGAACGACTGGTTCGAATTGAAAAATTCTTTTTATGTTGGATAATCTATTTATCGAGGAAGGCTATAGGCTACTTTTTATCCTGATATTCCCACGGGATCGGGAGTTACGCGAGTGAAACTGCGGAGCGCTGCTAGTTTATTATAATAGAGCACACATGTACTATTAAACGACCTGTTTATTTTCCGGAGCCTACTACCGGGCACGTTCAGTTCATTCTAATTCCTTAGTTGAAATTATGAATATCGCTATTTTTACGAAAAATTTCAGGATTTTTGTGGACGTATAGCAAGTTATCGTAAATATATTGTGAATAGAGCGTTAATATATTTATCTCTTTAAATTTTTCTCTAAGTGATCCCCTGGGGCCCATTTTGTAGATAGCTCGATAGATAACGTTTGCCGGGACAGCTAGTTTGGTATACATTTCAACTTGCTAGGTCCGCCCGGTCCTGAGAAAATCGGTGATGACCCACGGACAGACAGACTAAACGCACAATGTTTTGAGGTACGGAAACCTATTTATAAAGAAAATATACCTAATTTGCAAAGATATGCTGCTAAAGAATAAACATTCAACCAGTTTTTTATTTAACGTCACTTGAAACCACTTTTCAACACAAACTGAATCATTTCCAGTCAAAAGTCATTGACTAACTTTAAATTTCAACTCTTATTCTATACAATTAAAGTTCACAATCATACGAATATCTTTGCTTTTGTTAGATCTAAACCAGCTATGGTATTTTTAATGCTAACCCTTGGTGATTAAGTAGAAATTAGCTTGGCTTTATAAAGATTTGTCTGTTCCAAGAGCTAGTTGTAAACAGGCAGCGGGGTGTATTTTCATTTCATTGTTCATGAAGCGCAACAAGTCTTTGTTTACTTCTTTGAAACAATGCCGTTTTCAAAGAGAGCGGTGTTAGGCTTCGATTTTAATTGATCTACCTACCTATTGTGTTACTGTTTCTTCTTACTAATAATAAAACTAAGACAAAATATTATAAATTTTATTGGTCAAAAATCTCAAAATAAATACAAATACAAGGAATTAACTACGAACTAAATACGAGATATAAACAAATAAAATCTAAAAATTAAAACTAAACCTATTCGAACAAACCCCTCCCCAGCGTTCCCGGTCCAAAGCTGGACAATATACAAGCAGCGTTACACTGCTATAGACAGCCTTTGCACCAGGAATGCCTCGGAACGCGGATCAAACCCCCAGTCACGGAGGCGACGGCCAATCTCCCTCACAAATGCCAAACCCTCGGCCCCCCAACTCCCAGACGTCTCGGCCGCCACAGGCACAAAAATATAATTCTGAGAAAGCGGGGCATATTTGGCGTGCTTACTCCCTGCAGCCGCCGCACCGGCCACTCTTGCCGTGAGAGGCAGATGACTCACCGCGAACGTGTTGACGCAAGTTGCGTCCCATATGAGACATCTGCCCCTACGCCACGGAACGAAGGTCAACCCATCGGGACGCTTGCCATTCGTGCGGCTCGGCGAATAATGTCGTTCAGGTCGTGGTGCCGCGGAAACCTTCCCAGGCAACGACAGCAACTCAGTGCATGGTGACCATTGGCCCCCACCCCGGAACCGCAAATGCATGTGTGAGGTTCCTTCCAAAGCAAAGAGTCACCTTCCAAAAGGGTGCCCAAGTTCAGGGAAGGCAACGCCTGCAACCACGCACCGTACTCGGGCAACGCTCCTGAACGCAAATTAAACCACAGAGCGCTGTTAGGGTATAATAGTCGCAATGAAGAATATTTGTAAACGTTTTAAAATTATCTTTCCTCGATGTGCCGGGCCATCCCGCGGGGTTCCCGCGGGATGGCCAAACAGAAGCCGGGAAATTGCAAAAAAATGGCTGACACACGAAAGGATATAATATTTATTTTAAAAAAAATGATTGTCTGTAAAATCGGTTTACGGACGATAATATTCATCACTCGTCACCATAACACAAGCCCAGATGAGCGATATTATTATTAACCGTGGTACGGGACGCCGTGAACGGAACGCGTCATGTTACCGGAACATGACACTTTTGTGTGAATGCAGATGTCCCATAAATTTACTAGACGTTATCACGTCAATAAGGGAGGGTCTCCCAAGAACGTTTTCTCTTAGCTACAGCGTTTCTAGGCCATGCCCGTACTGACCCACTCAAATTAACCACCTTTTATACTGTAATAATGGAAGAAAGGTCAAAAGGTACTGTACATGGAAGCGAATTAAAAAAAAAGTTCTTTGGCAATGGTTAGCTGAGGCAAGACAAGTGCGGCATAACAATATAATTGGATTTTAAACGTCAACAAATTGCATTACAGTGCGGTCACTGCATTCTTTTCATTTAGTTGATTCTTTCATTTTACTTACAAAATAAAAGTTTTGTGAAACTACGTTATATTTATTTTCTTCTTACTTTATTTTCATTCATAGAGTTTTTTTATAAGAATCTGGTATAAGAGTTTTAGTGTTTAGTGGACGTGGTTCTTATGGAGTGAGTCTATAGTCTTAGTAAATAGGAAATTATTTGTTGAAAAGAAAGTTATGAGTACTTGCATTAAGTTCCTACTCTACAATAGAGTTGGATTTTTCTAAGGAAATGCTTTTACAGTGAAGGAAAACATTTTAATAAAACCCACGGCTTTTATTAACGTTTTGGCAAGATATTTCCTCTTGACATTATCATAATTATTTGTAAGAAAAACCATTGGTGCATTACTGAGATTCGAACCCATGACCCTTAGGATGAAAGTCTAACTTTGTAGTTTACTAGTTGAACACCGCTCACGTATAGATTTGTAATCTATTCGTGAGCGGTGTTCAACTAGTAGGTGGATCTAGTAGATGTATTGAAAAAATATTCTCCAACATTTCCTATTCAATGAAATACTTGACCACAATAACCACTAACGAGCGGTATTTTGAATTCGAGCTCGAAAACAAGTGGCGGACGAAACTCGAAACAAGTGGTTTCTATTGCACCACGAATAATTTGAAATATTCGTTATGAAATAGAAACCAATTGCTAGACTAACTAAAGTTATTCGCAGATTTAGAGAAATTCTGTGTATTCATTGAGTTGTCAATAAATTCAAGTAATTTAGACTGTTTTCGTTTTACGCAGAAAAATAAAGAACCGAAATGTTAACTAAATTAAAAAAATAAAAATGTTTTTAATTGCGGGGGAACGGAACGTAAATTAATAAACCTATAATTTCATTTATGGTAATTATTTTCCCGGTTCTTAATCGCGTATTTTTATTTCTCTTACCTCAACGTTTCGACTATGTTACAATAGTCATGGTCGCGAGGAGACTCAATAAGTCATAATAAGACTCAATAAGTAATAGTTTATAATGTCATTTGTTGAAGCCGTCTATCGTTCTATCAATCGTACTCAGCAATCGTAGTGATTAATTACATAGAAATACATTTTTATTTTTTTATTTCTATTTGGTTAATTTATTGACGTAATTGGTTAATACGTATGTCCATAAAATAAAGGTCTATTTCACTTTAATAAACCGAGTAGTATCACCCAATACCGGTGACACTGTTGTGTACGAGTACTTAAAGGACCTGAGCATACGCAATTGGGTCCTCAAAGGCGACTTCATTTAAATTATTACATTATTATGTTTATTGGTATGTCTTTCATGTTAAAGCAGTTCGCTTTGGTTACAAATAAACTTGTTTCTTTCTTTCGTTCATAGCATTTATTCACCTGTTAATTTATCTAAGCTCCCAGGTCATCAAAGGTGAATTTTCACCTGAACAACGAATAGGTAAGACCTTAAAAACTTCGAGAAGACCACGCGGTGTACAATTCACAGAAAATAAATACCAATAGTATCGATTTTAATTATTCTCATGCGGATCACGTGTTTTTGTATACGAATTGAAGTTCGTATTTCAAAAATACTACTCGGATAAAAAAGCTGACGGACAATAGAGTTGTTGCATGCAGTAAAAATGTTCATCAGTCCCGTATGGGAGTTGAAACGTATGTGTTGAGTTTGTGATTACATTTTCAAAACTTTACAGAAGTGAATTGCATTTGTTTGTTTCTACTTTATGATGTAGCCTCGGGAGTTTTGTTTATTATTGAAACAGTTTTCTGGGACAGTGGACAAAGACCCAATTAATGGGTCACGAGAAAAATTTATTATAGATTGTCATAGAAACAACTGAGATGGAGTTAGTATCATAGTAACTGGCTTTAGTAAGCACAAAGTGGTCGTATGTATTGTTTTATCATAAAATGGATTTATTTTTTAATACCACTCTTCGTTGTTATTGTAAAGTGCATTATTTTTGGTGTCAGGAAACAAAAATCTAACAATCTCATTTTTTGTTTTGGTTGGTTGGTAGTGATTGATCTAAATAAATGTGATCATTTTTTATTTGAACACTTTGTTATTGTTGAGTTGCCATAAGTTCCATAACTAGGTATATCGATTCTAAGTAATTATGAAATAATCAAAATACGAGTAGGACCTCACCGAGTACAACCTTAGATTAAAGCTCATAGAAGTATTCTGGCACTTTAATATTTTGCAGTTATGATCTTTGCTGTACTATAGTTTTTGATAATTATTTTAAGCAAATGTTTGAGTGCAAGCCATATCTTCTATTGAAATGGACTTTGTCCTTTGCTGTCAAACTTGAGGTCAAGTATTTGACATTTCCAATTTCTTCAATTCAGCCCTAAAGTATGGTGTGGGTACGCTTAAAAAGTTAGAATTTGATTGGGCCATTTGCCCAGTCTTTCAATGTAATTAATTATGTTATTGTCTTTTGTTGAAAGATAAACTAAACTAACAAAATTATAGATTTTCATAGCTATCTATTTATTTATCTTTATCGTTTTGATGAGGCCAAGAAAATTAATTCCTCTTTGCTTCCTATTCAGGAGTAAGAATTATTATGAAATAAAAATTTTGTACCCAATATATATTTTATTTTTAATTTCTCTGTATTTTAGGCTTCGTTTCTTGTGGTATTGTTCTTCTTTTTATTGTTTTTTATCACACCTACTTACATTTTACGATATATTTTTGTACATTCCTGTAGGTTCCTGCATAGGTAGGAATTTGTCGGTGGCCTATCGATAGTTTATTAAAAATCAATAGTATCAATAGGCTATCGATATAACTGATAGTTATCATGCAATACAATTGATATAATAGTATCGATACAATCGAGTTTAAATAGATATTTTTATTGCATTGTAGATAGATAGATAGATAAATTCTTTATTGTAAACACCAATTTCAATTAACATTAAATAAAAACAAAGCTTAAGTCTAAGTGTTACAAAGGGCGGCCTTATCGCTCAAAGCGATCTCTTCCAGGCAACCTTTGGATGGACAAGAAGTTGAGGAAGGTGAAGGGTAGGGTGTTCAAACTTAAGATAATTAACTAAGATGCAAATAGCAACAAAAACATAATAATAAATACAAACTTAACTACATACTAATAATAATTACTTAATGCACATGCAAATTAATGGAACCTAAATATATATACATATATATACATACATACATAAATAAATATATTAATATAATTACATAATAATGTACAAATAAATAGATAAAAATAAAGATAAAATTATATACAATACCATAATTAAAAATACATATTTTACAATATATTAAACAACGAATTAACGACAGCTGGCCTTTTGATCTTTTTCGGCAATAGCCAAAAAGTGATTATAGACGTTATTTTTAAATACCGCCAAAGATTTTGATTGTCTAATGGTGGCAGGTAAATCATTCCATAGTTCCACAGCCCTTGCAGTGAAAGAGTTTCCATAGAAAGTGGAAGATCGATTAAAATACAATTCGTTCTCACAAATAAGAGATTCGGTGTACAGGTTGACGTGGTCTACACGGTTTTCAAAAAAGCCTTTGATAGAGTGAACGACGTCGTCATAATAAATAAGCTTGATTAGTTGGGCATTGATGGTAAACTTTTGCGTTGGGTAAAATCTTATTTCAAAAACTGGTATAAGGCAGTAAAAGTCGGTGGATTTAGGTCGGACTTCATTTTTATCTCATCAGGAATCCCCCAAGGATCCTATCTCGGTCCATTGTTTTATAATGCTTATATTTTATGATATCTTTATATATTTTACATCATGCAAACATCTATTGCTGACGATGAATAATATCTGTAGAAGTTTTTTAGATTTTTTTAGTAGACTTTTCATATTCAAATACTCTTAAAATTCTACTATGAAAAATAGTGAATGCCTCGAAATGTCAGCAAATCTTGTACTTGTAAAATTAGACTGCGAAGTCAACCAACCTATTGAGGAAGTCAACACTGTTAGGGACTTGGAGTGTTACTACTTAGAAAGCTTACAATGGCTGAGCGAGTTGAACACGTCATAAACAAAGCCTACAGAAACTTGGGTTTTTTAATTAGAATCTGCAAACCTTTTTTTAACATAATTATCTTGTTTAAGAGTCTTGTATTTTGCTTACGTTCGCAATTTCTAGAGGTATAGTTGTAGCGTGTGGTCTCCCAATTACATCACTTACAAAGAAAAACAGACACACAAGAGAGTGATCTTTTAAGGGTTTTTACATTTTGAGGTGCCCTAAAAATGAATGGAATACAAGCTACTGCTAAGATATTGCGTCTTACCGTTCCAAAGACAATACAGTAATGAGGCGTTCCTCATTTGGAAGGTTTTAATGAGAACTTTATTTTGTATTATGAGGGCAAAAAATCCCACCCGGTGGAACTGAGATATTTTCGTCTTCATTACTACGTTTCGTACTAAGAAAGTAATGGAAATCACATAACATTCATGAGAACCTCCAATTAAAGGTCTCAATTAGGAGCATTTTTGTGAGGTCATGAAAGGTCATGAGAGAACTGGAGTACTAATTAAGACCTTGCGAATGAGGTACGCCGCATCATTCTGTTTTTTTTGTATACATACTGAATGAAGCAAAATCCAAATAATGATGGCAAGGCAATAAATACTTGAGCATAATAATATACACAAATTGAAAAATATGATAAAATTCTCCGTTTTTCTAGATTACAATGAAATTGATAGTATTTAGCTAGATGTGAAAAAAAGATATAAGTAGTTAAAGCCACGTGTTTTTCATTATCTTCATCATAATTAATCAACGCACAGTCTAAGCCGTTGACCGTTGAGACCTCAAACTTGGAAGCTGCTTTGAATGACGTAGGCATTCGATAAGAAAGGATTTTCTGAAATTCTACCCCTCAGGGGGTGAAAAGAGGGGGGCAACGCTTGAATGGGACAACGTGATTTCTTGGTCCAAACCTTTTCGATTTCTACGCGTCCGAAGTCGCGGGCAAAAGCTAGTCAAATATGTACTATAAATCAAATTACACAATTTGCTTAATAATCTTAATAATTATATTACATTGTATTTATCTACTAATGTTGATCTACAAAACACTTTTAATATTTACCTGTTTAATTACATGTTGTTATACCTAGGTATAATTATAAGCTAGTTGTGCCCGCGCTTTTACCCGCGTAGAATATTTTTAAAAGTGTTATTGATTTCCTATAAACACAGAATATAGGTCATTACATATGAAATTGGCGTTTTGTCGTACTGGCCACTTTGATCTCAAATATCTCTTCTTTGGTTAGGGATTCCAATTTCAAATTTATACAGCTATTTATTCATACATTTGTATTTCGAAAACCGTAATTCATTTGTTTTGTCCTCGTTTGGTTTTTTCTTTGCGTCACGCAGTTTACAAAATGGAAAACTTGAAATATCGCGTTATTTACGAGTACGAGTTCCACCGTGGTACCAGTGCTGCAGAAACGGCTCGAAGGATTAATGATGTGTATGGCGGCGGTGTCGCAAAAGAAAACACAGTGCGTGCGGGACCTAAACGAATTACAAACTTTATCAGAGACTAAGTCCACGCGCACACATCCTTCCAACGTAGAATTCGCCGTTGTATATGTATTTGTATTGTATATAATATCTTATTTGTATTTCATTTTCATACCGAATAGGATAATTTAAAAGTCTATACAGGAGAACCTGTAATTGGCTGTCTTATTACAGTATTTAAGTTTAATTTAGTTGAATTGATGTTGATTTTATAAAAGTGTTCCTAATGTAATTTTCTTTTGTTTAATAGATTATTTATTAATTTGAAATGATATATTCGCCGATACAGGCATTTTATTTTATTACATTACGATAGCAAAGCATATGCTTAAAATAATAGACATTCGAAGCGGAGATTCATAAAAAGTTGTATTATCGTCTTTACCGAGCGCATAGGTAGTTACAACATCTGGCAGAAGTCCGAGCCAAGTTTCATGTTTGAAAAACAACTGTGTCATACAGATAAACAAAGGTTAACTTAGTTTAATATTGTTCCCATTCATCTACAACGCTCCACTTTGACTACCAATTTGAAAATTAATAATGATAAAGAAAATTGCAGTCACCTTTTGTCCGTAGGCAAGTTAAAACTAGGTTAATAAGAAAAAGGTAGGACGTAGGTGAACAAAAGATCAAAATGCAAGGCCATGAGTTTTTATTTCGCAGTGCAAAACATGTACCATACATCGCACTTCTATGCCCAACAAAGAGTTCATTAGAGATACAATCACCACATAGCAATATACTTGTATTGTCAGTTTGACCCATAGTCATAGTCTTAGTACGTGGCATAGCGGCTCCGAAACGAATGAATGAGGTTTTTTTGAAACTAAAAGCTGAATCGTCTCAAAGTATTTTTATCTTTTTTAATATTTTTTGCATCTTTGTAACTTTTAAACTTTTATGATGCTTTAAAAATTACATGTATTTATTTTGGTATTTTTTTCTGGATAGCCCGCCGGTACGATGAGGAAAATGTTCATCGTTCAAAAATAACTATGTTAGTGCAAAGTTCTATAAAAAACCCCTCCTGTATAGTCATCATGAAAGCATACTGTCCCATAAATTTCATACCGGTTACTGACTTACAATAATCCTTGCATTTAAATACTGTCAAACGTAAAATTATATCCAATCATGCAATCAGTGATTAATATTTGACATTTGAAACATGGAATTTTTCCTTTTAAAAGCGGGAGCTTGTAGAGTTGACTAGCTTATTTGAAACATTTTAAGCCTGTCTGCTCATTTTTAGAAATAATGAGCAGAATTGTTTTTTAAAATTGCATTTTATTTGTGCTCCCAAAGTGTTTTTTTTTCAAATGATACTCGTAGGTTAGCCTTTGGCCACTATCTCATTTCCCTAATTCATAGGTGACGATGCTGTTTAGATATAGCTTTCTTAGACAATACCAGACCATTCAGAGAATGACTACGATTATGAAGATAGAATAGTTCATTTTTAACCGACTTCAACAAAGGAGGAGGTTCTCAATTCGTCGCGTAGGTATATATATATATATATATTTTCAACTTATTCGTTATTGCCTTTTGCTTTGGATATGATAGTCTTTTGTTTTTGTCTAAATCACCCTATTGACACATTATTGACACTGAAAAATTGCAGTAATTCGGCCATTCAAATTACTAGGACAAAATAGTTTCAGTAGTTCTATTGTCTCTCCCCACTGGGACAATAAGATTTCAAAAGTCCGGTTACCGAAATATACCGGAAAAAAGGCGTTTTTTTTTCATGAAAAGGTTGTTAAAATCCACCCTTCAAAGCCCCATTTAACATTCATACAGCGATAAACTAATTTAACGCGAGTAATCCGAGCCAAGTGAGTCCATTCAATGAGAACATGTGTTCTTACATGCGGCTTTGTGTGCGTAATTATCCCTGACTTTTTATCGCAATTAAAAGTAAAATCATGTGCTAATTACCTTTGCTTTTAGAGTGGAGTGAGCTTAGTGGTAGATACCTCGACTTTCATTCTGAACGTCGTGGCTTCGAATCCCGGCTGGCCGTGAACCAATGTAGTTTTCTTAAGAAAAAAATATGTGCGCTAATTAACATTGCTCTTACGGTGAAGGAAAACATCGTGATTTAACCCGCAGCTTAGTTGCCTCCAGAAGTATTGGCAAGTTCTCTCCTCTGGAAATGGTCGACTAAGCTGAGAGGGTAGTAGGTGCTGGGCAAGCCTACTCCATCCTCACGCAAAAAAGGACCCAATTAAAAAGGGTCTTATTGCGGAAAAACAGTCCGTTCAAGTACAAGTAAGTACAAGTAGCTTTGCTCTTACGGTGAAGGAAAACATTGCAATGAAAAGCATGGCTTAATAGTCTCCAAACATATTGACGAGTTCTTCTCTGTGGACATGGTCAACTAAGCTGGGAAGCTGAGAAGGTAAGGTTCTGAGCAAGCCTACTCCATAAACATGCCCCAAGTACTACATCACCCTAAATTAAATAAATTAAAGTTGCTGGTGCTGCATAAATCATCTAGATTAGATATAAGGCTAAATAATGTTTAATTTTCAAAGAGATAAAACAGTCAATAGAACATAATTTCTAAGAAAATTTTCCTAGAAATTATAATTCCGAATTAATGGTGTCAGTTACTCGAAATACTGTTATTTTGGCGACAATACCCTTAAAATTGATTAAAAAGGGATATTTACCGTATTTATTGTATTTATTTTATGGAACCGCCGAGTAATATCCTACTACCTATTTATATAAGCAAGATGGTATTTTAACATTTAAAAATGAAAAAAATAACCTGCTAGGTCCACCTGTTCATGAGAAAATCGGTGGTGACACACGGACAGGCAGACGGACAAAAGAGTGATCTTTCAAGGGTTCTGTTGTTTTTTACCTCTTTTAATGTAATCACAATTTAAAATGAAATAACGTTTTGTATTCTAATTGAATGTGAAGTTTTTCATCTTATTGAAAGATGAATGAAAGAAAAATCAAGAAGAAAATCTTTTAAATAACATTATAAAAACTAGACATCATGAAAATGTACAACAAGATGTATATTAGAATATAAAATTAGATACCTTAAATGTGTATACTTATTTATTACATCAAATAAGTTATTTGCAATAGGTTCCTTTTTTTACTTTTTGTGGTATGGAACCCCAATTAAAAGAGTTTGATGTTCTCTCTAATGTTGTGTTCGTTTTTTTATATATATGTCTATTTCATATAAGGCTATGCAAATATTCTTAAATGAGCCTTGATAAGCGAGCAAACAAACAAATTTCACATATATAATATTAGTAGGATTTATTTTTGGCTTAAGGCCAGAGATGAATGTCGCCCTTGTATAGGTCTGTACAAGGTCAATCATCCGTGTTCATTCATATTCAAGATGAATGAAGACGTAAACATTAATTAATGAAAGAAATACAAGAGCTATTGCATAGCTTTTATCGCCGGCTTTGAGCGCGGCGATCGAATCAAGAAATTCCGTAACGAAAATAAAACCTAACACCCCCCACTCCGCCTACCATGTAGCTCGGCTGAGCGTTTGCTTAACGTGTATGGATATGGTTCGACTGTACGAAGCTCGCACGATGCAATAGCTTTACTGCGGCAGTCTCCGAGTGCCACACGGTTTTTGTCATTACGAAACATAGTTTTAATGCGGCGTCAGGTGACCGAAGGGCTGGCGGCTTCTTCACTCAAAGGGTGAGCCTGGCTACCTAGAGAGGGAGTGCCGCCAGTCTCTTGGGGATGATGCTGCGTGGAGACGCTCTGGACGGTGTATTTTTATTTGTGATGTGTATGTATGTTTTTATTTTTATTTGTGTAATTTAATGTTTATTTGTGTGTTTTTTATTTTATATCGTTTATTAGACAAGAACAAGATATTAAAAGGGTCTATGGGGGCGAATTAAAAACAGTCAGACAGAATGACCTGAAAGTGATCTTATAAGGGTTCCTTTTTTTACCTTTTGAGGTACAGAACTCTATATAATTGAATAAAATCCACCATTTTGTGTAGTGTAATTAATACACGAAGGAATCACCTGAGATAATAAAGTCTATTACGTTATATAGGTACGTACCTAATTCACCTGGAAATTACCTGGATGAATCAAGTCTACTGAGTGGTATACTCAATACACCTAGGGAAATCACCCCACTTGAATTAAGTTGCCGACACAGACTTGAGCGCTAGCTACACTAGTGATAGTAGTGACCTATATGGCGTGGAGCCTCGCGCTGCCTCGCAAGCGAGTATTTGCCATACTCGCTTGCGAGGCAGAAGGTTGTTGGTTAAATTCCCGCCTGCAAAAAATATTTATGAGCAGATATTTGTTTTTAATCTGGGTGGTTCTGTAGAGCTCTAAAATGGCTTTTATAAGAATGTTTTCAACACAAGCAAGATTTTAGGCACCTAGGCTTTCTAGGCAGTTTTAAGTCTTTCAACTCATGAATTTATTAAACAAAAATTATAATAATTGAAACATGCCAATAATAGTAATTTTTGAACTCTATCGGCGGGGGCTGCAATTATGCAGCCGACTGTACCTATATAATATGTAGGTTTGCCGTTACAAAAGAAATAAATATATGTAAGTATTATATTCATCATCTAGTCACTTTAACACACGCCTAGTTGTTTAGCTTAATTAGTATCAAGTGCGTAGTAGCGCTATCTAGTGATAGCGCTCTGTGCAGTGTCTAGCTATATATATTCATTTATTTTTTACCAAAGATAGGTCAGCGTTTGCTGATGACAGGTGAAGATGCTGTCTAAGATGTAGCAGCTTTCCGATAATGTTCAGGACATTCAGGATATTGAGTGTTTGTCTGATTTATAACAAATTGACGTATTCAATTAAATTGACCATAAGATAAACTAATTGACTATAAAATTATGTCGCTATAAGGTTTAGACATATTCATTAATGAAATATTTTGATTTTGATTTCAACAACATTTGCATGCCTTTGTAAAAGAGAACATATGGATCTACTTTTTTATAATTACCATCTAATATTTATACTTGTGTTTTTTAGCAAATAAATATTTTGATTCTGAATAATTTTGTCTCCGATTTGCGTGATTTTCGAATTTTTATCGGTTTTATGGGTTAAAACGTCCAAATTGTACGCGTAAGGTATAATAATATGTAATCTAGTGTAGTCAGTTTTTATCTGAAAACTAGGCCATTAGCCTCATCAACAACGCCTAATGTACCACAACCACTGGATATGCAAATTTCC
Organism: Idaea straminata; assembly: GCA_951213275.1. Taxonomy (NCBI): domain Eukaryota; kingdom Metazoa; phylum Arthropoda; class Insecta; order Lepidoptera; family Geometridae; genus Idaea; species Idaea straminata. The sequence continues at coordinate 17,294,004 of OX577845.1, read as the reverse complement.
ACACTGTTAATCGATCACCTTTCGAATTAATTACAACGGTAGCCATTGTTTGACATGCAAGACCATTTAATACCTATGTCACTCTCTAACCCCTTTACCATAGTGGCATAGGTCTTAAATTAATCTTATATCTTTAAATGAGCAATTCTTCTTCTAATTGGAATCTCGGAATCGGCTCCAACGATTTTCATGAAATTTGGTATATAGCGTTTTTCGGGGGCGATAAATCGATCTAGCTAGGAATCATTTTTAGAAAATGTCATTTTATTCGTGTTTTATCGAAACTTACTTTTTTTTTATCTGAAAAAAAATATGACTCTTCCTGACGTCTATTGGCGAACTACTAATACTATTTTTTGTGAGCAATAAAGTTATTCCAGCAGATGGCGTTGTTAAGTAACACGAAGTCAATGAGTTTTTGCTTTGAGCTTAGACTAAGTAAAAAAGAAAATACCGAGCAAAGCTCGGTCATCCAGGTACTAGGTAATAATATTGTACTTGTAAACTGGCTATTTATTCGTAGATTATAGTGATATAAAAAGCATCTATACTATCATAGTTTAGTCGACCGTGTCCACAAATTTACTTTTGTAATATACTATTATTACTGTATGACCTGGATCTGTAAGGTGGAAGCCTGGAGTCCTGTAAAACAGGTTTTTTATAAAACTTTAGTTCCGGCTCGACTCTCCGCAATAACTAAATATTATTTACCTAACAATAATATTTTGTTTACGCAAAACACCACACAACTGTACTTGTATTTTTAATTGATTTATTTATTTAGAGGATAGAACTTGTCAATACATTATAAGCCAACTAATCCGGGGGCTTCATCACGATGTTTTCCTTCACCGTAAGAGCAGTTTAAATAAGCGCACAATTTTTTTCTATCAAAAATCCATAGGTGCACGGCCGGCTAGTATTCGAACCGGAATTCGGAATGAAAGTGGAGGTATCTACCACTAAGCCAACACCACCGGTCCTAAATTAATTTGTTAATTTTTAATTATTTCGATGGTTATTTTGTAACCGAGGGACGTCTATGATATATACTTTCATACTTTATGACCGTCAAGGCGGTACAATAAACAAATCATTTCACATCTTTAAAATATGAAAGTCGTGTCGTTGATAACTCGAGAACGGCTAGACCAATTACGATGGAACTTAGTATGTAGATATTTGAAGTATTAATTCATTCTTTAAGATTTTTTTTTTAAATTATTTATTAGGTATTTTAATCATAATCATAATGGATATATAAATATTAAATCAATAAAAACATATACAATAATTATTAACAAAAAGTAATACATAACAAAAATTAAAAAAATGATAATAATGAAAAAATAATAATAAAATAAATAACTAATCAAATAAACCGCCCCGCGGCACTCTCGGCACAAAAGATGCGAGAACGCAAGCGGCATTCCCCCGCTGGATGGCGATGGCCAATCTTTGAGCCAGGAATGCCCCAGAGATTAAGATTGTTTTTAGGGTTTCGTACCTCAAAAGGTAAAAAAGGAACCCTTCTAAGATCACTTTCTTGTCCGTCTTTGTTTACTTTTAATTGTTTTTTTTTTTTGGTTTTTGTAATTATGTACCTATTTTATATTTATTTTATTTTTTCTTGTCCGTGTGCTCTTATAATAAATGTCTATTCTATTCTATTACTGAATGTGTTTTACGATATTCTCACGGAATTGTTTATAATAAAAGGGAGAATTAATAACGAATAAAATCTACAATCCACTCGAGTCTCGAGTATGAAAACAAAGACCCTGGTATAGTTTTAGTTGGGAAATCCAGATGGTCCCCAAATAGGGTCGTATTTGAAGACTTGCCAATTCAGTCCACAATAACTTATATTTATGTTCCGTATTTTTTATCCAATTTGAAGGATGGTTTTTGGTTTTATCTTATTAGATAACTAACTGAGCCCCGCGGTAGACCCACGTAAGTCTCGATCCCTAAAAAGTATGTTATATCCAAGTCTCCAGCGGTATCTACATACCGAGTTTAATCGCAATCAGTAAAGTCGTTTTTAGCTGAAGAAGTAATAAACACACACCAAATACAAAAACTTTCACATTCATAATATAAGTGGGATAGTTCTATTTTTTAAATTTACTTTTAGACCGTGTAATACTTGAATTTGTTATCAAAAACGGGCACGCAACTCCTTTCAGCATTTTTCGCTATCAAAGTTAATAAGAATAAGTACCTGGATGACCGAGCTTTGCTCGGTATATATATTTGTTTTCTTCGTGTTACTTAACAATGCCATCTGCTGGAATAACTTTATTGCTCACAAAAAATAGTATTAGTAGTTCGCCAATAGATGTCAGGAAGAGTCATATTTTTCCGATAAAAAAAAAGTAAGTTTCGATAAAACACGAATAAAATGACATTTTCTAAAAATGATTCCTAGCTAGATCGATTTGTCGCCCCCGAAACCCCCTATATACCAAATTTCATGAAAATCGTTGGAGCCGATTCCGAGATTCCGAGATTCCAATTATATATATATTTATATATATATATATATACAAGAATTGCTCATTTAAAGATATAAGATATAGCTTTGAAGGCCCATTAAAAATCACCCTGTACGACTACAAAGAAACCTATGTTTAGAATAAAATAAAATAAAATGACAACCGACTTTAAAAGTAAAAAATAACTGCATCTGCATAATCTAAAGTTTTTCAGTTTCATACGCGGATAAGTTTTACGTAGTTAGATCGAGTTTGTTGTGTGATTGCCCGACTTTAGATCATCGTCCCAAGACGGGAGTTTCCCACCGAGCAACCAAGTACCTACGTCCCGATCGGGCGATTAAAAAGTTTCCCCTCATTACTTACTTCAATACTGTGGTTTATAATAATTGTAAAATGTATGTGAAATACCTGCCAGTATAAACAGGAGGGTAATGTGTTTCAAACAAAGTTGAAGACTTCTGACTTCTAAAGAGTGTTATATTATATTGTCTTCTTGAAAGTTTTCATATAAAAAGCTCTGTTCGACTTGATAGCTTTGTTATGGCTTTGAAATTTGAAATGGCTGAGGCTCTTTATTTCTAACTTACCTATGTTAAAAGGAGTGAACAAAAGTATAGAAAGATACTTAACTAACGAAAGGTCTTAAATATTCCTTAGCCCTAATGCTAAACAACTTCTTCCCAAAATGTTTGTAAACCAATATGACTAAATCGAGGTCCTAAAAGAACAATGGTTAATCAATGAAAAAATAAATACTCTTTTTAAAAAAAATTTTTCTACGATATCTTAACTAAACCTGTAATGTTCAATTAACTTTGTATGTCCATCCTATTTATAGTAATTATTTTCATTCACAAACTTTTTATTTATTGTAAATTAGCTGCGCCCCGCGATTTTACCCGCGTAAGTCCCGAACACAGCCCATCTATTACACCCTATTTGCAACCTAGATGTCAAACAAAATTGAACAAATTTATCGATGAATCAATGTACACCGCCATCTATGAGAACTCTATAAAACTAAACAGTAAATAAACACTTGCTTAAGAAACAATTAATTGATACATTTAATTCGTTTACATTCATGACATAAGCGAATAATTGAGATGATAACTATCCTATCCAGAAAGTTAGACCAAAATACGGTTACATGTGAAATTTGATTGAAATCGGTTCAGTAGTTTTGGAGTTAATTGGCAATATACATCGTGACACAAGATTTTTATATATACAGATATTGCATGACGTTGCACATAGCGCCATCTACCCAAGAGTTAAAAAACTACCAATTAATTAGGTATACCTACTTCATCTTTTAAGGCTGCGCAGTGCACAATTAAATAAAATAAAAGCTACATTTTTGCAAAAAAAATAGCGGAAAAGTGAACAAAATGCAGCACATTTTCTTCGCAGACTATTTTGTAAAGAACATAATTCCCGTCTTCGTAAAAGCCTAATTATGCTTTCAGACTATTTTCTCAAAAAAATGGTGACAGGTAAGTATAAAATGAGCATAATTACAACTATAATAATCATACTTATGACTATTTTTGTACTAGGTACTAGGTTTGTAAGTGCTTTTTATAAGTTTCTATAGTTATATATATATTTCGTAGGTATTCAGTTTGTTTTTGTAAAAATCTAAGAAAAATAAAATAATGAGAAAAGATTACTTCGAAAACTTGCATCTAACGTACCTACCTGAAGTAATTGTTTATTACCGAATAGATAATTATTAGATCGGTGTTGGCATAGTGGTAGATATCTCGACTTTCGTTCTGAAGGTCGTGGGTTCGAATCCCGGCCGGCCGTGCACCAATGTATTTTTCTTAAGAAAAAAATATGTGCGCTAATTGACATTGCTCTTACGGTGAAGGAAAACATCGTGATGAAACCCACGGCTTAGTAGGCTCCAGAAGTATTGACAAGTTCTCTCCTCTGGAAATGGTCGACTAAGCTGAGAGGGTAGTAGGTGCTGGGCAAGCCTACTCCATCCTCACGCAAAAAAGGACCCAATAAAAAAAGGGTCTTATTGCGTTCAAGTACAGTAGATAATTATTTTTAAATAACTATTATATTTAATTAGAAAACCAATAAAAACAAATAGGAAAAAAAATACCGACAAGTTTTCACGAATTATCGGAGCGGCGCGTCTTGTCGAGGCTACTCGCGACGCTGGGGCTGACGGCTTCTTCAATACAGCATCTATGGGACAATGTCTCGAGAGGGTGTCGCCGAACGACTGCTTCCTCTTAGGTTATGATTTAAATTAGTATAAGTACGATACGAATCTAAAATTCGTTCAGTTTTTCCTAAAAATGTTAAAATTCGAAATTAAAATATTAGATTATATCTTTAAAAACGCTTCATATCTACAGTCATGTTTTAGTACAAACATACCTACATAAAAGTGCCTTTTACAAGGATTTTGTTAAATACTTTTGTCAAGAAATGACATTTCACTTAAACTATAGGTTCGTTACTTGTATTTAGTTTGCTTGTGCAAATTAAAAGTCCGCGAGTTTCGAGTATCTTGTTGTCTACATAATCAAAATTATCTAAGTACATAATATTTAGTATTAGCCCGTCTTGTAGCTTCATACCTAAAGTGTTGAGTGCGCCAGGCCAGAAGAAAACCAAATACGCTTATCGATGCGAAGTGTTGACTGTTATGAATTTATTGTTTATTTGAATAGGCAATTAATGTATTCATCAGTGCGAGGTGGTAGTCCAACTAGTCTGTGAAACTAGATCTCTATGTTTGAGCTACATGGTAAAATGGATAAACCGAATTACACAAGATGCACGTATGTCCCTGGAATTATTGGATCATATACACGTACACCACCGGCATAGGCAACTGTACACATGAGTTAGTACTGAACCAGGTCAGGCACTGCTAAACCATGTAAACGAAGTTATACTCCAGATATCCCAGATCAAACATACGCTAACCAAGGACTAGAGGAAACACAGCTCGTGAACCGGCATATATGCAAGTTAAACATTAACAACTTATATCAAATAGCTAGCTGCATCCCGCGGTTTCACCCGGGCACCTAATAATTTAAGAGTTCGTGTTTCCTGGGGCAGGTTCGCGTCGTCACGGGCGGGCGACCGGGGTTTTCTCGAGCGGCTGCAGTTTTTCGTTGATTACTCAGGTTCTACTTAATTTCCCACGTATATTATACCACGACCTTTCTCAAAAATAGAGCTATCAAATAGTAAAAACCAGACTTGAATTGCTTTAGCCGTTTTTAATTGTACCTATAATTAACAAACAGACAGACAGACACGAAATTTAAATACTATATATTTTTGTTCTACTACTTTTTCTAAGTCCCCTGGACGCATTGTTATTTGTTTCCCAGTAGGTACATAGTTTCTGTACTCTCCTAATTTATTATACGTATTGTTAATATAGAAGATAGAAGATAAATAAGAGATTTGAGCGAAAACGCTTGCAACATGTAGATGGTTCTGCAGTTTTATTGACATGAAACTAAGTTGTTAACCGAGTTGAATTGTATGATTCCGGTGGAATATTATCAAATTTAACTTCGTTAAAGTTAAAGTGTCGAGCACGGAATTTTCTCGTTGGCTCCAAAATCTTTTACAAGGATATAAGTAAAGTGGCCACTGCTTTACTATACCTCCTGACTTGACAAACTATGACGACTTTGATTGTTTTGAAACACTTTCTACACAATTATTTCTTCTTTTTCTCGTATAGTGGTGTGGCTCACCCATTGTTAGAGTTTTCAGATGGCGTCTAATTTGACCTAACGACTGCTACTGACTGTTGCTAGAGGTAGCAACCGGAACCAAAGGCTTAACGTGCCTTCCGAAGCACGGAGGGGCTCAGAAAAACACATTTTTGCCACACTACTAATTGGTTACCCATCGAAGTAATGACCGCGTCAGGCGTCGCTTAACCCGCACGACCGTAAACGATCAGCGAGCTTCGCTTATCTGTGGGTCTCCTCGATTCCTGAAAAATGGGCTAATTTTGAGGAAAAATATAACTTGATACTGGCGCCGGCCGCGCGAAGAGATTAAAGAAAACGGAAGTAAAATACTCGTTGTCTGTAAAGTCGGTTTACGGACGGTAATTTTACGAGATAACGTCATCAGAAAACATTGATTTACTTTGTCAATGCCGGTGTTCATCTGTATATACAGGGTTATTGGTTTCCAATCCAAAACCGTGCAGGGGGTAGTTTTCTACATCAAAACGAACAACTTTTGTTCTAGGACTTTTTGAATTTTTTAGGTTATTTTTACCCGTAAATTAGCTGTTACTAACACGGAGAGGTCATCAACCTAAAGATTATAATTATTTTTTGAGCTTTATCGATTGTTTTAACTATGAATGACCTTTATTTTAAAAAATCAGCTGATTTTCGAATTAATATAACCTCAAAAAATTCAAAAAAATGTTCGAATTTTCAATTGTCCTAGAACAAAAGTTGTTCGTTTTGATGTAGAAAACTACCCCCTGCACGGTTTTGGATTGGAAACCAATAACCCTGTATAAAAATCTTGTGTCACGATGTATGTTGCCAATAAACTCCAAAACTACTGAACCGATTTCAACCAAATTTCACATGTACCCGTATTTTGGTCTAACTTACTGGATAGGATAGTTATCATCTCAACTATTCGCTTATGTCGTAAATGTAAACGAATAAAATGTATCAATTAATGGTTTCATAAGCAAGTGTTTATTTACTGTTTAGTTTTATGAAGTTCTCATAGATGGCGGTGTACGTTGATTCATCGATAAAATTCTTCAATATTGTTTGACATCTAGGTTGCAAATACACCCAATAGATGGCGTAGCTATATATTTATAAGACGTTATCACGTCAAAAATAATAATATATTTGACCAAGTGCAAGTGCAATATTCATTCAAGTCACTCGCAATTTAGAGTTCCGTAGTTCCCCGTCGTTGCCCGCTTAGACAAGAGGGCGTTTGCAGTGTAAGCGTCTTATTTCGCCTTTGTGAGGTTTCGAGCCACGGCCAACTGTTTTATAACAATAAGCCGCTTCCCTGCGTGGTTTAATTCAGAGAAAGAGCCCAGCGAATCTTCGTTCCTTATCTGGCCAGGAATCTGTTTATGATTCTTATCCCTGAAATTTTGTCAGTGACTTCTTCTGCTGCTGATTGTACGGTCAGAATTCCAGACCCACTGTTATGTAGAGTTCTAAATTACTAAATTCATGAGTTGAAAGACTTTAAACTTCAACTCGAGCCAGATCTTAGAATCTTGCTTGAGTTGAAAACATTCTAATAATATCAGTTTTGAAGCTCTACGGTGCGTCTGCAATTCTGACTCCGACCGTACCTATAGGACCGAAGGACAGCAACAGTTGACTGAGCTTTATGACCCGATTTTAAAAGTAGAAAATGTAGTGACATGCGCTTCAAGTTAACCTAAATTATGTTAATTATCAGTGAACACGACATTGTTATTGCTAGTAATTAATGGGTAACATATTTATGTGCGCGACTGTACAAGGGAACGTGATTGTATATACACGTGCATGCAGGTACAGTCACGGATAGTAGTACTTGATATGTATGAGGGATTCGCGTGACATAAATAGGTAACGGTTGTGTTCGTCTAACGGTAGATACCACGACTTTCATTCCGAAGGTATTAGGTTGGAATCCCTGCCGTAACACTATAGAGTTTTCTTAAGAAATGAATCTTACTTCACTTACCAAAATTATGGAAAACATCGTGATATAACTCGCAGTTTAGTTTGCTTCAGACGTATTGTTAAGTTATTTCTTCTGGTTGCGGTCGATTAATTTGAACCTACTCCGTCTAGTACATTTAGTGCTTTTGACATGTAAAATGCTAGCACACGCTGTATAAATTATCGAGATAAGATAATATAGAGGCTAATATATAAATAACATGAAAGTACAATACTGATTCTTATATATTAGTGCGCCTTGTGTAATCCGCGAAAATTGGGATAATTTATAGCCGCAGGGAACATTCTCAAAGCGCGTGCTCCAGCTCTACTTGTTAGATTTTGATGTTAAAGTTGTGAAAATTAGGACTTTCGAATGGGAAAACTAGATTTATATAGGTTTAGAGTTATTTGTATAGGTAACGTAGGAAAAACTGTGAATTCGTATTCTGCAATACTTCTTTATGTAGTAATAATATACCTAAATAGGCCAGCGAGATCACTATCTCACACGATGTTATGTGACGATGCGGTTTAAGATGTAGCACGCTTTTTCTTAAGATACCTATGCGTTCGTGACTCAAAGATCCCGAAATACACGGGTGCCTTCGAAAGATGCAAGTAAAGTAGGAAAACGGCTGTGGAACAAAAACTTTCTCACTCAAACTCAACCCTTTTTCTAAGATCCCTAAACTCCTTTTTATACTGTTTTTTTATTTAATTTCAAGTTAAGACTTCTTGTCCTTTCTTCCCTTTATTATAGCCGATAGAAAACTAAAGGTAGCGCCTAACTACGTAGTCTCCTCAAGTGATTTTTTTATTCAGTAATAGCTTCGCACAGTCAAAATTGAGTTACAAATATTTACATTAAAAATTGTAAGTTCCTAACACAATTTTAATGAATAACGATCATTTTAAAAATACCCCATTGGTCCACTTTGATGACACGTACATATTTCAAACCTAACCTAATAAGACTTCACAGCTTTCTGTTCATTCAACCAAATAATTTGCTGTCACTCTTATAGAAAAGTATATTTTAAATATAACTTCTTTTCTAAAACTTTTCTACACAATGTTACCGTGACCTTGGCCGGCAAACGCAAAACGAGCCGAAATCACGGAACTTATGTAGGGAGATATGAAATCATTCCTGTAACAGGCTGTAGCACACAATGAAGTGACATGCGACACACTGTATTGTAATTGCAAACGATGGTAGATGATGACGTTTAAGATGGCACTACAGCAAAGGTCAGTCAATTAACGAAACGAATGTGGTGAATCAGTATAACTAAATTGTCTTCACTGTTAAATTTATTATGTTCAAGTTGAAAACAATAGAAATTATAATAAAACAAAAGGTAATCTAAGTATGATTTTCGGGTACGGGTCACTCGGGGATCGGGTCGCTCTGCCACTAACCCAAGTTTTTGAGACTAAAGGCGGGTTTAAAACAAAGATTTTTCTTGTCCCAAAAATATCTGAACCAAAACAAAAAAATGTCTCTTTGTTCTATTCTACAACATACGGCATATTGATTTTTAAAGTACTTTTAAAAATATGCCGATGAATATAGAAAAATAAGTCACTGCAATTACAAAAATTTTCATATAAAATCATCTTAGATTATATTTAACAGTAACTAAATTCTAGAAAAAATGTCTGAAGGGTGTTCATACATTGGCGCAACTGAGCAATTGACAGTCTCGCGGCGTCATGATCACGCGATTGTGTCGATCTATCAAACGCGCCTGCATTGTGTACAAGATCTATAAGTAGGTAAATATAAAATCACCCTTATCATAATTTGGTAGGATTCAGTTTCACGGGATGGTAGTTCCACAGGGCGGTTGTTTGAAAATAACATTGGGGCCCTTATTATTTTCAAAGGACAGAAGAGACAAGACTGTCTTTTTTTCATATGTCTTAATGTACAATGGAATGGAATACAGTAAAGGATATAAAATAAACAATATTAAGTTTATACAAGAGAAAGAGAAGCCGCACAGAAAAAAAGATTGGTTGAAGCAAGAAATAATTCTCTCCTTATTGACGCTAGATAATAAATTGTTTTTGGTAAATGTTCTTGAAAATATATATTCATAATTTAACAACATTGCTTTAAAATTAAAAATATTTATTTTCATTTTAATATTTTTGTTCTAAAACCAATAAATGATTTTCTAGTGTCTATAGCTGGGGTTCCCAAACTTATTTTGTCTTCTGCCCACTTTGAGAATAAATTATTTTTAACGCGCCCCCATTTCTTCACCTACCTAAAAACCATTATAACATAAAATTAAATTCATTATTGTGAGCTATATTAGCGGAGATTAAACATTAATTCTAAACGAGACTTGTACTAAAACCCGAAAGAGTTAATTTGAAACCTGAGCACAGTACACAACGCACCCATTTTTTTAGATCTCTTACCGCCCCACCTCTTATTGCCCACTTTGGGAAAGGCTGGTCTATAGGAAGAGGATTATTTCTTGCATAAACAAACCTTATTTCTGTGCGTGTTCTGGCCCAAATCTGTTCTGTTCCACGATCAAGCATGCTTGATTTCAGCGCTGTACTATCAAGGTATTGACTGTAAACATGAAAGACAAAATTTCTAATAACACCTCCGGAAACGAGCAATAACAGCGTTATAAGGTGAGCGCTTACTTGTTAACTTTGTTATCGTCAGTCGTATGGAGCTCTAGCGCTTAGAAGATAAGTGACTGATGACCTCAATCGACTTTTGTCGCCAATATTGTGAAGCAACAGTAGATAGGTGGGATAGATAGAACACTTTGACAGCTAACGCTTAAACCTATCTTCTAAGCTAGATGTTTGTAATGAAACTATTTTAACGGATAAAATAGGGGTTGTAGTGTTACAAAAATATTTGAAATTTTGTTAAACTACCGTCCAATTATTTACCTAGAGATCTCATCTAATGTCGCTTGAAAAATTTTTCTATTTTCAATATATTTGGGTTTTAATTAAAATAATACTCCTTTTTTAGACAAAAAAATAATATATTTATATATTTTTTGTAATATCCTGGTGATACCTACCTATAAGTAGGTACATAAGAGACTTCTATTTCACACTGTTTAGAGTTTTTGTTTTGAAATAAGGAAAATGCAAGAAAATACTAAATTAATGACAAAAGCATAATTTTACAATTGCAGACAAAATTGAATAATAATTGATCTTTATAAAGAAAGGTAGTATTGAGGACAACTTGCGAAAACCAACAACAATAACTACAATTAATAATAAAGATCAGACATAGAGTTAAATAAGGATATTTTCACCAAAAAACTATATTGTTTTAAAAAATATTGATGACCGAAGACTAGATTTCTTTTAAATATTTTGAAACAAAATGAATAAATAGCTTTTTAGGGTATGTTTCGATATAATTTGAATTCTCACTCTCATCATCTTCGTGTGAGTATATTTTTATGGCAATTGAAATATACAATAAAATACCATCACATATTAGGGGCCGAGATGGTTTAGATGATTTCAGACATGCTCTGCGTGAATTTCTTATTGAGAAAACATATTACACAGTTGACGAATTTTTAAGAGACAAACTTGTATAAAATGTTAATTCTATATCTTTCTTTATTATAAGTACTTAATTAAAAATTGATGTCGACATTTGTTTCTTACCGTGGTGCTGGCTGTTTCTAAAATGTTTTTTGTTAATTTCGACTTTTATAATTGATTTAATTTTGACATAATTTTGTACGCCAAAATGGCAAGATCTAGAGTACCATTTTATTTTATCTTTTAAGAACTTTGTTTACCTAGACCTACAAAATAAATATTTATGATTTATGATTTTTTTTAATGAAGGTATTTGTTATAGTGAGGCTGGAATGAGAATATAAAAACTGAATGAATTGAGATATTTCGATCTTAATATTAAAGGGAAGGACACATTTATTTTATTTTAATAATAAGGTATCTGCGGGTAATGAGGGATTACAAACATACTATACATACCTTTTTTAAAATATTTTAATTTGAAATTCGTTATCTTAATATATATAAATCTCGTGTCACAATGTTTGTCCTCAATGGACTCCTAAACCACTTAACCGATTATAATAAAATTCGCACACCATGTGCAGTTCGATCCAACTTGAGAGATAGGATAGTTTAAATCTCAAATTATAGTCGCAAAATCTACTATTTCTACGCGGACGAAGTCGCGGGCAATAGCTAGTTAGCTTGTATTTCTATGTGATTACCCGTTATTGATATCCCATAAACACAGGTACACAATAATTACTATAAACTGCAAACTTTATCAGTTTTTTTTCTGTGATTTTAACCTTGAAGATGACTATAGACTAGAGTAGGGTTCGGCCACCTTTGGAGTCGGAAGAGTCAAAAATTACAATTTACAAAATTTCAAATTTTCAAAGAGCCTCCATTTTTTTGCCAACAATATAGAGTACTTGCGTAAATAAAGTTTTTTTAAGAAAGTAAGCACTCCAAATATCAACTTCTTCATCTCACTGTAACAATTAGGAAAACTATTATATGCGTTGAATATAAATAAGTGCCTCGACGCGCGGTATTTCTTCAAAATACGTTCATACTATACGTTCACAAAAATTCTGAAATATTTCGTAAAGATAGCGATATTCATAATTTCAACTCAAGAAATAAGAATGAACTGACCGTGCCCAGTAGTAGGCTCCGGAAAATAAACAGGTCGTTTAATAGTACATGTGTGCTCTATTATAATAAATTACCCAAAGATGAATATGACATGTCATAACAACCCATGGACGTGACTTTAGTTGCTCCATTTCAAATAATACTTTCAAATATTTGTAATATTGACCTTTGTAAGCGTGATCACATAAAAAAAACGGGTTGCACTCCGGGAATGCCGGCAGAAGTGAAAACTTGATTATTAACGTTGAGCATGTTTGATATTTTGGAATGGTTAGGGAATAATTTTGCACCAATTGCTTTATTAGTATAAAAGTACTATCATTTATGTGGTAGAATACAATATTCATTTATTGCGCTATCGTACACAAACATGACAATTTATATTACATTAAAAATTTAACACTTTAAAACTATTACAATTATTTTACATTAAAAAGTTTATCTCTCCGAAAAATCAACTTTCATTCATATTTTTTTTTCTTTTCTTTCTCTGAAAAACGGAGATTATTTATTATCATTTTATTTCATTTATTTTCATTCGAAATTATTTATTTGGTAAACCTACACCGCACATGTGCTTATTGTGATGTTATGAAAATATAGGTTAATGCTATAAAGTATAAACATATTACAAATATTACATTTATACTATGTAAGTTCATATGTATCTAAAGGGTGTAAAAAGACCCTTAACGAAAACGAAAACCACATATTCTGCCCATCATTGGGATCATTTTTTTCTTCTAGACAATACCTGGGAAACCACAGGTTCTGGAGATATTGAAGGTCAAAGTGTCCATTTTTTTTTCAACTTTTTTGCAAAATCGAATTCTAAGCGTTAACACAAAATTTTCTTCCAAACAAACATTACCAAAATTTTTAATTTTTCTTAACAAATTACGCATTTGAAGTTACAGAAATGCAATGCATGCCCAAGCGCTCACCCACACTGACATAGCCGCGAGCTCGTTCCACGCACACACGCGCGCGGTATCAGCTGTGCCCGCTGTGCGCGTGACCTCGAGTCATTCGAGTTCAACGCATAAATGAATGCGAGCGGCCGTGTTACAACCCCGCGCACGGCGCCGTAGAGAGGGGATAGCTGTCTACTCTCCATCCGTCTTACGCTTTTTCGATCAGGTCACGTGTCCTGACGCGAGTTTAAGATTTTATACCCATTACAGAAAAAGTGCTCAACGCCGCTAAAGAAGTTTTCACTTCAAAAACCACATGAGTTTCTTGTGCCTTCTTCTCATTGGTGGGCGCGTTCCGAAGGCACAAATCCTAACTTAGTTTTTAAGACGTTTCCATGTGGTCTATAAACAATTGTATTAATCATCCAAAGGAATAAAAAAAATGACTTTGACTTTGAAATATATAATATTTGCATATGGAACTAAAGAGCCACAGCTTCACATCCAAAGAGCCGCTTGTGGCTCGCGAGCCGCAGGTTGAACAAGAGCATTATTTCCTCAAGCATTTCAATATAATGTAACATTTTTGCGAATGGTACAATATAGGCAAATGCAATACAATGTTCAAATTGTGGTTCGAATAAATTTAAAAACGGTAAATGCTCGATGTTCTGCTACTAGTACATGCTGTAGTCTCGAATTTCCAAAAACATTTTTTTAGCGCTTGCGCTTGTTCCTTAAAGCGGCCAGCCAAGCAGCCAAGTTTCAGATTCGTAGCTCTTGTAGTTTCGAAGATTTCGTGATGAGTATTTTATATTTTAAATACTTAGTAAAATATCGAATGGCTCCGTTTATTTGGGGGTCGGTTTGTTTGAGTCACAGGCGCCTAGGCGTATAGTAATATTCCAGGAATGCACATCTTATACCGCATCGCCACTTACTGTTTGTGAGATAGTGGTCAAACGCTGACCTATTTGTTTTACAATAGATAGAGAAGTAAATAAATGCAAATAAGTTTCCTAAAAGCATAGAATTATTGGAACACTAGCGAAATATTGACAACATTTCAAAAATACAGTTGGCAAAGCCTTTTCACTGGCTAAATACTAGATAATCTTATCCAACGCGGTATGGATATCCGTCGCTTTTTTAATTACTTACACTGCACAAAGGATATTGCATCCCTCAGTGTCGCACACCTGGTACTGTTCGTTACTTTGTTACATTTTAATTTATCATTTTATTTGTAAAATATATTTACCATCAAAGAGAATAAATAGATACCTAGTCTATTTTATAACGAGCGAGAAACCTCATAATGTAAATGCACCAGGAATATTTAATACCTCTCGCATTTAGTATTATGCACATTTTGTTTTGTGATAAATATTTAACGCATTATGACTTTAAACTGAATAAATAGTTAGATGTAGTCCCTTTCAAAATCAGTGAGAAACTTTACAATGTAACTGTAGGTACCAGAATATTTCATATCTCTCCCACCTCTGTATGAGTTTTCACATGTTATACTGTAAATGTTTTGTGAAATATGTTTAACGCATATTACACAGTAAGGTATACTGGCTATACAAAATGAAAAAGAGATTTAAATTAGATTTTCGTTTAAAATGAATAAATTGTTCTGAAACTTGGTAGTTAAATATGTATTCACCAACTAAACTTCGTTAGTTGGCTCCTTTTTGCATGAGGATGGAGTAGCCAGCACCTATACCACTTTCTCAGCTTAGTCATACATATAAAGAGCAAAAACTTATTAATACGTTTTCCTTTGCCGTAACAGTAATGTCAAAAAGCGCATATCAGTTAGTTCATTTATAAGTATCTCATTAGATCTGGTAAGAAATCAACTAAGAAAGAAAAATCTCAGTAGATCCATGCTGGATCTGGGAAGAAATCAACTAAGAAAGAAAAATCTCAGTAGTTACGTCATGATGGATCTGGGAAGAAATCGACTAAGAAAGAAAAATCTCAGAGATTCACAATTTGAAATCTGAATCCAATGACCAAAAAATATCTCATTAGATCCACCCTGGATCTGGCCACTGGATCTTCTGAGAAAGATACAGTTTTACGTAAAAAAATCCATTAATCCGGCCATTAGACCAGCCGCCATTCGAACCCACGACCATTAGGATATAAGTTGAAACCACTACGCTAACACCGCTCATTGCCTTGCGGGTTACTAAGACAACATTTTATCCCGGAAATTAATATAGAATACGAACTTATTGAGAATATTAAGAGCTAAAATTTTATAAAGCAAACTTGTTTCACAAAAATGTTCTTTATATTTATTTCATTGTAAACACCTTTGGGTATTTATCTAACTCAGTGCTTTTGAAACGGACTGTAGTCGATTGTATTGCATTGTTCCCACTATAAATATCGACCACTCTGTTGCATTGTTTTCACAATATCAAACACAGTTATCCTTTCAATATAAGTTATTGGTGCCTCGTTCACGGTAAATATTGGAAAATAATAATATCGTTCAACTTATTGCTTGCAGAAGCCTATTGTTTTCTGACACTAGTTGAAATTGCAATATAAATATACTGTAAGCATTTAATTTTATGAGAGTAGATACATAACGAATCATTTCAGTTATTCGTTGTGCAATAGAAACCACTTGTTTCGAATTTCGTCCACCACTTTTTTTTCAAGGACGAATTCAAGGTTAATTTCGAATGATTCAAAAATACCGCTCGTTAGTGGTCATTGTGGTTAGTATTTGCATTAGATTAGGAAATGTTGGAAACTTGGAGAAATAGAAGTTTGGAATTCGAAAATACTTTTTCAAATTCCCTGTGAACACGTGGTCCGACTGCTCAGTCCGACCGATCGGACAACGTGAACATTTTTTTACATTTGGTTCGATTAATCGGACAAAGAGTAAACACAAATTCGCTTAGTCCAATCGATCGGACGAACGTGAACTTTTTTTACTTTTGGTTCGATTAATCGGACAAAGAATCAACACAAATTTACATAGTCCAATGGATCCAAATAAAAAAATACTATCGAAACGAAAACAAAAGACGATCGAAAAAAAACATAAATAATAGGCGATCGAAGCGGAAAAAAGATGGTGATGGCAAAAACAAACAAAAGAAGATCAAAAACAGCGACATAATGGCAGGCAAATGTCATAATGGCAGGTAAATGTCAAAATGACAAGATGTCAAAGTGACAGCTGCCAAATTTAAAACGTCTATATCTCAGAAACTATTGATAATGGTGTCAAGTGATAGATTCCATCGAGATAGTCATTTCAGGTGACAGCTGTCAAACTTAAAACCACCAAAACCAGACCATCAATCTAGGATCAATAGTTTCTAGGATATAGCCGAGTTAAGTTAAACAGCTGTCACTCTGACATCTGTCATTTTGACAGTTACCTGCCATCACGTCGTTGTTTTCTATCGTCATTTGTTTTCTTTTCGATTGTCTTTTCTAGTCGTTGTCGCACTGTCAGATCGCACTATCACTGAATAAAATAGTCATTCTTAATCGAACCAAAGGTAAAAAAAAGTTCACGTCGTCCGATCGGTCGGACAATGTGTTCTTAAATAACGATAAACCTCATAGTCCGAGTCCTAAATCGAACCAAAAGTAAAAAAAAGTTCACGTCGTCCGTTCGGTCGGACCGAGCAGTCGGACCACGTGTTCACAGGGTTCAAATTGACTATGGGCGCTCTGTCCACGGATAATTCGTGATGGACCAAGGAATCACGTTTTCCCATACAAACTTTGCCCCCCTTTTTTACCCCCTAAGGGGTAGAATTTCGTAAAATTATTTGGTATCGGATGCCTACGTCATACAAAGAACGCACCCTCCAAGTTTTAGGAATTTACGATCAGCGGTTTAGGCTGTGTGTTGATCCGTCAGTCAGTCATTCAGGACAAATCATTTAATATGTATAGACTAGCTTTTGCCCGCGACTTTGTCCGCGTAGAAGTCGAAAATAGACCAAGTAATCACGTTGTCCCATACAAACTTTGCCCGCTTTTTCACCCCTTAAGGGGTAAGAATTTCGGAAAATTATTTGTTATCGGATGCCTACGTACTAAAGAACGCACCCTCCAAGTTTCAGGTTTCTACGATCAGCGGTTTAGGCTATGCGTTGATCCGTCAGTAAGTCAGGACAAAAGATTTTATATGTGTAGAAGAACATAAGCAGATATAGAAAAAAAAAATGTTAAGAGTGTTGGTTTAGTGGTTAGTGGTTATAAAACCCAAAAATAAAAATTCATAACAATAAAATAAAAACCTGCCTAAAAAAAAACAACACGAAGAGTTCTTTATTTAATTATATTCTGGTATTAGTATTTGTTTGTTATAGCGGCAACAGAAATACATAATCTGTCTAAATTACAACTATCTAGCTATCAAGGTTCATAAGATACAGCCTTGTGACAGACAGACGACAGAGAAGTCTAGTAATGGGGTCCCGTTTTTATCCTTTGGGTACGGAACCCTAAAATAGACCACTAACGATGCCGTTTCATAACGTATTGTCCAGAAAACTCGCTTCAATTAATTTTCAATGGTTCGCAAACATTGGAATTCTCTCGGATGTCTTAAATTTTTACAGCTCTCCTAGAGATAAAACACCTATACTACAATCGAGAGTACATAACAGTATTCCAAAATTTTGTGACATCTTTTGGTGTTAACTAGCATCTCTTTGTATTGACGACCGCTTTTCATTGGCACATTTTAGTATGGTGTCCAAAAAAATTAAACTTCTATGCCCGTATACTAAAATGTTGTGATGTACGAACGTGGAATGCTATGAAATGATACATTCCCATTTTCTTGTTCAATTCACTTGGGTAAATAAAACACAGTACATTTTCTTAAAACTAAATCGCGCGCTATTAATTGACATGTCATGTGTCAGTTAGTTATACCGACACATATGATGTAATAACAAGACAATTTGATTAATTATTTTAATTCGCCCTGCGATAATATACGCTTTAATTCAGATACAAAGAGAATATCTGAACAAAAAAGTGTGTTACCCCAAAGATATAAAGTATCGCGGTAAACCCAGTTTAATCAAAATCGATTCATTAGCGTTCGACAACATTATCCCACTAATTATGCCTAGACGAGACTATAATATCAAAAAGTTATCTGTCAATTTTAACCAATTTAAGCCACGGGGTTGATGATCAATGAGTTAATGTTTGAATGATACCTACCAGATAAACAAGATTTTCAGTTATGATGTCAATAGTGAACTTATATAAGCAAGTGTAGTATTAATTATAATCCAAACCAAAGTTATGAAGGTTCAAAAAAGACGAAGCGCTTTAAAAAAAGGTGGGTATTGCCTTTGCGCTTTGCTTAGCTCGTCTTGGCGGGTGCACTACCGTGCCCTCAAATAACAACAAACATCCAAAAATATATATGAATTTGGTTACTTGACATTCGTAACGATAAAATCTGAAATCTGTTGAAAATGGTAGCTAAAAGGTAAGCAATAACTTCAAAATTTATTGTTTTCATATGTTGTAAATGTTTCCTTTTTGCATAAAAAATAGTGTCATGTCACAACGTATTATGAATCTTTAATGAATTGTGATCGCGTCGTCGACTGTTTTCGTGCATAAAAATTGACATTTACATATGCGTTAGCATCTTTTAGTCTGTGATTTACATCAAGCAAAGCGTGTTAAGAAGTGAAGAAATTAGAAATCTCAAAACCGGGTATATCAGGGATCGGTATCCTCCAGTGCTAACCAAAGATTGATTTGTAGTGATTTTCAATTCCTTCCCATGGTCTCTCTAATATAGTATAGGTTTTTTTATCTTTATAGGTATGTTCTTCAACCATCTTTTATTTTCCGTTTAAAATTCTACTTTTCCATGCGAGAGTAACACTTGCGATGAAATGTTTGTTGAGAAAGGCTTGGACGTGGATATTTACAATATTTTCGGGATGTTTTTATTTAGTTACGACAACCTGATACACTGTGTGATAATTAAACCCTGTAATTACTCTTAGGTACTCCTAATTTGAATCAAGAATTCGGAAAGATTACCCTAATATACGCAAAAATTTACGAATTTCCAAGAAGTGGCAACACCATTATCGGCTGCAACCCTTATGTGAATAATAGTGTTGTCGCATTTTGAAAAATCCTCAAACTCCTAGTAAGTACTTACCTGATTAGGGTAAGTATACAAAATTAAAAAAAAAACATTGCTGTCAATAAATGACAGATGAATCCTTAGTAGCTGATATATGTTATAGATATGTTATTGATTTCGGCTATTCTCTAGTATTACATTTAACCCTTTTCTTGGTAACGTCATACAAAAATGTAAGATATTTGTACCGAGTGGCGCGCGCAGATGCATGCCTTGAATACGTAATTATAGGGATCACTTGCGCTCCTTATCGTGGTTGATACTACGATTGGGGCCACAACATCGGCGAGCGACCAACGTAAAATTAATTTAATAAAGATCAACCCTCATATTCATAAACTTTTAAAATAAACCTTCTATATTTGGGAATTTGAGTTCGAAAGCGTTCCAGATGCGTGACTAGGGCGCTGTGAAAATAAAATGGATGACGTTTTATGATCGGAGTATACATAATTGGATTCGTGACGCAATGGATACACTAGTCTTCACAGCACCCTGATCTGCGCTTGTTCGCTTTCGACAAGTCCCTTAAATTATGTTTTGTCATTTTTACAAATGACCGATGTGTGACTAACGCAAACATGTTTTAACAATCAAAAGTTTAATAAAACGATTAATCGCTAATTGGAGTCAGGCTGTAGAGTCAACTACTTAGTGTAGAAAATTATAACGAATACGCTCTGACAATGAACCGATTTTGATGAAACCATGGCGAATAAGGGTAATTTTTAACCCGAAATCTCAACAGGGCGTAAGTGCCTTGTCTGGTTGCCAGATGTCGCAGTGTGTTATATCTTATTTTCAGCCAAATCGGTTTAGCCGTTCCCGAGTTATAAATGGTGTAACTAACACGACTTTCTTTTATATATATAGATTTAATTATTTTTTTAGGTATAGTCTATCGAGACTTTTAAGGACAGTATGCTTCGCGCTTTTACTGGATTGATTATCACAATCTTTCGGTTGCAAGTCCATACCGTCAGCACGTGCCAAGCGTTCCGATGTCATAACTTAAATTCAGATATTTGTGTGACGATGATGTGCGAAACCCGGTTTTATTAGCTGAACAATAAGGACAATTCTTCTTTGACACCTTTATCATTATGTTAGTCGTGAAGCTTTATTTCGGTGATGTTTTGGGGCTCCACGAGCTGGAGACTTTTCATCGGGCGATAGGAAGCAAATGATTTAGGGTTTTAATAGTTCCTCATCGTCGGTTCCTGGAAGATTGATTAGAAATAAGTGAAATGCAAGATTGGCCGAATTTTGTAGTGACAGCATGTAGGTATTGTGGCAATTCCTTCGATAAAAATTAATTAAAGTCCGAATATGTGTAGCTTAAGATTGATTTCCTTCGAGCCTACTTGTCGTATTTTGTTTTTCAAAAAATAATATAGTGTTTTATAAACATTTACTAGGTATAATTTTTGTTTATATATAATCTAAGCGGTTTTAAATGTGTATTATTAATGAAGCTAAGGTCAAGCTCAAAATCTTTTGAGTTAATTGCCTAATGTGCATCTACTGTCGATTAAGCTATCGGATAATAATACGTAGTCTGCAGAGTTTTATAAGCGGTGAAAGTGAAAAATATAAGGGCTTTGTTGCTATGTTTTTATCGCGGTCTCAATGTTCTTAACAACAAATGATGGGTTCTAAACCAGATTTCTGAATTACTTTAGACAAATTACTTATGTTTTGTATTTTGAGCACGAGTCGTGCATCCAGTCGCTTTTGTACTTGAATTTATGACGTCACAGCACAGTGTCATTACGCGACATGCTAAGTAAGAGACCCTGAAACCATCCCCTGAACCCCCCTGGTCTTTATTATAGCGTAAAAAATAGTCGAGCAGGGATGCATACCGCGTACTTCTCCATACGAAAAGAAATAGTCGTTTCCTTTCCTTAAATATTCTCCGATGTCGGTGATTTTTTTTGTGTGTAATTAGCTCATTGTCAACTAAGCTGAGAGGCTGGTACAGTCTCTGGGCAAGCTTATTTCGTATAATATATGCCCCAGGCTCTACAGCGCCCTGACTAGCAAGGATAACTGGCGCTGTATACAAATAATCTTGATTAGATTAAGGATAATTAACTCATTATAAACTAGGCTTTCAGTTTTTTAGCTTTTTAAAACATGGCGCCTTTGTCATTTTTATCATCCCCTAGTTAGTCAAAAAAATGAGTCATTTTCACACAACTGACATTTAATTTTGTAAAAGTGTGAAAGTGGCATAACACTTTTCAACTATCTTCCTCTTCTTTGCGAGTCGATTCCGAGTTTTATTTTGAGTTTAAGGTTTTTTTTATTTATTAATTGTTGTATTTTATTAATATTTTTAATAACTGAATATTTCCATGCCAGTCCAATAAGTTTTAACTATAAAAGGCTTAAGTTATGAATAGGTACCTAAACTATTTTTCAACAACGGTAATATTATCTAGCCACATTCTGATAAAAGATAAAAATAAAATAAAGAGCGTAGCATATACACTATACAGGGTTAAAGTTGAGATAGGTTTTGGAAACCTACTCCATCTTATACAAGTCCCAAGCAGTACAATCCCTTTATTAGTGCAGTATAAATCATTTAGTTCCCTATATTTTGGTTTTATGTGCTGTAGTACCTATAGGTTTTAAATTTATTTTATTTTTTTATTAGTTTTTATTGTATTATATAGGTATGTAATCAATTTTAAATTGTATGATTTGTGCCATTCAAATTATTTTTATTGTCATTGTTATAATAATAATTATAGATATTAATTTTATTGTAAATTAAATTGAATATGATAATTCTGTTATAATAAAATAAACGAATTGACATCAGTTGTAAATTGAAACCAGCTGAAATCGAGTGCCAGTATCGGCTGAAGTTGGTTCATATCTTATTCAAGGACTCGCTCCGGGTGGATACGGCAGAATCACACGTTCCGGTGAAAAGGCGGTTTCTAGAGTCAAGGTTAAATGTATGACCCAGTGAAGATCTTTGTCCCTATTTTCAGACATTTAATATTGATATAAGGAACTTGTTTTTAAGATATCCGCTTATATGACCAGTTTGGTGGCCTGTACTACTTACAACCAATTTTTTTTATCCACAAAATAAATACGGTAATATTTAATTTAATAAAATGTTCAGCGATCTCCAAGATTGTTATAAAAAAAAGTACGGACTGCTAGAAAATTTAAATGTTGATTATATATTTAACTACTTTCTTCTTCTTTTTTCATGTTGGCTTAAATTAGTGGTGGATACCACTAAGCCAACATGAAACAACAAGGTATCCACCTTGACTTTCATTCTTGTCGTGGGTTCAAATCCCGGTCGGCCGTGCACCAATAGATTTTTCTTACGTGTGTTAATTAGCATTGGTGGCATTGTTTATAACTGTTTGTTTTCCTAAAGTAATCGGTAAATTTAAATAAAATTGAAAGATGGGAATTGTAAAATACTTAATCGTTGCATTTGAGTAAAAATTTTAAACTGTCTAAAATAATTGTTATTTTTTTATATTATCTGCTAGTTTTTTTCAGAAATACGACTGAAAATCAGTTATTTTTTTGTAACTTTTCTATGAATATGTTAAACTAGTTCTCTTTAGTTACAAATAAGCTCCTATCTTTTTCTTTCTTTCTAAGAAAAAATTGACACCTCCTTCTGTTTGAAAGTCGGGTAAAATAATTAATGCCTACGTCCAGTAGGCATTAATTATTTTACCCGACTTTGTCGTTGACTACGTCAACGACAGTATATATAATGTTCATTGTTTAATAAATCATCATCAGAATGCAATGTTGGTTTTTTTCGGTTCAATGATTATTGACAATCACATGTAGGTATTTGATCATCAAACAATGACGGCACGTGCATAGTATCGAGTTAATTAATTAGATTAATACAATGTTGCCACTATAGAGACGAAATACATAATATGATTAGTAGTTAATTAATTAATTAATTGAATACAGTGAGGTGGCCACACTAGAACCTCATTGCAGATGGCGCTCGGGGGCACTGTATAATTTGATGACAAGTGTTGCATAAGATTGTGCTTAGCCAATAAAAAACTTGAGAGGTGTCAAGGGACACCCGAATGGAACGAAGTCCCTTTCGATTAATTAGTGAAGGAATTGTAATAAAAAAATATTGTTTAGTAATTTTGCCGGTCCTAAGCCCGTAAAGTATGAAGGGAAAGTTAGAATAAGAAAATAAAGAAGTTTATTAAAACATCTGTTTATTATTTTTTTATTATTAAATACCTACGTAATATCTACACATAGGTACCTAACTATCGCCGTAAACAGAGTAGGTAGGTAAACGGTGGCGCGGGCGGCGCGGCGCCGCACGAGCGCGAGCGGCGCGGTGCGTGGCTCGGGACCCGATCACGGCCGACGAAGGAAAGCGGTTGCGCTCGCCTTATGAGTGAAAGAGTACAAGATATTAGCCTCTTTCCTATGTACGCGTCCGCGATAGCTTAATGAAATTTAGTAGTGTGGGTATAAGAGAGAGAGAGACAGACAGAGAAACATGCGACGCCGCACAGCTTACTATAGCTAATCTAAAATTTAATTCTATTTCAATAAACTACAAGGTTGATATTATCTAATCAGTTGAATTTTTTTACAGTTGGTTAATCATGTCGAGATCAATGAACGTTTTTTTATTTTTGTTTTGCAAGATATTGTACAATCGATTTTTTCTCACTTCCGCACACCTGACATCTGTAAAAGTGCGAAAGTGTCAAAACACATTTTAACTAAGAAGGCTTTTAAAAGTAATTACTACTTTGCGCCAAATCAACAACTCTTTGGAAAAAGATTACCCAGCAGACCCCATCGAAGGTGACGAGACGATATAAAACAGATTGGCAATTCGTCGCAGAAGATCGCGAACTATGGCAGGGGGGGGGGGGGGAGTAGAGAGGCCTTTGCAATGCAGTGGGACACTATAAAGCGCTTAATAAATAATAAATTTTTTTTATATAATATGTATAAGAGGATTAGACTAAAAGGTCTCCATCAAAAATCTGCTTAGGTATTTCATTCGAACTTAAAATAACAAATCCTTATTCAAATCCATAGAGCGTGAATGTAGTAGACAGTACAGACTAGGTTAGATTAGTCCGGAACTTAATATCTCTCTAGCACATTTGTCATTTCGTTCTGTAGTGAGGTCCCGTATAGGCCAAGTGCTATTGGATTCGCTTTAACGACGGAGTTTGCAATAAATTTTGACAAGCTTTCACTAGTGACTTTGCCTGTCCGTCCCGTAGTCGATACTAATATGAATGAAGGCAGCTTTGTCCCATTTTATACCAAAGGCTACTTCTCTGCGAATCCGAAACTGATGAATAGAGGGTTACGTTTCGTCGACAGCCGTATCTAGCTTCCATAGCTATTAATAACTCTGTGGAACTTTTATTAATTCATTATTTAAATTTGTACGTAGTGTAAGTATGCCGATTCGAAATTCGGCGTAGAAAAAGTACTCGTAGGGTGATTTTAACATAGATCTATGATATTATCGTGGAAAATTCTGTTGAAGTACAGCCAATAAAAACGGCTATATAAAGTAAATAAAAATTTGACGAAACCTTCATAAAGGAACACAAACTAAGAAAATCCGCTTTGTTTCCCTGCTTGCGTCTCTAACAAAGTGATCCTGCATCCTGTTTCGTTATACTTTTTTGTTACAAATTATGACGTATTAAATAGGTTAGACCCGGCCCCCTATTTACTGCTGACCGAGTTTACTGACGTTTATAAAAATAAACACTGCCTGCATTGTATCGTGCTTGTCAATGTGTCATTTACGACTGGCGGCGATAGTAGGGGGTCAAAACTACTGATATTGAGTTTATAATAATATATTGCACTTCTGTCTGACCTGGTTATCTAAAACGTGGTTTTCCACCTGTTTAGGCACCGGCACGCAGCGGCCAACTCTGCCTTACTCTGTAACACTTCTTGCAGTTCGGCAAATAATAGTCGTTTTATTACTTCCTACCTTTCTCTAACATGGATTATGATTGTGTTAGTAAGTTGAATAAATTATAGTACTTTACTGAGTGCTTTCCATCAAGCTTAAATAGGTGTTATAGTGCTTGGATGATATAATAATCTTAGTGCAATAATGTTTAAACCAAATGTAACACTGACTAACTAAACAAAGGCATATTGAATATTGTGTGAATTTAAGGACGCATTTACGTTTTGACGCGCCTGAAGTATCTAGACTGACTTTTCATTCTAAAGAGTCTCTGAGACAAAGACAAATAAAGTAGCAAAACATGGTGGAATATTGATGATCTATGTTTGTGGTTTACGGAGTAATTGTGAATATTTTTGTTGTATCTTTTCTATATTAATTAATGTTTAATATTTCTTTTATCGTAGTATATTTCTTATTATTTAAAATCTTCTAGTTCTTGAGATCTTTGTACCGAAAGTCGGCCTATTTTCATAGTTTTTGCGGGAAGACGCTACGAAAAACTATAATTTTTTGTATTGAACCTATATTATTATAAAATATTTTTATATCATCTACAGATGGGTGTTATTTAATTCATTTGGTATCTTTAAAATATGTAAAACTTTGACGGATAAACCGGAAAATGAACCGGAACCCAGCTATATTTTGAGACTAACATTTTGAGACTTGAACGTAAATGCGTCCTTAATATTAGGTTTATTGAATGTTGTGTGAATTGAATATTAGGTTTATTGAATAGTCGCTACGTCGTTATCGTTAAAATTAAACGAGTGTTAAACTGTTTCAGTTTTGCGGAGTGAACCTGTTTGAAGGATCTTGTTAAAAAATGTAAAGATTTACTACAAAAGTTATTATGAAGATAATTAGAATGAAAATAAAAGCAAAAAAATAAGGTACTTAATCCCTTTTTAATTTATCGTAGTTTTGGTATATATATATGTAGCTAAAGTTTTGAAACGATACGTAAGGCTATATTTTATTATCCGACACTGAAAGGTTAATAATGTTTTTAACAGTCTATATTTAATTGGTACTGTATAACTACTGAACCGATTTTAATGAAATAAAGGGTTGAATGTTTTTTGAAGGGTTGAAGGGTTTTAAAAGCACGTGCGTATATAAAATTGCGGTGAACAGTCAATAATTACTAATTAAACTCGTAGATTTTAAATAAAAGAGAAAAATACTCATGACGTAATCTCTGAAACTACAAGAGCTAAGAGTCTGAAATTCCGCATGGGGGTTCCTTTTAGATCGTAGGCGAGCACTAAGAAAGGATTTTGGAAAATTCTACCTTCATTGTATTTAATAGTAATAGTTAATATTCTGTGCGTTGTTCTTGCGAGCATGCGCTATGAGAATGCGTTTTTTAGCTACTATTCATCCCCTTTTTTGTACGAAATCGACACTTACGGCCTTTATTTTAATTAGTCTTGGACGTGAAGTTGTAACAAAGTTATCGGCATTGAAGCTAAAAAATGGAAATTAAGTGATTTTGTTCGTGCGTTACTATTTTAGGGGTTAATTTAAGCCATTGTAACGAAGTAGACGCATCTTACCTCAACCACTTCAAGGATACCTGAACCGTGAAATTCTGAAAATAGCTGCCCTAAAGTAAATGTCTAATTGACCATAAGGGAAAATAATATAAATTATAACATCTCATTTATTTGGAAAGTAAATGAGATGTTATGACGCATGACGCATGTAACTAGAAGAGTGATGAGTATGAATGTAGAGGGATGAAGAGGAAGAGGACGACCTAAGAAAAGATGGATGGACTGCGTGAGACAAGACATGAGAGAGATGAATGTTAACGATGAGATGACGACTAATAGGAGTGAATGGAAGAAGAAGACATACTGCGCCGACCCCAAATAAATTGGGATAAGGGCAGGAAGATGATGATGATGATGATTTATTTGGAAAACGTTTTATTTTATCTATATTGTGACTTTCAGGAGCAAATGAGCTTAGAAACGTGTTCAGTATGAATGTTTTATTCTCAAAATGTCTCACAATTAGCCAATAATACATCCTTGCAGTCAATCTACCAATATCATACAGACATTCCGCCGTTCGAGTATTGAAACGTTGACAAGTAGAAAACCTGCCAGCGTAATAGGAAATAGGTTCTTCTTCTGGCACAATTAAGTTCATATTGCAAGTTGCTTGAGTGGCAGTCAATTGTAAGACTTCGTCACGACTTAACCCCTGCGCTGCGCTAGATCAGGTTAAGTTACATTTTCAACTGTAATTCGTGTATAAATATATGCCAGCGTTACAATAGTATGGTACACAAAAAAAAGACTCATCAAGAGTTACTTTTAGGACATAGGCGAGCACTAAGGAAGGATCTTTGTAAATTCGACCGCTTAGTGGGTAAAAATGACTTCTAGTTCGTAGTAACTTTTATGTTGTCTGTGTTGTAGGAAATCAATATTACTTTCAAAGACACTAAAGCGGGTAAAACCACGGGACGCACTTTCAGTTCATAATAAAGGCGAGCAAAATATTTTCATGTACAATGCTCTAGTAAGATAAAAAATCATTAATGCCGGAATTCGAACCCGCTATATTCGAACTGAAGGTGACCAGCATTTCTAATTTAATTTATAAAAAAGTCAAACATTCACTTTTTTATGTTAATAAGAAAAAAAGTTATTTCTAAACGTACTAAAAAGTTATTTCTGAAAGTAGATAATTGAGGCGGGGTACCTATCTTTACCGATATCATTTACACGGCCCTTCTCAAACCTTTTACGGCTTACGCAGACAACATTGTGATCATCAGCCGATAGTTAAATATGAAACAACTTCACATTGCTTTATACGTCCCGTATCACGGGGCTGTAGAGCCCCGGACATTTGGAACGCGTGCGTGGATCCGTAGCCAAAATGTAGATTTTACAATAACAAGTTTCATAGCTAAGTATGATGCGGACACCAAACCAGTGGTTATCCCTGGCTGCCAAGGACAACCTCCGGTTTGGATAAGACTATGGATAAACTACAGAAGAATATTGGGCTATTGTGATGGGATTAGTTTAGTGATGTAAATTTAGCACTTTTGGTGCTTTAACACTTTTTAGCACTTCTATTTGCTAAGCACCTAGCACCTTTTTTGGCACTATTTTTTGGGTCATTAAGTTAAATGACAAAATAACGCCTCTTTAGGCAAAAAATCCCACCTATCCCTTGCGTTAAGTTATCCTTATGGTTACCTGGGCGAGATCGCGACAAGGCCACCCTTTATGCCGGAGGATCTTTCCATACTTATATTTAAACTTCCTAGTTTGTATTATAGACGTATGATTTTGGATTTTTTAGGTTTTTGTTTTATTTTGAATAAGTATTTTTATATCTTTTAAAATGCCTTTCTTCTGCGTCCCAGTTTTTTGTTTGTCTGCAAATGCGAGCCACCTAGCCGTCGCGCCTTATCGACTGACTACTTTGTCTGTACTTTGATCGCCCTTGGCCCTTCTCAAAACTCGGATAAAAACAGACTCTCGTTCGATTCAGTAATCCTTTTGTAAAGTGTTATCGAAAATGTCAAGTGGCTGTCCGGCTGGTTTGTATCCAATTGTGGGTACAATTGATAAATCCTAACTAAAATAATATAAACTAACTGTGCCTGATTGTAACCCGCATACGTCTCGATTATAAAGTAAAAAAGTCGGAAAAGTTTTCGTTGCACTGCCGACTTACCTTGACCCGCGTCATTCGGAGGTCTCCGCAAATAATCGGAAGCAATAAGCTGAAAAGGTATCATCTAGAACCGCATGCTACATCTCAGACCGCATCGTCAATTACCATCTGGTGAGATAGTGGTCAAACACTGACTTAAATGTTATAAAAATAATAGATGGCCACGAAGGGTTCCGTACCATGATGCATGAGAGGCCACCCATTTTTTACCCTGTTTATTTATTGTTATAGCGGCAACAGAAATAGGTACATAATCTGTGAAAATTTCAACTCTCTAGCTATCATGGTTTATGAGATACAGCTTCTGGAGACGGACGCACGGACAGTGAAGTCTTAGTAATAGGGTAATAGTTTTAATTTTTACCAAAGTGGAGGCTTGTCATAATATCAGAAATTATTCATTACAAACAAAAATTACTTACTAAAAACTAAAAAATGAACATAAAAACTTTTAAATTTTATTGTATGTTCGTTTCCTTTCGTATATTTTAATTTGGTATTTGTAATCTTCATTTTGTTTTATTGTGAGTACTTATAATTGTGACATTTGTGTATTAAATTGAAAAAAAAAAACTACAGCCTTTTAAAGTGCGACTATATTTTTATACCAAACGGCTTATAAATAAAAAATGCTCATATTCTTAACCAATTCCCACATAATCGGAACTTACTACACCATAGTAAGTACCAAAAAGAACATGGGCTACTTAATGTGAAGAAAACTCAAAATATATTGTTATTAACACCATCGATCATTAATGATGTCCTAACATTGATATCGTGTCATCAAAAAATAAATAGATATGGTATCATTGAGCACATAATATCCAGTAGAGAGAAAATGTTATTTAGTTTAGCAAACATTCTGTCCAATCAATATTGCGGTCTCTGCGTTCCGATTGACCAACTGATTGCGAAGTGCAAGTGTTGGTTTAACAAATAATTGTTATCAAGATGCACGTTCAAGCACGTATAAAGCTTTGCTATCGATGTGGACTTACTCACCATTAAACCAATTATTAGAGTATCAAGTACTAATACAAACCTCATTATAAGATGTTTAAGTAATAAATGTGGGAGTGAGAGACAATAGAATTATAAGAAAAAGCGTTTTAAGACAAATAAATGAATGATAGACGATGGATGGAAAGACGTCGATGGTTAATTAATGCGTGTTTTTATTTTTGCGGAATGGGTATAGTTTCGACCCATTGGGGCCGTAGGTATTTATTTTTATTTATTAAGGAAGACAGACAATTACACTTTACTAGAGTATAAAACTAAACATAAAACTAAATACCATTTAAATGTATATGGGACGAAACCATGGATAACTAGTTTTAAATAAGAGGGGAGAGTGACGTGTGTGACGGTTGACTGAATATTATTAAGAGTTCTTAGAAGATAGAAATAAGACGACGCTACGACGGCCATATTGTTTTTGTGTATTATTTTACCTACGATGAAGTTAAGTGGATTTAATTGAACTCCTAAACAAACTCGAAGGCCTAAACTACACCTTAAACCCGAGTCAACACGTCATAACTATAAATAAATAGTAAATAGTTTTATGGAATTCAGATATTCAGTTTATTATGTATTCGTAAATAATATAAATCAATTGAGTAAAAATCATGATAGGTACCTTCAATACTGATCTGTAGCACACGGAAGTTTCTAGTATCTTATTAAAAATCATGTTAAATACTTAATTTTACATACCACTTTTCGGTGTTTCAGTTTCGGAATTTACTGTCCGCATTACGCCTCTACCTACAGGTATGTACTCGAGAATCTATTGGCTGCCATACTAAAGTGATCGAACTA
This sequence comes from Idaea straminata, assembly GCA_951213275.1. Lineage (NCBI taxonomy): Eukaryota > Metazoa > Arthropoda > Insecta > Lepidoptera > Geometridae > Idaea > Idaea straminata. The sequence continues at coordinate 17,262,466 of OX577845.1, read as the reverse complement.
ATGATGAGTCCGTATAACTGTTTCATATAAGTAATTACAAGAAGTAAACGAAACAAGTCAATTAATTCGCCCATAACTTCTAAACGACTTGCACAGAATTTACTCGATCTATGCTTGTCCGTTCCAGGCACCAGTGCTGTCAATAGCGTAGAATAAATTATAATTCAAAAATAAATTTATAGTAAGAGAGCTTTGATAAAAAAAACCTTTTTTCTAAAAGTAATAGGTGGGTTACCTATATCAAGTTTTGAATAAATTAATTAATATTGCAGGACATTCCACACATCGCCATCTAGCCCCAAGCTAAGTAACTAGACTTGCGTTATGGGTGTTAGATAACGGATGTACCTTCTACTTATATACTTTTTTTTGTAAATATATACCTAAAATACATAGAAACAACCAGACCACTGACAAATATCTAAGCATAAATACATATCTGAGGCGAAAATTGAACCCGCAACCCTGTGTTTGGCAGTCCGGCATGGTGACCATTGTGCCAACTGGGTCGAATCAATTGTAAAAAGTAATGGTCATAATATAAAGTGCTATAAGAAACAATACTTTTTAAGCGGATCAACGATGGTCAATGTACGTATTTGATATTAGTCGGAGATCCCTTTAAGAATGGATGAAACGTATTTTATATCAAATTAAATAGGCCAATAAATATATTGCAAATGGGTTATGTCTGGTCAATAGACACATTCCGTACCAATTAAATACATTATCTTTTTTTTAACTTAACTGTAATTAATTAACCAAACCAGTGCAAATGACTAATATCGATTTACCTGCCTACCCACGAGTTGTCACGGGAAAAATAATCAACCTTACGTTTGCAGTTTCTATAGGCTTCGTACTTTCTATTGGTATGGAATTAGTCTCTTAAACAAGCCAGTGAAAGGTTAAAAAAACAAAACAAAAAATTAAATTGGTATTAATCATATTCTGGACTGAAATTTTTTTGGCAACCCATTTGTAAAATATTTATTGACCTATTTAATTTGATATAAAATTTTCATCTATTAAACAGCTCGATGAAGTTCGTTCTTAAAGGGATCTCCGACTATATAAAGTTACTTTTCTTCGAAGTAAGATCCTCTCCCTATAGACGCAAGAAAAGAATATCTTTGTCCTAAAAAAAAAAAATTATACATAGCATTCTAAATTTAAAAGCAATGTTCTTAAATTAAGAATGTTGCTTATTATTAAACAACATTTACCCAAAACAAGAAGTTATTCTTGAAGGAGAGGATTATTTTTCAGTTCAAGAAACGTTCTTTTCTATGTAAAGTGAGAACAACTCTGTTTGTCTGCCTGTTTGTTACGCCTAAACCGTTGAATTTTTCATTTATTTTGGTAGATATGACCTTGTAGTACGATGTAAGCTACTTTTTATCCTGATCTCGGACACACGCGGGTGAAACCGTGGAGCACTGTTAGTTGCTCAACAAAGCAAATCCTGAATTAATGTTGACATAGTGATCATTTATAGGTATTTGGAAAGGGTCTGATATTTCTTTTGGAATTTATGGAAAGGAAAAATTGTTCAGAAATTTAATGTGAGCCTGCTTAAAGCCAATATCGAAAATACGTTTATTTTGTTCAATAGATTAAACTACTATCATAACGTCTGCTTATTCAGTGTTTGTTTTTTGTTCAAATAAATAATTGATTTTACCTACTATTTATTTTATTTATCAGTAGCTGCGCTTCATGGTTTTATACAACTGAACTTTTGAACTTGAGAGAAAAGGGATAAATAGTGGCAGGTGAGCACATTTTGCTCGTGGATAATTCAGTTTCTATCGATAAACTTAGTAAATAACAACAAAAATAGTTTCAGTATGTTTGAAGTTTTGTGAGAGATATGCATGTTAGCGTGATCAAATTATTATTATTTTTTTGTCTAAGTCAATTAATATAAATGGTAATGTTTCGTATTAATTGACTATAATAATAATAAATAAATAAATTCACCTAATTATTTTACTTGGTGTTATCATTTTGCATGTCTCATTATAGACAGAAAAAACAAACACGAAATAATAAAAAAAAATGTATTTTTTATCACAGTTGCTCATAAAGTGGATCTTGTTCAACGGCTTTTAGGCTCATAATCCAACATATTATGCACGCGTGCGTTTTAGATTTGTTAACTAGTGCTGTAAAGTTATCCCGAAAAGGTAGGTACCAAAGAGTTTATAACTAGCAAAAATGGTTGTCTCTAAAGCCAGTTTACGAACGAAAATTTTACGTGATAATGACTTAGAAAACGATTAAAAATTGAGTTGTTTATTTTTTGTTTTTTCTTTACTTAAATATATTGTTTTTCCGTACCATTGTATTTTGTTCTTAACCCCCGACGCAAAAACAAATAGAAAAACCCTAAAAAATAATGTATGTCACACGAGGATGTATAGGTTAAAAGTCTTTAGCCTGGCCTTTCCGGAGCATAATTAACAAAAAAATATTGCCTTAAAAAAATGTAAACATAGAGTTATCACAAATATTTTGTTAATTATTATTTTGTTTTCTTTTCAAGTCTTTTCTTTTATTCGCAACTGTGATAAAAAACGTCGTACGATATACGTGTGGAATTGATATTTGCATCTTGGCTTCTATAACACGCTCGCTGCCGCTCGCGCGTCATAAACCGCCTCTATGCAAAGATCAATTTACCACACTTATATCGTAATGTACTATTACTGTATTGTTTTAACGCCCGACGCAAAAAGAGGGCTATAAGTTTGACGTGTCTGCGTGTGTGTCTGTCTATGACATCGTAGCTCCCGAACGGAGGAACCGATTTTATTTTCTTGTTTTTGTTTGTTTGTAGGTACAGACTTTTCCAGTTCCTGTCCAGTAAGTTTAGATGGTATAGTTTGATAATCTTCCCCACTGCTGGGCCAAAGCCCCCGAAAGCTCAAAAATTCAGAAATAGTTGATAGCAAAACTTAATATAAATTGTCTGGAGCATCGTTCTGCCGGAAGTGCTTTCGTAAGTACAAGTTTTATAGGCAAAACGTTCTGCTGTAAAACGATCGCGAAACTTGCTCGAAATACGCTAAATATAATATATGAAAGTCTGGACTGGTTCTTCTGGAATTACAACTTTCAACGGACTAGCATAATCAATGAATGTCATAAACATTTCTGTGTTTTTTAACTTAAAGAAATAGAAAGAAACAAAAATGTTTTTTGTAACCAAACAAAAAGTCTTTTAACATAATAACATAATGTGAATAAAAAAAACGGGTTGCACTCCGGGAGTGGTGAAAACTTGATTATTAACGTTGAGCATGTTTGATATTTTGGAATGGTTAGGGAATAATTTTGCACCAGTATAAAAGTACTATCATTTATGTGGTAGAATACAATATTCATTTATTGCGCTATCGTACACAAACATGACAATTTATATTACATTAAAAATTTAACACTTTAAAACTATTACAATTACTTTACATTAAAAAGTTTATCTCTCCGAAAAATCAACTTTCATCCATAATTTTTTTTCTTTTCTTTCTCTGAAAAACGGAGATTATTTATTATCATTTTATTTTCATTCGAAATTAGCCGCCAAACTTTCTTTAGCCGTACTGCCTGAACAAAATGAATAGTAAATGGGCTGCTTATAATTCCTTATAAGCCTAATCATAAATACCAGGACATGGTCAGCAATTTTTTTTTGTGAATTACCATCTTTGTCTACGAATCCTGATATTTTATCTTTCCTTTGATTGTACTCAAAATGAGGGGTTATAGCCATTTCATCGAAAAGGACTGAGCATAACTTATCATCGTCCTTCATCTTCACAATTCTTTTTTTTAATTGTTCGAAAATATTTTCATTTTTGCCTGGTTTCAAATTGGCTCTGGAGACCATTCTACTAAGTGTGACTGGAGATGGCAAAACAAATATTTTACTTAACCATCTATATGCCTTTGGTCCCATTTTATAGACACTGAGAGCCATAGTTTTTTCATCATTGGTAAATCTTCTTCCCATCTTCGGTTTGCTTATTTCACGGAACTGCATAACCGTAAAAATGGCAGCCAATGTCTTAAATTTTTGTAATGCACTTTGAAATGCAGTATTTGTACCAAGTTTAACTGCCTTCTTCAATCTCCTCCGATACGAGTTATTCTTCTCTTTCAGTTTTTTTATTTCTTTAGTAAGTTGCACATTCAGTACTTTTTTTGAAATTTCTGAAAACATATAAAGGAAATCAATAGTATTATAAATAGAAAATATTTATTCCTTTAATTTGAAATGAATAGACTCTAAACTACTAGACCGATTTTGATGAAACTTGGTATGAGGATGCATCCCTATTGTTCATAAAACCTGGGAAGTAACAAGTCTCTAGTATAATTTGACGACCCAATTGGCACAATGGTTACCATGCCGGACTCCCGAACACAGGGTCGCGGGTTCGATTCCTGCCTCAGACAAGTATTTATGCTTCGATATTTGTTTGTGGTCTGGTCGTTTCTATGTATTATATATATATATATATCCGTTGTCTAGCACCCATAACACAAGCATTTAGTTGCTTAGCTTGGGGCTAAATGGCGATGTGTAAATGTTGCGTAATATTTATTTATTATAAATGAAAAAGGTACTCTTGTTTGTTAAATTGACAGCCAATTTTGATGAATTATGGTATATAAATAAATAATTGGACCTTGGAGAAGGACATAAGCAACTACCTATTCACATTTTTATAATACTAGTGTGATATTTATTTATTGAAAAAAATAACTTGCTTTCTTTGCGATAAGAAGCTGATATCTCAGTTGGTGGTTCTTGAGGTGGGAAATTTGCAGTCAGAATGTTGCTGTTTCCTTGAATATTTGTCATATCCATAAGAGGTGGTCTCGTTATGGCAGATCCTGTATATATGTAATTATTTTATTGTTTTTAGTATGTAGTCTATGTAGATATAACTTTATATAAATAGACTGGTCTCGCTGATCTGGCACTTCAGTTTACCGGCACTGGTTTATTCAGTGTTATATATGTTATAATGTGTTTGTGTTACAATTCATAATGATTGGAACATAGAAACATTATAGTTCCGTAATAAACATTTATTTATCTATTTACAAGATTCAGAAGGACATGGCATACTCAACAGCATGTACTTTACTATCTAGCATGGTAAATATATTTGAATATGAAAAATAGAAAACTTAAATATATGTATTTTATATGGATGAACAAGCATTTTACCTGGTAAGCACAGTCGAGGTACAGCATCAACACTCAAAAATTTACTTCTAGTGTGATATTGAGGCTCAAAATGTAGATGACAAACACGGCGTCTGTTGTACACTGTGTCATATTCCAAGTCCAAAACTTCCCCTCCGATGTTATTTAGCCATGTTCGGAAACGTTCAGGATACTTAGCAGGATTAGGAAATTTATGTAGTGTTTCGGTTTTTAAACCTAAAAGATTATAATATAGTTTTACATTAGTAAATCAAGTGTTTATTGTTATCGGAATTGGCTATGGGCACACACAAGATAGAATTCAGTTAAATCATTCCAGACCAGATTTTTATGAATCTTGGTTTGATGTTACAACAAATCTTGGGAAATAACATTGGCTATTTTTCCGATGTTCTCGAGAAACGCGACGTACGCGGGATTACGCGGCTGACATCGTGGGGTGGTCGTTATTTATTTACTTAATAGGTATTGAGGTTATATTAGATAGTCATGAACAAAAATGCATACTTTGTCTCTCATACAAGTGGGGAGTATTTAATTATAACCGAAATGAAGACTTACCACAGTTCGGAACACAGCACTTTTTTTCAGACATTGCAAATCCAAAATAAGCACAATATCGAAGTCCGAGTTTAGTTGCCGGGGTCCACTGATATAACGTCGTTGTCAAGTCCAAGGGATAGCCGAAGTTGATTATAAAAGAATAGATCACCAAAGTCCATGAAACGTAAGCAGGTCGTCGTATAAATCCAAAAATCAATCGAAAGTAACGCATCTAGGGTCCGAAAAACACAAAGAATGACAATGGCTACCAAAAACGTTCCTGTTCACCAACAAAAGGTATAAAACTACTAATAAAAGGTTTCCTCATAGAGACTAATTTTATAATTTTACATTTTTCTTTTATAATCGTTTAAATTGAATATATGTTGATTATTTATTTAACGTGTTTTTCGACGATATGCAATATAAAGTGATAGTAAAAGTTATTTTTATATCTTTTTGAAAAATACAAAAAATATGCGTGAAATGGAAAATAAAAATATCAACATCTGTGGTCGGTAATATTAGGTGTTGCAATTGCACTATAATAAATGTTTTGATTTGATTTTTTCTTTGTATTCTGTAAATTTATATAAATTATTTCGAGTTAGATCCTCTATAAATCTTAAAGATTTGAAATTTGTTGTTTTTTATTATGGTAATTAAAAGTAAACAAGCGCCATCTCTTGACTAACGACAGACATTTTTCTCCCATACATTGACAAAAATGTACTAGCTGTTAGGACCCTGACGTCTTACGCTTTTTCGATCAGGTCACGTGTCCTGACGCCTTACGCTTTTTCGATCTGACGCGAGTTTAAGATTTTATACCCATTACAGAAAAAGTGCTCAACGCCGCTAAAGAAGTTTTCACTTCAAAAAAATTTGATCAGTATGAAGAGCTTTACATAGGCTGCACTAAAAGTATCGGGAATGGAATATTTCCACTGTTCCTGTCATATTTAAATCTTTTTAATTGAAAAGTCCTTGGTTTTAAAAATTGAATACCATTTATTTATTTAAAAAAAGAATCTCGGTCTTGTCACAAGGTTTTGTCAAACTTGTTTAGTCGTTGAGAAAATGTAATTGACTCGAGAAAATTCAAGAGCGATGATTTATTATGACTTTCGAAGTGGTTTATCACAAAAACAGTGTGTTGACCGGATGATTTCTGCATTTGGTGATGAAGCCCCATTCAAAACCACAATTTATCGCTGGTTTGCTGAATTTCAACGTGGACGTGTCAAGCTCAGTGATGATCCCCGGCAAGGTCGTCCAAAAACTGCACTCACCCAAGAAAACGTTGATGCTGTGCGTAAGCTGATTGAGGAAGATCGACATGTAACATACCGTGAAATTCAGGCAACTTTAGACATTGGCATGAGTCAAATACAAATAATCTTGCATGAACAATTAGGTGTAAAAAAGTTGTTTTCCCGATGGATACCGCATTCGCTCTGTGAAGAGCAAAAAGTGGCTCGCGTTACTTGGTGCGTCAGAACTCTCGAAAGATTCCACGCAGGATCCTCAAATGCTGTATACAACATCGTATCAGGTGACGAATCCTGGATATACGCGTACAAACCCGAAACAAAAAACCAGTCACGAGGTTGGGTGTTCGAAAATGAGTTAAAGCCAACAAAAATTGTTCGTTCACGGAGTGTTGCAAAAAAAATGATGGCCACGTTTGTCTCCAAAACCGGCCATGTTGTGACTATTCCTCTTGAGAGACAAAGAACGGTTAATGCAGAATGGTATGCTAGCATTTGTTTGCCACAGGTCGTTTCTGAACTCGGTAAAGAGAACTGCAGCCGCCGCATCATCCTCCATCACGACAATGCGAGTTCTCACACCGCGAACAGAACAAAAGAGTTTTTAGAGCAAGAAAACATAGAATTATTAGACCATCCGCCATACAGCCCCGACCTAAGCCCTAATGATATCTATACTTTCCCTAAAATAAAGAATAAATTGCGTGGTCAGAGATTTTCATCACCTGAAGAAACTGTGGACGCCTACAAAACGGCCATTTTGGAGACCCCAACTTCCGAATGGAATGGTTGCTTTAATGATTGGTTCCATCGTATGGAAAAATGTGTCAAATTTCGCGGAGAATACTTCGAAAAGCAATAAATACATTTTTAAATAGTAATGTTGTGTCACTTCCTTGATTCCCGAAATTTTCAGTGCCGCCCTCGTACAACAAATGTGCAGCGCGATGATTATCGCCTTATTTTTATTTGTTACTAGCTGCGTCCCGCGGTATCACCCGCGTAAGTCCCGATCTCGTGGGAATTTCGAGATAAAAAGTAGCCTATGTGCTAATCCAGGTCTCCAGCTATCTACATACCGAGATTCATTGCAATCGGTCCAGCCGTTCTCGAGTTATAAGTGTTGTAACAAACACGACTTTCTTTTATATATTTTTACTTGTTATAAAGAAGAACTACGATGACAAAATGATTCAATGATTATTTAAAAGAGAATTTAAATTTGGATATAATCTATACAAATAAAATGCTTTGTCCTGAATGACTGAATGACTGACGGATCAACGCACAGCCTAAACCACTGATCTTAGAGACCTGAAACTTGGAAGGTGTGTTCTTTGTATGACGTAGGCATCCGATAAGAAAGGATTTTCCGAAATACTACCACTTAGGGGGTGAAAAAGGGGGACAAAGTTTGTATGAGACAATGATTCCTTGGTCCAATCTACTTCAAATTTTGCATAAACATTCTTTAACAGAATTGATGGAAAATGTGTTTCATATTTTATTAAAATTTATCCCCTAACGAGGTAAAAAAGGGCGAGAAAGTTATTTTGATTGGTTATTTAAGTTAGGTTGGTTAAAAGTACCATTTTCGACGTCTACGCGGACGAAGTCGCGGGCAAAAGCAAGTATTAAATAGAACGACTTAGGTGAGTGTTTAAATTACTAAAATTCAATAATGAAAAGGCGAATTGTTCAAGTGATAGCCGCTACAAATCCCTTTTACTGGAGTAATTGTTAAGTAAGCTTTATTGAATTTTGTTATTAAAGTGGAGGATATTTTGATAATAAGATGTTATGCTACTAGGTCATGTTGATCTTGTGTCGTTTTCATATGTAGAATATTTGCTTTTAGGTCCGATATGCAAGGAAGGTAACGTATACAACTTTGTATAGTAAAAAAATAAATTACTACCTAATTATTTATGCCGAGCGGATAGAAAGTAGAAACGTGAACAGGGGGTCTAATATGGTTATTTTCGGAGACTTATCGTAATATACGAATTAGATTTTATTTTAAATATGATTAACCACCTTAGTGGAATTAGCCTAGTGGTAGATACCTCGACTTTCATTCTGAAGATCGTGGGTTCGAATCTCAAACGGCCGTGCACCAACGGATTTTTCATACGAAAAATTTATATGCGCTGATTAACATTGCTCAATACGGTGAAAGAAAACATCGTGATTAAACCCGCGACTTAGTTGGTGCCAGACGTATTGAGAAGTAATTGTCTCTGGATACGGTCGACTAAGCTGGGAGGGTGGTATAGGTGCTGGACAAATCTATTCCATATAATACATGCCCCAGGCACTACAGCGCCCTAACTAGCAAGGATTAAAGTTGCTGGGCCTGTATAAATCATCTAAATTAGGCACATGTATAAAGGCAAATATATTTTTAACCAACTGTAAAAAAGGACGAAGTTCTCAAATTTCCTAAATATTTTTTAAGCCTGTTCGGGCAAAACCGTTTTTTTTACCAGAATTATTCGCGATTATTTTTTTAATATATTTTTTTTAAATTGACGCTCCAAGAGCAGGCAGACTGAGGTGACAATAGTTCTACAAAATTATTAAAGAGTTACCAAACTACCACTACACGTTTCCTAGATATGCAGAATAAGTTCCGGTGACCTGAGATCTTGCAGCCGATGTTTTCCGGGCTTGAGACTTGGCTGAATATGATTATAGTTAGAAAATCTGATAACGGAAAAATTCAATTCAAAAACTTAGATTAAAGTTTAAGTTAAAGTTCGAGACGTATAACTCAAGTAGAAGTACTTCAAATTAGAATGCAACCAGCAATCCAGGCCGAGTTGTCGTATGAATCTTAATAACCAAAATTGGAGATGAATAAATTTAAGTTATTTTAGGATCAATGAAAAATAACGCTTCGGAATCGCACGATAACGCCCGATAACTGTGACGGTCAGCCAGTAATTTTTTTTTGCGCTATTTGATATTGCTCTTACGGTGAAGGGAAACATGGTGATGAAATCCGCGGCTTAGTTGACTCAATAGGTATTGACAAGTTTTTCTTCTGAAAACGGTCGGCTAAGCTGAGGGGGTAATAGTTGCTGGGCAAGCCCAAATACTTCTAACAAGAAAGTGATCTTATAAGGGTTCACTTTTTTTACCTTTTGAGGTACGAAACCCCAAAAAGGAAGAATAAAGAAAAGTCTAGTTGCGGAAAACAGCCCATATAAGCCCTTACAAATACCTTCGGCCCACAAATGAGTCTGTATCAAAACCTAACCGTGTACTCGTCCCATTTTATAATCTAAAATCCTTCAAAGGTCCTGTGATTTTACCCTTATATCAATTTAATTGGTGAAGTGATGTAAAATATAATAAGGCCTTCCCATAAGATAGAACTATCCAATGATAACAACTATATACTTTGATTAATAAACGGGACTTCTGTTACACTTGCACTTCAACTACTGCATACGAAGCTACTACTAAAGATGTCGTTGAACCGCAGGAGCCTCAGGCTTAACCCGCGACGAAGTTGTACTGCTGACTTCCTTCTGAATCAATTTGCAATACGAACTTTATTGTGCCGGAAGAAGAACCTAGTTCCTAAAGGGAGCAGGTTATCTACGTACCGAAAATTGTCTAGAATGACGGTTTGTCTTTGTGATGTTGTCATTCGTGTATTGCGAATTCATAAAGTTTTGAGATAGCTATTATTCAGTAATACATAGATTAAAATAGTGTTTTAATCTTATTTTCCCTAGGTGTTTTACTGGGTCATTAGTCGATTCGCATCATGAGCGGCTCGAACCGCGGCATCATGAGCGGTTCATACAGCATCGCTCTTTTTGAATGGGTGTTTTCGCACAATGGTGTGAATCGCCCAAGTTTTTTTTGTAATGGGTCGAAACGCAGTGAGTTATTTTTCAATGGGTGAATTTAGACAGAGCAGATATTTTGTAGTTTATTATCCCTATCACAACTATGTGGAAAAAAACTGAAAAAAAAGAAGCAAAACATTTTATAAGTAACGTAAGTCATAATAGGCCCACTACGTTAATTTTTTTCCTTACATATCAAAACGACACAAAATCAAAATAACCTAGTAACAATCGTATAATTAAAATTTTGTGCTATTGCCTATGATAAGCAAGAGTTAGTTTTAAGTATTTCCTTTTTTGATTCCCTTCAATTGTGATTTTTTTTCGAGATGTCGGTCGATAATGCAGTCTGTTTTCTAAGTTCGTTTTACGATACAGTGCCCTATCCATTTAATAATATGTATGTATATGCCCCTATCGCACATCGCGCAATATGGTCTCCTACGGGAATAAATCGTTTTCCTTATATTTTTATCCACTCCGAAACTGTATTAACCTATCTATCTATCATAGAAAAAATAATACAATAGAGAGAAGATTTTCTCATTATTGACGCTCTATTTTTACTATCATCCAATTAAATGATTACAATTAATCAAGGAATTTGATTCTTATTGAATTTTAATATAGCGCTCATATTTTAATTTTTATTATTCTCGTTGTTGGCTTTTAATCTTAATATTACCTTAATCAACGCCTCGTTAAAAAAGGTATTGTAAGAGGTTTATACAAACATTTAATATACTCACTGAAACGGTAACAACAGGCCAATTAATCTAATTGGCCTATTTGTTATCGTATTAATTAACAAAAGAAATATTAAGAAAAATAAGCGTCTTTAGGTAGACTGAAATCCGGTGTTAATTAGTCACATCCTTTTTATTCTGCTTATTAGGTCGTTATAACAAGATGATTTCCTTTCAACATCTTCACATGACGTCATCAACTATTTTCCTGCGTCGTAATTCATATTAATTAAGAAAAAAATATCATTTAATTATTTTCCGGAAAAAATGAAATATAATGGTTTATAATAATAAAGCCTTTATTACTGAATTCATTACACATTTTGTTAGTAGTAGGTATAAGTTCAAATAATGTACCTATCTTAGTTCAGTGTGCCTATTGGCAAAGACCTCCTCCAGCTCCCTCCATTGCTGCCTGTCCCAGGCAACTCTCCTCCATCATGGACCTGCTGTGAGTACCAGCTCGTAAATAGTTTACTTCTACATTTAAAACTCTAACCGGAAAACTGATATCAAGCCAATTGTATAAGGTACAAAATCATTTGCAATATTTTTATGTTTCTTCAGAAACTTCTAACTGTCATGCAGACAATCGCAATTACCTCGTTCATTTTAACTAGAGTAGTGTATTCCTTTTGACTTTGATGATGTCAAGCGAATTACGACTTCAACAATATATAGGTATTATTTATATTAATTGATATAAAAGCCACTAATAAACCCTGTTTGATCGATAGTTTGTGTTATTTTTAAAGTAATTTAATATTACAATATTCTTACAAATAATAGGTGGGCCACACCTTATTGATGGTAGGTGACGATGCGGATATAGCACGATTTCTAGAAGATACCTATTCACTTTAAAACCCCTTAAAAGTGCGTTAGCCACCACTAGACATATTTCAAAAATTTAGAAAAAATATATTCTTATAATTATGGAGATGAAGTTTTTCTTGATTTATTTTTCTACATCTAAAAATATTTAACATGTTAAGTAGTTTCACGGAATAAGACCTACATTACTTAATAATAGCCTAAAGTTATCAAATGGTTCTCAATTGGTTTAGCTCTTGAGCACCTTTTTTACCTCGGGAAACTTATTTAGATTTTTTAATATTATTATTTTTTTCCATTTAATTAAGTTATAACTTTGTAATGTTTTGTAACTTGTAAATATTGTAATCCAAGAAAGAGTCTTGATTTACCATTTTATTGTCTTTTTTTAATAAACAAAAAAGTTATCATATCTTATCGAAGCCTTTACTGCTGAACCAAATTATTTCATGGACCCTTTGAGAAAGAAAATATTATTTATTTTGAAATGTCGTGAACATATTAGGAAGCAAAGTATAAAACGAGTCTCGGACCTCTGGGAATAAGGCTAAATTTCTTATGTGTTATGTAACTTTTGTATAACATAGTTCCTCGATCAAGCGACGTTAATGTAACATGCAGTTAATTTCTGGTTCAGTTTAATTACAGGTATCAGACGATCATATTATCCAAACCGTTCGAGAACATAATTGTTCAATTGCCGTAACAAATTGTGGTTGATAGGTATGTATAAGAGAATATGATCCTTTAATTGCGGTATCGATTGCATGGATAGAGATGTAGTTTTGATAACCACAGCTGAAACTTAATTAAAGTATGCATTATGTAAGTTGAGAAGATGCTCAGATTTTTTTACGTAAAATAATCTAGCAATTAACTTTATCTTAACTTATGGGAAGCGATGAGGTCGAGGATGTAGCATGCTCACCTAGAAAGTACCTATTCACTATAGGCTTTAGAACTCCGAGTGTATCCCATCTGGCCCGGTAACTTGGCTTGGCGCCGGGCCTCATGGAATTTTTTTTATAACTGGCCGGTTGTATATTTATCGGGCCAGATGACACAAACCAAGTGCCATCGGCCCCGGTAAGGGGAGAAAAAAGTATACGCCTCGTAATTTGTGAAATACCAACTACATGCATCTGTTTATTGGTCGTGGTCCGACCGCTGGACAAGGTTGTTTGTTGCTTTGAGAAAAAAGAGAGTTTCACTTTTTAGCAGTAAGCACGAAAATGGTGGATGAATTATCGGAACGTCTACCTTGTAGATGGCAACCATTTTGTACCGTTGACTTGTGGAAAAGCAATAGGGGGGTGAGTTAATGGATCGCACGCTTGCTCTTTAAATTGTGCAGATCTTCTTCTTCTCGTATAATGGTGTGGCTCACCTATTGTTAGAGTTTTCAGATCACCTTAAGGTCTCTAACTTGATCTAACGACTGCTTAACGTGCCTTCCGGGGCTCACGAAAACACATTTTTGCCACACTACTATTTGGTCACCCATCGAAGTAATGACCGCGCCAGGCGTCGCTTAGCCCGCACGATCGTAAACGATCAGCGCAATTAGGCGTATAAAGATCAAGGACCTGAGTCAATACCATAAAAAGATTGAGGCAAATTTACATTTTCGCGGAAACTTGTAAGTAGCAAAATTTTCCTTACTTTTCAACTTTTTTTTCATTAAACTGTTTGCTGTACTCAATTATTACATATACCTTGTGATTTTTTCTATAGTAATTATTTACTAGGACAAGAATATTAAAGGGACATAATATGTAAAGCAAACAATTTTATGAAAATAAAAAAATTGCTCTGAAACTATTATTCGTAAAGACTAAATAATAATAAATATGCTACAATTGTCTGCAGAAAGAAATCGCCGAGTACCCTCTTTAAATTCTTGAAGGTTTCATCATTATAGGAGGATTCTACTGAAAATCAGTACTGTATAGTGAAATTCTTGTGAAGCACGAGTAATCTATTAAAAAACGTTCTGATGGTCTTTATTGTAGTAGGTTTAGATATTTTATCTCTGTGACAATAAGTTAACGAAATTAGGTTATTTTATCTCTTTTGCGAACATAATTCTACACTCGCGCCCAGTTGCCATGACAACGTTACGTAGATTGTAGGTTTCTTTCACACGATGTGAAAACTTATTTTTGATCAGTTGATTGCAAAATCCAAATATAACGGGCGTAACCTCACAAGCCACTTTACGCTTTCCAATGCGGCTTAGTCCTTGAGAATTACTATGGCTTGTGCTTATAAATTGTAAATTGTAAACCAGTAAATTGTAATAATTACATATTTTTGTACGCTCGGCAGCATAATTGAAGACACACCCTAGAGCTCTTAAACGGCTGTTATAAGTTATAAGAATGTTTTCAACACCAGCAAGATTCAAGGCACCTGCTTTAGTTGAAGTTTAAAGTCTTTTAACACATCAATTTATCAAACAAAAATTATTATGGAATGTCTACATCGAATAATAGTAATTTTAGAACTCTACGGTGGGGTCTGCAATTATGCTGCCGACCATACGTTGAGTTCAGTTAAAATCTAGTTAAAAATATTAGACTAACTTTTGTAACATAGTTTCCCAGCTATTAAAACTTTATTAAGCTTGAAACTGTCGTAATAAATGAGAGTACGATTTACAATAATTGACGGTTAATTCATAATTAAGACTCTATATAGGATAGTCGTCAAGTTGGAGCGGTATTGGCCTAGTGGTAGGTACCTCGACTTCATTCCGAAGGTAGTGAGTTTGATATGTGCGCGACTTAGTTGGCTCCAGGTATTGACGAGTTTTTTCATTCGGATACGGTCGACTAAGTTGAGAGGGTAGGCATAGGTGCCGATCATCTTCACGCTTAGAGGACTCAACTTAAAGGTCTAGTTGCGGGAAAAACGCGTATTTATAAAATCAAAAAAAGATTTCAGTAGTCGCGGATTACACAATATTGTAATTTTTACGACAACCTATTATAAAGACTGTGGAATACGTTATTATTTAAATAGTACTTCAGATGTCACATTTACGTCATTTGTAATGTTTTTAAGGAAAGAGGAATTATAGTACAGTTTTTTTAGCTAGACGTAATATGATAGAGCGGTGTTGCCTTAGTGGTAGATACCTCGACTTTCATTCTGAAGGTCGTGAGTTCCCGGCCGGCCGTGCACCAATGTATTTTTCTTGAGAATTTTTTTTGTGTGCTATTTGACATCGCTCTTACGGTGAAGGTTCCAGAAGTATTGACAAGTTCTCTCCTCTGGAAATAGCCGACTAGGCTGAGAGAGTAGTAGGTGCTGGGCAAGCCTACTCCATCCTCACGCAAAAAAGACCCAATTAAAAAGGGTAATTGCGGAAAACAGCCCGTTCAATTACAAGTGCAAGTACAAGTAATATGATAGTTAAGAATTTTCCCGAATAGATTCTGCGTCGCTGATACACTCAGAATTTAATTTGCCAGATTTTTTATTGGCTTTGATGTTTAATTATTTTAGCAGGTCCTGTGGTTTTTTAGTATATTCTTTTCATTATATCATAATATGCTAGAATGTAATGTTTTTAGTATTAGTTAGGATGGTAAATATATTATTAAGTATCTCAGGCGGCCGTGCACCAATGGATTTTTGTCAAGAAAAAATTATGTGCGCTAATTAACATTGCTCTCACGGTGAAGGAAAACATCGTGATGAAACCTACGGCTTAGTTGGCTCTAGAAGTATTGACAAGTTCTCTCTTCTGGACACGGTCGACTAAGCTGAGAGGATAGTAGGTGCTGGCAAAGTCTACTCCATCCTCACGCAAAAGGGACCCAATTAAAAAGACTCTAGTTGCGGAAAAAAGCCCGTATACATACATCTATTATTATTAAGTAGTGCCACGGAAAGTAATCGTAAATTCAGCAAAAAAAAAACCTTTGTAAAGCGTTCATTAGTCAAAATATTCAATAGTAGGATTCCTGCAGTGCTTGAAGGTTTCTTAGGTCATAAAAACTGTAGGTGTAACAAATGAGAGCCGGATCGATCGGCGAGGCCGGTGTGGTAGACCTCCGCCGATTTTGCAAACAACTTACACTATTTCAAGGTGAACGTCGAACGTGGTGTAGAGTTAGGTGTTTTTAACCTATTTTTAAAAAAGGTAAATGCTTTCTATTTGATTGTATTTATTTTTATGTATGCTCGAGTATTACTTATTTGTTTATGAACCGAATAGTTATTGAAACATTGAAAATGTTTGCGTATTCGTGATCGAGTATAGTTCCCCGATTTATGAAATTGTGATATTTCAATTGCCTGTAGTTTCGCAGATATTAGAGGTACACGGAGAGACCATATGTCAAAATGTGCGTCTGCCGAAGGTCTTAACAAAGTAAATAGGCCTGTTAGTTTTTGAGATATGTCAAAATGTGTGAAATGAAAAAATATCGACGACTTGGATAGAGATTTTCCTAATAACTTTTTTTTGAGACACTGAAGAAGTTTAATCTCGGGATTGAATCAAGCTACAGTTTAAGCCATCTTAAGAGACGGGCGGACAAATACTGTAGGCTGTAGCGGGTCCCTTACGTGCGAGGTCAGTCTGCATACCGTTTACTTTATCGTATTTTTGTCAAATTTTATTGTGGTCTTTTTTCTAAATAACATTTTCAATACCTTTGATAAACAGTATGGTGACATCTGTAGATTTTTTGTTGAAAGAGGGATGAAGGGCTGCCTTAAAAATGGTCTTATTTGATTGTTTTAACTAATTGCTACTAACCAAGAAACTTAATAAATAGATGCAGATTTTCAGAGAACTTTTTCCAAAGCTGCAAACAAAGTTTATCTTTTAACCGAAAGACCGTTCATAAAATGAAAAGATATATTTGACTTCATTAATTTTAATTGCTGCAAGAAAAACAGTTGGTGGCGCAATATTTTGTGCTACATCTTTCCCATGATAGTTTTGTAAGTTCTACAGATTTAATGCCGCCGCGTTTTGCGCTTGTAATAATTAACACGGACATTACCTATACCTAAATGCATTTATTAAAAAATAGAATATAATTGCAATATAATTTTAATGCAAAATACATTGTATAAAATTATTGGTAACATATCAGCACGTGGCCATTAGCAACCATTTCCAACATTTCGTATTTTACCGTTACAACTGAGAAATAATACTAATGAAGGATTTACTACATTGGAATTCCATGCTTGCTGATCAAAATTTGGTAGGCATTTAATCTTTATTATTTGCTATTTGCATTGCTATTTGTTATAATTACATAATATTTAATACTAAAGGTCTCCGTCCACTTACATACCGAAATTTTTTCACCATTAAATATAAGTATCTTTTTTGTCGTTGGAAAACGAATTTTTTAGAAATTCGTGTTTACCGATTTATAGTCGTGAAGATTTTTAAGTATTTTTTTCAGCCAATCCATCCAATATCCAATAGTAAGTTGTTAGATGGGAAATATGAGTTTCTTAACCAATGAGTTTCTTGTGCCTTCTTCTCATTGGTGGGCGCGTTCCAAAGGCACACATCCTAACTTAGTTTTTAAGACGTGTCCATGTAATCTTTGTACCTAGGTATTAAGCATCCAAAGGAATAAAGAATTTTGACTTTGACTTTGAAATTAAAAAAATACCTGTCATACTACTATCCGTCTTTAGTAGTAAAACGGGTAATTATTCCTTTTCTTATTACTGCAGTAGTAAGGTAGGAAATAATTAATCACCCGTGTTATTACTATCCGTCTAAAGTCTTAAAACGGGTATTTTTTCTCTTTTTCACCACCGCAGTAGTTAGATGGGAAATAATAAATCACACCACTTATTACTACCCGTCTATAGTAGTAAAACGGGATTTTTTTTCCTTTCTTACACCCTTAGTATTTTTTTTGTCGTTGGAAAGAGATTTTTATACAAATTCGTGTTTACCGATGCGGTTACTTTCGTTATGGTCGGATATTGAGTGAAGATTTTATGTGCCTTCGTCAGCGTAGGCGTTGAATTCTTTTGTTGCTCGTGTTACTAGCAATGTTACTACCAGTTGCTTTTTCTCTTTCTAACTACTGCAACAGCAAGTTGTGAGATAGGAAATAATGATTTTCCCGTTTTACTACCATCCGTCCATAGTAGTAAAATGGGCTATTTTATCCCTTTCTTTCTACCAGAGTAATAAATTGTAAAATTAAAAATAATAAATTACCCGTTTAACTATTATCCGCCTTTAGAAGTAAAACGGGGTCATTAATTTCCTTTAAATCTTACTACCGCAGTAGGATGAGAATTAATAAAGTACCCGTCATACTACTTTATACGGGTTTTGTTTTGTTTTGTAAGACGTTTAACTACTACACCAAAACGGATGGTAGTAAGAAAGGCAATTTATTATTTGCCATCTTACAACCTACTATTGCAGTAGTAAGATGGGAAATAATAAATCACCCGTCTTACTACTATAGACGGATTGTAGTAAGACGGGTGATTTATTATTTCATATCTTACTACTGTGGTAGTAAGAAAGGAAAAAATTACCCGTTTTACTACTAAAGATGGATGGTAGTAAAACGTTCAATTTATTATTTCCCGTCTTGCAACTTATAACTCTGGTAAGTAATATTTAATTACTATTTTTTTTTTCTTTTTTACCAGCGCAGTAGAAAGTTGTAAGATGTAAAATAATATACTGCCCGTTTTACTACAATAGACGGATGGTAGTAAGTCGGGAAATTTATTATTCTCCATCTTATAACTCACTTCTGCGGTAGTAAGAAAGGGAAAAAGTACCGATATTACTACTGATAGTAACATTGGTGCACGGGCAACAAAGGGTTGAATTTCCAAAACTCTTTCTTAGCGGATGCTTACGTCATAATAGCTATCGGTATACCAAATTATAACCCGATCAATGTACGTTGATATAGATACTAGTCAGTCTGTCAGTCAGGACTTTTAAATTTATATATTTAAGTTTAAATTTATAAATAACTTTTGTCGAAAACATTACATTTTAATTAAAACTACTGCAATTTAGCAGCCGTAGTATTAATTTAAAAGATAAGATACTAGAGAGCATTTAAAATAATAAAATATATTTCTACCAATTACCTACGTTTGGATTGTAAATGGATTTAGAAAACAGAATACGTAGGTGGCAAAATGTCTAATTTCTTAGAAATAAAACACGTATTTTTCATGATCATTCTAAAGCCTACTTATCTCTTCTGATTGAACCATTTAATTTTGTTATGTCGAAAAATTTTCTATTATTATTTAGTACCTACATATTTGTTTTATTTATAAACCTGTGGGTATTTTTCAAAATTGAAATGTAACTGATGTACTTATGATGGTCCCAGGCTGAAAAAAAGTTTTCTGAAAAAGTTACTTTTTTTACCCCCGACGACGGAGTGTTAGTGAGTCTGTGGCATCGTAGCTCCGGAACGGATGAACCGATTTTGATTATTCAAAGATGACACCTTAATTGTTGAATGTGAGGAAGGTGTGTACATAGGTATTGTAGTGTTTATTGCAGCTCTCGTCGAGATATGTTGGTGTATAAGACTTACTTTTTCTTGGGTTTTCGACGTGGCCGACGGCGCTCGCCCTCCCGTTCGGTGTCGAGACCGCGACGCCGTGGACCCGGAGCCCCTCGTCGCGTCACTTTGCGTTCAGGCAGCGGCTCTCGCTGCGGCTCGACTATGGCCACGCGGGGCACGCACTCATCTTCTTCGATAGGTTTCGGTGTCTGCGGTGCGCCCATCCGAAGATGGCGTTGACGCCACCACAGCACCCACGAGCTGATATTGTCGCGAATCGTGACTACGACCGTCGCGTCAGCTATCAAACCTGCCGGCCTTACAGCGGCGGCTGCGGCTACTGCTCTGCTCGGTATATCTGGCATTTTATTCTTTGTTATCCCGGTCCCGATATAATTATCCTAACTTACGCTATCGGAAGGCAGCGTGGCAGTGAAGCGGTCGTGAAGCGATGGTTTGTGAACTCAGCAATAGCTCTCGAAGACGACGTTCGACATTTTAAAGGAACCATCGTCCATTCTTTTTTTAGCAGCAACAAGCGTCGAGTTCTCTACTTAAATACTAAAGTTAAGTCTTTAATTGGCAGTAATGTTTCATTTGGCAGTATACGTTAGAATTTAAATCTACATGTTTCGGTTAGGTATCGTTCGGATGTTTGATGGTAAATACACCGGAGGCGTCGTCGTCGGTATCTGTAGCCTTCGACATGACGATGTGCGCGGGCAAGATGGTCAGCGGTGAAAGCGTGCCGCGATGGTGTTCACTCAACAGATGTCGAGAGAGTGTGTTACGTAAGTGCCTCTAACCGGCTCGCGTCGCGGGCGTCTGTTCGCAACGGCGGCTGGCGCGCGAGTGATGGTCCGCGCTGCAACGCTCCGCCACCGCCATCGCCGTACGTCGCCGCGCCACGTCACGCCACTCCACGCAGCGACGCCGCTACCACACGCGCCGCTACTCCTCTTCTCACCTGCTGATTCTCCCCGTATCATACGGCCAGCTGTTCACATTATTAGAATAAGCTACGTTTATATGATTCGTTGGCGTTGTTCCCCTATTCATAAATTGTGGTACTGAGCGTTAAGGTCGATGGTTGCTGGGGCCGGTGTAGTTCCAAGGTCGTAACCCGGAGAACGGCGTTCTCTTCGGTATCGTTTACGACTGTTCATAACAACCAGACGGGGCATATTGGACGCATTGCGTAATGTATATGTCAACGTTAATAATATGCTTAAATATACAATATTGGTACTTACATCGCATCTCAAGAGCTACGAGGACCTATTTCTTCCCACTATCAAAATGACACGATATAAAATTGCTGATAATATGGTATCTCTTCACAGTCAATAATATTTTTGAAGTCACCACTATTTCACACATTCTGCAATTTATCAACGGGATTCAAAGTTACCTATTCTTGTTATAAAATAAAAATAAAGGAAACTGATGGATTCCCTCGATCCATCAAATCCTTCAATTAACGCTCTATATTTCGTTATTCGTTAGCCTCGAAATTTTGTTACAAAGATATGGTTTTAATTTCCGCTTTTCGAGGTGGTAACTAAAGTCACGAAGGCTGCTTAGCTTGTAGCTATGCGCCTGAAATAACTTTATATTCATGTTTTTTAACCCCCAAATGAACAAAAAGAGTAGTGTTTTCTTTGATTTTCGCGATTTGAACAAAACCACGTTTTCACTTGTAAAACTCCTTTTAGGGTTCCATTTCCGTATCCAAATGATAAAAACTGAACCTTATTACTAAGTCTCCACTGTCCGTCTGTCACCAGGCTGTATCTCATGAACCGTGATAGCTAGACAGTTGTAATTTTCACAGTGGATGTATGTCTGTTGCCGCTATAACAACAAAGACTAATATAATAATAATATAATGTAATATAATATAACAAAATATAATATAATGGTATGGAACGCTTCGTGCGAGATTCCTACTCTCACTTGGCCAATTTTAAAAATAACAAAGATGAACTGTTAAAAGTTTTTACTCCCATATTTACAGGGTTATTGGTAATTATATAAGAAAGCTGTTAAGGGACATTTATGTGTACCTTTAGATTCAATTTTTATTTCACAACTTTTGGAAATTCGAACATTATATCGAACATTTTGAAGTTATGTTTACCCAAAAATCTGCTGTAACTTACACGTAGAGGTCATTAACCTTAAGATTTTACCATTAAACATTCTGGATTATAACGTTTTAGCACCGTCAACATTATAAGAATTCAACATTTTAGACAATTCACTAAACCTGGCTGAGTAAGCTACGAACACTCGTAGACACTAGTGCTACGACGGCTAAAAGCTACGATGCGAGCTACATATTCGTAGCATTAATGCTACGGTAGTAGCTACGAAGTGTAGCCCGGTAAGAGTTTGCTGCATACGTAACGGGGTAAAACCTCGGACGGGACGGGCGTCGTCTTTCCCGTGCCGGACGGGATGTGACAATTTCTTGACAGCGTTTCATATTAAAATATCATGTACCTATTCCAAATAAAATTAAAATAAACATTACATAGTTGTATTGTCTTTTAGGCTATATCAAAGACGTTTTTGCAGTAGTTTTCGAACGGATGTAGCTAATCCAACCACTTTGTTCGATTTACAAAGACATTTCACAATAAATAAAAAATATTTAAAAATAGGTTTATTTATATGCTTCAGAAAATTAAAATGTGAAAATCTCTATAGATAAATATAAAAATTTAGTGTCGCAGTGTTAGTTGCCAACCTTCACCTAAACGGCTGAACCGATTTGTATATATTTTTTGTGTATATTCGTAAGGTCTGAGAATCGAACAACATCTATATTCTATTTTTTTTCCTTTATTTTACTATTTTTTTTTTTTTTGGCAAAACAACGTTTATAAAAGTCAATTAGTCAGTTTATAAAAAGCTCAAACTTACAACATCTTTCTTCATTCAGAGTTTAATTAAATCAGTTCCCGTTTATTTTTCCCGTTATCTAACATGAGAAGGAAGGCCCGCGGGTGTGCCGTCACGGGTGACGTCACTACCGCATCAACATGTGTTTCCGGTCAGACATATCGGTATTTACATACAACCTTCGAGATTGATATAACCTCAAGCTGTTGCTCTAATATATTTTCGTATGGCCCAAAACAGAGCTGTGATTGCTGTAGAAATATTGCGACATCTCTCTTTTTTTGGTGCAGTGGGAGAACTTCCGCCTGCGTTGCAGTAGGTTGTGTGTTCTATTCCCGCAGTTGTACAAATGTTTGTTTATAAACATTGTCTAGCCACCATAATACAAGCTTAGTTGCTTAGCTTGGCGATAAATGGCGCTGTGGAAAATATTCTATATTTTTTTTATGATGTTAATAATAAATATTGCAGGACATTTCACACATTACCATCTAGCCCTTAAGCAAAGCTAGTTTCTGATATTAGCGCGATCAAAAAAATAAACTCTTCAGCTTTATAATATTAAGTATTAGTATAGATACTTGTATACAGGTTGTTTTCCGCCTCTGGACACTTTTTAATTGGGTCCTTTTTGCGTGTTGATGGAGGAAGCTTGCCCAGCACCTACTACCCTCTCAGCTTAGTCGATCATGTCCAGAGGAGAGAACTTGTCAATAATTCTGGAGCCAACTAAGCCGCGGGTTTCATCACGATGTTTTCCTTCACCGTAAGAGCAATGTCAATTAGCGCACATAATTTTTTCTTATGAAATAATACTATTTATCTATACAGATAATACAGTTACTGTTTGTACTTATGATATAAATCAAAATGTGCAAAGCGGCATTAGATAGGTAGGTACAGTTCGCAACAGACTTACTGACCCACAGTAGAGTTAGAAAATTACTACAAAACGAAGACCGGGTCGGAAAGGTTTCGTTCTACTGCCGTCTTCCTACTTTAACTCGCTTCCGTCGAAGAAATCTCTACATTTTTGGAACGAAGTTCTATGGAACTTCGTTCCAGGCTAGGCGGAAAAAATGTAGACCAAAAGTTGTAACGACACTTTTGCTATAGTTGTAAGCCGTGCGGCGTGAGCGTGTTTCTCTCTCTTTCTCTCATAGAAAGCAAGCCAGTTTACTAAAATTGAGGCTTCTGAGTAAGTTTATATTCCACATTATATTTGTTAATAATAAAAAAATACAATATTATAACTTAAAAAAAAATATTACAATTCCTTCACTAATTAATCGAAAGGAACTTCGTTCCATCCGGGTGTCCCTTGACACCTCTCAAGTTTTTAAACTTATAGAAAAGCGTGCTTCATTTTACACCGCATCATCAATTACTATCGTGTGAGATAGTAGTCAAACGATAACCAATTATTTAGAGCAAAAAAATGGAAAAGTATGAAGTTTAGCCAAATGTCTCACATTATAATATTGTGACCTAAATAGTATGGCCATGACTCGAACTTGGCCTGGTACACCCCAGAACAAATCGTGTTCATTTGCTTCGAATTTTCAACGGAATTCAACAGATATACCTACAATACTTTTATTATTATTGTACTATGCTAGTAATATATGATATTTTAATGCGGTTTTTATTCGACTACGACGTAGCCAAACGGGAAGGTTATGTTTTTGACCCCATGGGTTTCTTGTGCTTTATTATTGGTGGGCGTGTTTCAAAGGCACACATCATATCTTAGTTCTTAAGATGTATCAGGGAGGGTATGTCTTTGATCCCATGAGATTTTTGTGCTTTTTTTCACTGGTGGTCGCGTTCCCAAACTTAGTTTTTAAGACGTATGAATGTGAGGTGTCTATGTTTATCTGTTCCCGCATATCTTCTAAATGACATCTATATGTACATGATATGTACCTACATATTATAATAAATTCGAAGTTTTGGTAGTAAGCGTTCTACGTCCACAATAATCTTAGCAATCTAGAATTCGATATCCTTACATATTTTCGGAAGAAAGAAAAATTGTTACAGTTGTTCTTACATTTTTAAAGTCACAAATGAATTTATTATATCTATCCTATTTTAAAGTTTGCATTTGCTGGAGGAGGTCAGTCGCGGTTCGAAATAGTGAAAAGTCAATTCGCTAATAATTTATTAACGTGAATCATTCTGAAATAGAAAATCTTTCTCGTTTATAATGAACTAGCATCACCTCGCGGTTTTACCCGCGTAACTCTTGATCACGTAGGAATATCGGGACAAAAACTAGCCTATGTTACGTCAAACGAATTAACGTCTCCTCATACTAAGTTTCATTAGCCTCTATTCAATTGTAACGAACAAACAACCCATCGAATCTTTCCTCTCTTTTGTACGGGTTACTGCACATTGTCGGTGTACGATTAACCGTCCCCCTAACAATCCCCCAAATGGTCTTCCTATCAAGAACTTTTTCTCGCTGAACCGTCCCCCTAGACTAGGGAGACTGATAATCGTTGATTCTCATATTTTATGTATGCTTTGACCATTTTACTTAGTAGTATTAAAGCACTCAATTAGTCGTTGTAGTAGTAATAACCTATAGTTTTTATAGATCAGTCATTTACAAACATCAATACCAAAATTGTGGGATGCACGTGCTCATAGAGTGCTGTAACGTGGCAAATCAACGGGCTTGGTCTCTTCAATCATCAGCATCTCTTCCGGAGGCCTGCAGCAACCTGAAAAGGCTGCTAGCCTTTTGGAAGAACCTGGGATGGTTGGAGTGACAGGATCTTTTCACACGCATAATGGCCTAGTGCCGAAACAGCCCCGTAAAACTAAAATAAACCATAAATGTGGGATTCACAGACTTATGGTTATTCCAAAAGGTGAAACGCTATAAAAAAAATCTTACCACGGATGATCCAGATGAACAAAGGTGAGCCGTTGTGAAGAAATCTTTTAATTGTTCACCTAGGTGACCTCAGGAGGTGGACGGTGGGCAAGAACCGACTACATATTTAGATTTGTACTAGCGACCCACCCCGGATTCGCACGGGTGCAATGCTGATTCTAAATATACTACAGAATGTACAATGTTCACAGCTTTTTTATTATTATATAATATCTACATGTTTTCTTAAGAGGTTACTCTTGGAATAGCAAATTGACATTATGAAAACACTCAACTCTACGCAGCGCCCCGGCCCTTACATTTTAAATCTGTAATATCTTCGAAAATGTTCATTTAAATTACATACTGCAGAGGACCATAACAATGTATTTAAAGTACTTGATTGGATAGATTTATTTTTTGATATATCTTGTAGGGTTCTCAGCCAGTGTTTGCAGTGTAAGCGCAAAAAAAGTGTTTATTTACGACATCACATTAGAAACCTCTAAAATCTTCAGTGTTCCTCTACTATAATATGCATGTGTCGCTCTATCTCTTTAAAAAACGGCATCAAATCCGTAGCGTAGTTTTAAAGATTTACGAATAACAAGGGACAGACAGACAGCCGGAGCGACTTTGTTTTATAATATGTAGTGATAGTGATAGATGACCTGAATGCGGGGGGTCCCCTCCGGCTACCACGTGACAAAAGTGCACTTTTAGACCAGCCCGAACTAGATTTCACTTAATATTGCATAGTTGACTACTGGGGCCTTATTCTGCTCTGCAATTTTGCATTAATGCATTTACCATTGTCATTATATCGATACTCTGTTGATATTATATCGAGATTGTTACTTTATTTGGTACTAGCTTTTGCCCGCGACTTTGCCCGCGTAGAAGTCGAAAACTTGAACTAGATTGGACCAAAAAATCACGTTGTCCCATTCAAAGTTTTCCCCTTTTTTCACCCACTAAAGGGTAGTATTTCGGAAAATCCTTTCTTATCCGATGCCTACAAAAAACACACCCTCCAAGTCCTCCACTATCGAGATTCCATTGAGCCACGATTCTAGAGCAGAATACCAAAGTGAGCAGTGGTGCATCAGTGGTGTTTTGATAGAATAGTTAACATCAGAAGAATACCAATTTGACAAGTAATATAAAGTTGCATTTACAATCGATCGGTAATGACGCAGACAAACTAATTAAAGCCAGACTTTTTAGGTTAAAATAGATGCTTAAAACTAATTACTTTAGTAATATGCGGTATAACTATAATTAATTTTAGCGGTAGGTATGTGTTTTAGTGGCTGTGTCTTATTTTAATGTCCAAGAGGTAGATTTCAATTTGTCTTTTAAGGGTTACGTACCTTATGGGTAAAAACTGGACCCTTTTACTAAAAATCCTCTGTCCGTCAGTCTGTCTGTCTCCAGGCTGTAATCTCATGAACCGTAATAGACAGTTGGAATTTTGACAGAAAATGTAATTCTGTGGCCGCTTTAACAACACATAGGTACTAACAATATAAAAATATATAATTTATTTTTAAAATGTGCTAATCAAGCCAGGTCCAAGTCATTTTATGACTTTCCGTTATTCCCATAATGGGTAATGCGTTTATGGGAACAGCGGGATTAAACCGTTTTTTGTAAGTGATCTGTGGTTTATTAAACTTATTGGTTTAGCCAACAAGTTCTCGACTACTTCAAAGTTACTCGTAGAAATCTATTTAGCCAAAGTCGGTCCAATCTGTACGCAAATAAGATAACCTTAAGATGAGGCGAAGCAAAAAAAAAATAGCGAGATTTCAATTTAATTTACCCCGCTTCGTGATAGGAAAGTAAACTGCAAGGCGGAAACTGTAATAAACTTTTAAAATATGTTTTTACTAAAAACGCAGCAACTGAAAATTAGTTTACCGTCAGGTTTCAGGCCGGGATAGGATTTAAAGTTCAAGTAATTATGTTTCTGATTAGTGGACGTAGTGCCTCGATTTACAAATAATCGTGAGATTTAATCCTGTGTACATAAAAAAGATTGTCAAAATCAAAGTAAATTTTTCTAACACATAGAAACGTCTTAAAACTAAGTAAATTAATGGAACATCTGCATTCACACAAAAGTGTCATGTTCCAGTAACATGGCGCGTCCCATTCCCTATGTGTAGCATCATGCGTCATGGTAACATGAGAGTCTTTAATAATAATATCGCTCATCTGGGCTTGTGTTGTGGAGACGAATAACAAATAGAAGACTTATATAAAGGGAAAAATATATGTATATTAAGAAAAAAAAGGAAAAACTGAAAAATATTCATATAAAGGAAAAACAAAAAAAAACTCAATTTATCATCGTTTTCTTATGACGTTATTACGTAAAATTATCGTCCGCAAACCGACTTTACAGACAACCATTTGTGTTTTTTCTTGTGATCACGCTCACAAAGGTAAATTTTACAAATACCTACTTAAAGGTATTATTTGAAATGAAGCAATAAAAGTATCATCCATGGGTTCTAATATTTTTAAGGTACGACGAAGCATCCTAATACGCGTTACCGCACAATTGATGTTTATAAAAATGTTGATTTTGTTAATGGACTTGTCATATACATCTTTAGGTAACTTATTATAATAGAGCACACATGTGATATTAATCGACTCTTTTATTTTCCGGAGCTTACTACTTAGCACAGCCAGAACATCCATATTTCTTGAATTTAAATTATGTAAAATATCAAGATTTTTTTGAACGTAGAACAAATTTTCGTAAATATATTGTGAATAGAGTGTTAATATATTTATCTCTTTAAATTTTTTTCCAAGTGATTCCCTTAGGCCCACTTTGTAGATAGCTCGGACAGCTCTCTTTTTTGCAATATAGCATCAATATCCGGAGCATACCCCCACAACAGGATTCCATTTGACACGACGCTGTGGAAGTAGCTGAAATAGAAATCGCTTTGATCAGAGGGGTAACGTTATTGCACTTTTCTCTTTATGTAACAATATGTGATTTATCTTTAAACGCAATAAATGTACTTGATAATCTTTCTTTAGCTATCTTTAGTTGTTATAATATGATGTGAGCAGGAACGTTTGTTGACTTCTATCTAATTCTAACCTAGTCCTAATCTACATTATAGTACTATAAGTTTTGCCATGTACCTTTTTTATTTTATATTGTGAGATGAAATTAACTTTATTTTATTTTAATTTAATTTATCATTTATTATTGAGGGCCACATCTGTGCACCTAAACAAATTTCTTTTGTTCTACGACTCTTGGTAATTAGAACATTTCATCTTAAAATCAGCTGTACCATACACGGAGAAGTCATTAACTTTAAAATTATACTTATTTTTTAAGTTTTATCTACTGTTCTAAATCTAAAGTGACCTTGGTTTTAAAAAATTTGCTGATTTTCAAAACATAATCTCAAAATTTACAAAAGTGGTAGATCGAAAGTTGTTTGTTTAGGTGCACAGAAGTGACACAACAGGCATTGTTACTTAAATGTTCGTCATTTTGAGACCCATATCATTCGATAGAAGGTAATATGGTGAATGCCTACACACCGAACTGCTGAAGCATCTCGGAAACGGGATATTCAAAGAAACTAGATGCGTTCCAAGCTTCAAAAAATATATTTTAAATATTTACGCTTTAGAGGTTCTAGTTTAAAGACATTGACTAGCAGCGCTCTGTGGTTTCTTCCGATCCTGTGGGAATATAGGGATAAATAGAAGCATATGGTACTCCAAAAGAATCGGCTCAGTAATTTCAGAGCCTATTTAATGCAAATAAACAAACAATCAAATCTTTTCTCTTTATAATATTAGTATAGATTTAAGTAGGTACCTATCTATTTAAACTAGGTTTTTATTTGTAGACGATAGAATAAGTTTGGTTTGTTTAAACGTCGCTTTTTTCTCAATACATTAAATAATCGACTGCACAATGAACTCTGCTTCTTTGTAAATAAAGACTTTGTGAACCATACTTGTTTTATAAAATTCAAGCGGTTAACGACGTGTAGCATTGGTCATTAGGCTGTTTTATTTACAAATCAATCAAAACGTTCCCTATATACGCAGAATTGTTTTACAGTGAAGTCTTGCAGCTGTTATTTACCGACATTTGGTATGTTTCTGAATTTCAATTGCCTCGCGAAACATTCTAGGTACAAACTGGTTTTTAGCAGTCAGTGGTAGTCAGTACCAGTCCTGGTCGAAGCGAAGATAGCACGATAATATTCGTTAAAATAGTTTAATTATGAGTTAGAATCGACTTATGCTTTTTATTCGATCGTCTTTTGTTTTTGTTTAATAACCAGAACGCTAAACGGAACGCTCCGCTTCTGTGGACAGGCGGCAATTTTCAGTATTAAGACTGCCCGTCCACTGTTGCAGTAGTTCAGCCAATCGAACCACAGTAATCGAACTATTGCAACAAAATTGTCTTAACAATTTGGTTGTCTCCCGCAACCATTACGGTTGGGGGAGAACTTGAACTTGGACAAAAAAGTAGCAATAGTCCGGTAACCGAACTACTGAGACAAAGCCTTAAAAATACTAAGAACAAATTCTCTACAATTTGTTACAACTGTCCAGTCTGCTTTTGATGGTTATCGTTGAAAGTCTTTGTCGGAACCTTAACCTACTTTAACACTATTAGAAATAGCGCAGTCGCCAGCTTCGCTCTGCGTGACTAGAAATCCTTACGGCAAATGGAAATAATTCACTATATACCCTTATTATTTTACTTGTTAACTACTACTTAAAATCCACATTACCTAATTTACATTTATGTAGGTACCTAATACCTACTCGTTTCAATAAACGTCGCGGGCTTTACGTATTTTAAACTTGTACAAGTAAATACAATTCGGACGTGTGAGTGTGAAAAGAGTTTTAATGTAATATATTTTTTAATTATAAATAAATAATGATTAGTTACTTTCTTCACAATTTTAACCTAATAAATTTTACTTGTACAGGGTTCTTGGAAATTATATAAGAAAGCGTTTATGGAGCACTTCTGTGCCCTTTAACAATTAACTTTTGTTCTACGACTTTTGAAAATTCGAACAATTTTTTGGAAAATATCGAGGTTATGTTAATTCGAACGAATCAGCAGATTTTTCAAAATAAAGCTCATTCCGACTAATAACATTACAATCCATACTTAAAAAATAAGTATAATCTTAAGGTTAATGACCTCTTCGTGTAAGTAACAGCTGATTTTCGAGTAAATATAACCTCAAAGTTTAAAAGGTTCGGTTGGCTCACTTGAATAGTAATTAATTTTGTATTAAATGCTGGTAAAACCTTAAATAGGCATTTTATTATTTGGCACTAGAGTGACCATACTTTTTTTGCACCGTTAGTTACCTATGTCCACCTAAACGGCGGAACTTATTTCTTCTTCTTCTTTAGCAGCATGTACTAGCCCACTGCACGGCATATGCCTCTCCAACGCCTTTCCACAACGTTCTGTCACCGGTCCTTCTGGACCACGCTGCCCCAGCATGAGCTTTTATGTCATCGGACCATCTGGCTGGTGGTCTGCCCACACTTAACTTATTTGTAACTAGCGATTTAGGAGATTGAGGTAGTTTAGGGAATGCAGAAGGACACCGGAATTCCCGCGAGACCAGGGTGACACCGCGGAGCATAGCTAGTAAGTAATAAGTACGTAAACCAGTGTGAAGTTATTATTTGATGTTTTTAACTGTGATATAACAGATTTTGTTTGAATTACATAGGCTATGTTTGTATGGTGTATGTATTTGTGTGAGTATAGGCTAAAAGTCTCCCAGTTCCTTTAGGCTCTTATGTCCCCATGTCCCATGTCCCTGTGTTATTATGTTTCTGTGTTGCTATGCTCCTTATCTTCTTATGTTTATAAAAACATTGGTTATCGATGCTATAAACGAGCACTAATTCGTAAAATAAACAAAGTCAAATGTAACCGGATGACACCACCGTCGCATTTGATGGCGTAGCACATTTTATAGTGCGTTTCCACGATCAACAGAAGGACTAGTGACATATAGAAAATGCGTTTTTCTTAGTAAAAATTTCAAGTAATCAAAGTATACGCACTGATAGCTCATCAAACTGCAACGACAACACTATGACGCATTAGGCAGATAAGTAAGCCGCCCTAAATTATGTATATTTATTTTATTCTCCTTCTTATATCCCTATCACGTTATGTACAACCCACCCATCCCCTTCATTAATTCTTGTCCGTTTAAAGGTTGCCTGGAAGAGATCGCTTTTAGCGATAAGGCCGCCCATTGTGCCATATTGTTAGGTTTAGTATTGTTTTTGGAACTGGAGTTTATGTTAGAATTAAGGTTTAATGTGGTACAATAAAGAGTTTATCTATCTATCTAAGTGCCCATTCTATCAACAACAGACAATTTACTCTTTTACACTCTCTACCTATGCTCTCTGCGTTCCAACTGAGTGTGCTAGACGCTAGTTACTAAAGGCCAAGTTAAGCCAAGGGTAGCCGATAACATCTGAACCGCCTAGTATGCTAATTATACTGTCTATGCTCGCTATTAGGTGCATGCGACCTTGATAGTAACTTTGAGGTATTAGGTAGGTATTTTACGTACGTATGTGTAGTTCTCGCATTTTGTTAAGGCGCGTTTATAGCGCAGTGTATTAGGAGATTTTATTTGACGTTTATCTAGAAATGAAACTTACACGCCACCCGAGCATCAATCTTAGAAGGCTGGCAGCATTCTCCTCTGGATGGCCAAATTTATCTTCTCAGCGAAAGAGCCTCCAGCTTTTCGACAATCGATGTCGATGCCTATCCTATCCTTCTATTTGTTCGCAAACACATCACATTCAAGGCCGTTAATCCTACAAATATTATAAATGTGAATGTTTGTGTGTACTATGTGTGTATATTTTTGTTACTCGTTTTTTGACGTGATAACGTCTAATTAGATAATTGGTAGAACACCTGCTTTCACAAAAAAGTGTCACGGTAATATTGTGGGACGTTATGCGTCATGATAATATGACCAGACGCATCATGGTAACTTAGAAAACAGAATATTTAATAATAATATTGCTCATCTGGGCTTGTGTTATGATTGTGTTGTGACGAGTGACAAATAGAAGATTAATAAAAATAAAAAAAGGAAAAAAATATAAGTAAAGGAATCACAAAAAAGACCCTCAATTTGTCATAGTTTTCTTATGACGTTTAATCACGTAAAATTATCGTCCGTAAACCGACTTTACAGACAACCATTTGTTTTTTTTATAACAAATAAATCAGCATTTGACCACTATCTCACACGACGATAAGTGACGATGCGGTCTAGCACGCTTTTTCTGAAGATACCTTTTTACGCTCTGAGTCATCCTCAAATAAACGGGGACCTTCGCGTTTATTTGGGACGCGAGTATTGTCCTGTACTACTGACTGACTGACGGATCAACGCATAGCCTAAACTGCTGATCGTAAAGACCTGAAACTTGGAGGGTGTATTCTTTGTATGACGTAGGCATCCGATAAGAAAGGACTTACCGAAATTCTACCCCTAAGGGGGTGAAAAGGGAGGGCAAAGTTTGTATGGGTTAACGTGATTTCTTGGTCCAATCTACTTAAAATTTTGCAAAACATTCTTTCGACTTCTACGCGGACGAAGTCACGGGCAAAAGCTAGTCTAATATAAAATATCAAGCTAATATCGAACCTATGTACTGCATGTAATAAATCACTATTGTGTAGGATATCATTCAGCTTTTCGCAATAAAGTTTAATAACCTAGATACGGTGGAACCAGCGAAGTGAAAATCCCGAGTACAGCTGGAGTAAAATGTCTTCTACTACGGTTGTACAACGGATGTGAACTTGTAAATAAAGCGAAGCAGTTCCACTAAAGTGAACGTAGCTTTTAGATTAAAAAATCAGCCGATCGTAAACCCACCGTCACAGTTGCAGACAAAGAAAACAATACGAAATCAATTGGGTATCTATTCAGTACCTATGGAATTCTAAACTGCCATAGTCAATATGGTCATTTTCACTATCGAAGTTATATAAAACGATTATATTCACCATATTTTTTGTTTTTATTTTGTGAAGCTCGATATTTCGATGTTTTTACAAACATCATTTTCAACTAGACTTGGTAAATAAACCGTTTTAAATAATGGGGTAACATATTTGTTCCAAACTGTCAACTGTCAAATGATTTTAAGTCTGTGATCTGCGTTTTGAACACTGGAATAAACTCAAGTTACGGAAGATATTTGATTCCGATTATTGGAATTCAATATTATTAAAACCAACACCCACAGCGTTGATCCACCACTCAGCTACAAGGCTACGCCGAGATATATAATTGTAAAAAAAAGTTGACATCGAATCTGTGACTTTTATAACTATGCATAAATATATGAAAATGCCTTACTTATAACGTTCCTATAAAACTATGTTTTTGCAAGTGCGGCTTGTGTATGGAATTATTTTGTCAGCGTAGACCCTTATTCACTCAGATTATCCGTATACATGCAGGGATCTGAAATAGTTCGGATTCCTGAAACCTAATAGATTTAGAATACAAACTTTCGTAGTTCCCACTTGTTAGAGGTATTTAGAACTTCTACGCCGTCTAGTATAGATTTCTAAGCATGTTGATAGTTAGGAACAATAGTTAGGAACTGCATAATTTAATTTTACTATCGTTGTTCAACTAGGCAGACTAGGGACAAATAGGCAGGTAGAATTGAGAGACCGATTCATGGTGTAAATCGCCAACACCGTCACTACACGCTTCGTTTTAATTACCTCCGCTGTCGTTTCCTGACGTGTATGTGTTTTCATCCAAATTGATCCAATCTTTTGACCGGAAACAAACAAATAAATAAACAACCTTTCGGATTTATTATGTTATTAACGATAGGATTAGGGTTAAGCTTGTTAGGATTAGGTAATGTGACGGTAGGAAATCTATCGGCTTACCGTTATATCGGTAGTCTGCCTTCACCGACTTCACTCAACTCGCACGGTTCAAAGTTGTAACTTTATTGACCTACTTTCTATGCTTAGTAACATAATGCAAGATACAAAGAGATCGCTAATTAATGTGTTACCACATTACTGTAACCAACTTGAGGAAAAGGGAAAATTCTCTAAATCGTTTTATTTTTTTCATGTTTAAAATCCATTTTCCCTATTTCTCCATTGACTACAGTACTCGTGAAAAGGATACTGAAATATTAATTTGAATTAAGACTCCTTTAAGGACCTGGATGCTTATTTTCTCAAGTACTTAAAGAATACTAAAGTGTCATAAGGCACCTAGGTGATATCGCCCAGGTCCTTAAGGTGGAATGGGCCACCCCATGAGTTGAGACATAAATTAGACGTTTGGCTCCACTGACCCACTACTGTGGCTCGGAGACACAAGGCGCAATACGAGTGAGGAGAAATGTTTAATTTATTTTGTTAATAACTAGTTATTGAGTATATATATATATATATATATATGTGACGAATGAAAGTGTCATGACAAACCTGTATGGTTTTTATAGCACAACTAAAAATAAGCAATGTAAATACTTTATGATAAATAAACTATAATTATATTATTTCTTGGAAGTCCTCGGTGACACCATCAGTAAAGAGCAGCAACGGGATCTCCAGTCTGAAGGGTAAACTTCGAACGATTCATGCATATTGCCTGTGTTAACATAATAATAATATGTCATAGAATAAATCAGAACTTACGTAATAATACATATTACTTGAATTATAAAATTGTTCTTTTTTCTAAAATAGACTTCGAATTAAAAAGCCTATAAAGGGTCCGCATGTTCAAAAGCTACTCTGCTAGTCTTTTTTGATGAAAGAACTTAAATACAGGACGGGGACTAAAAACATGATAAATATGAAAATATTCAACATGAATTTCATTTCAGCGTAATTACATATTTCTCTCTAGTTTCGAAACATGCCAGTCTGTAGTGTATGCACTGTACATTGAAAAGCTGGATTGTGAAGAGCATTGAATACACATGGACGGGAGTAACTCGACCGCAACAAAACTCAAAGCGAAGTATGCTCCGACGTTTCAACGTTCCGACGTTCCGACGTGAGGGTACTCTTAATGTATTTTAATATCAAAGTTATTAATGTAATGCGTTGCTTGTTGCTTTATAATTAACTGGGTTGTTGGTGGATTTAAATATAAATAAATAAATATTGCAAGACATTCCACACATCGCCATCTAACCCCAAGCTAAGTAACTAGAATTGTGTTATGGGTGCTAGACGACGAATATACTACTTATATACTTTTCTTTTGTAAATCTATACATATAAAATGCTTTGTTCTGAACTACTGACTGCCTGACGGATCAACGCACAGCCTAAACCGCTTATCGTAGAGACCTGAAACTTGAAAGGCGTGTTCTTTGTATGACGTAGGCATCGGTTAAGAAACGATTTTCAGAAATTCCACCCCTAAGGATGTGAAAAAGGGGGGTAAGTTTGTATGGGACAACGTGATTTCTTGGTCCAATCTACTTCAAATTTTGCAAAACATTCTTTAATATAATTGATGGAACACATGTTTCGTATTTTATTGAAATTCATCCCCTTACAAAATAGGGGTTAAAAAGGGGTAGAAATTTATTTTAGGGGGATTTGCTTCGACTCGAACTCCTTAGTGCTTTTGATTTAAATTAAGTAAGTACCTACATTTTATTTTGACACGTTTGAAAATCAAACCAATCCTGTTAGAACTATTTTCGACTCCTGCGTGGACGAAGTCGCGGGCAAAAGCTAGTATATACATAGAATACTTAGAAAAAAAATAGAAACAACCAGATCACAGACAAATATCTAAGGCGGGAATCGAACCCGCAACCCTGTGTTTGGCAATCCGGCATGATGACCATTGTGCCAACTGGGTCGTCTTTTAAATATTTACTGTTGTAATAGTTTTATTAATACAAGCTGTGCCTCGCGGTTCCACCCTTGGAAGTTCCGATCCCGTGGGAATATTGGGAGTAGGATTATAGAAATTAGTCATGACTAAATCTCTGAAACTACAAGTTTTAAATTGCGTATGGGGGTCTCTTAGTATTAGTATTAGTATTAGAAATAGATATTTTTTCGAAATTTTACCTATAAAGGGGTAAAAGGGCTGTTAAAGGTTGTAGTTCGTAGTTACTATTATGTACAAGAAAATAATTTCACTTTTAAAAAGACACTAATTTGTGTAGTTTATAATAATTTGCCAAGAAGTCTGCTTGATGAAAATAGCCTTATTTTCTTCAAACGCCTAAAAGAATGGTTAATACATATGAACTTTTATACTATTAATGAATATTTAAGCAAGACATACAAATGAAAATAGTTATTTAATTTTAACATCATTCAATTTTCATTTAATTTTGACTTAATTCATTTTATTTGATTCGTTTTTTTTTATTTGATATTTCGGATGTTGACTATGCATTGATTAATTATTATTACCTACTATTTGTACGCCATTGTATGGCTAAATATGAAAAAACAACATTGTATTATGTAACACCACTATGTACCATATTTAATGCGAATAAATAATTCTGATTTTGATTCTGATTCTGTAAAACTACGTAGCGCAGCTAGTTATTATTTGTGAGTGGTTGACCAAAAAGGGACCTGGAGGGATTGGAAACCGTTATTCATTTTTTTTTATTTTTTGAATCTGTGGTCTTTTAGCTTTGTTTTGGTCTAACCTGAATATTTTTAGGCGCCTTAGTTTTTATTTTAGAAGTCGCTTACTGACATAAAACATGCCGCGCCCCCCGCCCGCGCACGAGTCGAAACTTGTTTCTACACGAAACTTCAAACGCGATTTACTCGAAATAAATTATTTTCCCTTGAGGTCCCTTTTTGGTCAACCACTCACATTAAAAATATACTTAAAATAACCACATCTCACCTGATGTGAAGTGACGATAGGGTAGAGCAAGTTTGTGACGGCACACCACTACAACCTTCGCGCAATATCTACAGCAGCCTTCGAAGTTCAAACCAGCTGTCAGCATGCTTCGATTGTCAATTTATTTAGTTTTGATTGATATGTTTCAATCTTCTTATTTTATTTCGTTATATAAATATATTTGCCTTTACACATCTAATCTAGAAGATTCATATAGCGCTAGCAACTTTAATCCTTACTAGTCAGGGCGCTTTGTAGTGCATGGGACATTTATTAGATGGAGTACCAACACCGCCCTCGATGTTGTCTCATTTCATTACCTATTTATTAAATGGAACATTTTTTCACCCCTAGTGGATGATATGGGAGTACGAGTATTGTAGTCAGTCGGTCCGGAATGGATTTAAGTTTGATGACAATCCTTCATTAAAATTTGCATATCGACCAATACTGTCGACAGAAAATCTTTACTTTGTAAAAGGTCAAAAAAGACTACAGACTGCAAATGTAAGCAAAAAAGGCATACGAAATTCACCTCTTTGTTTAGAAGGCAACCTTAACATTTTAAGTCGGATTAGCTACATCCGCCGCAATCGTGTCGACTTGACGCAAGATGAGGCATTCCACAAACTCCACTGCGGCTGTAAGCCTGAATTAGATTTTTTACTTGTCTAAAAATTGCATTAATTTGGCTAACCGAATTACTGGAACAAAATAGTTAAATAGTTTCAACAGATGAACCTCTTTATATCTTGGTTAAAAAGTTGCAACAGTCCGGTAACCGAACTAGCAAATGAACTACTGGTACATCAAATATAGTTCAAAGCAATCAACCACAGAATTAACCCTGAAGATCTGCACTACTGTCACTTAGTCCTTAATGAGTTTACTGACGCTATCAAGCTGGAACTCGGTCCAAGGTTAAATAAAATTCTATTTCCAGTAATTGTTCTACTTAGTTTTCAGTATTGGAATCTATCAGGTCATCTTGTGTCAGGGATATGCCGATCGACGTTAAGCGCAGAGCACACTGAAGCTGTACCGGTACCGACATAAGTTTTGGTTTCCTAGGATAGCGGTGCCGACATATACCGACCATATAGTGCTCAACGCTTAACGTCGTCGTTGAGCGTTGAATGTTCAAGATTGTATGCACCATGCCACACAGAGAACGACCGGTGTCTGTGTGAATTAGGTACCAATGTTGGCCTAGTGGTAGAGTCGAAGAACTTCCATTGTGAAAGTAGTGGGATCGAAACCCGGCCAACCTCACACCAATGGATTTTTCTTATGCGCGCCAATTAACATTGCCCTACCGGTGAAAGAAAATATCGTGTTGAAACCCGCAGCTTAGTTGGCTCCAGAAGTATTGACAAGTTCTTACATCTGAGCAGGGCCTACTAAGCTGAGAGGGTAGTAGGTGATGGGCTAACCTACGCCATTGTCGCGTAAAAAGGACCCAACTAGAGAAGTCTACTAAAGGAAAAACAATTTGTACTCATTTACAAGACAAGTGGCATAGTGCATAAAACAGAAACTTTACAAAAATGCCGTCACCGGACACTCTTGGTACCTCCTCAGTGTGCTTATCGCTTTAGGAACCACCCCACCTCCAGGTCTAAATGAGACATTTTCAAGAACTGAAATTATTTAAAAATCGATACAGTTGCCCTAGTGAACTCGCTTGTATTTTTTTACTGAATGTTGCGTGCAATTTTTTATGGTTCCGTATCGAAATAATAATGATACTCACTCAGACTCTCTTCGGTACTTCATTTATTTGTATACGACAACAGTTATTTGACTAGTGGAAAGATAGTTTTCTCTCTTCTGTTGTTAGTTTGAAATATACCAAACCACATATTATAATAATTGTTGTTTATGTATTCTTATTGTCGGGACATCTTTCAGTTGTCTTATCCAGTGGTGAGCTAGTGGTGCTGCCATAAATGGAGGCATAATTAAACTAGTCTATCAAATGAATACAAAAAAATTTAAAGTCCTGACTGACTGACTGACTGGCTGCCTCACTAACTGATTAATATATCAAAGCACAGCTCAAGCCCATGGCCAAATCGGGATAAAATTTGGCTTTATAATGGCTAAGAAAGGGTTTTGGAGAATTTAACCCAACGGTTCATTCACACGGAATCCGTTGTTTATAATTGTTGCTGTTTTTTCTCAAACGTGTTTTAAAAGATTTGGTTGATAATAAGTTCGGTTGGT
This sequence comes from Idaea straminata, assembly GCA_951213275.1. Lineage (NCBI taxonomy): Eukaryota > Metazoa > Arthropoda > Insecta > Lepidoptera > Geometridae > Idaea > Idaea straminata. The sequence continues at coordinate 17,222,422 of OX577845.1, read as the reverse complement.
AATAAGTTCGAATTCTCAATTTTAGATCATGACGTGATACGTGTGAATAGGGCTATTAAATAGGTACCATTGCCGCTGTCAAAAAAAATACGAATCGTGAAAAATGACGGAAGCGAAAAAAACAACAACCGCCTTCGTGTGGTTGAGCTCTAAACTCGGACGAAGTCGGGGGTGATTGTTAGTTAGGTACCTACATTAGTACATTACGATATAAGTGTGGTAAATTGATCTTTGCATAGAGGCGGTTTATGACGCGCGAGCGGGAGCGAGCGTGTTAAAGAAGCCAAGATGCAAAGATCAATTCCACACGTATATCGTACGACGTTTTTTATCACAGTTGCGAATAAAAGAAAAGACTTGAAAAGAAAACAAAATAATAATTAACAAAATATTTGTGATAAGTCTATGTTTACATTTTTTAAAGGCAATATTTTTTTGTTAATTATGCTCCGGAAAGGCCAGGCAAATGACTTTTTTTTTAGGGTTTTTTTTATTTGTTTTTGCGTCGGGGGTTAAGAACAAAATACAATGGTACGGAAACAATATATTTAAGTAAAGAAAAAACAAAAAATAAATATAACTCAATTTTTAATCGTTTTCTAAGTTATTATCACGTAAAATTTTCGTTCGTATACCGACTTTAGAGACAACCATTTTTGCTAGCTCTTTGGTACCTACCTTTTTTATACATCAAAACAGTATAACCCAGATAAATTAAGTATGTTTCACCTACCTAACATGTAATTAGCAGTAAGATACGTATTTAACTTATCGGGATAACTTTATAGCACTAGGTTGGCAATGTAAAACGCACGCGTGCATAATATGTTGGATTATGAGCCTAAAAGCCGTTGAATAACATCCACTTTTTGAGCAAAAAATATTATACGGAACCCTTGAAACAAAAACAATAGTTACGTTAGTGAGTTAGCGTGTCACATTTTCAGTACCAATTTGAGGGATTGACGTCACTAAGTTGCAATGCAATCCGACAACCTACTTGTTTTTATATAGGTTTAATATAATACTAGATGCGCCCCACGATTTCACCTACATATGTGTACTTAGTGGTTACATAATTATCTATACTAATATTATAAAGCTGAAGAGTTTGTTTGTTTGGTTGAAAGCGCTAATCTCAGGAACTACTGGCTCTAATTGATAATTATACAATGTGTTTCAGCAAAGGGGTTTTAATACGAAAGAGGGTTGTTCTAGACAACTTTTATGTTACGACTTTTGAAATATCGAACTTTTTTTCGATTTTTACTTGAAAATCAGCTGTTTCATACAAAAACTTCGAACGAAATATTCGAATTTCCAAAAGTCGTAGAACAAAAGTTGTTCGTCTAGACGTCTAGAACAGACTTACTCCCATCGGCCCCGCTAGCTCTGCCCCGTCAACGGGGCAGATGGGAAAAAGGGTTTCATCGGCCCCGCTAGCGTCGGTGTTGGCGTTCAGCGGGGCCGATGGCACATATTGAGTTCCATGTGCCCCGGTATTGGACTTACTTCCATCGGGCCCGCTTGCAGATGGAAAAAAGAGTTTCATCGGCCCCGCTAGCGTCGGCGTCGGCGTTCAGCAGGGACGATGGCACAAATTAAGTTTCATGTGCCCCGGTAAACAACCCCCTTTCGTATTAACACGGTCGCTACGAGAGCCAAAAACTCGTCCTGAGTTTCATTGCGCTACGGGAAATAATGTGCCCCGTGATCTGTTGTTGCTGTTGCTTAAACACCTATAACTTTCTGAAATTTAAATTTTTGAAGATTACAAAATGTACTAACTAAATCTCTTTTCGCCAGTAGATTGAGCAAAAACTGAAGAAATTATAAAGAAAATAAGTCAACGGGGAGCACATGTCCTCGTATCGCACTACAAAATATAAAATAAGGGGCTTAAATATCCCCGTAACGTTTGACACTTCTACTTATGGAAATAGTAGGATATTATAGTAGGGGAGCCCAAGAGGGGATTTGAAGAGTTACTCGAGCGCGTCAGAAAACTATATGAGGAGAAACCTTATTCCTTGTAATGTACTCCTACCATATATAAACCCTTCATATAAGGGCGTGCTCCGAGGACAGCCCGTCAGATTAGTAAAAAAAAATCGATTCTCAGAAAAACTCGAGCGCGTCAGATTAAGGCCAGGTAAGTTAAATACATACAGAACAGCATATATTTCAATAATCTGATGATTTTAGCGTGGCATAAGGAAATAGGTGAGTGGCAAAATTGTAAAAAAAAAACGTCACTGTGAAATACTCGAGCGCGATTAATTTTTTTTTTATTTTGAAGGAAATCCTGTAAGAATTACAGAATAACAATAATCTGACGATTTTCATGGGGCGATGTAGCTTAAACCATAAATAAAGTGTGGTGCGTACAGCTGCTGAGAACTGGATTGAAACTCCGCGCCTCTGTTTCCTTCTCACTCTTTCTTTATATTTCACTCTCGTGTCACTCTCGCGTGAGAATCCTTTCATCCATTCAAAAGTTATTGCAGTTTGAAATTTCGAAAAATAATGTTTTATTAAACTTTCATCAGACTTTTGAGTTCAAAAGCATAAGACAGCTATCTTTATGAGCTCGGAGAGCTCAAAAATGAAAGAAGCATATATTTGAGTGCAATTTTAGGTGCGTAGATATGGTATAGCGGGAAGTTGCAGGGATGGCCTTTAGGGTCAACCGTTTTCCTAATTTTTTTCTTTCAAATTTTCAGATTAAGAATATTCCTTCATATATTTGTCAGATTATCATTTGGCACGACTAGAACATCAAGTTAAACCGTTTGTGTAAAAATCTGATGCGCTCGAGTATTTCAAGGTCACTTTTTTTTTTTACATTTTTAAAAATCTACCATGACTTTTGGCCACATCCAAATCGTCAGATATTTTAATAGGACACTTTTTTGAGTTTTCTAAATATTCCCTTCGAATATCTGACACGCTCGAATAACTTTTTTTTTTTTTTTTTTCTACCCTTTTCTACAGCCATCCTCCCCTACTTACTCGTCAGAATAATATCTCTCGGTTGTTAGAAAAACAAAGCGGGTAAACACCGTGAATATCTGATGCGCTCGAGTATTTTTATGTAAATGATTTTTTTTAACATTTTTGAAAATTAGCACACGCTCTCCTCCTCACTAAATGGCAAAATGCACATAAATTATTTTTCGTTTTAGGCCCAAATCTTCACAATCTAATCGGTCCCCATGACGCTTTAGTAACTGCAAATTTAGCGTACCGGGCTCCCCTACTATTATTATTTTCCTTATCTGAGTTTCGACTTCGTTTTTAAATGACAAATCTAACATAAGTCGCGAATGCTTCATTTTGAATAGAATATCGAAACGTCGTTTGTTATTGACAGCACTAATGTATATTTTCTTCCGTATCCGTATCTTTTTATAATATATATTTAAATTCACAATTCGAAGAAAAATACAAACATAGAGTCATCTTTTTCATAAAGTTGTAAACGGCAGAGATACAGCTTCCGCACCAGCGAGTAGACACGATTTTTTTGCTCCGCACCGAATGAAAGTAACATGCGGGGTTGAAAAGTCCCCGTACCGCAGCTAACGTGTTAAAACCTCTTTGCTAAAACACATTGTATTTGTAATATATTGTCCCTTTAACAACGAGAAAGGTTACTTTTTACTTTGCCACGAGATCGGGTAAAACCGCGGAGCGCAGCTAGTTTCGAGATAAAAAGCCTGATTTGGTAAATACAAAAGAAAACATGTACGGAATCCTTCGTGCACGAGTCCAACTCGCACTTGGTCGGTTTTTTTAGGAACCACTTTCCTATTCTAACGCCAATAAATTAAAATAGCGGACTTTTTGGGAGCTAAATAGTCATTCCAATAGCACCCATAAGTTATCTTTAGAACCTCTGGTTCTACGATAATTTTGCTTTACTAGCGCCAATAGGGACTTTTCACGAACTAAATCATAGCGTAACAAAAGCACCTCAGAACCTAAATTTTCCAAACTCTTTAATTTTAATCTTACCGCCATCTAGCATAACACTGTGCAACTTTTACGAATTCTAGAACCTTCCTCGGAGTGCGAATTTAGAGCGACATCTATCTAAATAAAATATTTTAAAGTTAAACCCATTCTGGTTTAGGCTTGTTTGAGATTTTGCTAAAACACAATTAGCTAAAAAATGACAAATCAAAGCATTTATTTGCAAGTAAGTGTAAACATTCAAGCCCGTCTCATTTAAGACGTGGGAATAGGTATTGAAAATTACTAAACCCCGCTTTAAAAAGTTTTCCTCAATTTCAAGTAGATGGCGGCATGAGTACCTTTACTATCTGAAATGTTTGAGTTTGCTGAAAAGAGATGCCGCCGCTAATACTTCAGTCATAATAAAAATAATATTGACGTAAAAAGCCTAAAACCCTAAAAAAAGAAAAAAAATAACCAAGAAATTATGACCCTACATAAGTACATCTGATTTTTTTTGATTAAATATTGTCGCGTCGGTGACCGCTCTTTTTTACAAGACAACTTAATATGGTAGTGGTCTTTAAAATTTTTGTTTTAGCATTTATTTGGATAGAGTTGTGTAAGTATTTAATTTTTAAGTAATTCTTGTAACACTTGTAGTTCTTTAACATTTTCGTTAAAATTTTAATTATTATCATTTTATGAAGGTGCTTTTATAGGTAAAGAGCGGTCCCCCGACACGTAATCTAAAAAATTCAGATGTACTTATGTAGGGTCATAATTTCGTGGTTATATTTATTCTTTTTTTTTTGGGTTTTCGGCTTTTTCGTCTATACAAATTTATTATTTTGAATCAGGGGTTTTTTAAATTTTTAATTTAATTTTGTATTTCATCCTTTTTGTAGGGAGGGCCTTTTTATTAGCTGTTTGTAATGTGCAAATCATGCCCTTTCATTTGATACCCCACTCAAGCATATATGTACTAACATTCGGTTTTTAATCGTGACTTTTATCCCTTATAACTTTCAGACGGCTAAACTGATTTCGATCAAACATAGCTAAGAACACTCCCGACTAATGCACCTTTCAAACAAAAAAAAACGAAATCAAAATCGTTCGGGAGTTACGATGCCACAGACAAAGTACAATAAAACCGTTGTCAGACATTTATAGTTACAGCAACTTAACATTTTTGCTACAATATCAGTACATGTTTAGTGCCTTCAATATTATTGATCTGAATGTCAAATTTATAACGCATTAAAACTATAAAAAGGAAGCCAAGGGAAACTGAATTAAGATCAGTGTACACCGGTGATCGGGCGATGGGGCAGGGTGTGGGCAGGGTATTTTAAATTTGTCAATATACATTCGTACGTATTTAATGGTCACAAACTTACGTAAGTGTATGTATTTTAAAGTTTAGACATAGACCACGGAGCATCAAACGTTTTCGGTTTCTGAACTTTAAAATCCACGGAAATCTTGTTATCATTGGCAAAAAAATGAACCGCCCTGCCGTCCGGTATACGCTGACTTTCACAGAGTCAAATTGTTATACGAACAAAGTCTATAACTATCCTAGGTATAGGCACAAAGTTGCTCTAAAAGCAAAAGCAGTATAAGGAGTTAGACAAGGTTTAATTGCTGAGTAAACAAAAGGGAATAGGTACAGGCACATATTTTTATTGCTCTAAAAGCAAAAGCAGTATAAGGAGTTAGACAAGGTTTCATTGCTGATGAAACAAAAGAGGATATGTACAGGTACAGAGTTAAATCATTGGGAAGGCAAAGGAGGGCAGATGAAGATACAAAGAAGATTGTTGAGGATACAAAATAAGAGCAGGTATGGGAACAAGCTGTCGTAAGTTTTTCAATATATTTTTAACAACATGTTATTGTTGCAGTATTTATGCATCTATCGATACTGTTGTTGCAATGACAAAATTAGTACTTGACAATAAAAACTTTAATGTTGGAACTATGCACCACTGTCGGACCTCAGAGATTAAAGTTTTATAGTTGCATCAACAGTATTTTTCTCAGTGCAGTGGGAAAAACTGGACCCTATTAGTAAGACTTCACTCTCAGTCCGTCAGTCCGTCCATCTATCCGTTCCGTCCGTCCGACCATCCGTTCGTCAATCCGTTTCGTCCGTCCGTCATCCGGTTGTATCTCATGAATCGTGATAGCTAGAGAGTTCATATATGTTTTATATATTTCTATTGTCACTAACGCTATAACAACAACTAAAAATTGACCCGATCAAATCGGGGACTTTTCACATTATTTTATAATGCTGTTCCGATCATTCGTACAAATTTCAGCGACCTGTGAATTATAGTAAGGTTGAATTCTATTTTGACTGCGCTATTAGTTAATTTACCTTTGCACGATGAATAACTAAAAAAAATGTTCAACGGTTCAAAAATGTCCAATCAGACTTTTTGTCCAACCATTAAATTGTCTAACTGTAAAAATGTCCAACCAGATTCATGACCAACTATATAATCTAATAAATGTCTTACAATAGATATATATCGGAATATATTATATATATTTAATATTTACACATTGGTGCAAAATGTCAAAGTAAAGAAATCTCTGTTATAAGAAATTAAATAAACCACAACTTCCAAACTAATTAAGCATCGGCAAATATGGCGACTGAAATAAATAATCTAGGACTAATAATATTGGATAAGTAATAAAAATATTGTGATTACTCAAGTATGAATAGTGAACCAAGCGAATGATAAAAAAAGATGGCAGTGGAAATGCGAACTTTTCTATTAAATTAAAAATAGAATAATCCACAGCGTTCGAGGTCCAAGATTATTAAATGCATTGACAAATGGTCGTGTTCGTTTATTAGGTTTACGGGGCTGTTTCCGCATTTAGCCTCATTATTTGGGCCATTGTGCCCGTGTTTGTTTTTTAATTTATTATTGTAACACTACTAAATCAGATACATAAAGTTGTTATGAACATATTTATGAACAAATAAAGAGTATAAATATGAATAGCTTTTGATAATTTAAATATAGCTCTCGTATCTCAGGATGTCAACGATATTTGGAGTTACGGAACTTGGTGCGGTTTTACCCGTTCTTGTATATGGACTTTTTCCGCAATTAGACGTTTTTTTTTTATGTCTTTTGAGTGAGGATGGAGAAGGCTTGCCCAGCACCTATACCACTCTCTCAGCACAGTCGACCATATTCAGAGGTAAGCTCGTCTCAATATGTTTGGAGTCAACTAAGTTTCCACATAGTTTTCCATATAGATAACTTCCTCCGAGTAGTTTTCCTTCACCGTAAGAGCAAAGTCAATTAACGCTCTACGAAAAACGTAAGAAGAATTTCGTTGTTGCACAGCCAGTCGGGATTCGAACCCACGACCATCGGAATGAAAATCGAGGTTTTTTCCATTTGGCCAACACTCTTCTTGTTGGAGTTTATTTATGCTACGCTGAGTGCAGCCACAATACAACATTTATCCTGATATAATAAATAAGGTAAGGTACTTAAAAAGTTTTTTACAAATATTTATTTTGAAAGTTTTCTGATTCGAAAAATGTATTAAATGTTTATCTGAAGCGAGATTCCTGCGAGCGAGCGGCATCTGAACTAAAAAAAATCGATGAAGGGTATGATGGTAAGGATTTTATTCTAACGCTCAGTGAAATAAAGCTCTGGCCTCTGGCCAATTAAAATTGTTCTAGTCTAATAAAGCAACAAATCACTTCCGTTCATTATAACTAGCGGCGTCTATAGTCCACGTGACGTCCAGGAAAACAATCAATAATCTTGCGCCCCTTGGACCAACTTGAATATTATAATGGCTGCCTGTAAATAAAAGCGGATTGAGGAAGTCTAGCGGTGTCTCCAAATACATTGTGCAACATTCTGGAAACGTCATTCCGCTACCTCGCTGCGGTTCTGTGGACAGGCAGCCAAAAACTCCGTGTGCGGAGTCCGCATATTGCACAATGTATGTGGAAATGTCGCTCTGCTACCTCGCTGCGCTTCTGTGGACAGGCAGCCAAAAACTCCGTGTGCGGAGTCCGCATATTGCACAATGCATGTGGAAATGTTGCCCCGCTATCTCGCTCCACTTCTGTAGGCAGGCAGCCAAAAACTCCGTGTGCGGAGTCCGCATATTGCACAATGTATGTAGAAATGTCGCTCCGTTTCTGTGGACAGGCAGTCTTTGTATTCTATGGGAAAATCTGCTTACTCCCAGTCGTTTCCAACTACCTATATACGCACCCACTGGAACTCGGCGCCCCAAAGTTTTATCCGCGTTAGTGTCCTTAAAAATGATATTGATTTCCTACAGACATAATACATAATATTACTACAAACTACAAAATTTACATGAGAAATTTCAAAGAGGTCATCTTCGGAACGATTTACCTATTGGGTCGAACTGATAAATTATTTTACAGATAAGTATAAAGGGTGTCTTTAGCGCGGACGGTCTTTGAACGCATTGTGAGCAGGGACCTTGCAGCTCATTCTGAGTGCCTGCGTCCGAATTTCATTTCATCTATTTGCATTCATATGGTAGGATCAATAGATGTTTCAATAGGCATTCAATTTCACATAATGAGCCCTGCCTGGCACACCCTGCACTAAAGATAGAGACGCCTGATACAAATTAACTGTCCAAACACCGTACTACATCGTAGCCTGCATTGTCACTTACAATCAGTTGTGATAGTGGACAAAGGCTGACCTAAAAGCTGTTTCTCAATACATCCTGTATTGAGAAGTAGCTTTCAGTTTAATTAATTCCTATGTATAAGCTAACCAAATACCGTATAGGACTTCCCATATACATAGGCTGCACTAAAAGTATCGGGAATGGAATATTTCCACTGTTCCTGTCATATTTAAATCTTTTTAATTGAAAACTCCTTGGTTTTAAAAATCGAATACCATTTATTTATTTAAAAAAAGAATCTCGGTCTTGTCACAAGGTTTTGTCAAACTTGTTTAGTCGTTGAGAAAATGGAATTGACGCGAGAAAATTCAAGAGCGATGATTTATTATGACTTTCGAAGTGGTTTATCACAAAAACAGTGTGTTGACCGGATGATTTCTGCATTTGGTGATGAAGCCCCATCCAAAACCACAATTTATCGCTGGTTTGCTGAAAAAAAACGTTGATGCTGTGCGTAAGCTGATTGAGGAAGATCGACATGTAACATACCGCGAAATTCAGGCAACTTTAGACATTGGCATGAGTCAAATACAAATAATCTTGCATGAACAATTAGGTGTAAAAAAGTTGTTTTCCCGATGGATACCGCATTCGCTCTGTGAAGACCAAAAAGTGGCTCGCGTTACTTGGCGCGTCAGAACTCTCGAAAGATTCCACGCAGGATCCTCAAATGCTGTATACAACATCGTATCAGGTGACGAATCCTGGATATACGCGTACGAACCCGAAACAAAAAACCAGTCACGAGTTTAGGTGTTCGAAAATGAGTTAAAGCCAACAAAAATGGTTCGTTCACGGAGAGTTGCAAAAAAAATGGTGGCCACGTTTGTCTCCAAAACCAGCCATGTTGTGACTATTCCTCTTGAGGGACAAAGAACGGTTAATGCAGAATGGTATGCTAGCATTTGTATGCCACAGGTCGTTTCTGAACTCCGTAAAGAGAACTGCAGCCGCCGCATCATCCTCCATCACTACAATGCGAGTTCTCACACCGCGAACAGAACAAAAGAGTTTTTAGAGCAAGAAAACATAGAATTATTAGACCATCCGCCGTACAGCCCCGACCTAAGCCCTAATGATTTCTATACTTTCCCTAAAATAAAGAATAAATTGCGTGGTCAGAGATTTTCATCACCTGAAGAAGCTGTGGACGCCTACAAAACGGCCATTTTGGAGACCCCAACTTCCGAATGGAATGGTTGCTTTAATGATTGGTTCCATCGTATGGAAAAATATGTCAAATTTCGCGGAGAATACTTCGAAAAGCAATAAATACATTTTTAAATAGTAATGTTGTGTCACTTCCTTGATTCCCGAAATTTTCAGTGCCGCCAGACAGGCAATTGCCATTTCCACGCAGGCATATTAGTGCTTTTTTCAAAATAATATAGTGATATAAAATATTAAACATTTTTTTAAAGTTAATGCCGTTTTTACATGAACTTTTCAAGTGTACATTTCACGATGGAATAAATTGCCGATAATAATCGATATTAGAAGCTTTTCGTTTTGACAATCTTGTTAAAATACTGTTTCTAAGAATATGTACACTTTTTCTCGTTTTTCCAACTCATAAAGTTTTCATATAGGTAGGTACTTTCATGTATTTCTCTTTTAATTTCGCTGAAAGCTGGTTTTTCATTGCTAATAATTTAACTTCCGATCTTAAATCTAATGGGGTACCACCAATCTCAATTTCACTATCGGAACCGTTGGAACTCATTCTAATCATTTAATTTCTATTTATCTTTCTATAATTTAAAAATCAATCGCTGAATGTGTTGCTAAGCGCAAATGTCGAGAACAGCTGCACCGATTTCGTTAATTCTTTTTTTGTTGGGTTTGTTATTGTCAGGAGAAGGTTCTTATGAAAGAAAAATAAGAAAATTGCGTAGAAAATTATTACGCGGGTGAAACCGTTACGTATATAAATAACAAATCAAGACTGAAAGAAGACAGCAGAGCGGTGTTGGCTTAGTGGTAGATACCTCGCTTTCATTCTGAAGGTAGTGGGTTCGAATCCCGGCCAGGATGTGCACCAACATATTTTTTTAAGAAAAAATTGTGTGCGCTAATTGACATTGCTCCTACGGTGAAGGAAAACTTCGTGATGACACCCGCCGCTTAGTTGGCTCTAGAAGTATTGACAAGTTCTAACTACTAAGCTGAGAGGGTAGTAGGTGTTAGGCAAGCCTACTCCATCCTCCCGCAAAAAAGAACCAGTTAAAAAGAGTCTAATTGCGGAAAAACAGTCCGTTCAAGTACAACAAATCAAGACGAATTTCAGCGTTACCGCTATTTTTTTATTTATCATCTGTGCCAAAGGCATGAATTCAATCAAAGAGTATGTTATAACCGCGCGGCACACCCTTGCCGCATTCACAGACAGAACAGAAAAAAAAGCCTATCTTTTTCCGTGGGTTTACAACATTGCTGGAGCGTTGTTAAGTTCCAAATTAATAAAAACGCTTCTGCAATAATTAATTTGATTTCCTTTGCCCGTGCATTCCATACTGCGCGTATTGTTTTTTAGATAATAATAAAAATATATGATAAGAAAATTATTTCGTAAGCTTTTATGTTGAGTTACGAATGTGGTCCCAGTTTAATAGCTGATGAAAATAAATTAAAATGTAATAAAAAAACTACAATAATTCATTTATTTCAGGTAACAATAGCGCTTAAAAATAATTACGTGACCCTTATAATTAATACCTTACAGACTCACACTTATCCTATAATTAGTTAAAGTAAAAAAAATACCAATCGATAGTGGGTATTTCGGCGAACAAATTTAACTAATCACGTTTCCTTTGTATATCCCGTTTCCGAGATGCTTTAGACGATTGGTGTAAAAGTAACATTATTTTTCGCAGTAATGCCTTCTATGGATACGTAAGGGTCTCGAAATGCACCGCGCGAAATGTCCGGACCCCTTTGGTTGAACGGGTTTGTAAATATCATTTATATAATTTATTATTCCTATATTTACAATTTATATTTTTAGCACAAAAACAAAGAAATGAAAACAATCGTAACTTGGCAATACTGGTTCCAGGAAAATTCCGACCGATTGGTAATGAGCCGCTCGCCCATCTCAATAGGTACTTACTGTTTCTAACTACGAAGACGCGTGGATTTTGGAAGCACCCCATTGAATTGTATTTAAATTATATTGTTTATTCCATGAATTAAATAGCTGCGCCCAATGCTTTTACCTGCGTATTTCCAATTTCGTAGCGGAATGCCTACTATCGCACTTTGCCGAGTTTTATAAGTTTCATAGAATCTGCAGCACAAAGACAACATTACTAAACTTGCATACTTTAGATCACACCATGCCTACTTTTCAGTTCTACAACAGAGACAGAGAATACATTAGTTACTGCGACATACAAACTTTTACTGTTTTTTTACTTTTGTTTATTTTCCAAAACTCTTAATGCCCGCATACGTCCTGAAAATAACCCCCATACGAGGTTTTTGTAGTTTCACGGCGTTCTCGATCAGTGTTTTTCTCTGTTATATTAGCTATGTTATTATAAGTATGTCCTTCACCCGAATTACATTTATTTGGAGAATTCTAAGAACAACATATTATACTGTCTCGAAATCTACTTACCTGCTGAGTACATATTCAGTTCCTATGGTAATTTTGAAATTATCTTTTATATTGGAAGTAATTTACTTCGATTCATAGCATTCATAGCTCAATCAAGGGTTCAATGGCGGAAAACAGCCTGTATACAAGTACAAATACAAGTAAGTAGCTGAATCTAGACTTCAATCACATTAATTTTGATTTTTTTGTGGATTTTAATATTATTTGTCATTATTATTTTAAGGGTTATTGGTATAATTGGTTAGGTATATAAGACACAAACAAATTTTGATCTACGACTTTTGGAAATTCGAACATTTTTTGGCAATTTTTGAGGTTATGTCATTTCGAAAATCAGCAGATTTTTTTTATATAAAGGCCATTTAGACATTGAAACAGTCGAGAATACTTCAAAAATAAGCAATCTTAAGATTAGTGACCTCTTCATGTAAGTAACTAAGCTGATTTTCGGGTAAAAATAACTTTAAAATTTTCGAAATAATGTTTTATTCTCCTAAATTCGCAGAACAATTAATGTTGATTGTTAGGGTACACAGAAGTAGCCCTCAACCACTTTCTTGTATAACTACCAACACACTAGCTCAGCGCCGTGGTGTTAATCGTGTTAGTGTCTCTAACAGATAGGTACCTATTGATTTCCTACAAACACAGAATACTAATAGTAACTACGAAACGAACTGGAAACTTTAGGATACCATACCTTTTCAGAGGTCGAATTATCAAAAATCCGTTCTAATTGCTCGCCTACGCCTACCATCCACGCAAAGTTTAAGACTCTTAATTTGTAATTTCAGAGATTTTAAATAAATGTTTTTTATGGACTTATACTTTTAAATAGAGATATCTATATCTCATCATTATTAATCAAATTGTTTTTATATTTTAATTGGTAATTAGCTAATGGAGGTACCCATACTACGTGACTCATTCAGGGGTGAGGGGTAGGATATCGAGAACCGGAGACTTTTTTGAGAACCGGGATTTCCCGGGATTTTAGGTATTTTCGGGATATTGTGTAAAGCTTTGTAAGATGCTATATCGAGCTTCAAATTTTTTTTTAATAAAAAATCTTTGTGTATACGTTATAATTTATAAACGATTCACAATTTAATGTTACTAAAGTAGAAACTGTTTCCTAAGGAGAAACCTTGCAAAGCAGGAGTTACCTGGCAAAGTATTTTTGAAGGTAAAAGTTTTAAATCCACAGCCACATCAAATATTTTATTTTATTTACCACCTACTCAATTTGTAGTGCTTCACTTACATATGTATACCTACTGTGACTTAGTATAGTTTAAGTTCCGAGGATTGTACGTACGGTCGGCTGCATAATTGCAGACCCACCGCACCGTAGAGCTCCAAAACGGCTGTTATAAGAATATTTTCAACACTAGCAAGATTCTAGACACCTGCTTTAGGTGAAATTTAAAGTCTTCTAACTCATCAATTAATCAAACAAAAGTTATTAGAATGCAAACATTCCAATAATAGTAATTTTCGAACTCTACCGAGGGCTGCAATTATGCAGCCGACTGTACCTACTAAGTATGCTGAGAGCCTGGTGACCTGTATCACAGGTGTTTTTTCTACCTATCACAGGCACCAGTCTTTCACAATTATTTAAGTGTAATTGCTCACTCAATTACTGTGTACTTTTTTCTAGAACTTGTTGACTTGAGTTTTTGTGAGAGAAATAAATTTTACATTGATTGATTGTTACCCGAATGTGAACTTAAAGTTAAATATTTTTTTTTAATTAGTTAATTAGGCTAAGTTATATGTAATGAAAATTAAGTCTTTCACAATTATTTAAGTGTAATTGCTCACTCAATTATTGTGTACTTTTTTCTAGAACTTGTTGACTTGAGTTTTTGTGAGGGAAATAATTTTACATTGATTGATTGTTACCCGAATATGAACTATAAAGTTAACTATTTTTTTTTAATTAGTTAACTATGCTAAGTTATATGTAACAAAAATTAATACTGACAGATGTCGCTAACGAAACTTAATTCGAAAGAGGTTAATGCGATTCTTAAATTCAACTATGACAGAACTTGTGGTGTAACTCGTAAGCGCACTTGAACAGTATTCAAGGGATGCGAGTTCGAGGCTCGTCTCAGTTGCAATATTGGAAGACGCATTTTTTTCTTAAAAAATATTTTCAGATAGCTCAGTGCAGGCATTGGCCTATGTATTTATTAATGTTAAAAAATATATATTTTTTTAGCTAAATTATCTAAGTAGGTACCTATACCTAAATATAAATATCTTCATAGGTTAACGAGGTATCGGCCCTTTAAGGCTGGCAACATTCCCCCTCTGCATTACAATTAGAAGCTCATTTATTTAGACGAACTATGTCGCGCGCCGCCGCCGATGGTGCGCCGACAAGCGTCTGTGGTCGCGGGTTCGATTCCCGTGTCTAACAAATATTTAAATACAGTTGTATTTACAAACCAGACGGACAAGAGAGTGATCTTTTTCTATTTTTTGAGGTACGAACCCTAAAAAATCTTTAATATAAATATATCCGTTATCTGACCACCACAACACAAGCTTAGCTGCTGCGCTTGGGGCTAGATGGCGTTGTGAACAATGCCCTGCTGTATTTATTTATTTACTAGCTTCGCTTTCTGGTTTTACCTGCGTTAGTTGTTATTTGATAATTCCGTGAATATGAACTTTACCACGACCTTATCAGAAAATTAAGAGCTTTTCTAAATTCAGCAGTTATTATGTTTACTGTCTGTTTGTGACGTATATTGTATACCTCTATATGCATAAGTAACAAATAGACCGACACGAATTTTTAATATATAATACACACACACATGGGTACACATCTATACTAATATTATAAAGTTGAACAGTTTCTCAGGAACTACTGGTTCGAGTTGAAAAACATATTTTTGTGTTGGATAGTCCATTTATTGAGGAAGGCTATAGGCTACTTTTCATTTTGATATTCCAACGGGATCGGGAGTTACGCGGGTGAAACCGCGAAGCGCAGCTAGTAATATATAAAAGGGGAAATTAGATTTTCCTACGTTTTTTCATTTCATGTTTTTGTAATGAGTTACATTTTTTCTCGTCTAGGTCCTAACCCGCGATAAGGAAATTCGTTTCAATAATAAAAAAAACATAATAAATAATGCTTTTTAAAAGCAAAACTATGCAAGAGTGATGCAATTTTGTCTGTAGGCTTCTGTATGAAGTTGTATTAGCCTCGGTGTAAATCATTTAGCTGGCAAAGAGACTATACCTACGGGCACTTAATTGAGGACTCGGAACAGTGAGTGGCTTTTATCGAAACAACAGAGTCACGATCGAATTATCCACACAGGATTAGATATACCTAGCGGAAGTCGCAAACATATAGCATTTAAGTACATTCAGGACATAAACGAATAAATGGGATACTTTAACAAAATATTACGAATCGAAAAAATTGGCTTCAACCTGTCCAACTGTACCGCTCATCGGGTGTATTTTATCTCCAAAAAAATACGAAATGAAACAAGTGGGACAAACGTTTTTTCCGACCCATTTGGCACAATGGTCACCATGCCGGACTGCCAAAACAGGGTTGCGGGTTCGATTCTCGCCTCAGGCAAGTATTTATGCTATTTGTCTGTGGTCTGGTTGTGTCTATGTATTATAAGTAAGTATATATTTACAAAAGAAAAGTATATAAGTAGTATATCCGTTATCTAGCACCCATAACACAAGTCTAGTTGCTTAGCTTGAGGCTACATGGCGATGTGTGAAATGTCCTGCAATATTTATTTATTACCAAATTATATTCCATCAATTCCATTGCGGCAAAAAAACGCAGTCGTGTTATTTGAGAATCTGTTTCCACCTTAATGTTTATGACAGCCTGATTAATTACTGATTAATAAAATTCTAAAGAGATATTGGAATAAATCGATATTATTACATTTACACAGGAAAACTAGCGTTTTTGTCATCAGCAATGGAAATAGTGGGATAACCTGTCCCAGTATTTCCATCAATGAAAATTCATAATGGAAATAGTGGGATACACCCTTCATTTATTGATTGGATTGGTGATTAGTTTCGGTGGAACTGGCAAATAAAAGAACTAGGTACACGAAACTACCCACATTTATTTTTACTAACGATACATAAAATCTTAACCTATTATTAACCCTAGTGCCTAACTAAAGAACTAAACCTAAACCAAACGTTTTATGTGAAAACCCTCCTGGCGTCCACAAACATAATAATAATATCGCTAAGTTAATTCATAAGTTAAAGAACTAAACCTAAACCAAACGTTCTTAACTTATGAATTAACTTAGCGATATTATTATTATGTTTGTGGACGCCAGGAGGGTTTTCACATAAGTTGGAAGTATGAGGAACCCTGCCAATCCCGGTAGGTAAATTAGCTCAGCGAACATGAGATCATGGTACGGTGCTATGTTGATAATAGTCCCCGCTACTATCTTCGTGATATCCGAAAAGGGCGTTGCGATAGGCCCTTCGACAGCAACCACACTTTCACAGTAATAGCTATATTACTTATAAGGTTGATTTAATAATATTTCCGCAATTAGTACTTATTATGCACTTTTCCAAAATATTATTTCGCACGGTAACTCAAGGACAACACTTGTGCCACGCCTTGCGGTCTCAGTTCGAATCTCACTATCAAGGACAAAGCTGCACGTCTTATAAAACAAATTTGCCTAACAAAAAGAGTTGACACCTACGAGACACGAACGCGCATCGTCGGAACGGCAGGCAAGGCATATACGGACTTTGCTACCGCGTCGCTAACAAGCGAGACGAAATAAAGCGTCCCTATTAAGCAATGTCAATGTGAGAAGATCATGGACACCTAACAACATTATCGGATAGATGCGAATAGAAATATTCTCACTTTGAATGGCGAGGAATCACTATCAATCACGCTAATAATGATTGTATAGAATCATTATTAGCGTGATTGCTTCATTTCAAAAAATACCTTGAAATATTTCTTTTCATTAAGGTACGAAGAGGTATCATAGTACGCCTTACCGCACAGTTAATGCTTTATAAAAAATTTGAACTTGTCATATATGAAATATATATCTTTAGGTAATTTATTATAATAAAGCACACAACGTTTTACCCTTTATAAGGCAGAGGGAATATTTTTACCACCATACTATTGCCAATGTAAAAAATAAATAAAAGAAGCTATCGGATTTTGTCTATGGCGACAATTTCCGTATTGAAAATGGCAACATTTTTTTCTTATAGACAGTGACAGGTCGCCATATTACTTTTTTGATTTGCGATGTCAGCCAGTTGCAAAACAATGAAAAATCTGAACTTTTAACAAATTTTAATAAATCTTCGATTTTTGTGATTTTGAAACGGTAAGTTGTTCTAAATATTGTTTATTCTATATAAAAAGATACATATTTTCATCCTGGGTCTTGGGATATTTTAGATACATGACTTAGTTGTGGTGGTAAATATATTCCCTTTGCCTGTTTTTTTCAAATATGGTTAAGAGTAAAGTTCTCAACGATTTGCAAATAACCCACGCATTAGAAGAGATTTTTGGCCTTCCTGATGATCCTACTCAGTCAGACGATGATTTGCAGTCAGATGAAGAAAAAATACAGTAGTACCGCGAAACTTCAAAGAATTCTAGAGCATATAGACAATATAGACAAACCTAGCCAAGGAATTCTACCACAATCGCCCGATCCACCAAGTAGTCCTGTTGAATGTCTCTCTCCCCAATCATTCCACAGCGAAAGTAGTGGTGCAGCAACTGTTGAACTCCCACGAAGTCATCTCATACAGATCATCCTAGACGTGATACAGGACTCCAAGTTTTACCTGTGTCTTCAAATCAACAGGCTGCAGAGCCTAGGACACAATCGCCACGTCCATCACCTCAGTCATCTCATACAGATCATCCTAGACGTGATACAGGACTCCAAGTTTTACCTGTGTCTTCAAATCAACAGGCTGCAGAGCCTAGGACACAATCGCCACGTCCATCACCTCAGTCATCTCATACAGATCGCCCTAGAAGGGCAACAGGAGTCCAAGTTCTACCCGTGTGTCAACAGGCCGCAGAGTCTAGAACACAATCCCCACAGAATGTTTACGCAGATTCAGAAACAGATGATTCCGACGGAGAAGACGAAGTATGGAAAAAAACCAAGTGGACAACATATCGACCCACTCCATCTGTTTATGATGAAATCCCAATGGGACCTCCACATATGTTTAGCAGCCGCATAAGGCCGGTAGTATTATTTGAAAAATTATTTACGGACGATGTCTACGACTCGATCGTATTCCAAACAAATTTATACGCCGAGCAAAGCAATGCGGAAGGATGGACAGCCTTAGACAAAAAGGAACTAAAAGCCTTCTTAGGGATTATAATAATTATGGGATACAATATTCTTCCGTCCATTGATCTTTATTGGTCATCTGACCCTGGTTTCAGAGTTGATGAGATAGCTGAAGTTATGACTGTAAAGCGGTTCAGGAAAATATTACAATGTTTTCATCTCAATGACAATTTAGGACAACCAGCGAATATTACCGACAAACTTTATAAATTACGACCATTATTAGATTCCATCAATGAGGCTTGCCTGACGAATGCTAAGGCATCTTCTTCGCAAAGCATTGACGAGTCCATGATCCTGTTTAAAGGCAGGTCTTCAATGAAACAATACATGCCACTAAAAGCTATAAAGAGAGGCTACAAAGTGTGGTGCCGCTGCGATAGCTATACCGGATACCTATACGAGTTCTACCTTTACACAGGAAAATTAGAAACTGGAACAGAGGAAGGTTTAGGATATAAAGTTGTAAAGACATTGACAGAAAAGCTAATTGATAAAGCACTGGAAGAATATCACATTATTGTCACATTTGACAATTTCTTCTGCGACTATAATTTATTGCAATATCTGTATGAAAACGGCATTTATGCTACTGGGACCGTGAGAAGACATAGGAAAAATCTACCTGGACTAGTAAAACAGAAATTGAAACTTGCAAAAGGACAATATAAATGGAGAGTGAAAAGTAATGTAGCTTTCATAGTCTGGCAAGACAGCAAAGAAGTGTTGTTACTAACAAATGCATTCCACCCAAAAGTGGATAAAACCACAATAATGCGGACGCAAAAAGATGGCTCGAAAATGGCAATTGAATGTCCATTAGCTGTAAAAGAGTACACGAAAAGGATGGGCGGTGTGGATCGCTTCGACCAAATCAAAAGCACCTATTCAGTTGGCAGGAGGAGTAAAAAATGGTGGCTGCGTATATTCTATTTTCTCCTTGACACGAGCATAACAAATGCATATTTGTTATATTGCTATACCTGAAAAATGATAATGTGACTAAATTGAGTAACCTGGAATTCCGGGTCTCTATTGCTAGAGGTCTGATCAGTGGCTTTACAAGCAGAAAACGTCGATCTGGTCCTGTTAACTACGTATGCAAAAGAAAAGCAGTTTTGTCGGAGAATCGCCAAAAGGCTTTACATGTTATAGCTGAAGAAATTCGTTATACTAACGTTGGAGACCACATGCCCGCTGAATTACCTTCGTATAAACGATGCAGAATGTGCAGCACAAAGATAAAAGATAAACGATCAAAGATCATGTGCGAAAAATGTGGGGTTCCACTCTGCATTACACCGTGCTTTAGTGCATTCCACAAAAAATCTTGAATCTGCACAGGCAAAGGGAACATTTTTCCCACCACGTTTTTTTAATTATTTTTTTTTAAATGTCATTTTTTTAAAAACAATAAAAAACCCTTTCTGAATATATAAAAAGTTTTATTATATCATCTCTAGTTCCTTATGCCTTATAAAGGGCTAGTTACATGCGTCTCTTCTCTTCTGATCACATGTCCATACCAACTCAAACGGTTCCCTTTTACTTTTTCAGATTTTCAAAACACTAATTTACGTTTCAGTAGTTGACAAATTAAGTTATAGATCCGAAAATTATAAAAAAACGACACATTACAATTTTGGAGACACTTCAATGATAAACCAAAAATAATTTACGGGCGAATGTCCGACATCATTGCCTTAAGGTGAAAGGGTACCGGCGCTCTCTCCATACAAACGTAGTCGACTATTTCCTCCCTGGAAAATAACACTAGCACAAATATTTTTGTTGCATAAAACCTATAACTGCCATGACTATACCCCTATGTCTTCATTTTCTAATTATCATAGAAATTAAAATTCAAAAACAAAAAAAAACTAATCATATGAGCATGGTCATGGCAGTTATAAGTTTTATGCGACAAAAATATTTGCACTAGTGTCAGTATTCAGGAAGGAAAAGGTCGACTACGTTTGTATGGAGAGAGCGCCCGGTACCCTTTCCTCTTAATGCACTTGGCTGTAAACAGCTTTTGGTTACAATATCATTAGATCGTTATAATGAAATCATTAAATTATGGTAGAAGGACATATCAAAGTGGCATCGCGTGTACCGTGGTGAGCAAAAGACGGACCCTGACTTATGCCCTTTATAGCTTGATAGATCAAATTGAATTGCATCTAAATAGACTGCCTTGGTCACTCAGGGCAGTTTGTTATACCTTCCGATACGATTTACAAGAACAACTTTAACACAGCCTTATCTTCTTCTGTTTATATTATGTAGTTTTTGGCCGCGAATTTGTCCGCGTAGAAGTCGAAAATGACAGAAATAGGTTTTATTTGTTGAGACTTGAGTTAAAATCGGATTGAGTTTTCAACCATGTATCCAAGTAAAATGTTATTTATCAAAAGCAGTAAGTAGTACCTATTAATATCAACTTCGAAGCAAATCACCCCCCAAAATAACTTTCTATCCCTTTTTAACCCCGTTACAGGATGAATTTCATAAAATACGAAGACATCTTCCATCAATTCTGTTAAAGAATGTTTATGCAAAATTTAAAGTGGATTGGACCAAGGAATCACTTTGTCCCATACAAACTTTGCCCCGCTTTTTCACTCCCTAAGGGGTAGAATTTTCGAAAATCATTTCTTATCGGATGCCTACGTCATACAAAGAACACACCCTCCAAGTTTTAGGTTTCTACGATCAACGGTTTAAGCTGTGCGTTGATCCGTCAGTCAGTCAGGACAAAGCATTTTATATGTATAGAAGAAGATAGATAACTCTGTGCCATAGTGACGGCAGCATCATTGATGTCGTGAATGTCGTCAATGTACAGGGCCACATTGGACATTGGAATAAATGATCCATGGACTGACCCGCAGTCCTGATGACTCATATTTTGTCTCTGGCAATACCGCCTCAAATGATAATATTACTTATATATTTTACTTGTTTTTATTGCCCATTGACTGGACCATAATACCTACATGCACTTTAAATTATTTACAAGGACGCTCAAAAACATTTTACAAAATACCTATTATAAAATAATATATATTTTTAGTCGTGGAAATAGACGAGCGAATCTCCGTACGTTGTAACAAGTCTTATCTAAGGTAACGCTCGGCTCAATTCAAAGGTGGTCACACACGGTGCCCCAATTACGGTAGGGTAATCGACTTTCCGTGTCGTAAGACGTCTCCTTCAACAACCAGGCGGTGGCCTGTCTGGTTGTAGCCGCCGTCGGAAGCGTATACCTAATCCTATTTCACTTCAGACGTTTACCAAATACCTATTAAAAGGACTTAGTAACCAAATTAATTTGCATGCAGCGGAGATGTAAATATTGAGAAGGAAGTTGTGGAGTAACGAAGTTAGACGAAATAAGGAACGTGTATATTAGAGGAAGTCTGAAAGTAGCCTTTTTAGAATTAACTTTAGAATTTAAAAACCCCCGACTTTTATCCCCCATAGCTTTCAGATGGACAGAAAAAATTGACTTTGACTTTGACGGATGGGCAAGGTGAAACCATGGGTTTCTTGTTGAATACGAAATACCAAAAATAACCTGGTTACTATTTGCAACCATAATTATTTATAGAATAGTACATTACGATATAAGTGTGGTAAATTGATCTTTGCATAGAGGCGGTTTATGACGCGCAAGCGGTAGCGAGCGTGTCATAAGAAGCCAAGATGCAAAGATTAACAAAATATTAAAATGGCCCAAATAATGAGGCTAAGTGCGGAAACAGCCCCGTAAAACTAAACTAAACTAAGTCTATGTTTACATTTTTTAAAGGCAATATTTTTTTGTTAATTATGCTCCGGAAAGGCCAGGCTAAAGACTTTTAACCTATACAGCCTCGTCTGACATACAATATTTTTTAGGGTTTTTTCTATTTGTTTTTGCGTCGGGGGTTAAGAATAAAATACAATGGTACGGAAAAACAATATATTTAAGTAAAGAAAAAACAAAAAATAACACAACTCAATTTTTAATCGTTTTCTAAGTCATTATCACGTAAAATTTTCGTTCGTAAACTGACTTTAGAAACAACCATTTTTGCTAGCTAAAAAACTCTTTGGTACCTACCTTTTTATACATCAAAACAGTATGTTATTAGCAGTAAGATACGTATTTAACCTATCGGGATAACTTTACAGCACTAGGTTGGCAATATAAAACGCACGCGTGCATAATATGTTGGATTACGAGCCTAAAAGCCGTTGAATAAGATCCACTTTATGAGCAACTGTGATAAAAAATATTTATTATACGCAGTTTTATGAATAGACCTTTGATTTGGTGAAACTCTCCCATATATTCGTAGTGGGCAGTAACCATAGATACTTTGGCATTAAAATAGTTATTTTCCTCAATTCAAATAGTATTGAAAACTAATTCATTCAGTGGCTATTGAATTATTTACTTGAGTAAATATGAAATTGAGGAATAAAATCTGATATTGATAAAAACCGTTCAAGTGTGTATCTTCCTACCACGCACCATGTAGGTAAGGTTCCGTAGAATAATATAAATATTAGCTCAGTCAAGGATGGGCAGTTAAGAGGAAAGGGTACCGACCGAAAAAAAACCAAGACATAGGGGCATAGTCATGGCAGTTATAGTTTT
Organism: Idaea straminata; assembly: GCA_951213275.1. NCBI lineage: Eukaryota > Metazoa > Arthropoda > Insecta > Lepidoptera > Geometridae > Idaea > Idaea straminata. Next base: position 17,199,069 of record OX577845.1, on the reverse strand, counting down.
TATGCAACATTTTTTTTTGCTCTAGTGTCATTATCTAGGAAGGAAACAGTCGATTGCGTTTGTATGGAGAGAGCGCCGGTACTCTTTCCTCTTAATAAAGTCTACCAACTTCATCCAAGTAATATTCAATGCAAGAGATTTTAACTCTTAGTCGACTATTACTCGTTAACCTGCTAAGTCTCCTTGGTCATAAAAGTTCTACTTTCAACTTCGCTATAACTAATAGCTTTACAATTGCGACAACAGTAAACTTTGCGAGTAAAAATTTTGAAGTATTGTGTAAGAAGGTGGTTCAGATGCTCCATCAATCTCTACCAACCTAAAGTGATCAATTTACTGCACCTAATGGAGCTATTCTTCTCCTCTTTAGAAAATTAAATTAAAATAGTAAAACCCATATAAATATAAGCATTTTTCGGTTGGTGCACTTTTTTTTATTAACAATTTTTAGATTTATTTAACTTATTATCTTACAACGGATCTCTAAATCTAAAAATAATTTTCACAAACCCGTAATATTTCTAAAAGACTTATCCAATAAAACTCAACACAATGGGAAAGACGAGAAATAAAATGTAATCCCCAATTCACGTGTAGAAAAAGTAGATACTCATCCTAAAAATTAGCTTTTTTTCGGCGTGATCTACATAATTATTATTATAAGACATATATATATAAAAAACCAACTTGAAAAAAACCTGCAAACAAAAACTAAACTAAAAAAAAAACCTGAAAACAAAAACTTAAAGGTGAAAAATAATCTTTTTCGAGTCACTTAAACAGCAGAGAACTTAAACATACTTGGAAGTCGGACTGGGCACCATGTTTCCTATACATTCACATTCACCTCTCAACATTAAATGTAACCCAGTCCGACTTCCAAGTATGTTTAAGTTATCTTCTGTCTTAGTGATCCGAAATAGAATATTTTTCACTTTTTAGTTTTTGTTTTCAGGATTATTTTTTAGTTTTTATTTGCAAGTTTTTTTTGTAGTTGATTTTTTTAATTTTAATTGATTTTTTTAAATAACCATTTTAAGTGCCGCTGTCACTGAAAATCCTACTCCATGAGGCGAAAGCGACTATTTCTTCAAATTGCAACCTGCATCTAATTTTAACCCATTAAGGAGTTTGGTGATGAGAAAGTGGTTTCAGATGCTCCATTCATCGGTACCTATTAGTGTATGGGCCAACTATATTGGTAGAAACGGAAAACTGAGCGATTTGCTGCACTCTCGAGGTTCAATTTCAAGATCCTCATCAGATCTTCATCCAATTTTTATGGGACCATCTGTGAGTTATCCTCTTTAAAACAAAAAAAAATCCAAATCGATCCAGGTGTTTTTGAGTAATCGGCGAACATACGTAAAAAATATATACGCGACGAATTAAGATCCTCCTCCTTTTTTAAAGAAATCTGTGAAACTACGAGAGCTAACTGACTGAAACTTCTCATGGAACTTCTCCATCGATTTTTGGAAATTTGATCTCTTCAGGGATTTTGTTACATAATATGATAGGTCAGCGTTTGGCCACTATCACCTGATGGTAGGTGACGATGTGGTGGCTTAAGGTGAAAAGCGCTCTCTTCATACAAACGTAGTCGACTGTTTCCTCCCTGGATTATGACACTAACACAAATATGTTTCTTGCATAAAACCTATAATTGCCATGACTATGCCCCTATGTCTTGGTTTTTTTTCATTTTCTAATTATCATACAATTAAGATTTTAAAAACAAAAACCAAAACAATGGTCATGACAGTTATAAGTTTTATGCATAAAATGTTCGGACTAGTGTCATTATCCAGAGAGGAAACAGTCGACTGTTTGTATGAAGAGAGCGCCCGGTACCCTTTCCTCTTAAGATGTAAGCACGCTCTCCTAGAAGAAACCTATTCACTCGCGACATGGTGACCCCTAAATTGTACACATCGGGAAAAACAGACACAAGCAACTGACTCCATTCCCTTGCGGTACGAATAAGGAATGATGATGCAAAACGCTTATTGCGGACGTCTGGTATGTCCACCATGAATAGGTGCCGCATATTAGTTTGTCTAGTTGTATGCCGAAGAATGGAGATGGCAAAATCATGAGTAGGTAAATAAAGTTTGTAGTTAATAGTAGGTCATTATTATGTTTTCTGTGTTTATAGGAAATCAGTATAACTTTTAAGATAGTTGATTGAATCCGGCGTTACTTTTCGGAACTCCATATTTGTAATGGCAGTATTAATATTTAGTTTTTAGTTCCGAGCCTAGTGCCAAAACACAAAATGCAATGTGCACCGCCCTCCCGTCCACTTGAAGAGGCATGCAATGAGGACAAGCAAAAGTTAATATTAATGACACCATTCATAAACCACGACACGTGTTTCGCGTCTACACGACACATCATCAGGATTGGACCCCGACCGCGAAATATGGGCGACAAACGTTAGATACGACGTCGCTCTCCGAGATGTTGCCTCGCTGAACGCTGGAACAAGAGCGTTTCAGCGTTCCAGCGTTCAGCGAGGTTAAACAAATTTCGGGGTGCAGATAGTAATTATTATACCCATGCTAAATTTAGTTTGACCAGAAAGTTTGATCAGCAGGAGCGTACCTTAATTACAGCTTTCTTGCAGCTTTCGTGCTAAATTACAGATTTCTTTCTGAAATTTAGTTTGTGTTTGTATTTTATAATAATATTACATTTTTTTATATACCTATTTTATTTAATAACTTTATTTTATTATACTTTTTGTATTTTTCCAATTTGCTGGTAAAGGCCTCCCCTCTCGTCCACTTTACTTTGCAGTGTCTTTCGAAATATAGATTAGTCAACCTCTTTCTGTTAAGCCTTGAGCAGATGAAGCTTTAATTAAACAGTAAATAGAGCTTAGCCCGTGGCGGAAATCAGCCTAATAAGAATCAAAGTCAAAGCCAGTTTTTTATTCATTTGGTTTAGTACATTTTGTACGAAGATCACATAGAAACGTCTTAAAAATACATAATCAGATTTATTGAAGAACTAAGTACAATATGGTGTTGGGGTTTTTACATGATAAAATGTCTAGCAGTTTATCCTTTACGGATCAGTATGCGTCATAAGTACATTATCCGTTTCCTACAATAATACTATGAACAAGTATTGGACTTACGACCTTCTTCTAATAGATGTTACACACAAATATAAATACTTGAGTTAAAAGTACTCAGTGTGATTATTATTTTCAACATGTTAGCTATGTCTTTTGGCCGAGTGGTATAAGCTGCCGCCCGCTAGACCAACGCGATGCGGGTTCGATCCTCAAGTTATGTTGTTATAATGTTCAAATAGTGCTGCACAGGATTGTAAACGTTACGGTGGCGGAGACTTTTGACCGTTAATTGTACATTGTACAATAATAGGTAAAATTATAAATAGCAAAGGCTTTTTATACTTTTTAATCTCACACGATTTGTATTCATAGTAATTATTTCTAATCGCGCATCCCGCGTGTCTTTTTGATTCGAGACCCGGGAATATCATTACCATGGAAACTGACCGTTTTTGGCGGTTGGTAAAGGAGTAATTGGCTGGTAATTATATTTTCAACATTTTGGTAATACATCTATTTACCTACATTAATAGGATACGATACTAACTGGGCGGTAATTTCTGAGAACTGACTTGTTGCTTTTCTTATGAAGTTATATGATATAGAAATGACAAAAAAGTGTTGGGAAATTTCCAGACCTTAAAATAGTAAAAAGTCGAAGAGCTGGCTTGCCTATTTGAGTTGCTGGCCAAGGCCAAGAGTCTTGGGACCGGGAGTTCATATTCGAAAATTTTTGGTTTTCGTAAATTCGATTTTTTTCGGGTATTATTCGAATCATTAGGAAACTTGTAACAGCTGTTTTAATAATCATGTTTTTAATTGCTAATGTGTTACTGAGAGTCATTTTTTTCTGAATCAATACAAAATAAGGTATCTGCGGGTGGGTAACAAGGGCGGCTTATAGAGGCCACTTTAAAAAAACACACTTCTATCAGTTTTTTGAAATTTCACTTAAGCACAATTATGAAGAATCAATATGAGACATGAAAAGGTGATTTTGAAAAATAATACCATGAATTCTAGTTTTTATAGTCAAAATGGCAACTCGAAAAACCAAAATTAGACGTTAGCTATCGAAACTGACTTTACGCCATTCTAAGAAGAAAATCGTGAACTGCTTGTGGACGTAAAAAAATGAGGTAATTTTCTAAGTTTTACTTTGTTTTTTACATTTTAATAAGAGACATCGCCTGTTACGCCCGTTACGAAAATAAAGTAAAAGTAATATCTGTAGCCGACCTATTGCACTGATAGCTTAGCGGTTATGGGAAAGTAAGGCTAAGTTTCTTATCAAATTACCTGTGTCTGAGTTTTTATTCTAGACATTATAGATTGTGATATTTTCGCGAATCAAATTGTGTTGCACCCGTTTCGTAAATGGTGTAACACAGTTTTCATTTTGCTTTTTGGGAACAAAATATTTATATTTTAAAGAAATTGAAATATACTACAATTTCTACATCATTATATTTTAAAGAGATTTTGTCATTAAATTCGGATTTTCATACTTACTTGTTACGCCCGTTACACAAAAATATTTACAAAAATTTAAATTATTTATTTATTATAAATTTAAATTACGACCTGTTACACCCGTTACATGGAATTACCTATATGTGACGAAATGAGGATATTTCAACAACAAAGATTTTTGATCGAGTCCATAAGGATTTTTGACAACGACAGTTTAGATTTTGTGAAATCCCGCAGGATTTTCATAAAAACTACACTCTCATTTTCGTTACATAAGGTATGTACCAATATGGTATATTTCACGAATCTGGACCTGCGGTTTACCTTTTGCGAAATCCCGCGGAGTTTGCCAAAAAATCATCCGAATATTCGAATATTATAGATTAGCTTTTGCCAGCGACTTCGTCCGCGTAGAAGGCGAAAATGGTCCGAAGCCCGTCAGGGAATGAATTTCAATAAAATACGAAACACGTCTTCCATCAATTCAGTTAAAGAATGTTTGTGCAAAATTGAAGTAGATTGGACCAAGGATTCATGTTGTCGCATACAAACTTTGCCCCCCTTTTTCACCCCCTAAAGAGGAGAATTTCGGAAAATCCTTTCTTATCGGATGCCTACGTCATACAAAGAATACACCCTCCAAGTTTCAGGTCTCTACGATCAGCGGTTTAGGCTGCGCGTTGATCCGTCAGTCAGTCAGTCATTCAGGACAAAGTATTTTATATGTATAGATTTAATATTCGAATATTCGTTCCATTTTATTATTCGAATGCAAGCCCTAATCGTCAGATAAAGACGATGATGTATAGGTACTCTAGAGCACGCAGCTGCAACTTGTGACTTTTGTGTTACAGATGCCCGCGCATCTTAAAATTTCACTCTCACCATTTTTTCTAACGTGACTAAAGAAGCATAACTTTAAAAAGGTAAGAGGACTTCGTTACAAACGCGAGTCCCGAGCCACGTTCATTTTTGAAATATTTACCACTTACCACTTAATACTTAATATTAATACTTAATACTTACCAGCTAGGCGACACCTCACTGCATTCCCACGGCGGTTTCGATTGCTTTTGAAAACCAGCTCCTCCACCAGCGAACATGAATTCAGATTTACCGTCTACTGGTAAACAAGCACAATACACATATAGCCTTTCATAGACTCACTCTGGCACTATTTTGTTACTATAAGGAACCTTATATGCTTATATTATCTGTGAACTTATATTAAAACTATGCCCGCGCGGCTATGCTCTCGGATAGTGAATATTTTCAGTGAATACGTTAAAGTAGATATTCTCAGTGTAACAGCGCGTCCCGTCTACCAGCCGCGAGTTTTATTTTTGTATCTCGGTTTTTCTTATAGTTTTGCGTAATTACTAGTACCACACACACACTCATACATGATATAGTAATATTTGTAAAAGAACAATCAATTAATATAGTACTAAGAGATGTTTAAAAATAAATTCGTTATAGAAAATAATTTAATTTTGTGTTTTATGGGTCAATGCCGTGGTTGCACGGTGCATGGTTAGTTTGGAATGATGACAATCGGACAATGCAGATGTTGTGACGATTTGCGAATATTGATATAGTAGACAAGTAAAAGCGCGATGGTCGCAACTAGGGTTGCCAAGTATACTTAAGCCGCGTACGGATAGCGCGTTTCTGTGTAATAATCTAAGATACCTTTAAGATTTGAACGACCTTCGCGAGCTGTTTATTGTATTTTATATCAAATTAAATAAGCCACTAAATATGTTGCAAATGGGTTGTTTAAAAATTTAAGTGCAGAATATGATTAATTAACATAGTAATTCGTCGGTCCGCCCGCGAGGCGACCGACAGAATCGGGCGGAACGCAGTAATGCAAAAAAAATATTTTCGTTCTTCGTTCCGCCCGAATTTATTTTATACATCTAAGTTTGTGTAAGAGACAAATTCCATACCAAACGAAAGTATGAAGCCTATAGAATATGCAAACGTTACGTTGACTGTTTTCTACTCTTGGATAGCCATGTAAATCGATACTCATATGCACTAGTCTGGTTAATGAACTAAAGTTAAGTTAAAATAAAGATTATGTACCTATTTCATTGGCATGGAATTTGTCTACCAGTCTAGTTCTAAAAAAATTTAATCATTCTGGTCTGGATTTTTTAGGCAACCCATTTGCAATATATTTATCGACCTATTTAATTTGATATAAAATACTTTCATTCATTAAACATCTCGATCAAGGTCGTTCTTTAAGGGATCCCGCAATATTATGCGTAGTATGCTGTCTACGCGTAGGTGCATTGAATACGCGTACAGCGAACAACGTACCTGAAAACGAGGTCAATCGATCCATAGCGCTACGGTCATTCAAAATTCTTATAAAGTTGCATCAATCTGACAATATGTTCATTCCTGAAACTCGATGAACAAGCGTGTCTATTCATTTTGCCGTCCATATATAACGTACCCTGGCGTGAACCGGTGCTTTGACGCGCGACCAAAAACCTCAATAATTCTGCGTAGCGAACTTTCCATTCGCATTTTTCCCCACTCGAATTTCGCACTGGCCTTCTTTTTTATTATTTCCAAGTACGCGGGTGACACTAATAGTATATTATGCAACTAGTGAATAAAGGACGGATTTAAAGCGAGGGCCATAGATGAATCACGAGCAAGCGAAGGATTCTAACAACTGAATCACGACCGTAGGGAGTGGTTCATGATGATTGAATCACGAGCATAGCGAGTGATTCAAGTGTTAGAATCCTGAGCCACGCGAGTGATTCATGGCCCTCAATGTAAATCCGTACTTTATTCAAGAGTTGCATACTATACTTTATACCATGACTACGAGAAAAAGAAAACAAAACGTGTGGCGGGACCGACCGACAGACAGACAGACAGACAGACTCAGACAGACAGACAGACTCAGACAGACAAACAGACAGACTTAGACAGACTCAGACAGACAAACAGGCAGACTTAGACAGACTCAGACAGACAAACAGACAGACAAACAGACAGACAAACAGACAGACAAACAGACAGACAAACAGACAGACAAACAGACAGACAAACAGACAGACAAACAGACAGACAAACAGACAGACAAACAGACAGACAAACAGACAGACAAACAGACAGACAAACAGACAGACAAACAGACAGACAAACAGACAGACAAACAGACAGACAAACAGACAGACAAACAGACAGACAGACAAACAGACAGACAAACAGACAGACTTACACAGACTCAGACAGACTCAGACAGACAAACAGACAGACAAACAGATAGACAGACAGACAAACAGACAGACAGTATTTTTTGCGCAAGGAGGTTGTATAACCATTAAGATGAATGTCGAATATACAAACACCAAAACAGTGATGAAAAGGCCTTTTTATTCACTGTTTTCAGTGAATAAAATAAGCTTTTTAGAGTGGGCATGGTATAAAAGTTTTTATAACTGGCCACTTGTTAACGAAATAATAAAAAAATAAGTTCAAATTTTGAAAATGGAACGCTTTGCCAATATTATTGTGTATGTATTTTATTCATTTGTCATTTGTTAACGTTTTGGCGAAGAGCGGTGTTGGCTTAGTGGTAGATACCTCGACTTTTATTCTGAAGGTCGTGGGTTCGAATTCTGGCAGGCCGTGCACCAATGTATTTTTCTTAAGAAAAATTTTTGTGCGCTAATTGACATTGCTCTTACGGTGAAGAAAAACATCATGATGAAACCCGCGGCTTAGTTGCCTCCAGAAATATTGACAAGTTCTCTCCTCTGGACATGGTCGACTAAGCTGAGAGGGTAGTAGGCGCTGGGCTAGCCTACTCCATCCTCACGCAAAAAGGGTCTAATGGCGGTAAACAGCCTGTATACAAGTACAAGTACGTTTAGGAGGCAAATTGAAAATTGGCTATGTCACGTCAGCATGACACATTTTCGTGCAATGATTTTTTATGACTTTCGATGTCATTTAAGTCAACAAGAAAATTATGATAGACTTCGATCGGCCTTTCACAATGAAGCCCTATCTCGTGTCACTGTTTACAACTGGTTTAATGAGTTTAAACGTGGTCGCACTAATCTCACTGATGATCTGCGTAAAGGACGGCCGTCTACGGCGACGACTGAATATAACATCAGTGTTGTGCGGCGTATGATAGAGACTGACAAAAGAGTGACTTATCAGCAGATTCGGACAAGTTAAGGCATCAGTATGAGTCAAGTGCACAAAATCCTCCATGAACATTTAGCGGTCAGGATGCTTTGTGCCCAGTGGATACCTCATAATTTGACAGAGGCCCAAAATACCGTCGTGTTGACGAGTGAACAAAGTGCTTTTCTCAGTGGTTCTATTGGATGCCGCGATGTATTGATTTAAATTGACACTATTTTGAAAAGATATAATAAAACTAATAACTTGCTAGTTTGTTCAGTTTTTTTATTTTCTAAGAACTTTCAGTGTCATCCTCGTATTATGGTCCAGGAGCGAAACTTCGTAAAATGCATAAGGGACTTGTACTATGAATACTCGCGACCGTCAGCTGCGACTACGTTGGTGGGGTGGGCAGTGGCAGCCTCCCACGCATGGAGAAGTTTTTTTTTTCAGTCATTTCCTCTCATTTGAAAATTTATCAGAGTATAGTTTATGTAGTATTTTGTAAAAAAAACATAGTCAGCTGACCATAGCACGGTGGATTATACGTCAGCTGGCTCCTTGAACATGAAAAATTCTTTTTTATTTTCAACTATGATTTTCAATGATTTCCTCTCAACTAAAAATTTACCTGCGGTGATCGTTTATATGCTACTATGAAATCTTTCCTCTTTATAATATTAGCGTAGATATATTCATATTCATATTCATATTCATATTCATTTATTTCATAAAACATGGGTTAACAATGATGGTTCACAGTGGTATATAATATGTACAGCCATGATTCGCCTTATCGGCATATGAAATTTTATTGTTACATTTATAATTATTTTTTAAAATTTAGGTCAAAACTAGGTTGCAAAATATACCTACAAAGGTTATACATAATGAAAATAAGAATTATACAAATGTCAAAATATGGCTCACAAAATTGAATGTCAAAATATTAATATTAGTAGTGTGGAGTAATTACAAAAATAAGAATTATACAAATGTCAAAAATGGCTCATAAAATTTAAATGTCAAATTATTATTAATTGTGTCAGTCATTTTTAAATATATAGTGGGCTGGTATATCAGGTTAACGTAACCTTTTGTCGAATAAAAAGAAAATTATAACGATAAAAAGATTGAACAACAACTCTGAAATCATGAACTCGGTCACTTCTAGTTAAATCGCATAAAATAGGTTTTGTTAAATAGGTTACCAAAATACTGCATTTTTAAAGCAAATACTATAATGCTAACAAAAAAGTGTGTTGGCAACCCTAGCCGCGAGACGCTTGCCCTGAACGAGTGTCTGCCAACTCTATTGTTTGAATTAACGCAGTGTTTTCATGATTTATTACGAAAACGTTTATAATAGCCCACTATCGTCAAAACACTTGCGAACTAGAGACAGCCCACTATAATGGTTAGGGAGCTCTCCATAATTATTTGAGTGACTGGTGTTGGTACCATCTGCTTGGCATGAAATATCATTGTTGGTAGTGCGCAAAGTTTCCTGGATATAGTTTTGGAAAAGACGTCAACCTCATGGGTTTAATATTCGGTTCCAGAACGAGAAAAAAACCCAATGGGATAAAAACTCGCAGTCGATTAAAGAGACAATAATTACTCCGCGGTTTTACAAAATGTAAATTATCCATCCCGACATAAACTTTACAAAACAACATAAATAACAAGTCCCTATATTTTAATACCCATTGCATCATATTTAAGAAGATTATTAAACAAAAACGTACCTATAAAATTTTCGATTGAATTTTCAATTGAATTTTCAATTTAATTTTCATTTCATATTATACGACTAAAACCATATTCGAATACGAATGAATTGAAATACTTTCACAAATATTTCGGTTCAATATTTTTTATGTTTTCAGTGTTTTACACGAAATGCATACAATAGAAGGCTTACGGCCCACCAGGATGGAATTACAGAGGATTTTGGTACCGGTTTGGTAGTGCACACTAGCCATATTTTATAGTAAACTAGCTGCGCCCCGCGGTTTCACCCGTGTAAGTCCCGATCCCGTGGGCATATTGGGATAAAAAGTAGCCTATGTGTTAATCGAGGTCTCCAGCTATCCAGATACAGAGTTTCATCGCAATCGGTCCAGCCGTTCTCGAGTTATAAGTGTTGTAACAAACACGACTTTCTTTTATATATATAGATTTCACGTCATAAAAACTCTTTTGTATCTTTGACATTACCATTTTGCATACTTTAATACGTTGCTATGGTTGCCTTGTCAATAACGGTAACGTGATATAACGTCACACTTTTTTGTGAGTGCACGTGTTCATCGATTTTAGACGTTATCACGTCAAAGTACAAATAAAATACCCAACTTGCATTGGCTTACCCCTTGGCATGTCACGAGTGTCCTTCCATATTATATCCATATCTCCGATGCTCGCCGAGCGCCGCCCGCGCCGTGTAAAATAATCCTTTTCGATGCCATGGCATAAAAATACAATGACATTTATTCGGTTCGACAACTTTGATTGAATATTCTTTGGTGAAAAAATCAACTGCCATTCGGTTATTGGATTCCAGCCGTTGATATCATATTATGACGTTAAAACAATAGTCGGAACAAACAATAGAGGTACAAAATATTCCGTTTTTAATAACTTGAATAGTGAAAATATTCATGTTAGTATAAATATCGAATATCATATTATAATACCGTTTATGTACAGTACCTACCTAGTAACAGTTATATATAGTACCTAAGGGATATCGTTATAAAAACCTACGTTACTCCAAATGAATCAATGTATTCACATAGAAAGTTATATCAAAATCGGCGAAGTAGTTTCGGAGCCTATTCAATTTAAACAAACAACTAAATCTTTAGAATATTAAGTAGGTGCGTAACTCCCGATTCCGTGACAATATCGGAATAAAAAGTAGCCTATGTTACTCCAAATGAATTAATGTATCCTCATACCTAGTTTCATCAAAATCGGTGAAGTAGTTTCATTACAAACAAAAGAAAAATCTTTCCTCGTTATTTTATTAGTTTAGATGGAGAAGGTACCTATAGATGAACGTACTAAATAAAAGAAGAATATTATTTCATAAGTTTTATTAATTAGGTATTATTCAGAAACATGATTTAAATTTCATTAATTAATAATTAAATAAAAATTAATAAATAAGAAAAAAAATTATATATCTACTACACTTAGAACTATATTCGGATTCCCGCCAAATCCAATAAAAAAACAATTTTCCGTAAACACAGTCGAGTTTAAATTCGAAATATACTATTATTTTGTGAACCGCGAACTAAAACTATAATTAACTATTTAAACATTGAAATAACAAGAAAATAAATAAATACATTGTTTTTAGAAAGCAAATATTTATAATAATGACCAGTTTTTAAGTAATTTTTCACTATTTTTAGATTTTAATTAAGGTGGCAACCCACATACCTGGATAAAAAAAACTTCCTGTTTTAAGGCGGTCAAAAATATTTTTAGATTTCGATTTCTAACTCGGAAAATTTTGTTAACGAAAAATTTTAAAAAATTCGATTTGGCGGGCCGACGTATTTTTAACAACACCAATTTTTAATTATCCTGTAAGCTATATCGTCAACGGTATTTCAATGATGTTTTTCTGCAACAAAGAAATATATTCAATTTAATCCGAATCAAATGAAACCAATTCATAATATTACAATTTCTCTCTGTATTTTAATCCCTTCGTTGGCATGCGAAGCTGTGTCCCTTTATATGACTGAAAATGCTTTTTCAATTAAATATTTTTATTCTACAAGTAGAGATTTTAATAGAGATATTTTACATTGAGAAAAATATAATATTAATTTCATGTGTTATTTTAATTACATGAAGTAGGTACACTTGAAGTAATTGCTTAAAGAATACATGTTAGAATCTTCAGATGGGCCTTTTTTCTACTGGTCAAACGTACTTACGTACCTAAAATAGGTATATGTATTTTTGTAACCAGATTATCTTATAATATAAAAATTAATCGCAAAATGTGTTGGTAAGCGCATAAGTCAACAACGCCTGGACCAATTTGGCCAATTCTTTTTTTGGTCTGTTTGTTATTATCAGGAGAAGGTTCTTATGAAATAAAAAAATAAGAAAATTGCGCAGAAAATTATTACGCGGGTGAAACCGCGCGGCGTAGCTAGTACTTAATAAAATTTTCATCGATAGCACGCTCGCAAAACCCCAGGTGAATTAAGTTGGCGTCACAGATTTGTGTAGGTACCTATTTATTTAGTAAAAAATATTAAAATTGTTTTACGGAATGTATAACATGTTTAATGTTTTATTGTTCTAAAGAAATCGCATCGCATCGGACGCATCGGTCGCGCGATGTTGAGAAATTATGACGGCGCCTAACGCTATACCGCGGTGCTAAAACCTAGTTCGCTTTAAGCTAATATTTTAGTCTCGTAGTTAGTAACTTAGTAGCTAAATTCTCGCAACTGCCCAAAAATCGTTCGCACTTTACTCGAGTACAAGTAGGTAGTGCTATGAAGATTAACAGCCTACAAAAGAATTCAACGATGTGGCGGCAACTAATGAACCCGACTCATTCAACAGGTTCGGATTTGTTTAGCCGGTGAAACAGTGAGAATGGGAGGTGCTACTCGCCCAATTAAAATAGAATAAAATGGATCGACTCGCCTTATTTACTTACCAACCCAATCGACTGAATGTTTGGTGCTCAGACACATTTAGCTACTAAATTACTTCCTACTAGACTAAAATTCAAGCTTAATGCGAACTAGGGCGAAGGTCCTACTCTCGTCACTGATCTCACTCGTAACTCGATTATTTACTCGACAGACAAAATAAAAACAGATATCTTGGTTGATATCCCGTTGTAAATAACTATAATAGTAAATAACCATGTTCATTTAATAGACCAGGGTCGATAATTTTTGAAACCAAAAAAAAATACAGTAGGATGAAACACATAACCAATAGAACTTAAATACAAACAAAGTTGTGGGAGCCACCTTTTAAGTAAAAAAATACTTGTGTTAGATGACCCCGCTCTTCTATATCTAGAAAAGGAGAGGAATATGATCAAAATGAAAGGAAAAATAAATTACGGTCGATCCGAGTTCGGGAAGTGGGAGGGGGTGGGTTTTTAAGGGTAAAAAATGGTTTTCCTTGATCATATTCCCCTCCTTTTCTAATGGGTTTCATCCTACTGTAATTTTTTTTCATTTTTTACCATTTTTGAAGGCTTCGGCCCTGGTCTATAAAATATAACAATTAATATACTTACAATTTTCACCCTCCGAGCCCAAGTCACCATCCTGAAAATAAACGACCAATATTAGCGATTTGGCATAGGTACCTACTTAGAAATGTGCCGTTTAAAAATTTCAACTATCTAGCTATCACGGTTCATGAGATACAGCCTTAACGACAGACATATATACAGAGAATTTCGTAGTAATAGGGTCCCATCATTAGTGATTATATGGTAATTAATCTCTTCGTTATATGTACGCTGTTAAGATGCACTACATCCTGAAAAGCAAGGATACTGTATGTAACTCATCTAGTAGTAGATTCTAGTCTCTACTCATGTGGTAGTAGCATAAACAAGAAAATCGGAGGAGTTTGGTAACTAACAATGCGACACGAGAAAAGAGGTAAGTAATGTTAAGAAAAGAGAAAGATAGGTTTTCACCGATTACTCGAAGACGGCTCAACCGATTGAGATGATTATTTTTGTATTTTATATACCTTATTTATTACTTTATTACCACATTACTAAACAAAATCAGTCCAGAATATGATTATTTAATATTTTCATTTATTTTTTAAACCTTTTACTGGTGTGTTTATGGGAATAATTCCACATCAATCGGAATGTAGCCTAGAATATGCAAACGTCATTTGCACAGGTCAGGTTAGTGAATTAAAATTAAGTTAAAATAAAGAATATGTATATCATTGGTATGCAATTAATCTAATTAACCAAACCAATTAAGTCTTAAAAAAATACAAAATTAACTAATCATTGTAAACTGAAATTATTCAGGCGTATCATTTGCCTATTAAGTTGACCTATTTAATTTCATATAAAATATTTTTCATCCATTAATCAGCTCGGTGAAGGTCGTTCTTAAAGGGATCCGGTGCTATTACAATGACATTAAAAAAAACCTTCGACCCCGTAGGGTCATAAATTCGGGGTTATTTTTTCTTTCTGTAGGGTTATTTTTCATAGTTTTTTGCTTGTTTTAGGATTTTTACGCTCATACTATTTTTATTATTTTGAGTCGGGGTTTTTTTTAAAGGAAGAGACTTTTTAATTAGCTATTTGTAATGTGCAAATCATGCCCTCGAGCATATCTACTTACATTCGGTTTTTAATTATGACTTTTATCCCTTATAACTTTCAGACGGCTAAACCGATTTCGATCAAACATAGCTAAGAACACTCCCGACTAATTCACCTTTCAATCAATAAAAACTAAATGAAAATCGGTTCATCCGTTTGTGAGCTACGATGCCACAAACATATACACACAGAGAGAGAGACACGTCAAACTTATAACACCCCGTCGTTTTTGCCCCTGTGAACACGTGGTGCGTCGGGAGTTAAAATAGATTGAATGACAAGGTTCAGTGACCGTGAAACACCGTGAACGAGGTCGTCGACACAGTAAGGTTAAGGTTAGTGTACCACCGTTTCGGGAGTGTTCGCCATCGTTCGGCCACTTTCGGGTGTCTACGATGACGACACGAAATTTGACGATGTCAGGTAGTTGAGGTCCAGACTCGATAGGGAAAGGTATTTTCAGTTTCATTGGAAACTTTTACGAAAATATGCGACGTTAACCACGTAGCTTTCATTTGTACAGTTTTTGCCAACTATTGTGAATGTACGTGGGGATGTATGTTTGTTTCTTCCCGAATATTTTGATCGGCCGTTGGTTTATTAGCCAGTAGAGAGGCAATTACTAAATTTGAATTTGAAGTCAGAATATAAATACAAAATGACGTCCTTTGATTTTTTTGTCCTTTACAAAAAGTCTTAAATAAAAAAACCGGTTAAGTGCGAGTCGGACTCGTGCACAAAGGGTTCCGTACCAATTTTTTTGTATTTGTTGTTATAGCAGCAACGGAAAACATATTCTGTGAAAATTTCAACTGTCTAATTATCACGGTTCTGAGGATACAGCTTGGTGACAGACGGACGGACAGTGAACTCTTAGTAATAGAGTCCCGTTTTTACCATTTGGGTAAAAATGCCATACGACAAAGGTTATCTAGGTCATATTTTCTTGTTTCATACATTTCAGAGCGCGATTTTTCCTTAGTCGCGTTTAAATCTATACTAATATTATAAAGCTGAAGAGTTTGTTTGTTGTTTGAACGCGCTAATCTCAGGAACTACTGGTTCGAATTAAAAAAATCTTTTTGTGTTGGATAGTCCATTTATGGAGGAAGGCTATAGGCTACTTTTTATCGCGAAATTCCCACGGGATCAGGAGTTACGGGGGTGAAACCGCGGAGCGCTGCTAGTTCTTTATATTCCGGTAAATAAGTAGGTAAGTTTAAATAAGTAGGTAGCATATTTACCTGAAAATATAAGAATAAACTCTTTATATAGAAAGTTATTACCCGCGACACAAAGAGTCCGCCTCGTTATAGCTTACTTCAACAACATACTTATATCTATACATATAATAAATCTGTAGACATCAAAAAATCTGTAATTGTAAGATATCCAGAAAAAAATACACAGGTCGCCTTAAAATCGTTAGCTGAACACGATAGGGAAGTTTTTAGAATTTTTGTCTGTTTGTCTGTTTGTCTGTTTGTCTGTCTGTTTGTTTGTTTGTTTGAACCAGGTAATCTCATAAACTACAGAACAGATTTTAACAAGGTCCACACAAATTTGTTCAGAATATATCAGAATAACATTTAGGCTATGTTTTAATTTAACTTTAATACAATAATTAAGATATTTGATAAAAAAACATTTAAAAAATGTGAAATCGAAATATTTTTCCGTGGTAAAACGTAATCGAACGTCAGAAGGGAACAGTACCCTTACCACGGGTTTTTTACGTATTCGATTAAACATACTATATTGAGTATTTACCATGAAACTTCCTAAAAATCAACTTACTAGGTCCACCCGTCTCTGAGAATATCGGTAGTGACACACCGACAGACAAACGGACAAAAGAGTGATCGAAAAAGGGTTTCTTTTTTTCGAGTTCTTCAAAAAGTCATGGTAGGGGTGCAGTACATGCCTCCGCTCAAGATGACAGCTGTCATAAAACCAAATAGTTGAGTTTTGGCGGGAACGAGTTAACAACATGTCGTGCTGCAGTTTTATTTTCATGAAACTTAGATGTAACCCGAGTTGAATTGTATAATTCTGGTGGAATGTTATTCAATTTAGTTCTGTGAAAGTGCACAAGTGTAGTGAAAGTAAAAATCAGTGTCAAACATGCAGTTTTCTCGTTGCCTCCAAATCTCCTATTAAGGTTATGGTAAACTTGCCACCGCTTTACTATAGCCCCTGACTTGACGGACTATGACGACTTTGACTGTATTGAAACACTTTAGGCCCGATTTACGAAAAATCGGGTCATAATTTGATGCAAAATATAACTTGACACTGGCTAAATGCACACGTGCGAAGCCATAATAAAAGGAAAAAAAAAAAAACCAAATAGTTTGCATTTAATACTACCTACGTGGAACTGAAAATGAGGTTAGTTCAAAGAGGTACTACTACATAATATTACCGATCTCCTTTACCGAAGACCTCCGATGTTACACTTCTATCGCGCTTTTCTCCTGCTATAGTTTGAATTATGAGTTCAAGTAGCGGAAACCTTAGATAGTAAAAACAAAAAAAGAATTTTCCAAATCGCTCCAAGAGTTTACGAGTAACAGCGAACATACATAAAAAAAATATATATACGAGACGAATTGAGAACCTCCTGCTTTTTTGATGTCGGTTAAAAAATATACAGGTAGTTATTGGTAAAAATCATTTTTTTTTTCCAAAACTACGTAGCCCTGCTAGCTACCTAATAAAAAAACTGGGTATTTTGGTCAAGAATTCAGAAAATTGGAAAAGTTATGTTATGTTATGTTTTTTGCGCTGTGATTTTAGACCCGATGAATAAATAATGCCCAACGCTTTATAGGTTTTGTTTGATGGCATTATTTGTCATTTTCGATGGGTATGGCACAAAAGTTACGAATATCCTCTAAACCTATAATTTTTCAAAAGTGTGCGGTTACACTTTTGAAAAATTATAGGTTATCATTTTTCTTTAAATATTCCGTTTCCAAAACGTCTCGCTTTAGAAGTTGAATGTCCTTTTGTAGTTTGGTATAAAGGTTTTGGAAAAATCGGTTTTGACATAAAAACCCTAGACATAACATAATTTTACACAATTATTTTTGGCATAAAGTCACCGCGCACTCTTAGAAAATCAAGGAACATCACGTTTCTTCAAAAACCCTGTATCCAAAACGCTTTAGAGGGTTGGTTTTTTATTATTTGTTTTTTTTTTCGATGCCGTCTATCGATAGGTATGAGTCTCAAAGGGCACCGTGCACTTTTGTGAAATCATAGGACATCACGTTCCTTCAAATACCCCGTTTCCGAGACGCTTTAGATGTTTGGTGTGAAAGCATTTTTTGTTCAACGTAATGCCTGCTATCAATATGTAAGGATCTCAATGTGCATCGCGTTATTTTAAGTATTAGTATTTGTTCTGTCCAATGGCCTTTCTTTTTAATCATTAATATTATTATTTGATAATAAAAACAATGTAAAATATTATTTGCACCAAAATAGATTATTATTTGCATGATGTTGGTGTAAATACTATAATCTCTTATATTATTAATTGAAGAATATGAATCGAGACACAAAGGTAGTTGATAATTATTTTTTCTTTAATTTACAAAAAAGACAAAGTATGTTGAAAGTTTTGTGCGAATAGAAATTGGACTTAGTTTTAGCTTATCATATTGTTGTGTACCTATTATGTTTTATATGTGAAAAATTAACAAAAATAACAATGGAACTATAATATTATTAACAATATTTAAGGAATAAAATTAAATGGAAATGTCCCAAAAATTAAAAATTTGTTTCTTTCTAACAAAATTACATAGTATTTTTCCAGACAGTAAAAGGTCAAATAAAAAAGGTCAAGGGCATTCGTTTTCGTAAATTTTCCCTTCTGAAGTAAGTTTAGGTTAGTATATTTAGAGTAGAAGTATACTTAGCTGCGCTCCGCGGTTTTACTCGCGTTCATTCCAATAATGCGGGAAAATCTGCGTCACTAGTGGCCGCAAACCGCGTTTTCGTATGGCAGCCGCAGATTTTCTTTGATAATCAGTTTCTACATTGGTAGATTTTGATATAAAGTACTACGAATTCCAACTAGATTTTCTGAAAGTTGATTTGGAGGGTGTATTCTTTGTATGACGTAGGCATCCGATAAAAAAGGATTTTCCGAAATTCTACCCCTAAGAGGGTGAAGGGGGGGGGGGCAAAGTTTGTATGGGACAACGTGATTCCTTGGACTATTTTCGACCTCAACGCGGACGAAGTCGCAGGCAAAAGCTAGTGTTTAAATAATAATGTTGTTAACGACGGATGGTTACGGTCGGATGGCTCCCCGCCGGCTCCTCCTAGAGGGGCCGGCGGTTTCAAAAACCCTGTATCCAAAACGCTTTAGAGGGTTGGTTTTTTATTATTTGTTTTTTTTTTTCGATGCCGTCTATCGATAGGTATGAGTCTCAAAGGGCGCCGTGCACTTTTATAAAATCATATGACATCACGTTCCTTCAAATACCCCGTTTCCGAGACACTTTAGTGTTTGGTGTGAAAGCATTTTTGTTCACCGTAATGCTTGCTATCAAGTATGTTAGAATCTCAATGTGCATCGCGTTATTTTAAGTATTTGTTCTGTACCTTTGTTTTTATTCATTAATATTATTATTTGAGAATAAAAATAATATAAAATAATATTTGCACCAAAATTGATTATTATTTGCATGATGTTGGTGTTATAAATACTATAACCTCTTATATTATATAATGGAAGAATATGAATCGAGGGACAAAGGTTAATAATTCTTCTTTCTTTAATTTACAAAAAACCAAAGATAACTAGGAAGACAATAATTATGATATTATATTGAAAGTTTTATGCGAATAAGAATTGGACTTGGTTTTAGCTTATTATAATGTATGTATATTATGTTTTATTTGTGTAGAATTAATAAAAAAAATATATATCACTTACCTACATAAGCGCCTTCGCTAAACAATTTGAAAAAATATAGTTTAAAAACAATGTAACTACCTATTTTGTTATTATGGGAAAATGCTAGGTATTCTAAATAAACCAAAACCACATCGCGAACGAAGTCGCGGGCAACAGCTAGTATATTATGTAAATTCCGTACATCCACAGTAAAATTTAATTAAGTAATATTTTTAAAACACCTATCCTACGAGATCTCACAGCATGGGTTTGTCGAAAGAAAAAAAATCACTCCCACTTTGTTGGGAAGGTACATAATAACTATCTTAAATAAAATGTCAATTTATAAATTTTATTTTATCATTTTGTCGGCGTGATTCATATGTAGGTACATGTAAGCCAAATTACAGCTTTCTAGTACTAATAGTCTCTGAGATCAACCTACTATCATTTAATAAAAATTATAATAATTAAGTAGGTTTGAAAAAATATACAAATCTTTTTTGATGCCAAAACTGCAAATGAAGGAATTATTTTAATTTGTTTTTTGGATAGTACTCCAGGGGCTCTATTTTTGAATAGCTCGTGTGACATAGCTTCGTCGTAAACGCCTACATGTCGTGCACAACATCCCGATCGCATGATACCAATAGTAATATAAATGTTACCACTGATATCGTAAAGAAGAAACTGTTGAACGAAATGTCCAAATGTCACTCTAAAATACAAGTTTTTGAAACAACTAGTCAATCAAAACAACATTTGAATGCAAATACAAGTATTGAAAAAGTTGTTTGTTATAAATGTAAGAAACCGGGTCACAAAAGACCACAATGCCCTTTGCGTAAAAAGAAAAGCATAAAAGAACACGCACTAGGAACGTCTTGTGGGTCTACAGCATTTTTCGACGTATGGTTGGTCGATTCTGGATGTTCAATGCATATGACATCACAATAGACAGCGGCATAACTGTTACAGTAGCAAACGGTCATATAATATCATGTAGTGGAGTTGGGGATGTATCTATTGAAACTACTGGTGTTATAGATAGTATTAACGATGAAGCGTATGTACCTGATTTAAAGAGTAATCTTATATCTGTCAAAAAGGTGGTTGACAAGAGCTTCATAGTACTTTTTGATAAAACAGGTTGTAATTTTTATAAATCTTCCGATTTCTCTTTTAGAAGTAATGCTGTTCTACATGCTTCTATTACTAGTGGTGGACTGTACTCACTAGATTGTAATACGAAAATTACTCCATGTATCTTAACCGCAAACGATGTGCAATCTGACTATTACAGTAGGTACCAACTTTGGCATAAAAGATTAGGACACCTATGTAGAATAGGAATGGACCGATTAAAAAGAAGTCAATTGGGCGTTGACTGTACTGCGATTGATAAAGGTATTGTTATGCTTGTGTTAAAGGCAAACAGGCGAGGACGCCTTTTAAATCAGTAGAATAAAAAAAGGCTACTTCGAAATTAGAGTTAATTCATTCTGACTTGTGTGGACCATTTTCTGGTCCTTCATTTCAAGGAAATAAGTATCTTTTGATTTTCGTTGATGATTTTACGCGTATGATTTTTCCTTATTTTATTTCTTCGAAAGCAGAAGTTAAAGACAAGTTCGTTTGTTTCCAAACGCTGATAGAAAGACAAACTGGTGCTCAAATAAAAATATTGAGAACGGATTGTGGTAAGGAATATGTAAGTAGGGAATTAATTGATTATTTATCGTCAAAAGGAGTAACTCATGAGACTACCGCAGGATATAGTCCTCAGACTAATGGCGTAGCTGAGCGTACAGCTCACTTTCAAAAGCTTATTGGGAAGATGCTTTTAGGACAGCGGTTTACTTGAAAAATAGGTCACCACATCGCGCTTTAATTAGGAAGACTCCATATTAGAAATGGTACGGACAAAAGGGAGATCTAAGCAATTTGCGTGTTTTTGGATGTCGGGCACTTATTCAAGTTCCAGCCTGTCATATACAGAAATTAGATATTAAAACTAAAGAAGTTATCTTTGTAGGATATACAGATGATCTTCTTTAGGGATGCTTCTAACCCTCGGCGTGTACAGAAGTCCAGAGATGTGACATTTTTTGAAGATCGTTTTACACAACTTAAAGGTAATGTTGTTAAATTTACTAAGCCAGAACATATCATTTTGTTTGGTAAGAAAATTTTGTACCACGTAGTGATGGTGAAGTAGATTATAATTCGGCTGAATCTGAGGGCCCTACTAGTCCTGAACAAAACGTTTTAGAGGTAAGTAGGTATCCTACTAGAATTCGTAAGCAACCGGATTTTTATGTTGCAAATTTAATATCAGAAACTGATATGTGTGAGCCGAAATCTTATTCAGAGGCAGTGAATTGTGATGATGCTGTTGAATGGCGTTCTGCGATTAACAATGAATATGATTCGCTCATGAAGTTGCAGACTTAGAAACTTGTTGATAAGACTATAGGTAATAAGGAGGTTATACCTTTTAAATGGGTCTACAAAGTAAAGAAAGATGCTCACGGTAATATTATGAAGTATAAGGTACTAATGGTGAAAGGTTTTAAGCAGGTAGAAGGAATAGACTACAATGAAACTTTTGCTCCTGTTATTCGTCATTCTTCACTCCGTACTCTATCGCTTTAGCTGCTGAATTAGACCTAAAAATGAGGCACTTGGACGTCGACACTGTTTTTCTCAACGGAGACCTTGAAGAGGAAGTTCTTATGGAACAACCACAGGGTTTTGTGGAGAAAAGGCGTGAAGGTAAAGTTTGTCGAAATCGATGTATGGGCTCAAACAGGCACCTCGAGCATGGAATATAATGTTGGACAAAACCGTATCCAAGTTGGGTTTCACAAAAACTCCTTCGGAACCATACGTGTATAAAAAAACTTTATGGTCAAGAAATTGTCATTTTGGCGGTATATGTCGATGACATAATTGTCTTTTTAAAAAATGACATGAATTTTCAATGTCAAGAAATGTTTACAAAATATTTTTATCAAAATATTAAAGATTTAGGTCCTTTATCCTATTATCTTGGAATCAATATCTCAAGACAAGATGGTGAGATTAAGGTAAATCAACGTACGTTTATTTTAAATCTGTTAAAAAGATTTAACATGGAAAACTGTAAATCGTTTGATACACCGTCTAGTTTAGAGAAACTTGATGAAGTAATAATTGACGAACAAGAGTCTTTTCTATATCAAAGTTTGGTTGGATGCTTAATGTTCCTATCAGTAAATACTAGGCCTGACATAGCTTATCAAGTTAGCTATTTGAGCCAATTTAATACCAAATATAAAAAGAACACTGGTTAGCTGCAAAGAGAGTGTTGCAATATTTGAAATATTTGAATCAATTACACTCTTACTTACAAGATGGTTGGCGATTATCTTAAAGCGTATGTTGATGCAGACTGGGCTAATTGTACGAAAGATAGAAAATCCTATACTGGGTAGTGTTCTATGTTAGCTGGTAGTCCTGTAGTTTGGCAAGCGAAGAAAAAGTCAATTGTAGCTCTGTCTTCAACGGAAGCTGAGTATATGGCTCTAGCGGCAACTGATAAAGAGGCATGTTATCTTAAAAGTTTAATTTTGGATGTAACTGGTAAGTCTGACACAGTGATTTTGTTTAACGATAGTCAGAGTGCGCATAGTTTAGTACTTAATCTAGTTCACCAAAATATAACAAAGTACATAGATACCATGTTTCTATTTATAAGAGAAAAAGTTTCTGATAAACAATTTCTATTGAATATGTACGGTCAGATCTTAATTGTGCTGATGTATTTACAAAACCTCTAGGTAAAGTGGCTCATAAGAGATGTATAAACAGTATTGGCCTAGGTTCAGTAATTGCATTTATTTTTCTTTTTGCTAAGTAATGATTGGGTATTTTTTTTTGTTTGTTGTGTTCTTTCTTCCCAGTCTTAATTGAGGGCCGATGTTGTAGAATTATTATAGTATACCTACTTTTTCTATTTTTACAATTAATTAAGACTTCTTTGTACAGTAAAGGAATAGAAGTAGTTTTATATTATTTTGTATTTCGTTTTTACTGTCAATGTAAAATAAACTAGTAACAAAGCAACGTCTTTAATTAAATTATTTTAAGCTCAAATAGTATTTTACAACAGTTAGACGTTTATTTCACCACTCGCCTGTCGGCGACCGAGAGATTAAAAAATAGAGTCCCAGAATAAATGTGCTGTCGAATGCAAACAATTAATATTATGACCCATTGAAAGTTTTTTAAACTAAGATTTAACCCAAAGAGTAAAACGGGACCCTGTTACTAAGACTTCACTGTCCGTCTGTCTGTCCGTCCGTCCGTAGAAAGATAAACACATAATTTGTACATCACACAAAAATAAAAACAGAAAAAGAAATGAAAAGCTTATGTACTAAAAATTTACAAATACACCTTATCGCCTTTTGAATTTTTGTCTGAAACCACTTAACCAAAATCGATGAAACTCAGTATGATGATACATTGAAACCTATGGAGAAATATTTATGTCAGGCCTTATGCAGGTGAACCTCAACATTTTCTAAAACAGCTAAAACTTTCAAATGTCGTAAAACAAAAGTTCACCTAAATATTGTCTAGAAAAAACCCCCCTTGTATTAAAAAAAATTCGTTGGAACACATTATAAAGATATTTCTTGGTTAAATTTTTACTTACTTTTTCTTTGCTGGCCCTTTTTTTTTGCGCCCTTTCTCTAATTTTTTGCAGCTTTTGCTTTTCTTGTAGCTGTAAGTTTTACAACCGGATTAGTAGTTGGTCGTCATAAACGCAAACTCGTGACACTAGCGCAACTCGTCATAATCGCGACTCGTCATTTTCGCATATCGTCATTTTCGCAATTCGTCACACGAACCTTAAGCATTACATTTCTCTCATTTTACAGCTGCCCTTATATTGAATCACCCTGCTCGATATTCTATCTTTACTAATATTACAAAGAAGTAACGTTGGTAACATGTATGTATGTATATTGGGGATGATCTCCGAAACCACTGGACCGATATGGATGACATTTTGCATAAAGATAGTTTGGGGGTAGCTGAGTGTCATAAGCTTTTTTGTATTCCGAAATTCCCATGGGATTGCGACTTACGTGGGTGAAACTGCGGGGCGTAGCTAGTAAAATAAAATATTGTTGTGATATTATTATATTTATCAACTATAAAATCATAAAATACATTAATCAACGATCCACTGTGGATTGGAAATAGATTAGCTGGCACCAAGGGTATCATGGCACAAATTCTAGTCCTGTCCAAGATATTTTCTACTATTCTTTGATATTATTGTAATGCTTAAGGTTCGTGTGACGAATTGCGAAAATGACCAGTTGCGAAAATAACGATATACGAAAATGACAAGTTACGCAAATGACGAGTCGCGTTTATGACGAGTTGCGAAAATGGCGAGTCGCGTTTATGACGAGTTGCGCTAGTGTGACGAGTTTGCGTTCATGACGACCTACTACTAATCCTATTTAATTAATAGATGTTCCGGCAAACGTTATTTTGCCATTTACAAAAGTGGTGGGTTATTTGACAGTATTTATTTGTATTCATAATGTTAAATATTATGTATGTCTAATTCCTATTTATGTAAAATAAATATCATAAGAAATTCAGATTAAAAAAAAATGAATAAAAAAAAACAAATGGTTGTCTATAAAGTCGTGACGATTTAAGCCGGTCAATATGTTAAGTCCCGACTACTAAAGTCGCTATGTTTTATGCTTATTATTCTGTATTAGGTACCTACACGAAAGAATATAAATCAGATCCTGCACTTGTTTTTTTAATTTTCGTTTTACGCACTTTTAATCATTTGTATATTTTTTTGTTTTCAACTTTTTTTGCAGTCGGGTTTTTTCTAGAAGAAGAAGTAACAAACAACCATACTAACACCATTATCAAGAGAACGCAACCAAATCAGTGAGCAATAGCTAGTGCAATATATATTTGAAATGTTCTAATTAAGCCCTTTCATTTGATACCCCACACGGTACATTTTAATTATTTTATTTTTTTAATTCTTGACTCTATGTCCTCTAGAGGGCCATATTTAATTTATCATACATACATACAGGTCAAACACATAACTCTCCCTTTTGGCTTCGCCGTAGTCGGATAAAAAAACCATTAATTACAATAAATTAAAAAAAAACTAAAATAAAAAAATAAAAGTCAAAATTTAAAAAAAAATTTAAAAAAGATACTGTCAAGCAAGTGAAGTCGGTCAAAAAGATCTAGTTATATAGTTATATTATGTTTGTTTTATGTTATTTTTTAACCCCCGCCCCGACGCAAAAACGACGGGGTGTTATAAGTTTGACGTGTCTGTGTGTGTGCGTGTGTGTGTGTGTGTGTGTGTATGTGTCTGTCTGTGGCATCGTAGCTCCCGAACGGATGAACCGATTTTAATTTAGTTTTTTTATTTTTTTTTGCTCATGTGTCTGGTTCTTAAACTCGGTTTTGTTAGGTTTGTCATTATTATTAGTTACTTACTAGCTGCGCCCCACGGTTTCACCCGCGTCCGATTTTTTATAGAACCTTTTCCTGACAATAACGAACACGACAAAAAAGAATTAGCGAAATCGGTCCAGCCATTCACGCGTGATGCCGTGACCAAGGAACATAAAAATAATAAAAGATGCTTATTATAGATATTCGTTTGTTGTGTACTGTTGGTGGTAGTTATTCAAATGTTTTTTGTTTTTTTTTTATTTGAAACTTTAATTTGATTATAAATAATTAACATATAATATAAAAAGACATACACATTTAATAACACATTTATAAATACAAAAATTAAGTACCAGTTAGTCAAATAACCCGCCCCTTATCGTACCCGGCGTAAAGGTTTTTGAATCAATGTATTTTCCTATTTTAATGTACTTACATCAAGGTACCGGCGGGGTTTGGGGGCGCCTTGTCCATGTGGTGCACGTTGCAGACGTGAGGGTTCGTTGAAAGATACCTTTAAAAAAAAAAGATGAGCGTCAGCATAGTATTTAACATTGAATGTATGCTAAAGCATTGCTTTCCTATTGCGTATATCTACTTCCGTAAGAAAGAAGATATGTTAATATCGGAACGACCTAAAAACAAAATGTCCTACATCTCAAAACGACACAAGATCAAAATTACCTAGTATCAAAACGTTCTATTATCGAAATGTCCTCCATGTACAGTAAGAAAAAAAAGAATTAATATTATTTTTATTTGATAACTATTAAGCTTCAAAGGTTTTTTGGCGGGAACGAGTTAACAACATGTCGTGCTGCAGTTTTATTTTCATGAAACTTAGTTGTAACCCGAGTTGAATTGTATAATTCCGGTGGCATGTTATTCAATTTAGTTCTGTGACAGTGCACAAGTGTAGTGAAAGTAAAAATCAGTGTCAAGCATGAAGTTTTCTCGTTGCCTCCAAATCTCCTATTAACGTTATGGTAAACTTGCCACCGCTTTACTATAGCCCCTGACTTGACGGACTTTGACTTTTTTGAATCACTTTAGGCCCGATTTATGAAAAATCGAATCATAATTTGATGCAAAATATAACTTGACACTGGCTAAATGCACAAACCGTGCGAAGCCATAATTAATAGAAAAAAAAAGCTTCAAAACTTATCAGTGTCGATAAGCTTGCCAACAACAGGTTCCAGAGTCTGGAACATCATCGAATGGTGGAGAGCTTGTCTGTCTTATATCGCGGATACATTTCGGGGAGTGTGCGACAGAACTTCACGCCCTTATTCATATAATATAAAAAACTACAAGAGACTTATTATTCCGATTGATTTACTAAAATGGCAGAAGTTAAAATAATAATATTTGCAAACTCTGAATCTGAAATCTTAATAGTTATCAAATATTATTCTTTTGATCTCTGCAAGTTTTCTCTGTTTCTTTCTAGACAGACGGACAGTGAAATCTTAGTAATAGGGTCCCGTTTTTACCTTTTGGGTACGGAACCCTAAAAAAGAAAAAAAAAATGATAACTATTAAGTTTTTTTAGAATTATTTGAAGGTTTAGAAAGTTTTCGGTTGCTTTTCCATATTTTGTTTAGTAAGCCTTAGTGGATTTTGTAGAGCATTTTGTTATTAAAGTGTTTCTATGAAAATAATATTCATACACTTCGATAAGAGGACGTTTTGCTACTAGGATCCTTTTTTGATCTTGTGTCGTTTTGATATTTAGGATATTTTGCTTTAAGGTCTTTTCGATATGTAAGAATCTACTTCCTATCCTCATACAATTGGTACTATCGTATCACTACATAGTATAAAACAAAGTCGCTTCCTGCTGTCTATCCCTATGTAGGTATGTATATTTAAAACTCCGCTACGGATTGTGATGCGTTTTTTTTATTAGATTGAGTGATTCAACAGGAAGGTTTTGGTACATAAAACATAACTACAACGTGTACGAAGTCGCGGGCAACAGCTAGTTCTAGAATAAAATAAACATAGGTGACCGTTAATTCTGATGTCACGACTGACGTCCAGTCACCTAGTTGTAGTGAGCCTGGTAAAGAAAATCATTTAAATTTACGGTGACCATTATATGCTTCCTATTTGCTTCCTTGAATATATTAAAATAACAATTCTGTAACTGTTACGGCAATGAAGATATCGACAAAAGTTATTTTAATAGCAGTGCCTGATAGAAAAAATTGAGCAAAAAATATCATCATCACATCAGCCACAGGACGTCCACTGCTGAACATAGGCCTCTCCCCAAAGACTTCCAGAGCGATCGGTCGCATGATCTCTGCGTCCAACGACTTCCCGCGACCTTAATTAAGTCGTCCGTCCATCTGGTCGGAGGCCGTCCCGCGCTGCGCTGAATATATTTTGATGATTAATATTGCAGCAATGCTTTAAATACGCCAATCTCAGTTATATGCTACCTACATAAGGCATCGTAGATAAATCTTTATCTGTACCATTTACTTTAGCTAATAATTTTAATTAGTGTTCAATGTAACGAGGGGTCTATAGTACGAATCGGGGTTGTTCTAGAGGTCTACGCAAACAACTTGTGTTCTACTACTTTAAAATTTGTACATTTTTGGAAAATGGAAAATGTATTGGACAGTTGCTGTTTTTCAAAATAAAGAACCATTACTGTTTGAAAAAGTACCTAACCGAAAATCAATAAATATATAAAACTCCAAGGTCAATGACCTCTAACTCCGAAAACATCTGATTTTCGAGTAAACATAACTTTCCAAAAAAGTTCGAATTTTCAAAAGTCATAAAACAAACACAGAACACATTGTATAGATATGTCTTGGTTATGTTTTTACTTACATTTTTCTTCTGGTCTGTTTTTTTTTTCTCTGGTGGGTCTATTTCATCGAATGTACATTGAAAGGGTTGGAGATGAACCTGCGTTGAGAATCATACAATTTGTTTCAGCGAAGGGGTTTTAATACGAAAGGGGGTTGTTCTAGACGTCTAGGCGAACATCTGTTTTTTCTACGACTTTTGGAAATTCAAACATTTCGTTCGAAGTTTTTGTATGAAATAGCAGATTTTCAAGTAATAATTCCCTCAGAATTATCGAAAAAAATTAAAAAACCTACTTCAAAAATGAAGTAAAAAATCAACAACAATATATCACAAAGAAAAAACTAAAAAAGTTTAAAAATATATAAATAAATAAAAAAATTCAAAAGTCATAGAACAAACACAGAACACATTGTATAGATATTTCTTGGTTATGTTTTTACTTACATTTTTCTTTTTGTCCTGATTTTTTGTCTCTGGTGGGGGGTCTATTTCAGCGAATGCGCAATCAAATGGGGTTTGCCGTATGCGCGTGATCTGTGGCATGACCTGCGTTGAGAATTGTACAATTTGTTTCCGCGAAGGGGTTTTAATACGAAAGGGGGTTATTCTAGACGTCTAGGCGAACAACTGTTTGTTCTACGACTCTTGGAAATTCAAACATTTCGTTCAAAGTTTTTGTATGAAACAGTTGATTTTCAAGTAAAAATTCTTCACAGAATTATCGAAAAAAAAATTAAATAACCGACTTCAAAAATGAAGTAAAAAATCAACAAAAACATATCACAAAGAAAAAACTAATAAGGTAAAAAAATTACATAAAAAAGAAAAAGGTAAACTAAAAACTTAAGTACGTTTTATAATACGCTGGCTCGGTAATACAACGAAGTGTAACTTTGTCTTACCTCCGAAACGAATATGTTTTCATTAATAAAACTTTATTTATATTTTGTAGTGCTTTTTTGGTAAATCCGTGGTAATTAAGATTTTTTTTTTTTATGTAATTTATTTTTAACATTTTAATTTATTTTTGTATCTATATTTAAACTTTTTAGTTTTTTATTTGTGATTTATTTTTGTTGATATTTTACTTCATTTTTAAAGTCAGTTTTTTTTTAATTTAATACTTTTAAGTGGTATTTAAATAGTCTTACACAGTCAGTGTTAGGTACAATCAAGCAACAAACGTACAGACCCACCGCAAAGCGCCAAAACAAAGAAAACAATGGTGAGTCTGCAGTTCTGTTCCCGACTATACCTACTAACTAACCTAACCAATATCTAATTAGAAACCATTATTAAATGTAAATATTGCAGGACATTGCGCACATAGCCATCTAGCCCCAAGCTAACTAGACTTGTGTTTTAATGGGTATACTACTTATTTACTTTTTGTAAATATATTTAATGTTATTTTAATTTAATTTATTCGGAAAGCAGACAGTGAACTATTCAGAGTAAGATATATAAAATTAATTCCACACACCATTTATGAGCTTTCGCATATAGACTCTAAATAGTTGCAATATCGCATCAGTCCGATACACATACGTACCAAACTCCGAGTACCATCACAATAACAAAAAATAAGTACTTAAATAATATCATAAAATACTTACATATGTATATACATTAAGAAAACGAAACGAAAAAAAAACAAAACAAAGAAAGAAAGAACACCATAACCACTTACAACCAAAACTAAATGAAAAAGAGAAAACAAATCAACAATAAAATAAGGAAAGCAATAAAATACTTATAATACATAGAAATAACCAGACCTGTCTGAAGCGGGTATCGAACCCGCAACCCTGTGTTCGGCAGTCCGGCATGGTGACCATTGTGCCAACTGGGTCGTCAATAATAATTGATGAACATCTATCAAAATCTGTTAGAAATGTATTGTTTGAAAGTTTCTACTGGTACCTAACTATTATCGAAAACTGAACAATCTACTGTATTATGATTATGTGGATCGATCTGTTCATGTTTTCAAAGATCCTCATCAGATCTTTACCATTTTATGGGACCACCATGCATATTAGGAACAATGGAGACTATATTTGCTGTAGGTACCTACAGACTTTGATTACCATAAAACAGCTTGCACACTCAAAAAGAATAGCTTCATTTACGCTGACGCCGACTCTAGCGGGGCCGATGAAACTCTTTTTCCCATCTGCCCCGTTGACAGGGCAGAGCTAGCGGGACCGATGAGTGTAAGTCCTCAATACTTGGTAAACCCACAGAAACCTTCGTTGGAATATATTTTATAGAGACTTATTTCTTGGTTCTATTTTTACTTACATTTATATTTTTTACGAAAACGTCATCATCGGAATCTGAAAATTCCGTTTCAGACGTGGCGGCTTCTATAATCTTCCGCTCGGAAGCTTTTTTCGCTATCACCTGCGTTGAGAATAATTATATTTTAGTTAATTATAGCAAAACCGGCCAAGTGGGACTTGCACTTTGCTGGTCTTTTTTAAATTGAGTTACTATCTCTATCGTTAATGTCGGTGTTGTAACGCTTAAATACTAATAAACTTATTATAAACTAGCTGCGCCCCACGGTTTCACCCGCGTAAGTCTCGATCCCATCGGGATAAAATATAGCCTACGTGTTACTCCAGGTCTCCAGCTATCTAGATGTCGAGTTTCATCGCAATCGGTCCGGTAGTTTTTGCGTGAAGGAGTAACAAACATACATACACACGCACACACAAACTTTCACTTTTATAATATTAATAGGAAGTAGGATAGTAGGATTAGTAGGATTAGTAGAATTAGTAGGATTAGTAGGATTGTATATCATTTCTAAAGTTCGTGATTCATTTTATTTTACATAGGTACTAGCTCCGCCCCGCGCTTCCTAGATAAATGGACTATTAAACACAAAAATATTTTTTCATATCGAACCAATAGTTCCTGAGATTAGCGCGTCCAAACAAACAAACTCTTTAGCTTTATAATATTAGTATAGATTAATAATAATTGAAAGACAGTCATTAATCAAAACATTGATTGACAAACTAATGTTTTTCAAAAGTGCGACATTCAAAGGATGGTAAAGGCCTAAAGTATCGTATGGTTTTTTAATTTTGAAAATCGGCTGGTAGGTAACTCTTTGGTTTCCAAAATTTTTCACAGTGTCGGTTAACTTCAATTTGAACCATCAAGTTCACGATCGGATAAAAACTGTAGGCTGTGGAAGTGCCCTTACGTCGTCTTCGACGTCATTTATTTATTTTATTACATTTTCAGTGCCGTGTGCAAATATACGTGAGAGAACTGCTTTTTTTTCAATTACCAGCGTTTACACCATTCAGTGTGATCTTTTCTTCTTTTTCTGTTCTGTAGAACAAGTGTTAAAACCACGTGTTATGTGTACCTATAGCTATCACATCATCATCGTCGATTATACTGTTTACGGTAGTTTCCTACACACACCATCACGTAGGTCCAGCGGCCATTAACTGAGAGTTTATGACAAAACTGTGCATGCAAACCCTAACGTGTATTTGCTTGGTTGCATGTACAATTGTACATGCGTCAAAAACTGTGCAGTTTTATCCCATACACTCTAGGGTTTGCCTGTCGGTTATGCATGTAAGGTCATAACCATCATGCATAAACTAGATTGTATGGCCTTCATTAGTCAATTATCTTTCAGTCAAAACAAACACACAAACAACGCTGTGTATTTGCTGTATATGTTTATGTTTTAGTATTATTAAATGTAGGTAATTGAAGGTTTTTAATTAAAAACGAATAATAAACGAAACCTGGTCGCAAAATCACGATTACCTATCGTAGGAGTCAAAGAGGTCTATTCTTTATTTTGCATTTTCATTTTGATATTTTTGGTATCTAACCTACCCCTACCAACTAGAGTTCTGTGAATGGAATATTGATGTGGTAATGTTCTGAGGGAAAAATGGTTAGTTTTGAAAAGACGCGGCGAAAATTTATATTATGTCCAACATATGCCATAGAGACTGCCATTAAAATATCTGTGGAATAGTCTCTTATTCCATTCAATTTGGTGGTACCTATAGAGTCGCTATTCTCCAAATAGACTTGTTCATCTAAGAATTGTATCTAGTAAAACGTAAAAAATAATTACTTTCAAATAAATGGCGATTAATTATTAGAATAACATTTATTCGAAAAGGGTCGAATTCACCCTAAGTGGATTTGCTTACTTTTGTTATTGGTTTTTTTTTTAATATGTACTTACTTTGATTTTTTTTTCTGCATTTTAAACTATAATTTATTTTGTTGATAAATGGATCTTAAGTTTTTTTTTTGTAAGTTTTGTTATTTTGTTTTGTACCTATTTTGAATATGTACTTGAGTATTTTTGTTTATTAGGAGTTGGTTTTGCTTATTTTGAACAGAATCCTAAAAATATAAATTATACTCGTATCTATACTTCTATATTCTATCTTGAAATGGTTCGGTTGAGGAAAGTATTTAAAGATAAATTAAGGTGGTGCCAGAATAATCAAAAACAAATAAAAATGGATTTACTGGCATCTCAGCATGCTTCTAAGGACTTCAAATCTTTTTGGAAACACACCAATAGATTGAATCCACGTCCTGGGGTGCCTGGTTGTGTCGGTGGGGAGTGTGAGCCGCAAAAAATTGCTGAGCTTTTTAAAGAGCAATTTAAGGTAGAGCCTTTACTGAAGGGTTCTCGAGGAGGGGTATCGTCATGTTCGGGTGAACGTGTTCTATTTACCGTGAAAGAAACCAAACAGGTACTAAAGAACATGACACGTGGTAGATCGCCTGGGCATGATAGTCTTAGCGTCGAGCATCTTCAGTCTGCGGGGGTGCATCTGCCTCGTGTGCTTACTTTGTTTTTTAATTTGTGTGTTGGCCATTCATACCTTTCAGCTGATCTGATGCGTACAGTGGTGGTGCCGATCATGAAGAACAGGACGGGGGACGCCTCTGACAGGTCTAATTATCGTCCAATCTCGTTGGCTACTATTATAGCCAAGGTGCTGGACGGGTTGCTGAACAGTAGAATGGCTAAGTATATAAACATACACGACGCACAGTTCGGGTTTAGATCTGGTTTATCAACAGAATCTGCTATTCTGTGTTTGAAGCACACCGTCCAGTACTACACTGATAGGAAAACACCGGTTTTCGCCTGTTTTCTGGACCTGTCAAGGGCGTTCGACCTCGTTTCCTATGATATACTGTGGGAGAAGTTGGGCACGGAAACCGAGGTACCAGATGAGTTGATTTCCATCCTAAGATTTTGGTATGGTAATCAGGTAAACCAGGTGAGATGGAATAGGGCTCTATCGTCGGAGTATACCATGGAGTGTGGGGTCAGGCAGGGCGGCTTGACGTCTCCGAGCCTGTTCAATTGTTATCTGAATGGCCTGATTGAGGAGCTCAGCAACACTGGTATCGGATGCTCAGTTGACGGAGTGTCGTTTAATAATATAAGCTATGCTGATGATATGGTGTTGCTGAGTCCTTCGGTCGGTGGCCTTCAGAAACTTTTGAATATATGTGTCAGGTATGCGGACGCTCATGGTCTCCGATATAATGGTAAGAAGAGTGAGTTTTTAATTTTCAGGGGGCGCTCGAAACTTTATTCAACGATTCCACAAGTTTATCTGAAGAATGAGCCCTTAAACAGAGTATTTAAATTTAAGTACCTGGGTCACTTGGTTACAGATGACCTAAGGGATAATGAGGACATTGAGCGGGAGCGGAGGGCGTTGGCTGTCAGGTGTAATATGGTTGCTCGCAGATTTGCACGCAGCACTTGTAATGTTAAAGTTACTTTATTTAAAGCATATTGTCAATCATTTTACTCGTGCAGTCTTTGGGTCAGCTATTCAAGGCTGGCAGCAGACGCTCTCCGTGTCCAGTACAATAATGGTCTTAGGGTGCTGTTGGGGTTGCCTAGGTACTGTAGCGCATCGGGCATGCATGCCGAGCATGGTGTGGCTACTTTTCAGGCAATTAGGCGACAAAGAATTGCTTCACTAATGCAGCGGGTACGGGGCAGTTCCAACAGTATGCTAAAACTGATAGCTAATAAATTGGAGTCTCCTATCTGGAGATATTGGATAGGGACTCATAAAACTATTTGAGAATATAGCATGTTCTGGGGCTTTCATCAGTCGTTTTTCAATTTTTTAGTTTTAGTTTAATATTATTTTGATTTTGAATGAATTTATTTTTATGTATTTTAATGTTGATTATTGTCCTAGTTATGATTATGGTGAAGTATTTTATTTTATTTGGAATTTTATTTTAATGTAACAAATGTAATTTTATTTTATTTATTGTTGACATTTAATTTTGTAGTTTAAGATTTCTGACTTTTTTTATTTTAATTTTCATCATTTATATATTTTCTTTGTTTCAATATTTGATTATTATTATTATTATTATTTTTTTAGTAATGACAAACTTGCAAAATATGGATTAATTTATAATTGAATTCGATTTTAATGTAATTTAATCTGAAATAAATGAATATTATTATTATTGTCTGTTATACGTCCTGTATGTCGGGGCTATGGAGCCCCGGACCTTTGGAAGGCATGCGTGGAGCCGAAGCCAACACGTAGAGGCCCTTTACAATAACAAGTTTAATAGCAAACAATGGGGTGGATTCTAAACCGGCGATTATCCCTGTCTACACTATAAAGTGCAACCAAGGACAACCTCCGGTTTGGATAAAACTATTGATAATCTACAGGACAAAACTACTTGAGCTATTGTGATGGGATGGTAGTGGACTAGATACTGGAGAACTATGGATACTATGGCACCTGCCGTAACAATGTTCAATAAACACGTAAAAATGGCAGGCGGAGACTCGCCAACTCTCAGACTGGGCCACCCTAATAAGCCGAGTAAATTACAGCAAGGGGGCAACAGGAACGTGAGTGGCTGAAGGATGGAGAGGCCTCACTGGATTTCACGCTTATAGTCAAACACGCGTAAAGTCAAACACGCTTAAAGTCAAACACGTGAAAAATCAAACACGTATTAAGTCAAATACGCATAAAGATCACCGAGCTGTTAGCCCTTACAGCTTATCTAAGGACCTTTTTTGCATTTATCAGAAAACTTGTCCGGCCGGCGGTTGTCAATCAATAATACAAGTTATCGTTCCAGTTCTATTATAATTTTTGGTCCGTATCTAAGGTGCCGTTTGCCATCAAATGTAACAGTTTGTAAGTTACGTTTATTGGCAGACTGCTTTTTTTTGAAGTTATACTTCTTGAGGCGCCTTATGAAAAAATAATGAAAATGAAATTTTTAAATGGGCGCGCATCACCGTAACACTAAAGTCGTAGGTTGAAGCTGCGTGACACAAAAGTAACAAGTTGAAGCTGCCCAGCGACGACGGCGACTTCTTACGTGCGTAAATATACGCACCCATTTATTTGTAGTCTGGGTTGGCACCCGGATTGTAAGTATATAGGTGGCTCTTCTTACAAACAACCAGAAATATGTACCTAATTGGTATTTATGTAATAAGTTAATACCTATTAAAAAATGTACTTTATTGTTGTTATTAAAGCATTTTTCCATTCGTAGAAGAATTTAAATGTTTTTCTACAACGTATTATTATTGTAAAGAAATGAAAACGTGTGAATATTATAATCCTCATAATAATTGGCACGTGTCGATATCATGTCATATCAAACCACCAGGAGCCCAAGACTGCTAACACAATTTTGTTTCAAAAGAGTGTCGATAGAATCGTAATAGACTAATATAGGCACATATAGATACATATATTTGAAGTTGATGTCATATTTTTGACATTTCAATTATTAAAAACAGGTCTATTAATATTCTTCTAATGTTAACTATTCTATTGAAACACCACTAACGCACCACTGTCTCAATTTGGTTTATCATAATATTATGGTCTTTATACCAATATCTTATATCTTTAAATGAGCAATTCTTGTAAATATATATATAATTGGAATCTCGGAATCGGC
The DNA here is from genome assembly GCA_951213275.1 of Idaea straminata. Lineage (NCBI taxonomy): Eukaryota > Metazoa > Arthropoda > Insecta > Lepidoptera > Geometridae > Idaea > Idaea straminata. The sequence goes on along the minus strand of OX577845.1, from coordinate 17,161,725 downwards.
TCCAACGATTTTCATGAAATTTGGTATATAGGGGGTTTCGGGGGCGATAAATCGATCTAGCTAGGAATAATTTTAAGAAAATGTCATTTTATTCGTGTTTTATCGAAACTTACTTTTTTTTATCTGAAAAATATGACTCTTCCTGACATCTATTGGCGAACTACTAATACTATTTTTTGTGAACAATAAAGTTATTCCGGCAGATGGCGTTGTTAAGTAACACGAAGTCAATGAGTGTTTGCTTTGAGGTTAGACTAAGTAAAAAAAAATAAAAAATACCGAGCAAAGCTCGGTCATCCAGGTACTCATAATATAAAATAGCTCAATGAAATCTCGATAGTTGTCAAAACGGTGTTGTCATAGACATTCGACAGCTATAGGCTTCCCTACTCATGAGCTTAAGATACTCAACTATCGTGTTATCGCTTAGCTTAACATGGTAGATTGTGATAGACAAAACCAGTGATGTATCTCTTACCATTCTAATGGGACTCCATAGCATTTCTTTTGCGATGGTCATGAAAGGCCTCTAGACACAACAGGCATTGTAACTTAAAATGCCGCTGTGCATTTTGAGACCCATACCTGTAGAGGGCATTATGCCGAACAAATAATGCATTGCCACCAGACCGCTAAAGTGTCTGATTGTACCAGCGTTCTCCGACAGTCGTTTCACTTTCAACAATATGCGCCCATCCATTTAAATAAGATTTCAAGTCCATTTCATTCTTTTCAGATAAATGTTGACTGATCCTTTTCCCATACGTCCCTCCGCGCTTACTTTTAGGTATAGGTTCCGCGGATTTAATTCTTTCAACAATATCTTCCGTGCTCCTTTGCTCCTTTTTAAACTGATAGTTTTAAATATGTGCCACTCTTGTTGATTTAAATCTTTCAACAATATCTTTTGGGTTTGATAATTATTTTAGTTATGTATTTAATAAGGTAAATAAAGTTTGTGTTCAATTAAATCTTATTCTATGTTTTATTTACCTAAACTTCCTTTTTTGGGTAGGTGTGTGAAAACGTTATTTGTTTTGTTAATTAGACTTCTCATTACGTAGTTTACGAAGATAAAAAAATCGTACACGAAACGATCTATCGCTGAATAGTCCATAGCTGACAAGTCCTGTCGTCGAACAGCCACATACAAATAATGTTGTCGGCGAAACGTCGCATCGGTGAATGGTTTTTACGGTAAATCTCTCAGAAATGACCGGCGACCAGTTCAAAGGCGAAATGGCTGTCGGAGAACGCTGGTACAATCAAAGTGTCTCGGAAACGGGGTATTTAACCAAACGTGTTGTCCTATGATTTTCCAAGAGTGCGCAGTACAAATGTACTGCGCAGAGACCCATTTTTATCTATAGAAGGCATTACGGCGGACAAATAATGCCGTCACACCGACCCTCAAAGCGTCTCGGAAACGGGTTATTCAAAAGAAACGTATTGTGACCGAGTATTTCCAAAAGTGCACAGTTTACTTTGAGACCGATTCCTATCGATAGCATTACGGCATATAAATGATGCCTTCACACTGAATCTCTAAAGCATCTCGAATACGGAATATTCGAAGAAATGTTGTTTCGTATGATTTTCCGATCTATTCCTTTCTAATACCAATGGTATTTGTTTATCATCGTTATGTTCTATTCCTAACAAATACCAAATTTTAAATATTTTAATGATGTACCTACAAAATCTATTCCCAACGAATACTAAAACATAACTTCAGTCAGAGAAAAAAAATAATTTTAAGAAAAAAAAAAGAAAAAACACTTAATACAACTCTTAATGTTTTTCCAAATCCGTTTAATTTCGACATTTTTTACTTATCTTAAGAGGTTCACTTGCCAATTTTTTCACCTGCTTAAAAGGTGAGTTTGCTCTATTGTTTTCAAATCGTAGGTAGCATATCAGAGTCAAGAGCCGTGCAATTAAAATGCCTTAAAAAGTTTTATTGTTTTCTTGGCATAAACGCTAATTCTATTAACTGGTCTGACTCTGAGGGATATACAGGGTGAATTTTTACATGGGCCTTCTATATCCTAAACTATAAAAGATAGCCAAAATGCTAAAAGGAGTAGCGTTCCCGATTTTGACAAAAACTGAAACAGCATCATTCGATTTTTTTATTAATCGAACCTATTGATTTTGAAAAATAATATCACCCATATTTTATACCAATCGATAGCGTTGCCGATAGAGATGAATTCTTGGAAACAAACATAGTATGGCAAATCAAAGGTTTCTAGTTTAGACAATTTTCAGGTTTCCGTCTCTAGCAAAATAGTAGCGTATAAGGTTAATATTTTAAAAAAATGTAAATTCTCTATATTAGTTAAATTTGTAGAAACAAACTTAAAATGTGTTATGTTTTTAATGAAGCAGTTGGTTACGTCATTAACCATACCTCCTCACTACATTTTTGCAGGAGTAGTAGTATGAAGATTACCATAAAAACTATGAAAAGACTATAAAAGTTAGCTATTTCCTTTGAGTTGCCATACTGTGTTTGTTTCCAAGAATTCATCTCTACCCGCAAGACTATCCATTGGTAGGTATAAAAATATACACATAATGTTTTTTTTTGCAAAATCAACAGGTTCGATTTCCGGCTTGGGACTTTTACAAAAACTGAATGATTCAGTTTTAGTTTTGTCAAAATCGGGCACGCAACCCGAAAACGTAAAAGCATTTTACTGACTGCACCTCATATCATTCTACCTGTTTTGGTATTCGTTTATAATTGGACTCTTTTGGAATAGAATATTTATTACGATAATAAACAATAGTTATTACTTTACTTTGTGTTTATCGTGTTCTGTTTCTTTCTGTGTTGTACAAATAAAGTTATCTATCTATCTATCAATACCATTGGTATTCGTTGTTAGTACTAGAAAGGAATAGATCGATTTTCCAAAAATGCTCGATGCATTTCGATACATATATCTATTGATAGTATTACGCCAAACAAATAATGCCTTCATACTAAACCTCTAAAGCGCCTTGGAAACAGAAAATATATTGAAATATGGAACGCATCACGTTTCTTTGATGAATATCCCGTTTCCGCTTTACGACGCTTTAGCGATCCGGTGGAAAGGCATCATGGCCCGTAATGCCTTTCCACCGGCCCATAATTTATGGGCCGCTGGCCTCTGTTTATCTAAACTTACAAGACTTGTACTGTGTGTGAGGCGCAGCAGCTAGTCTATACTAATATTATAAAGCTGAGGAGTTTGTTTGTTGAATATTCCGTTTGTCGAGGAAAGATAAAGGCTATTTTTAACCGACTTAAAAAATGAGGAGGTTCTCAATTCGGTTGTATGTATGTTTTTTATGGATTTTCGCGCACATATTCTTTGTTTATCAACCGATTTTGATGAATATTTTTCTGTTGGAAAGGGTCTACCACCAAGGGTGGGTGATTGGTGAAGATCTGACGAAGATCTTTGGAGTTATTAACAGAATTGCACCTCAAAAGCGTTTTAATTTCTATCTGCCGAAACGTCTTTTTAACGTCTTCCAAAAAAATATGCATATTGGTCCCATAAAATGGTGAAGATCTGATGAGGATTCACATTATCATAATACAGTAGATTGTTCAGTTCAGTTTTCGATTACTGGTTAGGTACCAGTAGAAACCTTCAAACAATACATTTCAAACAGATTTTTATCACAGTTGCTCATAAAGTGGATCTTATTAAACCGCTAAAATAATTGTTACTAGAAGCTAGATACTCGAGAACTGATAGACCTGTGATATCTGAGAGACCGGAGAGACCTGAGAGACCTAAGAGACCTGAGAGACCTGAGAGAAATTTAGAGGCCGCCTTAAACACAAATATTTTGTTAACTTTTTATTATTTTAAAAGTTGTTTCTTTTATTCGCAACTGTGATAAAAAACGTTGTACGATACGCGTGTGGATTATTGATCATTGCAATTCGGCTTGTTAACACGCTCGCGTTCCGCTCGCACGTCATAACCGGCCTCTATGCAGTGATCAATAATCCACACCTGTATCGTAATGTACTATAGACAGATGTTCATCAATTGATGACCCAGTTGGCACAATGGTCATAATGCCGAACTGCCAAGCACAGCAGGAAGGTCGGACTGGATGATACCATGTAAGGTTTTCTTGATCAAATCCAGTCCGACTTCCAAGTACTTACCTAAGTTTTATAATACGCTGGCTCAGTAATATGACGAAGTGAAATTTGCTTTACCTCCGAAACGAAGATGTTTTCATTAATATTTACTTTGTAGTGTTTTTTTAATAATCTGTAGAATTTAAAAATTTTATTTTTAATTTTTTTTCTTTTAAGTAGGTAATTTATTTTTTGCTTTTTTGTTAATTTTTGTAAATATTTATAAACTTTTTAGTTTTTTTTATAATTTATTTTAGATTTCTACTTCTTTTTTGGAGTCGGTTTTATATTTCGACTTTCCCACGAAATCGGGAGTTACGCGGGTAAACCGCGGAGCTCTGCTAGTGTAGTATATCCGTTGTCTATCACCCATAACACAAACCTAGTTACATTATGGCTATGTGTGGATTGTCCTGCAATATTTATTTATTATTTATTTTCTTATTTTCTAAACTTACTTCAAATAATTTTTTGGCATGGGGGCTGCCTGGTGGACACGACACGCGCCTGCTTGAAGAACCGGCATCGGGAATAGGGATCTGAAGACACAATTAAAGCTCTAGAGTCAGCAAAACGAAACCCACTATGACCCTGAGTCTGATCGTATCTCAGTTAAATGCTACTTAAATAAAGAATCGTAATATACCAACCTAGTAAACATTTTTTAATTATACGGGAAGTTTAAGTTCAAAGAAAACAGGAACTGGCGACGCATCAGCCGTGTTGCAAGATTTTTTTGAGTTACTTTTACCATTTCACAACTCAAAAACTATTTAACCTACATAATATATGTTTCCCACATTTATTAAAGCTCTAGCTTGTCTTAAATATAGACTTTTTCAAATATAGTTCATATAGGTAGTTATTTATAGGTATATTATTAACTATTTTTATGACTGACTTTTAAATTCGGCTAGAATTAGGGCATCATGTTGAAAAATTTACTTAATGGTTAAAACATTGCCAATAATCGATATTATTTTCTAACGACATTATAAATTTGGTAAGTCATTCTTTTTTTTAGCCGTCCTGTGGATATTATTTTCGCCATAATGCCCTCAATCTATTGGCATGGGTCTCGAAATGCACAGCACAAAAAAAACGCTATGCTAAGCTCCTAAACCGAGCCCCTTTAGATTTTTTTATACATAACTTGGCACCCATAATAATATTACTTTCAATTTTTTTGTCGCGAAAATCGACAACGACCATGTAAAATTCTTAATTTGAACTTTGCCCTCAGTTTTCATTCATAGGGTTTAGCGTTCAGGGACAAATGAGGTTTAAACACGTTTTCACCATAATGTTTTATTATATGTAGTCTTAAAATGTAGGATACTTCATAGTATAAGTATAAATAATCCATTTAATTTTAATTATATACCTAAGTAAACGAATCACTATCACACAGGCATTCCGCCGTTCGACTTCAATATTAAATGTTGTCAGTCAAATACCAGCCAGCACAATAGGAAATAAGTTAGTCTTCCGGTACAATGTAGTTCATATTGCAAGCTACTTTACTTAGTTACTTTAGTTGGAAGTCGGTAGTAAAACTTCGTGACGACTTAGTCCCGGCGCTCTTGGTCAGGTTTAGCTACATCTTCAACTGTGGTTTGTGTACACAAATACGCAAATTTTACAATCGGCCATCCTGCAACAATTGGAAACACAGATACAAAGCTTAGATTACAAAAAGATTAACAACATTAGCAACAGTAATAGGATCTGCATCAGCATCAGTATCACTATCGACCTTCAGTATCAGTATCAATACTGTATCAGCGTAAATGCCACAGCTCAGCAACCATCAACAGGCAGGAAGCAACAGACAGTAGATAGCATACCAGACACGATAGACAGAATAAACAGACATGGCATCACAACTACATGGCGTACTTAGCTGGCTTCACAAAGTCGCAGGTCACTTTGCATTAGCTTGGCTTATCTTAGGTATCGTTTGACCCATGGCGGCGGACTCGGGAGTGTTCGTCGCCAGAATATAGGCCCGAGATGGCGGCGACGTGTCCTGCGCCGCCTCTTGAGACAGTTTTTTCCTGTGAAGGTTTTTTGCGGAAGGGTCTGTCGAGACCAGTCACCCCAGGGGGAAGTAGTTATATGTGCAAACAGTTCCTACTTCTTCCTGAATTACGGTGAAAAGAGAGGGACGCTGAGGAGTTTTAGTTAGTAAATAAACCTCTGGCCGCCCACCATCTCAGGCCCCACACATCCCCGCCGCTCACCCGGAGCAGTGGGAAGGTGCATTAGGCGCATTTCTCCTCGTTAATAAAAAGTATCGCTTGACCTTAGCTGCAATGGGTCGACTTGGTGATATCTGTAGCTCTACAAATGTGACTACCGCTCAGATACAACTATGGCTTGCTACTGTGGCTAAGTGTATATTAAAAATCTATAACATGACATTACCTAGTTCGGCTCTTTGCTGCATCCCGTCCACATTGAAAACTTGCGTGATGCAACAGACAATGACATTAGCTCGAGTAGTGACCATATTGTCTGCTTCTACTTCTTTATTAAGGTTTCCTATAGTTCCCAAATTGGTTCTCATTTTCTTAACATAATCTGATTCGAAATTAATAAAATTTTATTGAAATCAAAAACAAATAGGAAAAATTCCATGTCCGACGTTTTGTCAAAGTGTTTCTAAGGCCTTTGCTCGAATCGATAATATTAGTTCTCTCTCTCGCTTGACGATGACATTTTCGACAGATGATGATGTATTTTTGTAAACATTTTTAATTCTACTTACGTAACGTAATTTCAAAAATATCTCCATTGCACTTGATAAACAAACAGCAATCCCAATTGGATACGTTCTCTAAAATGTTCCCCCGAATGGAATTAGTAATTTCCATTCTCAAAAAAAAGCAGTTCTCCATCACGATAATTATCCTTACGCAGTAGGTAGACAAACTAAGTAAAATATTTTTAATTACTCATACTCCGAAAGTAGGTCTAAAGATGCCTGAAGAGCGTGTAGAAAGAAAAACTTTCAGCCCTAGGGAAAATTGCTTTCACTGACAGCTGTCATGTCAAATTATGGCTTCGCTCGACTTGTGCAATGTGCTTGTAGCCAGTATCAGTATCATAACACATTAGTAACTTTAAAAACCTAACCTCCTTGCTTTAGGTAACACCAAAGAATAACAATTATGGCTTCACACGGCTCATGCATTCTGCCAGAGGTAATATGGAGTCTCTCATTCACTCTCGTTATTATGAAGTAATAATAATAAATATTTATTTATCAAAAAAGTTTACAGTAGTCTTAAAATTAAGTAAGTAGAGAAGGTGGGTGGCATCATAAATAAATATTTAGGACTTAAGTTTACACTATCAGAAGTACCACTTACATGTTTAGGTTAACCGTTAAAGACCAATAGTATGGTTTTGGTCTGCATCCCTTGCTAGGTTATAAAATAACCTGTAATAAGGGTATGCAGAGCCCTTTCCCCTCATTGGTGATTTAAATCATCCTAATCCTAGTAAATGCAAAACAAACATAAGTACATTCTATATAATAATATTTAGTATAGATTTAACAAGTGAGTTCATCTCAATCAATAATTCTTAAGTATATAGGACAAGACTAAAACATTAAAGAGTAACTTTAATGCACAGTTGTGAACAAAAGAAAAGACTTAAAAAGTAAAGAAAATAAGAAATAACAAAATTTTTGGAGATAATACAGTATAATTAATACAGTATAACCCCGATAAATCAAGATTGTTACATTTACATAACAATATGTAATTAGCAGTAAGATACCAATTTAACTTATCAGGATAACTTATTATAACACACTAGTGGCTTCGGGGAAATGCATAACGCACGCGTGCGTAACATGTTGGATTATTGGCTCAAAAGCGGTTGAATAAGAACCACTTTATGAGCAACTGAGATAAAAAACATTATTTATTATATATATATATATTTATTTGACTGATTTGGCGAGAGTAAATGGAGATAACATTCGATTGTATATTGTATGTACGAGTATGTAAGTAAATCAGGTTAGGTTCTATTTGTAAATGAGATTAGTTTTTATTTATCAATTTGTAGAAATTTCTCGGTATCATCATAGGTGAATCTTAAAAGGAATAAGCGAACAGAGCATTTGGTTTGGTAAGTGGAGAGACCAAATATTTGAAGGTGGGAATTGATTTTATTATATAGATATGGGCCGAGAAAAATGGGGAATTTTTTTGTGAAAGCAAATTTAGGTGGAGGGAAGGTACAGATTTGATCTTTCCTACGCTTAGAGGTTGCAACAAAGGGGGTTTTACGATGTTGCATAAGTATAGTGTTCATTATAAAGTATTGTCTAACGTTGGGTAAATTCCAATCCCTGTAAAGCTGGTCTGTTGGATATAAAATTGTTCGGGATGCTGCCACTTTAAGTATAGCTCTGTGGGCTATTTCGAGGGGTTCTATGACAGTTTTAGGGGCACCTCCCCAGCTAGTTATGCAGTAATTGAGTATGGATGAACATAGTGCGTGGTACACCTTGCGAATCACAAACGAGTTTGCAACATCCCTCAGCGTTTTAAAGATGTAAATAAGTTTACGTATCCTACCTGTGACAATATTAATTTGTGGTTTGAAAGACAGGATATTATCTAATATAATGCCGAGGTATTTAATTTCCGTGACTGAATCAAGGGCGGAGCATTGACAGTTAGATCGTGTTCGTGTTGGACAGGAATGAACTTTGAGTAGTATCCGATTTTTTGGTTGTGATTTAGAGCTTACTGAAAAAGTCATAATTTTGGTTTTTGATGTATTTAGAGTTAGGGAGTTTTTGAAAAGCCAATCAGTAGACAAATCAAGTCCAGCCTGCGCAATAGTTTCGAGCTCAGTCCATGTCGATGCAGTGAAAGTTATGGCAGTGTCATCTGCAAAAGATACAACATTGGCGTTTTGTAATTTCATATTACAAAGATCATTTATATACACCAAGAATAAAGTAGGCCCAAGTATACTACCTTGTGGCACCCCGTATTGTGAAATTGGAAGTTCATGGCTTAAGTAGCCGTCAACTTTTACTATCTGTGTTCTGTCTGTCAGATAGCTACGAAAGAGATTAAGTTGTTGGCCTCTGATACCCAAGTTTTCCAATTTATCAATAAGAATAGAGGTAGGAACAGTATCAAAGGCTTTTGCCAGGTCAAGGAAGACTGTAAGTACTTTTACTTCATTATTTAGGTTATTGACAATATAATTTAGAAGCTCGTTTACCGCATCAGATGTCGATTTGTTCTTTCGGAAACCAAACTGGTTAGGAGACAATAAATTTAGATGTTCAAGGTAATCCATTAGTCTTTTGTTGATAAGGCGTTCGAGTATTTTTGAAAAGACATTAAGAACTGCAATAGGGCGATAGTTATTTAGCGAACGCTTATCACCACTCTTAAAGATGGGGTGAATGGTTGCCTTTTTGAGCGAGGGAGGAAAAACGGCTTGGTCTAGACACAAGTTAAAAATGTGAGTTAGTATCGGAGCTAAAAGTGATGAATACCTTTTAATGATAAGTGGGGAGATATTGTCCCATCCTGAAGATGCTGATGATTTAAGTTGATTTATTGCAGTAATTATCTCCTGGCTATCTGTAGGAACTAGGACGAATGAGGACAAAGTAGTCGTAGAAGGTGATAAGTGGGAGTTTCTATCGACATTATTATCGTTAGGATTTGTTATAATTTTTTCGGCTAGATCCTTTCCGATGTTAACAAAGTAATTATTAATTTTATCACAGGATTCTGTTGCAGAGGTCGAGATTGACAGGAGAGAAGAATTTTGCTGTTTAGTTGTTGAAGTATTTGTAATTCTTTTAATCGCAGTCCATAGTTGTTTAGGATTTTGGCTAGCATCATTTAACTCATGGGTTTCATAAGTTCGCTTTGCCTTTTTCAGTAATTTTGTACAAAAATTTCTATAACGTTTATAAGATATATTAAGTATCTGATCAATCGGTGATCTACGAAGTTTGCGGTGGAGGTAGTCTCTGTGTCGTATACATCTTAGCAAACCGGGTGTAATCCAGGGTTTGATTATTCTATGTCTTGTAGGTAGGTTTTTAGTTACACTATTTGTTTCTATAGCATTTTTCAAGATTTGAATAAGTTGGTCGGTGGTATTGGTTGGATTTTGATTAGCACAGAGTGCCAGTAGAGAGGGTTGAAGGGTATTCATTGTGTCATCCAGAGTTTTATAATTAATTTTTGTAACTGTAGGGTTGGGTTTTATCTGTGGTTCTTTCAGCATGAAGCTAAACAGTGTAGAATAATGATCAGAAACTGTGGAGTCAATGACCAAGGTAATGATCTTAGATTTGGACTTGACCAGAACATGATCGAGGCAGGTATTTTCTCGAGTGGGGTAAGTGTAGCCAGGTAGTAAGCCATGAAAAGCCAAACAGTTTAAGTAATCATTCGTTCGTGTTGCGTGTACTGGTGATGGACCAATATCAATGTTGATATCTCCAGTGATGACAATCGTTTTGTATTTAGAAAGTGATCTAAGCGTATTATCAAGAGCATTTAGAAAGGGTTGCACGTTATCATTAGACGGGGAACGGTAGATACATAGTAAAACTGTTTCTTGATTAAGTTTTATACGAAGACCAGAGGCAGTATTATCGAGATTGATTTCTTCGATGTCGCATAAAATCCCAGAGTTCACATAAACGACTACTCCGTCATTTCTATTAAGATGGTTTTTAGTAGCAAAGTGAGTGTAGTTTGGTATTATAGGAATAAAGGTGTTTGAAGCACAAGAGAGACAACATTCTGTAAGGACTAGTATATCACATTCAAAAGGAATTCGATTCAGTAGGGTTTGGAAGTTTGGAAAATTATAATTAATAGATCTAATATTTTGTGAGAGTACAGTCAGCTGTTTTTTAGGTTTCTTTATGTACTCTTTTATTTGCTCAGGAGAACAGAAGTGCGCTTCTGATGGTGAGACGAGGTCAACATTCGTGATGTGTATATTTGAATGAGGCATTTTTGTATGAGATTGAATCGAGTGAACAAAAAGTTAGTTTATAGGTGAAGGTTTTTTTTTTTTTTTTTGGCGCCTGTAGAGAAGTTAGGAGCAAAATTGGATAAATGACAGGGCAAAAGGTGTGATATTATGTAATAGCTATGATTTAAATGAGACAGTTAGATTACTTTAAATAACCTGACAGTTCGATGCTTTGCTGAAAAATAATTTAAAATAGTATTGTATTCACCTTATAATCAGTAAATATACCTAAATATATAAACTTATACAATTTCACTTATCTTCCGAAATTATACCTATCGTTATTTATATACTAAAAATATAGAAAAACACACAAAAAATATAAAATAATAGGGAGACTATGTACGAAAGCCTATTTGTAGGTACTCAATATTACACAATTAATAGTATAAAGGCAGCTGCCAAAGACAATATTTAGAATTTAAGCATACATTAGAGCAAAAACAGAAACGTTTAGGTAAATGCGATCACTAGTTTATTGCTGTTGTAGGACCGCAGGGTTGGCTGGATTTATCAAGTTTTGAAGATCGTTTTCGCATCCGACAAGGATACGTGGTGAGTTATCAGCTTTACGAAGAAAAACTCTTCCAGATGAAATCCAGCAGTAGGTATAATCGTGGTTTTTAGAGAACTCCCGTGCTAGGTAGAAAAGTCTTCTGTCCTTATAAGTTAGATTCTCTGATATGTATATCTGTTTGCTTTTTCCTGCGATTTCTAAATGTGCAGTGTTTAACTTATCTGTAGAATGTTGTTTATTATATTTTTTGTAAGCGTTCAAAAATTCGTTTCTCATAAACACTGTATTGAAATCGGCTATAATAGGTTTAATAGGAGAGTTCGAGTTTATACGATAAATGTCTTTAATGATAAAGTTATCAGGTGCAATCGCTAGGGCTGCGGCTGTCTTCTCAATTATGAGTTTTAAGGTTTCTTTAGTTTCCTTCGGAGTCTGTGGGATGTTTCTCAGTTCGATGCTAGAAGCTCTGGTACAGCGCTCTAAGACCTCAACCTTGTTTTCAAGGATCTGAATCTTTTGGTCGCTGGTGGCCTTTTCCTTTTCGAGGAGTTCTACTTTTTGGGATATTTCGTCGAATCTATTAGTTAAGGAGGTAATTGACTCCTTAATAAAGTTTACCGACTCAAGTACAGCTGAGAATTGTTGATTTTGCTCATCTCTCATTGCCGCAAGGAAATTCAAGAGTTCGCCTTTGGTTAGATAATCATCAGCCTCATCACGTTTACGTTTGGAGTGATTATTAAGAAGGAATAACGGATTTGTTCTGTTTTCCTTGTCCTGGGATGCCGGAATATTTGAATCAGACAGGCAAAGCTGTTGTATCGGCGTGAGAAAAGTTGTGGGCGAATCAATAGCTGTTTTATTTGGTGGCGTGCGGTTTGTTATAGACATTATATTGATAGATTCACCGCGTAAGATAGTTCTGAGGTACTAGGCGAACAGCAACCAAAGGAGTTGACTCACCGCTGCGTATAGTCGTGCTTGTGCGTGTGACGTACGTGGGGGTGGATCCGGGCGCTGTTTCTTAATGAGCGCAGGGTGGAGCTTTCTTACGCACGACGTACGTTGCAGTAGGTAGTGGGAACATCGATGCGTAGTGCAATGAGTCAGAGACTGCTGCAGTTGACGCGTTAACCTCTTAATTCTTATGCACTCCTATTTTTACGATTGATTTTAAGTGTTCAATTTGATTTATTTTCGAGAGAAAAAACTGAGTAGCACTTTAAGACACGTATACTCGGTAACGAGGTCCGGAGGGAAGGGGAGTATTTGATGTATTATTCGTAATGAAAAGCACAGTGTTTACCTCGGGTAAAAGACTCATTAAGTCCCTCGAACTATTAGCCAAACTCCGTATCGGGACTCAATGAGTGAGTTTAACACCTAGGGTAACAATGTACTATTATTAAGTCCAATTCGATTCTTCCATACACTGTAGTACGCATCTAAGATATACACGGTTTCTTCAAGGGTTTTATTGCACCATCGAATTTGTAAAAACATAGCATTTACGTACTTATCTTGTCTTGAATATGAAGAGCATGATTTTGTTGTGTTACCCGCTTACTCCTTCCAAGCAAATTCAGGAATAAGCAACGTCAGAACTGGTTATAAAACACAATGAAATGGGCGGCCGAATGGGTCACAACATCTTGTCTTACATAGCCGAGAATCATGAAAAAACATTTTGAGTGACGTTTCACCCCATTGACTTCCTTTTCTATCATTCAGAGCAATTCCTTGGCAAATAACTACGAATTATTGTCGTTTTCTGTTGACTTGCTCAGTGTTCAGGGTGCGTTATGACGTGAAGAAACTCAGAGGAGGGGACGGCATCTATTTCGTCCGCATGTTCCGTGGATGCATGCCACTTCTGAATATATAGCGTTCGTATAAGGCAGGATTCTCCAGGTATGTACCTATACGAATCACCAATTCATGACAACATCACACATAGATATTCCGCCGTTCGTCTTCAATTCAAATGTTGTCAGTCAAATACCAGCCGATGATTCGCTATAATGTAGTTCATAATTTTGCAAGATACTTTAGTTGAAAGTCAGTAGTAAAACCTCATGTGGTAAAACTTCGTGACGACTTAGTCCTGGCGCTACGCTTGGTCAGGTTTAGCTATTTGTTCAACTGTGGTTCGTGTTCACAAATACGCAAGTTTTACAAAGGATTTTATTAACACAGAGCATCTATAAATCTCGTCGCGGTCCTAATAATAATTTATATAATATAATCAGTGTACCTACCTATAAATATTTATAAAATAATTTACTTACTGTCTTTTGTAAAAAAATCAAACATTATTTTGAATACTTACTTTTTTTTTTTTCTTTTATTATGGCTTCGCACGTGTGCATTTAGCCAGTGTCAAGTTATATTTTGCATCAAATTATGACCCGATTTTTCATAAATCGGGCCTAAAGTGTTTCAATACAGTCAAAGTCGTCATAGTCCGTCAAGTCAGGGGCTATAGTAAAGCGGTGGCAAGTTTACCATAACCTTAATAGGAGATTTGGAGGCAACGAGAAAACTGCATGTTTGACACTGATTTTTACTTTCACTACACTTGTGCACTTTCACAGAACTAAATTGAATAACATTCCACCAGAATTATACAATTCAACTCGGGTTACATCTAAGTTTCATGAAAATAAAACTGCAGCACGACATGTTGTTAACTCGTTCCCGCCAAAACCTCGAATACTTACTTGTAAATTTTATTTAGGTAGTATGAAACTACTTGGATGGATTTTTTTGGTTTGCACGCTTTATGTCAGATACGCATAATGCTAGATATGCATTGTGTCAGATCGGCGAAGTTGAACGCAAAATGTCAGATTCGCAAGTTGTGTGAAAACCGATTTTTTATAGTTTAACATAATATTGTTATCATTCAAAACAAAAATGAATGAGCGCAAGCATCAATATATTTATTTATTACCTATTACACACACTACAGACTAAAACGATTTTTTTTTTTTTTTGATGGTAATTATTTTTCGCATTACGTCAAGGTGCTTGAGTCATAAGGAGATCTTGGGACAAGATGAACTCACATCGTAGGGTACTGGACCCAGCTGATACTAGACAGGGATCAGTGGAAAGAGGGCAGAGAGGCATTTGCTCGGCATGCACTGAAACTTACGGAGCTAATAATACATATGTCATAACTATACTTACATTGGCCGATACAAATTTGAACGTTGAAGAACTCTGAGAATGGACCGGCGTCTGCTTCTATAAAAAAAAATATTGATTCAGTTTTGGAATTAGACAAACTTAAGTTTGGGACAATAACATTTAACTTGTGGCCAGGCTTATACTTATAAAGTCAACTTGTACGTTAAGTTCTATATTGATCTGGATCTCCTTGTAGACATACATCGTCACTCCAGATCATGGATTCATGCTACATGTAAAACAAATTTAATAAAAACTGGCTGAGTTCGAGTCGGACTCACGCACGAAGGGTTCCGTACCATTATATTCTGTTTTAAATGTTTGTTGTTATAGCGGCAACAGAAATACATCATCTGTGAAACTTTCAACTGTTTAGCTATCACGGTTCATGAGATACAGCCAGCCAGACAGACTGGCAGTGAACTCTAAGTCGCAAGATCAAACCCCAAGTCGATGAAGAATGGCCGATCATATCCAAGGATCGACAGTCTTGGAAACAGCAGCTGATGAAGGAGACCTTCTCCCTTCACTGGGATAACTAAGGTACCTACTTATATTTAAAAAAAAGTTACTTCTTTCACATTTTTTTCATGGATAACTGTTAAAATTACTTAACTTATTAAATGACTAGCTGCGCCCCGCGGTTTCACCCGCGTAAGTCTCGATCCCGTGGGAATATCGGAATGAAAAGTAGCCTATATGTTAGTCCAGGCCTCAAGCTATCTACATACCGAATATCATTGCAATCGGTTCAGTAGTTTTAGCGTGAAGGAGTAACAAACACACACACACACACACACACAAACTTTCACATTTATAATATTAGTAGGATTACTCAGAATTCTCGGCAATAAAAAAAACCAGTTTACTAAGATTTGTTTAATCACAAAAATGTTAATTGACTAGATAGATAACCGGTAAGTAATTACATTTTCATCTCAATAACACACAAATTATGTATTATTTCTTCCGTCTCAGCTCATAAAATGTCCTAAGTTTGATTCAACTAAAATTAATTGAGCTAACGAATGATTGCTCTAATGGTTTTTTAAGATATTGGATGTTTCAACTATGTATGAAATACCTAATGTACGAAACACATACGGTTTAAAAAAATCCAATTTATAAAATACACCCAATATAAAATAATCAAGTAAAATAGTACAAACATAAAATAACCAAGTAAAATAAAGAAAGAAAGAAATTAATTTAAAATTTAAAAACCCCCGACACAAAATAATAAAAATAGTTTGAAACAAGCAAAAAAGCTATGAAAAAAAACCCTACAAAAAGAAAAAAATAACCCCGAAATTATAACCCTACGTAAGTAGGTACATCTGAATTTTTATGATTAAATATTGTCGCGCCGGGGGCTGCTCGAAAATATTTACGTAGGATTATTATTTCGGGGATATTTTTTTTCTTTTTGTAGGGTTTTTTTTCATAGTTTTTGTTTTGCTTGTTTTAGGCTTTTTACGTTCATACTATTTTTATTTTGGGTCGGGGGTTTTTTTAATTTTAAATTTAATTTTTTATTTTATCCTTTTTGGACTTTTGGGACTTTTTAATTAGCTATTTGTAATGTGCAAATCATGCCCTTTCATTTGATACCCCACTCAAGCATATCTACTTACATTCAGTTTTTAATCCTGACTTTTATCCCTCATAACTTTCAAACGGCTGAACCGATTTCGATCAAATATAGCTAAGAACACTCTCGACTAATTCAACTTTCAAACAAAAAAAAATTATATTAAAATCGGTTCATCCGTTCGGGAGCTACGATACCACAGACAGATACACACACACATACACACACACAGACACGTCAAACTTATAAAACCCCGTCGTTTTTGCGTCGGGTGTTAAAAATTAAACACACACAAAGAAATAGGTAACATTATACAAAGAAGAAAGAAACATACACCAAACCTAAGAATATTTAAAAAGCCATGTGCTGCCCCAAATGGGCGACCTCAGCTGTAAGCCACAGTCAAGCGTAACTTGGCTGCAGCGCTGGTCTTCCGGCCACACCCGCTGCGCCCGTCATACGCTCCCATACACACAATAAAACGATAAATAAATAAAATAGCAAAATAATTATATGCAAAATAAAATAAAAAAATTAATAGATTATTAAATAGATAGAATTCGTTTCTACTCGTAGCACTCGCGCGTCGGCCGCTGCCGCAGTACCGCTCGTGCGTTGTGGTCGCAGTTCTAACCTAACCTAACTTGTCCATGTCGGTACTGGGTAGGGGGTTTTCCGGATGGGTCTTTAGAGAGACATAGAGGCATTTGGTCGGCATGCACTGAAACTTATGGAGCTACTAATAAATATGTCATAACTATACTTACATGGAGAGATACAAATTTAAAGATTGGCGATATTGGCCGTTGAACTGGCGACTGCTCCTATAACAAAAATATTGATTCAGTACTTTAAATTGTTTAGGAATTAGAAAAATGTTAACTTTAAAAGTTTGGGACACTAACATTTAACCTATGGCCAGGCTCATACTTTTAAAGTCAACTTGTACGATCAGAGAAATGCTATCTTTACTAGAATACTCACGAAAGGCCCAAGCGAGCCGAGAAAGATAGATTGGAGATGGTATATTTGTCTCTAAGTCGCAAGATCAAACCCCAAGTCGATGAAGAATGGCCGAACATATCCAAGGATCGACAGTCTTGGAATCAGCAGCTGATAAAAGAGACCTTTTCCCTTCACTGGGATAACTAAAGTAATATGATTTTCTTGTGTCTTCTTCTGATTAGTGGACATTACGAAGACATACATCCTTTAACTTTGTTATAGGTTATATAGCACACTATTGTACGTACTGATAGTTTGTGTAAACTGAGAATTGTTCGAATTGCGATATTGTACTAATGGCGATGCTCCCTCCAGTCTTTTTATGATCTGAGCTGCTCGATTAAAACTTCGGGTAAATCCCGATCCCGATCCCGTCGCGATCCCGATCCCTCTTCACGATACGATATTAATTCACTCCTTACGGTACAATATTTATTCCCTTTTGACGATACAACTTTAGGATACTTTAAATCCCGAAATCCAGCGGGATCAGGACTTCCCTGGGCTAAATCGTGGGGCGCAGCTAGTATAAATATAGTAACTAGTCTAGTAGTTATAAAGCGATCGCGAACGATGTTTATTTCGCGATCGCGTATTATGTACATACATATTATGTAGGACTAGCTGCGCCCCGCGGTTTCACCCGCGTAAGTCCCGATCCCGAAGGAATATCGGGATAAAAAGTAGCCTATATGTTAATCCAGGTATCCAGCTATCTATATACCGAATTTTATCGTAATCGGTCCAGTAGTTTTTGCGTGAAGGAGTAACAAACACACACACACACATACACACGCACACACAAACTTTCACAATTATAATATTAGTAGGATGACTAGCACATTCACAAAGACAGGACATTTTGAAATATTTAGAATTATTTTCCCTTTAAGATAAAAATTGTAAGCATTATTATAATAATAGGTATTGGAGATATAACGCGATATGATTTTTATATAATAATGTTATGTGTGTGTTATAATAAATGTTTTGTATTGAGAGAACCTTTTCATTTTCATCTCACAAATAACTAATACGAATTTCACAACGTATAAATATATTTTATGTCACTACCAGTACTACGATTTCTATGAGTTTAACGAATACTGAAAGGCTACTTAACTTTAAGTGGCGTTTAAATTGACGTTAAGTGTATGCTTTCTATTGAACCTTACACTTAAATTTCAATTTAAACGCCACTTAAGATTAAGTAGCCTTTCAGTATTCGGGCGTAAATGTTTTAATTTGTTCCTACTTCAAACATTTAATGTGCAGATAACTTCATAAACATGTTTTTAGCTACTTTTTTTATTCTGATGATGTATTAGAATTCTTGTAAATCAAGTACTAAATAATATGTATTTTTTCTCTTCTGAGTATTGTCCACGGGTATTATAAATATTTTTTATTTATTTATTTATTACAATCTTTACAACTATCTTTACAGGATAACCCAATGTGATAGTGTTGCTATATGTACAATCAATGATAACTTACACACGAATAATACGATATATTACAATACTGAGATAACAACAAACTTTGAAATACCTTAAAATTGGAGTAATCTTTTATGTAACCACAAAATTCATCAATTCATCTACCATAACAGACAACATAGTCACTCTAGTAAATTCACTCAGAGAGCATGTTAACGAATCCGTTAAGTCAGCCACCCGATTTAGCATTGACAAGGTTCTCGTGAGGGGAGCCTTCTTAACTAGATTGGTACGACCGCGCGGTATCCTAAAGAACTGTGGTTGACGGGCCGCCGTGACACGTAGTTATTTGCTAGGATATTTGCATATTATATAATATGCCTGACCCCTATTTTTATTAATTTGAAAACTATCTGAGCCAAAGAAAAGCTTCGCCTCACCTCTAGCTCATTTTAGTCGACCATTCCGAGCACAAACAGGTTACAAATATCGCTTGAATTTATTCTGTATGCGCTTTAACATTGTGATATATTTAGCTTCGTGAGGAGCCCATACGATCGCATTGTACTCCAGGTGACTTCTGACTAGAGCATCGTACAATGCTTTTATAGCGCCTATATTTGTAAAGGCGTGTGCTTGCCTTAGTATAAAGCCTAGATTTCTGAACACTTTCCTACAAGCTTTGACTAAATGCTCGAGGAACAATAATTGATCTATAAAGAGTACTCCTAGATCGCGCATTTTGAAAATACGCTGCACCGTTATTGTATCCATAGTATATTCGTACTGTATAGGCCTATGTGCACGGGAATATGTCATCACTGAACACTTGGCTTCATTAAATAACAGGTTATCAGCACGACTCCACTATAAATGGTACTGTGTAAACGTTTACAGTCACTCTCATCCCTCACCGTATAAACCAATTTAAGGCCAGGTGCTAATAAAGTAAAGCTAACAAAATCGACCTTTATTTTAAGCAACTCTAAGTTATCAAATACTCTTTTCTTGTTATTTGGATATAAATGGATATTGTAGTTTAATAACCATATTTTTGTTTATTGTGCTTGAAAACATGATATGAACAACTTCGTTCGATAAAAAAATGTTAGAAAACAGAGAATTATTAGATCGTTTATCGGGTTTTATTCAAAAATAGTTAACGTTTGTTTCTAAAAATGAATCAAATGATAGGTTTTGACCTCTAAGAACTATATTAATTGTGGATAAAAATGTTTTGCATATCGATCAAATATAACAGTTAGCACGCAGCACGCTACGTCTTTGAGAGCGGGGGCTAAGGTAATGTGAATACCTACACACGGTACTGGAAGAGCGCCTTAAGATCGTCTGCAAACAGTAAACAAGTAGCATGACGAGCAGCCTCAGGTAAGTCATTGACCATTATTATAAATTCAAGGGGACCCAAATTTCTGCCCTGGCCCACACCTGATCTAGTAAAATATGGTTCAGATTCACAGCCTGCATATAGTTCTGTCATCCTGTCCTACTAATATTATAAATGTGAAAGTTTGTGTGTGTGTGTATGTTTGTTACTCCTTCACTCTAAAACTACTAAACCGATTGCAATGAAATTCGGTACCTATGTAAATATCAATCAATCAATCAATCAATCATTTATTCACATTAAATAGAGTAAGGAATAAGATGTTAACATTATAATAAAGTACTTGGCTATTTAACCTCATTTGAGGTATGTGAATTAGTCTAAATTAGTAGTGAAATGTCAAATAATAAAATTAAAAATTATTACATAAAATGTCATTAACACATTCTATACATCGGTAAATACTCTTTAAGGCTATAAAAGCATTTTTCCGTCAAAAAATTATGTAATTCTCTCTTAAACATAGAGAAGTCTTCAATTAGAGCTATACGATCTGGCAACTCACTGTACATCATGTGAGCCAGTGCCATAAAGCTTTTCCCGTAAAAAGCTGTATTGTGATTAGGTACATGAAGTTTATATCTAAGACGAGCACTATTCATTCCCGTAAATAAATGAAGGTTGCTTTTGGCAAACATTAAAGACTCGAAAATGAACAAGCATGGCAATGTTAAAATCTTCAACTGTTGGAACAATGGTCTACAACTATCCGTAGATTTTAAGCCATGAGCAGCTCTAAGACACTTTTTTTGCGCTTTAAAAACAAGTTCTCTGTCGGTTGAGTTGCCCCAAAACATGATGCCGTAGCGTAGCGCTGAGGAAACATAGGCATGGTGTGACGTCATAACACAGTCCTGATTCGCTGCCTTTCTCAAATTATATAAGGCATAAGAGTATTGATTTAATTTATTGATAAGATTATTAGTGTGTATTTGCCATGTCAATTTTTCATCTATTTGTAGTCCAAGAAATGTTGTATTGTCAATTTGTGTTATTTGTGTATTGTCATGTTTTATTTCTAGCTCTAATTTATTAACTCTTTGCCTAAATGTCATTATTTTTGTTTTGGCCAAATTAATTTTTAAATTGTTTTTACTAGCCACTGAATTACGTGATTTAAATTGTCATTAATTTCACGTTCGAACGAGTCAATATTGTCACATTTAAATACAATTGTAATGTCATCAGCAAACAGTGTCATATCATATTTACTATTAATACATTTAGGTAAGTCATTGATAAAAATAATAAATAATAGTGGGCCTAATACGCTGCCTTGAGGTACCCCACAGGTAATTTGCCTTATTGGGGAAGTATAGGTTGTTTCCCTTTTAGTTTTTAAATTCAATCTTACTATTGATGTTACTTGTCGGCGTTCACTCAAGTACGATTCAAGTAGTCTCAGGGCATTTCCCCTGATACCGTAGCGTTCTAACTTAGCAAGCAAAATGGTGTGATCCACATAGTCAAAAGCTTTTGTGAGATCCATAAAGAGTGCCGCTATAGGTAATGTTCTATCCATATTTGTAATTATGTGTGACAGAAACCCATGAATGGCCATGTTTATGTTCTTTCCTTTCCTGAACCCATACTGCTTAGGAGACAAAATATTATTGATTTCAAAAAACGAAGTTAATTTAGCATGGATAATCTTTTCTACTATTTTGGCGAATATAGGTATAAGTGCAATGGGTCTATAATTGTTGATGTCCAGTTTATCATTCTTCTTATGTAATGGTTAGACCACTGATAATTTAAGTGCATTTGGAAATACTCCTTGATCAATGCACATACTTGATCAATGCAATAACATGACTAAGAACTGCACATATTTCGGAAGCAACATGTTTGCCGACTTTTGTGTCTATTTCATCGTAGCCAGAGCTGTTGGTTTGCTTTAGAGATTTAATAGTATTATAAATGTCATGGGGAATAGTTGTAGTCATAAATATTGATTTAGAATTTGAATTCAATAATGTCAGATAAGGTTCAGTTTTACTCAAAGATTGGACTTGGTCAATAAAATGATCATTAAAAGCATTCGCAATGTCATATGGATCTGTCAAAATTAAGCTGTTATGATTAATTTGTAAAAAAGATTCTTTGGGATAGTTTAATTTAGAGTCATTTATGATTTTCAAGGTTGCTTTAGATTTATTTGACGCGTTACTGATAAAATGTGAATTTTGCGTTTTCTTGGTCCCGTTAATAACTTTTCTTAATCGTTTATTAAATTGTTTTAATGCTATTCCACTTTCAGGGTTGGGGTGTTTTCTATGTGCCCAAAGTAACTGTCGTTTACGCTTGCAACACAGTCTAATACCTTTGCTTATCCATTTCGGTTTCTTTTTTGACGTTATTCGTATTTTTTTAATTGGAAAACATAGATTATAAAATAACTTAAATATACTGAAAAAATCATTATACGCATCATTAACATTATTAGTATTGTACGTATCGTTAAAAGTGAGACTTTTGAGACAGCGTTTAAACAAGTAAATGTTATCTATAGAATAGTCTCGTTTAAAAATGTGCCAACAAGGTAGAATGCAGTATTTTTTTACAGGCAACGTTAAAACTTGAGCTGAGTGGTCTGATAGTGCAAGTTCTGTTAGAATACAAGAAGCTCCACGGGTATTATGTAAGATATTGTCCAAACATGTACCACTTATTGATCGTGTCGGAGCCTTGATTCCAAATTTCAAATTGTAGCTGACTATAATGTGTGTGAATTTTTTTACTGCTACCGTGTCTTTTAATATATTAATGTTGTAGCCACCACATACAACAACCTTCTTTCCACTATGAGCACACACTTTGTCAAAGATTAAAACTATTTTGTCAAAGAATATCTCCAGAATGATAGCCCTCGTCTTAGGTGCCCTGTATAAACAAATTACTATTACCTTATGTTCAATCAGCTCTACGGCACAGCACTCAAGAATACCCGGCACGCTAAATTCCCTAAGATTGATCACTTTTAAAGAGTGATTAAAATTTACCAAAATGCATGCTCCACCCTTACGATTATCCCTTAAGTCACATGTAGCCAGTTTGTAATTGTCAATTTTCAAGCATGAATGGTCACCCTTAATCATATTATGTTCTGTAATACACACTACGTCAATTTTTTTCTTGTTAACACTAAATTCATCAAGATGTACACCTAGCTGACCAGACTTGTTTACCAAACCATCAATATTTTGGTGCAATATTATTAATTTATTATACAAGAAAAAAATCATTAGGTCTGGATTCTTGAGAAATTACAGCAGTATTAATGTTATCTGATGAAGTAGCATTTATGACAATGGGAAGAATTTCAGTTTGAGTACTTTTGTTTACATTGTTATAGTTATTAATCTGGCTCCTATAAGAATTATAGTAGGATATGTGATTGAAGCGCAATATTTCTCTCAAAAGTGATCTACCCAAATTTGTGGTAAAATGTTGTCTTAACGGAATGTTACGACTATAGTCCATATCCAAATATGTTGTATGTAAATGCCTTTGGCAGACGAATTTTAACTCATAATTAAGTTTACATTCTCTTAAGTTTTTGCTATATGGGACTTCGCTAATAATAACGTTTGTATGTTTTGCAAACTGAAGCCATGTATTTAGTTGATACTTCAGATTGCATGGACTATCATCATTAATGCCTGCCAAAATAATTACGTAATCGTTTTTAGTAAACCCAACTATGTCATTTTTAGTTGAGGAGAGTACATCACACAAACGTGCCCCAGGTTTACAAATACCCTTAACGCTGTAGTTACTACCTAACATTTTTCCTAGTCTTATACTTAAGCGTCTTCCCTGTTCATCTGCTAAAATAAGAATATTATGTTTCACAGGTTTACCTAACATCGGTTTTTCTATTGTTTCCTGCTTTTCATTTCTACTAATTTGGAAGAGTTTGTTTTGTATTCTAGTTAGATGCTTATGATGTACTGTATATTCCTTTTTATTATCTTCATTGTCCTTTATGTCCTGTTCAGTCGATATTGTCTGTTCAGCTTTGTTTTCATTTAGATCTTTAATGTTCTCTTTTTTCTGATTTTGTGTTGATATCCAAGTACGTCTCCGTCTCATTCTCATGTATACCATTGATGTCTTCTGTTGTTGTTAGTTTATCTATGTCCTTTGTTATTGTATTGGTCTCAATGTTTATAGTATTGCTATTAATTAGGTCATTTGCAGCGTTGTTTGATGACTCTGCGTTGTTGTCAATATTGCCCACTGTCTCTGAAACGGTTTTACTGCCTGTGTCAAAGTCAGAGTCATTGGTAGTCTGAACGGTCATAGTTTCATCAACTTTTTGCCTTTTACGTTTCCTAATAGTAACTTTCGAAATTGGGCTTCCTACAGCAACTATTTTATACCTCTCTACTAATTTTTTGCATTCTTCTAACTGTCTTCTTAATAGTATTATTTCTGTATTTAAATTGTCTATTTCTTGGTTTGCTGATTGTAGCTGATTAGTTAGAAGTTCTATTTGTTTATTGTCTGTGCTATTATGTGATTCATCTAACGATGTGTTTGGAGCACTGAGCATTGTACACTCAAATGACGAATTTGATAGGTCGTTCATGGAGTTTGATCTCCTATATTTTGTAAAATTTGTGTTTTCCATCTTTGTTCTAAGAAACACTAATAAGCAAAATTGAAAGTCTGTTGAAGTATTTTTTGATGTCTTTACCCGATAATCAATCGTAGTGTTATGTCATTTAACCGTCAGATGTCAATTAATAACGAAATGTCAATGTCAAAATAACAATCTTTGTGTAGTGGTCAAATGGGTGGTAGCCGATAGTTAAATGTATTAATTACCTATGTTCACCTATGTAAGTATGTATTACCTATATAATATTTTTTATCATTTTTTTGTTTATTCATTATCTATGTATATATTTATTACTTATAAGTATCTTTATTTGTGTTGTTTTTTTGTTTAGTCTTTCTATGGTCTTACTCCAAAATTATTCTGCACAAGGAATCTCAAGTACCGATCAAAACCTAATACCGTTCACTCTCATTGCTGTAGTTTTTTTCCTCGACTCACTTGACATTGGCAGAATTGCGCCCTTATGTCAGCAATCAGCCATATAAAAAAGTTGAATTGAATTGAATTGAGTGTTTATATGGCAATAAATCACTAAAACCCTCAAAAAATCTCAATTTTGGGGTATTTTTGTAATTTCGAAGATGTCGAAGATGGTTATAACGTAAATCCAAGTCTGTGATGTTCAATTTAACGACAGTAAAGTGCTCACCATCTCTCTTCTTTGATTCACTCGATTTGAGGTTAGTTGATCTATTGTTTTCACCGGTATTTTCGTGATTTGCTGTTCACATTACTTTATTTAACAATTATTTACGACGCGGTCTTTGTTTACAATGTTCACTGGACAAGGGTTGCCAGTAATACTGCCAGTAAATAATGCCTATAATGCCAGTAATATAATAATAATAATGCCAGTAAATAGCTAGAGGCCTGGATGTATAGGCTACTTTTTATTCCGATATTTCCACAGGATCGGGACTTACGCGGGTGAAACCGCGGGACGCAGCTAGTATCATATAAATCTGACTCGATAACAACATTACAAAGGAGAAGGCCAGTCGCAATTAAAAAGCGTCTACTTTTTGTTCCACTCTTTTCCAATACGAAGAATTTACGGCAATATGTTTCGCTATAATTAAGTTTTCCTATTATTTTACTGATCTGTACGTCTACATAGAGCTTAATTACTTAAAACAGCACACTCGCATTTTTCATCGGAAAATTGATTATTCGTAGTTTTAAGCTCTTGGAAAATCCCTTTGATGAACTCATCGTACGTCAGATCCCACATATTTTTATCCGGCTGGCGGATTTTACTGACAATACAAACACACACGAACAATTCCAACCTTTTAAGTTCCTTGGGAGGATAAATGTGCATATATTCCCACGGAACTTGTTGGAATTTTACACCTTTGTGCGAGTGTTCTTTGTAAACTGAAAATCCTGCAAAGCTGCCTTCTTTTTAGAGAATCTCGAATATGCAGATTATGCGGCTTATAGCCAGTGACCCCAAAATTCTATTATTAAAAAGGTATTGTATTAATGAAATATACAAATTTTCATATTTTAGGCAAAAATGGTAAACAAAAACATTAAAATTACTTTCTTAGGGTTTCGTACCGTTCGTCTGTCTGTCACTAGGGTGTATCTCATGAACCATCATAGCTAGAGAGTTTCACAAATGATGTATTTCTGATTTTTTTTATCCGCAACGGAACGGAGGACGATACGAGGGCGGCACTGAAAATTTCGGGAATCAAGGAAGTGACACAACAATACTATTTAAAAATGTATTTATTGCTTTTCGAAGTATTCTCCGCGAAATTTGACACATTTTTCCATACGACGCGATGGAACCAATCATTAAAGCAACCATTCCATTCGGAAGTTGGGGTCTCCAAAATGGCCGTTTTGTAGGCGTCCACAGCTTCTTCAAAAGATGAAAATCTCTGACCACGCAATTTATTCTTTATTTTAGGGAAAGTATAGAAATCATTAGGGCTTAGGTCGGGGCTGTACGGCGGATGGTCTAATAATTCTATGTTTTCTTGCTCTAAAAACTCTTTTGTTCTGTTCGCGGTGTGAGAACTCGCATTGTCGTGATGGAGGATGATGCGGCGGCTGCAGTTCTCTTTACGGAGTTCAGAAACGACCTGTGGCAAACAAATGCTAGCATACCATTCTGCATTAACCGTTCTTTGTCCCTCAAGAGGAATAGTCACAACATGGCCGGTTTTGGAGACAAACGTGGCCACCATTTTTTTTGCAACACTCCGTGAACGAACAATTTTTGTTGGCTTTAACTCATTTTCGAACACCCAAACTCGTGACTGGTTTTTTGTTTCGGGTTCGTACGCGTATATCCAGGATTCGTCACCTGATACGATGTTGTATACAGCATTTGAGGATCCTGCGTGGAATCTTACGAGAGTTCTGACGCACCAAGTAACGCGAGCCACTTTTTGCTCTTCACAGAGCGAATGCGGTATCCATCGGGAAAACAACTTTTTTACACCTAATTGTTCATGCAAGATTATTTGTATTTGACTCATGCCAATGTCTAAAGTTGCCTGAATTTCGCGGTATGTTACATGTCGATCTTCATCAATCAGCTTACGCACAGCATCAACGTTTTCTTGGGTGAGTGCAGTTTTTGGACGACCTTGACGGGGATCATCACTGAGCTTGACACGCCCACGTTGAAATTCAGCAAACCAGCGATAAATTGTGGTTTTGGATGGGGCTTCATCACCAAATGCAGAAATCATCCGGTCAACACACTTTTTTTGTGATAAACCACTTCGAAAGTCATAATAAATCATCGCTCTTGAATTTTCTCGAGTCAATTCCATTTTCTCAACGACTAAACAAGTTTGACATAACCTTGTGACAAGACCGAGATTCTTTTTTTAAATAAATAAATGGTATTTGATTTTTAAAACCAAGGAGTTTTCAATTAAAAAGATTTAAATATGACAGGAACAGTGGAAATATTCCATTCCCGATACTTTTAGTGCAGCCTATGTATATGCATTTAAGGTAAGACCTTTAAAACCTATGGGAACCTGAAATCATGGCATCTGTTGGTTGCATCTGTTGTTTGTACAATAAATAAAAAGTTGAACCTACTACTATGCTAAGTTCCATACTTCAGTGTTACAATTCCTTGGAAATTTAATTTAGGAAGAGCTACGCTTCAAGAGATCGATATTTGAAGTTGAAACTTATTTGATTATGACCCAGTCTTCGATATTCTAGTTAAAACAGGTACTACAAATGTTTGCAGCTAATATTTGCAGGCGTCATTGTCGTCACATCGTTCGTCGCAAGGACTGCACTTTCTTAATTAAATAGATAGAATCGGTATTGACCTTCAATAAAATCTAATAGTACAGTCAGCAAAGGACTGAGGGTAGCAGGTGCATATTTTAAACTTTTAATTGTCTAAATAACGGTTCTATAATTTTTGGAACTTATCGCGCGTTGCGAAAAGAGGCTAGACGGAAAAAATAAGACCAAAAGTTGTCACGACACTTTTTGATTTTTAATTACAGTTCCTTCACTAATTAATCAAAAAGAACTTCGTTCCATCCTGGTGTCCCTTAACACCTCTCAAGTTTTTGGTTAAAATGCTTGAAATAACTAACACTTCGAAAGCTTTAGTGATATCAAGCATAATAATTAACAATAACTGAATCGTTATTTAAAAAATTAAATCTTTAAAATATGCACCTGTTACACTCAGTCCTTTGCTGACTGTACCTACATTACTGCACCGGTGGCATTGATGGGCGAACGTGAAAATGTACGTAATTCCATCAAAGCCTAGTTGTAGCTTGTATATATAGTACTTTTCTCAAATAATGTGCGGAAATTAAAGCAAAGTACTAACTTAGCAGAACATTTTATTTGAAAAAAAACCAGCTTTTGCGCTCTACTTAGTCCGTAATAATGGTTCTATAGGTTTTCTTTGAATTTTATTTGTTGACTTAAAGTTCGAAGCTTAAAATCAAATTGAGTATTCAAATATATGGGTCCAAATATCCTACTAATATTATAAATGTAAAAGTTTGTGTGTGTATGTGTTTTTTTTGTTACTCCTTCACGCAAAAACTACTGGAACGATTGCGATGAAACTCGATTTCTACTTAAACACAGTAAAGATAGATGATAAGAAGATGATAGAGTTCTGTTTCCCGCGTCAAAGTCTTCATTTTTTTTTTCAATCTCCTCGTATAGTGGAGTGGCTCACCTATTGTTAGAGTTTTCAGATCGCCCTAAGGCCTCTAACTTGACCTAATGACTGCTACTAAAGGTAGCAACCGGAACCAACGGCTTAACGTGCATTCCGAATCACGAAGGGGCTCACGAAAACACATTTTTGCTACACTACTAATTGGTTACCCATCGAAGTAATGACCGCGCCAGGCATCGCTTAACCCGCACGACTGTAAACAATCAGCGAGCGTAGCTTAGCTATGAGCCTCCTCAACAAACAGCTTTCTATTTGCAGGCCAGTACGAAATGTAAATAAAACCTTTGATTAGTTACATACTTAGTTGCCATGTTTTGGAGTAAAATATCATTCCATTTTTAAACTACACGACAGATATGGGTTTTCTTACAACTTTTGCTGGTCGCTGCTTGCATGTATTCGGCCAATTTCGAATTATCTCGAAGAATGTTGTCAAAATAATTCCTCAAATTTCCAATCATTTTGAGAAAATGATATAATGTACAGTCGGCTGCATAATTGCAGACCCACCGTAGAGCTCCAAAACGGCTGTTATAAGAATGTTTTCAACATAAGCAAGAGTCTAGACACCTGCTTTAGTTGAAGTTTTAAGTCTTCTAACTCATCAATTTATCAAACAAAAATTTTAAGAATGAAAACATGACAATCATTGTAATTTTAGAACTCTACCGGGGACTGCAATTATGCAGCCGACTCGCCAGTCATTTTAATTATTTTGGACATAAATGGGAACATTTATTGTGCAAATAATGAAAGTTGGGGCCCTCTGGTGACTGGTGAGTTATTACTGTAACAACTATTTACGAACTATAGCTAAAGTATCATAAACATTTTACAAAAAAACCGTATCTAAATGAGTTCAGGAGATAAGAGAACACTTGAGTGTACAAACACCCTCTCATCCTAAATGCATATACCGTCTTCCGTTCTGTCGCGGGTAAAAAAAAGGATTAATTATTTTAACACCCCTCGACAAAAGAAAGTAAAAAACCCTTCGGCCGCATATGAAACCAGAGGTCCGTGTAAAAAACTATCAATTAAATTTTTTATTAACTACAAAGCCATAAAATCTGTCGGGGCTCCAACCAAAAATACTATACAATCGATTACATACAGTAATCGTAGACTGATAAGCTACAATTCCGAACATGTTTCATGTTGATTGGTTACCACTAGAAATACATACCTCATCTATTATCTCAACTTGTTGCCCTTGGAGCGGGCGGCGAGTGTCGAAGCACCCCGTAAAACAATCCGCGAATGCTCTCAACATTCTGACTGGAAGATGACCTGAAAATACCATTCTCAAATGAAAAATTAAGTAACTTCCGCTACAATTACAACATTAATTTTGATTTAGAAGTATCTTCAGATTGTTGAGCAGTTTTTCAACGTATAAAAACATAATAGTATTAATTTTTGTTGATAGTTTTTTTTATTAAACTGGATTATTTGAAAATCTTTTACGATATATCGTAAAAACTATAATGACTAGCAACACGAAACTTTATTGTTAAGATAGTCGTTACAGTAATCTAGTTTCTGTCCGGCTGGTTTTGTCAATCATTGAAGTTTTTCATTAATGAATTACCAATTTTGTTAAAAAACGAACACTTTACGACGCGCGGGGGAAAGGGATAGCGCGTGCGCGTGGGAAAGGGATAGCACTGAGTACGGATACACAAGCCAAAAGAAATTTGGTTTAGGCTTCAAAGTGGCAGGAGACTATATCAAATCAATATCACAATATTATGGTTAAACAAATAAATTTTACAAGATAATTCACACAGCGTTATCTGATCTAAAGTTAAGCAACTACGATTGTGTTATTGTAGCGGATTAAAGCGGCTTTTTAAAGTAAATACATACTGAAACAGCCAACCTATAACAAATATTAGTTTACAGTAACAAATGTCTGTAAGTACACAAATATTGGTTCGCCCACCGGTGGGAATTGAACTCGCAATTCTGTACGTCGCAGGCAGGAATCCTCCCAACGCGCCACAGAGGTTGTCAAATGGTCAATTTGTCAAAACAAAACCCTTTTCTAAACAATCTAAAATTGGTTTTAGCATTTTAAATGGACCTCTGTTGCTTTGATGGATCCATAGTCAACAATCTTTATAGTTTTTCCATGTCCGATGTTCTGTGCCGTCAGTCTGTCTCAAGATATATAGTACTCATCATTGCCCTATTTTATCTATCTTACGTACCTAGCTAGGAAGCTGTATTATGGGTATACGTATAAATCACACCTGTAAACAACCTACAAACGTCGACAAAATTGTAAAAAAAACAATAGGGTAACTAGTAGCCGGCGTACAAAGCTCGTTTTGAAAAAAAATATGTACATGGTCGTGTTTGGTATAGGTACGTGTAGTCTATATCTATCTATCTATACATATAAAAAATCTGTAGACATAAAAAAATCTGTAATTGTAAAATATCCAGAAAAAATACACAGGTCGTCTTAAAATCATTAGCTGAAATTGAGCTGAACACGATAGGGTAATTTTTAGAATTTTTGTCTGTTTGGCTGAACTAGGTAATCTCATAAACTACATAACAGATTTATACGAGGTCCACATGAATATGTTCAGAAAATATCAGATTAACATTAAGGGTATGTTTCAATTAAACTTTAATACAATAATTATGATATTTGATAAAAAATATATATAAAAAAATGTAAAAACGAAATATTGTTCAGTGGTAAAACGTAATCGAACGTCAGAAGGGCACAGTACCCTTACTACGAGTTTTTCACGTATTCGATCAAACATACTATATTGAGTATTTACTATAAATAAAACTTCCTAAGAATCTACTTACTAGGTCCACCCGTCTCTGATAATATCGGTAGTGACACACCGACAAAAGAGAGATTTTATAAAGGTATCTTTTTTTTCGAGTGCTTCAACATAGTAAGGGTAAATCAGGCTTCAATACAGTACATGCCTACACTCAAGATGACAGCTGTCATAAAACCAAATAGTTTGCATTAATACTACCTACGTGAAACTAAAAATGAGGTCAGTACAAAGAGGTACTACCACATAATATTACCGATCTCCTGTACCGAGGACCTTAATAGTTTAATAGTTTGAATGATGAGTCAAGTCGTGAAACCTCAGAAAATAAAAACAAAAGAGGATTTGACAAATCGATCCAAGCGTTTACGAGCAATCAGCGAACATACATGAAAAACTCCTCCTTTTTTGAAGTCGGTTAAAAATATATAGGTATTTGTAAAAATCAATTCTTCAATTTGGTTTCCCCAAAATTGCGTAGGCCTGTCAGCTACCTAATAAAAAAATCTGGGCAATTTGGTCAAGAATTCAGAACATTGCAAAAGAAGCGTGGTATGTTATGTTTTTTGTGCTGTGATTTTAGACCCGATGAATAAATAATGCCCTTACGCTTTATAGGTTTTGTATGAGGGCATTATTTGTTCTTTTCGATGGCTATGGGACTCAAAGTGAATCGCACATGGGACATCATTTTTCTTTAAATATTCCATTTACGAGACGCTTTAGAAGTTGGATGTCCTTGGCATAATTGGTTTTGGCATAATAATTTCATAATTTTACACAATTATTTTTGGTTTTAAGTCACCGCGCACTTTTGGAAAATAATGGAACATCACATTTCATCAAAAACCCTGTATCCAAGACGCTGTAGAGGTTTGGTGTTATTTATTATTTGTTTTTTTTCGATGCCCTCTATCGATAGGTATAAGTCTCAAAGGGCACCGTGCACTTTTGTAAAATCATAGGACATCACGTTCCTTCAATTATCCCGTTTCCGAGACGCTTTAGATGTTTGGTGTGAAAGCATTTTTTATTCAACGTAATGCCTGCTATCAATTCTTATGGATCGCTATATGCATCGCGTTATTTTAAGTATAAGTATTTGTTCTGTCCAATGGCCTTTCTTTTAAATCATTAATATTAAAATTTGAAAATAAAAATAATACAAAATATTATTTGCACCAAAATAGATTATTATTTGCATGATGTTGGTGTTATAAATACTATAACCTCTTATATTATGAATGGAAGAATATGAATCGAGGGACAAAGGTGGTTAATAATTCTTTAATCTTTAATTTACAACCTATTAAATTATGAAGACAAAGTATGTTGAAAGTTTTGTGCGAATAGGAATTGGACTTAGTTTTAGCTTATTATATTGTTGTGTATTATGTTTTATTTGTCGGAAATGAATAAAAAAAAATTAAAAAAAATATTACTTACCTACATAAGTGCCTTCGCTAAATCAATTAAAAATATAGTAAGTTAAATAATATAATGGGTAGTTACATAAAACAATGTAACTACCTATTTTGTTATTATAACTTAC
Organism: Idaea straminata; assembly: GCA_951213275.1. NCBI lineage: Eukaryota > Metazoa > Arthropoda > Insecta > Lepidoptera > Geometridae > Idaea > Idaea straminata. Next base: position 17,128,183 of record OX577845.1, on the reverse strand, counting down.
ACCGAACCATAAATAGCATCTACGCTGGAAAATGCTAGGTATTCTAAATAAACCACATCGCGAAAGAAGTCACGGGCAACAGCGAGTCTTGAATAAAACAAAAGGTTTGACCATCTGACGCCGCTCCCAAATTTTTTTTCGAGAGAGTAAAAACGTCATGAATTTTTGTATGTGATTACTTTATTTTTCTGAAAGTTTTCGTATTGTATGGGCTTCATGAATTAGATAATTTTTGAAATCGCTTTTTTTAATTTAGAAATGAGGATATTTAGATATGACATTTGGGATATGTTTTAAAAAAATACTTAGTCTTTATCTAATACTTTTTGATATTTTAACTATATTTTGAAGTTATAAGTTCTAGTTTTTATATTTATAACAAACAAGTAATAAATTATTGTTTAAAGTTTTGAAACTCCTGTGGCCTAAAAAGAGCCTATGAGCGGGTTTTAAAAATATACTAAGCCATTACCTTTAGTCGCTTGTTTTTCTTTGAACCCAACAGTATTTTCAAAACATCTTTAATTATTATCCGTCACAAGATGCCCACTGCCGAACATAGGCATACCCCAAAGACTGTTCAAGATATGCCAACTTTTATATCTTCCAGGTAGAAAAACGTTAAGTATCCATAATATCCTTATTTCTAACATCGAAAAAGAAAATTTATAAATATTAATAATAAAATAAAAATTATATTAAAAACTTACCCCGAAAATAGTAAGAACGTAAAAAGCCGAAATCAAGAAAAAAACTATGAATATGAAAAAGAACCCTTAAAACAGAAAAAGAAACCCCGAAATTATGACCCTATGTAGGTAAGTACATGTGATTTTTTTGATCAAATATTGTCGCGTCGAGGGACCGCTCTTTTTCGAGTCAATTCAATATATTGTAAGAGTCGTCGTATTTTTTTTTGCATTAGCATTTATTTGGATAGTTAAGTTGTGTAAGTATTTAGTTTTTAAGTAGTTTCACTTGTAATTCTTAATACTTACTTAATTAAACATTTTCTTTAAAATTTAAATGTTTTATTTTATGAAGGTGTTTTAATAGGTAAAGAGCGGTAATTTTTAATTTCATCCATTTTGTAGGGAGGGACTTTTTAATTTTATTATTTCATTTCTCTTTTTTTTTCTTGCGGATTATGATTCAGGCACTTAATTTGATGTAAAAAATAACAATTAAGTATTAATTTATAGTTAAATATTTTGTTGACTGGTCGAACGTCACTAACTCGAAAAGAAGAAGAATGTTTAACAGTTTTTACTAATTACGCCATTTTTTAGTTCTTCCTTTAGTTTTTTAACTTTTGTACAAGTAGGTATTTCATAGCTGATAAATATCAGAAGTATACGCAGAAGAAGACGTTTATATCTAAGTTATCTATACATAATATCATCATCATCATATCAGCCCATACACGTCCACTGCTGGACATAGGCCTCCCCCAAACGACGCCACGCAGCAGTCCTGAGCCGCCTCTATCCACCGACTACCCACGACCGCTACAATGTCGTCGGTCCACCGGGCAATATAATAAATAAAAATGGGATTAGGGAGAAAAAGTAGAAAAGATCCAAACGTAGCCAAAAGACGCAAATTAACTTGATACCCCCTCAGGCATATCTACTAAGATTCGGTTGTTAATCTTGACTTTTATCCCCCATAACCTTCAGATGGCTAAACCGATTTTGATTAAACATATCTATTTGTAGTGTACCAATCATGCCCTTTCTTTTGATACCTAACTCGAGCGCATTTACTTACATCCGTTCGGGAGTTACGATGCCACAGACAGACACACACACACACACAGACACGTCAAACTACCTATATATATAACACTTATAATACGGTTAAAAACATATTTAAACTTTTTCGTTACTGGTTTAGTATATTTAAAATCTTTCATTTTATTGAGCTTCTTGTATTGTTCAAAACAAGACATTTATCAAACTGTGCTGTGTAATGTGCTTTTATTATGTTTTATAGTATTTTAAAACATAATAAGAGCCCATTACAGAGCACATTAAAAGTAGTAAGTAGCTAGTATTCAAAGGGTAAAATAATATTTTGTAGGGAAAAATTGTTCTGTTTACTTCGACACGAGCCACTTTAAATTCATAGCAATACCGTGATGAGGTTCTGTACTCTATTGTGATATCCCACCAACAGCAGCTCGATCAAGATTTCATGTTGATCCAAGATAATGGACGTGTGTCTATTGTTATATCACACCGTATCGAAAGGCTGGTTGTACACGTGTTCAGCGAGTACAATTTCTCGGTATTAGAGTGGCCTTAATTTCATTGAATATGCGTGGGCCTTACTACGTGGAAGAGATTTCAGCCAATGTCATCGATTCGACGTTGGCTAAAAAAGTTATACGAAGTCAAAGGTCGATTTGAGGAATTTACGTTTTTAGTCAAACAGTAATTTTTATCCTAAAATATGTAAGACACAATGTTAATCATGTAATTATTTGTAATTTTTTTTTTCATAATAAAACATTTATTGAACAAATAAATGGTTTACAATACTTTAAATAGCCCTGTCATTTCTCTGTCAATAAAATGTTTAATAGGAAGTATTTTATTTGGGAACTCTGTCCCCCACACTAGGTCTCTAATGAGCCTATACAGCGGGGTTACAGCGACTCGCTTTAGGATTATATTATATCTACTAATTTACAATGCTAAAACTGATTATGCCTACTCATAGAGGAATTGCTGTATGGTCGAAGTGCCTACTAGGTCTATTAAATACTATGAAAATTTATTATTGTGAAGTAAAGGGGTGACTTTGTGTATGTGAGTGAGTGTGTGTTAAGTGCCGGGTGTAAATATTAGTGAGTATGAGTGTCGAGTGTAAGGATATATAATTGTCTTATAGTGAGCACAGAACATTCTTCATAGAGTGATGTAGTAAAATACCATCTAGGTCTGAACTGAATTACCTTCAGCAATGCTCTCTGCGCTCTTTCTAGTTGAAGCATATGTGTTTTGTCAGCAGCACCCCAAACTCAGTATGTGAGTATCGATTGTCCAAGTGCTAGATATATTTTCATTAGTGCATCACCATCCGTCACGTGTCTTAACTGTTTGAATGCATATATCAGTTTTCGCGTTCTACGTTCTACCAGATATATTCATTATGTGTTCTTTCCAGTTTAAAAATCTATCCAATATGCACCCAAGTAGCGCATCTGATGCGCTTCCGATTAATATTATCAACATTTTTTCTAAGAGTCACCGTTTTAGGTATAATGATTCAAATAGTTGGAAAAAGTTATGTTGTTGTTGTGTACTTGTCTTGTGATATTTTGCTTGGTTGGGATCCGATTGCTGGCAGTGGAGCCATGCCAAACCTATTGTTTTCAACACAAATACACATCTATACGAGTATATATAAAAGGGAAAGTCACTGACTCACTCACTCACTCACTCACTCATCACGAAATCTCAGAAACTACAAGTGCTAGGAGTCTCAAATTTTCCATGGGGGTTCCTTTTATGACGTAGGTGCTCACTAAGACGGGATTTTGCGAAATTCAACCCCCAAGGGGGGCAAATGGGGGGTGGAAGTTTGTATGAAGGTTTGATTTTTTTTAAAGGTAGAAACATGAAAATTAGAATTATATCTTATTATCGTAAATAAATGATGACGTGCCTCAGGGATTTTCAATTTTCCTATTTTAAGGAAGGGAAATGGGGGGTGAAAGTTTATATGAAGGTTTGATTTTTTTAAAGGTAGAAACTTGAAAATTAGAATTATATCTTCTTATCTATCTATATATATAAAAATGAATTGCTGTTCGTTAGTCTCACTAAAACTCGAGAACGGCTGAACGGATTTATCTTATCTTAGCCTTGAAATATTCGTGGAGGTCTAGGGAAGGTTTAAAAGGCGAGAAAAAATCGAATATCCGATATTCCCACGGGATCGGGACTTACGCGGGTGAAACCGCGGGGCGCAGCTAGTCGTAAATAAATGATAACGTGTTTCAGGGATTTTCAATTTTCCTATTTTAAGGAGGGGAAAGGTTTGAAAAAAATGAGTTTGTTAAGAGTATGTTGCTGTGTTACCTACTTTTGGTTGCTGTAGTTTACATAGCTACTCAATAGATGGCGTTATTGGTAATATTATAAATGTGAAAGTTCACGCTAAAACTACTGGACCGATTGCGATGAAACTCGGTATGTAGATAGCTGGAGACCAGGATTAACACATAGGCTACTATCTCGAAATTCCCCACATTATCTCGAAATTCCCACGGGATCGGGACTTACGCGGGTGAAACCGCGGGGCGCAGCTATAATATTATAAATGTGAAAGTTTGTGTGTGTGTGTGTATGTTTGTTACTCCTTCACGCAAAAACTACTGAACCAATTGCGATGAAACTCGGCATCTAAATAGCTAGAGACCTGGATAACACATAGGCTACTTTTTATCCCGATATTCCCACGGGGTCGAGACTTACGCGGGTGAAACCGCGGGGCGCTGCTAGTGTTAAATAAAACTCTTTTAGCAATATTCCATTGGATATATGATCATGGATGTTTTCTTCTTCCGAAATAATTTAAAAAGATTGGCACGCACTAAAATACAATGGTTTTTTTTCTTAAATTATTAAAAGAGGAAAACATCAGTGATCAGATTTACAAAGGTATTAACTGAAAGAAAGCTGCGTTTATGTGCTATTCATCAATGCGTTTTATCTTTTAGAAAAATCGTCCTTTATATAACGGTTTTTAGCGAATTTCGGAAAGTTTTCACATTCATCTATTATGGTGTTCCGAACATTCGTACAAATATTAAGCCCCCTTGAATGCTAATTTGACTAAGCTAAGTTTGCTAAGAATGTATTTTTTTTATTAAATTTTAACTAGTCATTTGATTTTTTAATTTAATATGTAAAAACAACTTTACGACAGTTTAATTAATTCAAATTACCGCATCACTTATTGAAATAATTAAAGCTCATGTCCTACATGTATGAATAAATATTTTTCGATGATAATTTACAGTCTATTTGATAAATTTATTATGAAAAGTGACATTATTTATTTTATCAGTTACAACTTAATTCAACAGATTTTGTTTTTATAATCTTAAGTTTCCTTAGGTATGTATAACAGGTGGTTTAAAATTATATTTATGTAAGCATACTTAACTTTAACTTTGAAATAACAATTAAAAAATAAAAACTAAATTAAGTAAAAAAAACGAATAAACTAAATTAATAAAACTTAAAAGTCCAAATGGGGTCCCCAAACTATTTTTTTCCAATAAAGCACTATTTTACCCATGTAAGTACTTACACTAAAATTTGTTGATGTATGTCGTTAGTATGGGCAATGCTTAAGAGGAAGGGGTGCCGGTGGCTCTCTCCATACAAACGTAGTCGACTATTTTCTCCCTGGATAACGATACTAGAGCAAATATTTTTGTTGCATAAAACTTATAAACTGCTATGACCTATGTCTTGTTTTTTTTTTAATTAAAAAAAAAACAAAATATAGGGGCAATGTCATGGCAGTTATAGGTTTTATGGCATAAAAATATTTGTGCTAGTGTCCAGGGAGGAAACAGTCGACTACGTTTGTACGGAGAGAGCACAAATATTTTTGTTGCATAAAACCTATAACTGCCATGACTATGCCCCTATATTGGGTTTTTTTAATTACCAAAGATTGTACTTCTATTACGTACATAAAACATTTAATTAACGCAAAGCCTTAATAAAGTACTTCGTCTAGAAAGCTCACACTTAAAACATTTATTTTATAACGTAGGCGTGTACTAAGATATATTTTTTGTTTAATATAATAAATTAAAATAATTTCTATGTTCGAGTTCCTGCCTTTATTATCTATACTTACCTACTTATACTTATAATAAAGGAAAAGAGTACAAAAAGTATGTAGTTGGAAGCAAATTTTGAAAAACGTCGTACGATATACGTGTGGAACAGTTCCTATCTTTCAAAATGACGTAGTTTCATATAAAATTTAAAATGTAATTATAAAGAGGCGGAAATGAGGCAGATTTCTGCCACTTTACTTTACCTACTTAACTGTCATATTGAATTGAGTAAATTCTATAGTTGAGAGTTACTTAACTTTAAGTTTGCATCATTAAGTTGCATGCTCGCAATGGGCAATCTGTTGATACTAGTATTTTATAAGAACACTTTTGTACACAGGTTTTTTTGCAAGAAATGTTTTTATAGTATTTGTATCCGTAACGCGTCATCATTTATTCTCGATGATTAAATAATATAATTTCTATGTTCGAGTTCCTGCCTTTATTATCTATACTTACCTATTATACTTATAATAAAGGAAAAGAGTACAAAAAGTCTGTAGTTGAAAGCTAATTTTGAAAAAATTGTTTAGGGGACTTAGAAAAATTTGTACTTCTAACAAAAAAATAGGTATTCTTTTAAATTCCTTGTCTGTCTGTCTGTCATTTAGTCTGTTTTCTGTTTGTTACTTATACAATTGAAAACTGCTAAACCAATTGAAATCTGTTTTTACTATTAGATAGCTCTATTTTCGGAAGGTCTTGGTATATTAATTTATCGAAATCCAATAAGTAGAACCTGAGCAATCAAAGAAACAATGCAGCCGCTCGAGAAAACCTCGGCCGCCGGCCCGGGAAATGCGAACGCGTCCCAGCTAACACGAAGTCACAAATACATAATAGTATGCGCGAAACCGCGGGGTGAAGCCAGTAAAAATGGATATCCAAACTTCTACCTACCTTCAATCCCTAAAAGTTCTGATTTCCAAAAAATATATCTAAGTACACGCCTACGTTATAAAATAAATGTTTTATGTGTGAGCTTTCTAGACGAAGTACTTTATTAAGGCTTTGCGTTAATTAAATGATTTATGTATACGTATTAGAAGGACAATCTAGTAAAACGCCCTTGTAGGATAAATTACGTTAAAGTAAAAGACCTACCAGTAAAACCTCTGAAATTTTAAATTATGTTATTAGTTTACCGTCCGAAATAAAAAAACCACATGCTGAGCAAAAGGACTGGTACACTGACGCCAAAGGTAAAAAATAAATATTTTTTTAAAACAATTTTTTTATACTATAACAAATAAAAATATATGTGACATATGTGATCCCTGTGACAACTAAAAAGCGTTTTGCTAACGTGATGTTTTTTTTTTCAAAATGTTCTATAATCTATAAAAGGTTTTATGAAAAAATTGAATTATTTTATAATCGTTTCCGAAAATATTGCGTTTTAAAACACGAAACACGTTAAAGAAATTAAAGTCAAATATTTCATGTTCTTCTATTTTTATATTTCCCTTTTGTATTTTTTTTATTTTTACGGTCATTATTCTTACGTTCTGCCCCTCAAATATCTTGCGTTTATATTTTAGTTGTTGCAACTTAACTTCTTTATGCAATGCATTCAATGAACATATTATGTTTATTCACTTTCACCCCCAATTTCCCCCTCATAAAATAGAATAATCCAAAAACCCTAAAACACCTGTTTATTATTTACGAAAAGTAAATCGAATCTAAGTTTTCAAGTTTCTACCATTATAAAACAGACAACAGTTTGTATAGGATATTATTTTGTAACTAATAAAGCACTGAAAAAGTATTATTTATTTCCAAAAATCGCGCCTACGTCCTAAAAGCCCCATGCGAAATTTCAGACTCGTAGCTCTTGTAGTTTCAGTAATGTATTAACGAGTCTTGAAAGATAATAATTGTGAAGTACATTCTAGAACATTATAAAAGCTCTTTGATTTGATGCATCACACGAATTTCAGAATCCTATTTTTTTATTACAAAAAATCTCCACGAGAGGATTTTTAAAATGAATATCAAGCATAGCATGGAGTAGGTATACAATACAGTGCATCGATTTTTTCAAAATAAATCTCTTCTAATACCTACTGCTACAACTAAGAAAAAAACTATCACGATTAAGTAGACTTTAAGTTATTGACTAAAAGGCAAAAGCAAAATTTCTGATAATTACGTACTTATATGAAGTTGTAAGTTGTTCGATAACTTCAAAAGTTTACGGAAACATGTGATCTAAAATATATATTTTATTTAATAACTTTGGAATCATGAGATACAATGTATGATAAAAATATGATCTTTGGAGACATGAGAGCTCAATAAAACATGAATGGTATATTTTACGAAAACTTAACTGCGCGTTGCTCGAAGGCAAGCACTTGGCTAACTTTTTAAATGAAATTGTAGGCCGATCATTATAAGCGTACAATCAATTTGCACGTTGCATTTCACCTCATTGCGTCATCGTAATCAGAATAAAAAAATAAAATATTATATGACAGGAAAGGATGTTGTAACATACGACTAAAGAGACAGGCATCTATAGTCCGCCTTTTGTTGTTTAATTTTTTGGCGCGGCTACCTTTAAAGCAGTGTATAGATGGCATTCATATACCTAAACAATACTATGTAACTCGAAAAGTGTCATATTTACCTGTTGAAAGTAAATAAAATAAAAATGGCTGACCGTTTACTATGCCCCAATGTTACAACCCCGTGTTTCTAACTGTAGTCCACTGGTTTGCTCATAAAATTGGACAAGACATTAACGGGAGCTTGCATGGCATTGAGCATAAACATATTTAGCTAAATACGAGCTGAATGCATTAAATTGGTAATCAAAAACTCGTATTCCGCAAGGTTGATATTATTTAATCAGTTTGATACTCTGACCGTTGGTTATTCAAGTTAAATTAATAAGGTCATAAATAAATGTATTATTTACTATGCAAGTCAAACTAAAAGACATTTCCGTGACTAATTCGGCTTAGTGAAAAAAAATTTTACATCAGTTTCATAGCTATACACCGTTAACTTAACTTAAAAACAAACTACTTCTCACCAAACCAATTCGTTTAAATCCTTTCGACGCTAACATCAAATCGCGAAACACCACCTTTACGCAAAACGCATTACTCGGAAAATACTACTTAGGTACCTACTCAAAAACCATCCCAATATGTGACATTCAGTTGGCTTAACATAAAAACAAACTACTTCTCACCAAACCAAAATTCGTTTAAACCCTTTCGACGTTAACTTCAAAACGCGAAACATCACCTTTACGCAAAACGCATTACTCGGAAAATACTACTTACTCAAAAAACCAACTACGCATAATAATATCTAACACTAATTAGTGACAAAATAATTCTGAAAAAAAAGTACCGTACAACTTACTTCCGTAAAAAGAACAAAATTCGTAATATCTTTAATAAAAGAAAAATAGATAATCGAAAAAAAAACTTTATTTTGTTCTTGTTTTTAAAATAAAAAAACTAAAAATTTCAAAATAATATGCCGTTATTTAATTTAGCAGAAAACTATACTGATTTAGACTGTATGATGTGAATGCCGTCATTACCAAAGTCTACGCGAACCCATGGTAAGTATATTGCTTTCGTATAGTTGAGCACGTCTCGTTTCTTTACTGAGTTTCTATGAACACCCAGTAACCATCTAAAAACAAAGTACTCGTCAAGACGATTCAAATAAGCCGAAACTCGATAGGGTTGCGTCGTTTCATTACAGATTTCCTATGATGACTATAATAACTACCTTTCAGCTCCATCATCAGATCAGACCCTGGTTATTATTGAAAGACAAACTACTCGTCAAGACGATTCGAACGAGCCCAAACTCGATGCGGTTGTGTCGTTTTATTACAAAGTTCCTATAACCACCTTCCAGTTCCCTCATCAGGTCAGCACCATTTATAATATTGCATTGTCACGCGATTTACACATGTATACTAAATTTCAGCTCAATCAGTTGAAGATATCCGCTTCAAAATTAAGTTGCAACATTGCACCCGAACAAACATACATACATACATACATTTCAAGTTAAATAAAAGCTTAATAAGCTCATACCTTTTAAATAAAAGTTTTAAAAATAAAAATGAATAATAAAATTTTAATTTGATTAATAACGCTTTTAATTAAATAGGAATTTGTAAAATAAAGACTATTTTAAAGAAATAGTTTGCCAAATTTTATACAGGCGGAAAATTAAGAATTAGGAGTCTCTTTTTTAAAAGCTTTTATTTAACTTGCATTATATGTATGTAGTTCGGGTGCAATATTGCAACTTAATTTTTTAATTCAGATAATAAAATGTATTGCAAAAGGCAAAAGATATTACGAAATACACCGTGACGCGTTATTAGAAAATTCACCCGCAATTGTCAACATTTCCAAGGATTATCAATTATTGCAGACGGAAATAAAAATATTGCTGTTTCCTGTGCCCACACACAGGATAGTCACCCTTCATTAAAAATTATAAAATAATAAATAATAGGTAAAATATGAATCTGTTATTTACTTTCGGAACGCAAAAGTTTTACACAATGATCCACTATCCAGTTAAAAATTAATTTTAGGTATTATAATGTAAATCCCGAACTATTTTTAGAATTACGTGTCTCAATTTTATAAAACACATCTAAAAACACTATACCTATATCATTATGTCCATATTATCATTTACTTATTAATTAAAAGTAATTATTGCACGAATAAATCGTTTATTGTTACGTATGGTGACACTTTAATGTAAAAAAAGAGCTTGTATGCAAGGGGAAAAACAATAACACAACATTAATAAAAATCTTACTTATTTAAATAAAAAAAGCTAAACTTAATATTATAATCAATTTATTTAAATAAGTTTAAATATATGTTTAATAAATAAGTTTAAATAAAATAAGTAAGAAGTAAGTATGAACCCAAAAAGCTACATTATCTAATTGATGGCAATGACTATCCGTCGGACGAAGAAGCAGCTAGCTTTATTAATTTAATAAAATAAAATAAAGCAAAACATATTAAAAAATGACTCTATCATTTGTAATAATGATCAAATAAGTACTAAATAAACTAAAAGTAAACTATAAGTGCCTGATTTTAATTTCTAACAATCTTGAACTCACTAAAAGTCAAATAAAAATAACAGATTTTTAATATTTTTAAAATGTAGGTAGGTATTTCATTTAATAAAATCAATTACATATTGAAAATAATAAAAATTAAAGAAACATTTTTACCTTGTAACTTTGAAGACTTCAAGTTTAAACTGACGCGCTAGGGCACACGTTTACCGAGTACCGCGTCACTACGAGAACTGTAAAGCTTTCAGATCTCGTCGCACAACTGAAACTCGTAGTTGCCCGCCCGCCCGCCTACACAAAGGCGAGCGAGACCATATCAATCAATTGATTCCAGTCTCTCTATTAGGCACGTGCGTACCAAATATATACATAATTAATAAGGACAATAATTTAAGTTAAAAAAAATTAAAGCATTTTAGATGACCTGAACGAAATAGACAAATAAAAATCATAAGAACTAGGTAAAAAAAATATTTAATTTAATTTTTTTAATATACGAGTAACAACAGACAGGCCTATATTTTTTACGATATTGAAATATGATAGCAGTCGTACAGCTTATGGTAACACACTGAAATACAGTGTTTCGGTCAGTTTTATAAGCTAATTACTACAAAACAACCAACTTCTTATTTAGGGAAACACGAGTTACGCAGAGAAACGATAACAATCCTTAAGCCTACAGACTAATCGAGAAGCTTTACTTTACGAGATAAATACGTTCTTATATTATTGTTAGTATTACTGGAAAAATGAGTCGCTAAACATCGAATGCCTTTAACACGGACTCACATAATTCGATCCTTCTAATAAGAAATCAGATTATTTTATTTCTTTATAATTTCTTTAGGATGCAATTTTACAGGTGTTAGTGGTTGTTGCGCGTTTACAGTCTACCGTCATCTTGTATAGGTATGTCAGAACAAACATTTTGTTAAGGTGCTCTTAACAACTAAATATATTTTGAAGCATTAAAATAGAAGTTCCATTGTGAGTTCTGCCTACAACTTCATGCATCCGAATATTGTCATCATAATTATTTTATTTTTACTAATTCAAGTCTTTTCCTGCTTCCAAGTTAAATGTAGACCGTAATTTTTTATTTTATTATTTATTTAATAGCATTGCTCTTACGGCTAAGGAAAACATCGTGACATAACTTGCGGCTTATTTAGCTCCTAACGTATTATCAAGTTCATTTCTCTGGACACGGTCGACTAAGTCGAGAGGGTGGTATAGCTTCTGGGCAAGTTTATCTAAAAGATGTCCCTCTATCCATCCACCGTCTCTGTAACCGTTTCTATGATTCCTGTATGAGTTTTCGAGTCCTGCCCGTATGCTTTCATGTTAAGTTAGGTTTCGCTGAGCGATTCGAGCGCGTTCACATTTCCTTTTAGATTTACAACACTAAGAAAAAACTTAAAACAAGTTACTCCTACCGCCGTCACCCGCCCTTTTATTTAACCAATCCGGGAGGGGGTGGTGGGAGCTAGTCTGCGGTAGCGACGGCGTTGCCTTTGCAAGATTAGCATAAACCGAACATACTAGCCAACTTTCTAAACGTGGGAATCCCCAACATAGGCAATAGCGAATATTCTATGGAGAAACTGGGAATGGGACTGATGCCCATATTACAGACTAGCTGCCGTCCCGATCCCGTGGGAAATTCAAAATAAAAAGTAGTCTATAGCCTTCCTCGATAAATGGACTATACAACACAAAAAAGTTATTCAATTCGAACCAGTAATTCCTGAGATTAGCGCGTTCAAACAAACAAACTCTTCATCTTTATAATATTAAGTATAGATTACATATTATAATATAGCTAAGGCAAAAGTTTTACCTAGGGATTAGCCTTAGGCAACGTAAAGTAATGAAATCAAGATTGTTCATTTTTTGTACCTTACCTAAGCACAAGTTGTTAGCACCAATGAATTAATCTTTACTTATCTTTATCTAGACACTAGCTTTTGTCAGTGACTTCGTCCACGTAGAAACGAATAGGATTTTTAATTATAACAAATGATTATTTCAATAAAATACGAAACACGTCTGCCATCAATTCTCTAGAATGTTCATGCAAAATTTGACATAAACCAGGGAATCACGTTGTCCCATTCAAACTCTGCCCACTTTTTCAACCCCTAAGGGCTAGAATTTCGGAATTTCTTAACGGATGGCTACGTCATACCTTTGTATGACCTGAAACCTGAAACTTGAAGGGGGTGTTCTTTAACACACCCTCCAAGTTTCAGGTCTCTACGATCAGCGGTCTAGGGTGGTTTAGGCTGTGCGTTCATTCGTTAGTCAGTCATTCAGGACTAGGAATTTTATATATAATAATATAAGAGATGACAATCAGTTAAGTCGCAAATCACAATACCTATTCCATACGAATACCTATCAATTAGTACGTGTGCGTAGGTTGCAAACGCGTGCGGCAAAGATCACAGGATGTAATTAAATGTGAATTAACTTCAAGTAGGTAGCATATCTTCCCTAACACCGAGAAATTCATTTCATAATTGTTGTTTTTGTAATATATAAAATCCTTGAATGTACCTACTACAAACCTATTTAGTAAAATAATGAATCACTATTGCTGGACGTTGAACGTTGCCTACAATCTGGCTTTAAGCTAAAGGTCCTTGTATTATTGTGAGCAGACAACGATCTCAATACATTTTATTGTAACTCTTGCGTATTTGTAAACACAAACTGCAGTTGAAGATGTAGCTAAACCTGCCTAAGCGTAGCGCAGCTGTCACGAAGTTTTACTACACTTCCAACTAAAGTAACTTGCATTATTAACTTCATTGTGTCAAAAGAAGAACCTATTTCCTATTATGCGGGTAGGATTTCTACCTGTTGTCGTTTGGATAGTAGAGAGGCCGAATGTTGTCATTGTTTGGTGATTGGTATATAGCTGGAAAAATTGGAAAATATTGAATGCAAGGATGGATTATTCGTATAATTCGTGATGCGTGTTATTGGTAAATCGGTGGACTAGCTTATTAAGAAAAACTCTACATTTTAAGGATAAAACATTGAACCTGAAAACGTGTTTAAATCTTATTCGCCTCTGGTTTGTCATTTGGTTCTGTACCTATGGGTAAAAATGGGACCATATTACTAAGACTCCACTGTCTGTCTGTCCGTCACCAGGCTGTATCACATGAACCGTGATAGCTAGACAGTTGAAAATTTTACAGGTTGCCGTTATAACAACAAATACTAAAATCAGAATATATTGGCGGGGAACCCTTCGTACTCCAGTCCGACTCACACTTGGCTGGTTGTTTTTTATTATTTTATTGCAATATAAATAAAATAAATATTGTTATCGTGTCGCTGTGTTAGTTTAGTTACCAATCTCCACCTAAACGGCTAAACCAATTTGTATTAATTTTTGTGTAAATTCGTTAGGTCCGAGAATCGAACAACATTTTTTTAAAACAACGTTTGCCCGTACAGCTTGTATAATATAATAATACAGTCCATTTGAAAGAATACTTTTAAATATTTGTAATATTATCCATGGTCACAAAAAAACCCCATAAGTTTCTTGTGTCTTCTTCTCATTGGTGGGTGGGTTCCAAAGGCACACATCCTAACTTAATTTATAAAACGCTTCAAAATGATGTAATGCATTGCTATATGAATATATATTTTTTACTTTAGACACTACACAGCGCCATCTAGCTCCAAGCTTAGAGACTAGGCTTGTGTTATGAGTGCCAGACAACGGTTAAAATACTTGTTTATGTACTTTTCTTTTGTAAAATAAGTTGTTTGAGTCCGTTGTCTGAGTCTGTTGTCTGAGTCTGTTGTCTGAGTCTGTTGTCTGAGTATGTAGTCTGAGTCTGTTGTCTGAGTCTGTTGTCTGAGTCTGTTGTCTGAGTCTGTTGTCTGAGTCTGTTGTCTGAGTCTGTTGTCTGAGTCTGTTGTCTGAGTCTGTTGTCTGAGTCTGTTGTCTGAGTATGTAGTCTGAGTCTGTTGTCTGAGTCGGTTGTCTGAGTCTATCTGAGTCTGTCCGAGTCTGTCCGAGTCTGTCCGAGTCTGTCCGAGTCTGTCCGAGTCTGTCCGAGTCTGTCCGAGTCTGTCCGAGTCTGTCCGAGTCTGTCCGAGTCTGTCCGAGTCTGTCCGAGTCTGTCCGAGTCTGTCCGAGTCTGTCCGAGTCTGTCCGAGTCTGTCCGAGTCTGTCCGAGTCTGTCCGAGTCTGTCCGAGTCTGTCCGAGTCTGTCCGAGTCTGTCCGAGTCTGTCCGAGTCTGTCCGAGTCTGTCCGAGTCTGTCCGAGTCTGTCCGAGTCTGTCCGAGTCTGTCCGAGTCTGTCCGAGTCTGTCTGAGTCTGTCTGAGTCTGTCTGAGTCTGTCTGAGTCTGTCTGAGTCTGTCTGAGACTGTCTGAGTCTGTCCGAGTCTGTCCGAGTCCGTCTGAGTCTGTCTGAGTCTGTCTGAGTCTGTCTGAGACTGTCTGAGTCTGTCTGAGTCTGTCTGAGTCTGTCTGAGTCTGTCTGAGACTGTCTGTCTGAGTCTGTCTGAGACTGTCTGTCTGAGTCTGTCTGAGTCTGTCTGAGTCTGTCTGAGTCTGTCTGAGTCTGTCTGAGTCTGTCTGAGTCTGTCTGAGTCTGTCTGAGTCTGTCTGAGTCTGTCTGAGTCTGTCTGAGTCTGTCTGAGTCTGTCTGAGTCTGTCTGAGTCTGTCTGAGTCTGTCTGAGTCTGTCTGAGTCTGTCTGAGTCTGTCTGAGTCTGTCTGAGTCTGTCTGAGTCTGTCTGAGTCTGTCTGAGTCTGTCTGAGTCTGTCTGAGTCTGTCTGAGTCTGTCTGAGTCTGTCTGAGTCTGTCTGAGTCTGTCTGAGTCTGTCTGAGTCTGTCTGAGTCTGTCTGAGTCTGTCTGAGTCTGTCTGAGTCTGTCTGAGTCTGTCTGAGCCTGTCTGAGTCTGTCTGAGTCTGTCTGAGTCTGTCTTAGTCTGTCTGAGTCTGTCTGAGTCTGTCTGAGTCTGTCTGAGTCTGTCTTAGTCTGTCTGAGTCTGTCTGAGTCTGTCTGAGTCTGTCTGAGTCTGTCTGAGTCTGTCTGAGTCTGTCTGAGTCTGTCTGAGTCTGTCTGAGTCTGTCTGAGTCTGTCTGAGTCTGTCTGAGTCTGTCTGAGTCTGTCTGAGTCTGTCTGAGTCTGTCTGAGTCTGTCTGAGTCTGTCTGAGTCTGTCTGAGTCTGTCTGAGTCTGTCTGAGTCTGTCTTAGTCTGTCTGAGTCTGTCTGAGTCTGTCTGAGTCTGTCTGAGTCTGTCTGAGTCTGTCTGAGTCTGTCTGAGTCTGTCTGAGTCTGTCTGAGTCTGTCTGAGTCTGTCTGAGTCTGTCTGAGTCTGTCTGAGTCTGTCTGAGTCTGTCTGAGTCTGTCTGAGTCTGTCTGAGTCTGTCTGAGTCTGTCTGAGTCTGTCTGAGTCTGTCTGAGTCTGTCTGAGTCTGTCTGAGTCTGTCTGAGTCTGTCTGAGTCTGTCTGAGTCTGTCTGAGTCTGTCTGAGTCTGTCTGAGTCTGTCTGAGTCTGTCTGAGTTTGTCTGAGTCTGTCTTAGTCTGTCTGAGTCTGTCTGAGTCTGTCTGTCTGAGTCTGTCTGAGTCTGTCTGAGTCTGTCTGAGTCTGTCTGAGTCTGTCTGAGTCTGTCTGAGTCTGTCTGAGTCTGTCTGAGTCTGTCTGAGTCTGTCTGAGTCTGTCTGAGTCTGTCTGAGTCTGTCTGAGTCTGTCTGAGTCTGTCTGAGTTTGTCTGAGTCTGTCTTAGTCTGTCTGAGTCTGTCTGAGTCTGTCTGTCTGAGTCTGTCTGTCTGAGTCTGTCTTAGTCTGTCTTAGCTCTACTTATAAAGTGTTTATCTATCTATCTATCTATCTAGTCTGTCTTAGTCTGTCTGAGTCTGTCTGAGTCTGTCTGAGTCTGTCTGAGTCTGTCTGAGTCTGTCTGAGTCTGTCTGAGTCTGTCTGAGTCTGTCTGAGTCTGTCTGAGTCTGTCTGAGTCTGTCTGAGTCTGTCTGAGTCTGTCTGAGTCTGTCTGAGTCTGTCTGAGTCTGTCTGAGTCTATCTGAGTCTGTCTGAGTCTGTCTGAGTCTGTCTGAGTCTGTCTGAGTCTGTCTGAGTCTGTCTGAGTCTGTCTGAGTCTGTCTGAGTCTGTCTGAGTCTGTCTGAGTCTGTCTGAGTCTGTCTGAGTCTGTCTGAGTCTGTCTGAGTCTGTCTGAGTCTGTCTGAGTCTGTCTGAGTCTGTCTGAGTCTGTCTGAGTCTGTCTGAGTCTGTCTGAGTCTGTCTGAGTCTGTCTGAGTCTGTCTGAGTCTGTCTGAGTCTGTCTGAGTCTGTCTGAGTCTGTCTGAGTCTGTCTGAGTCTGTCTGAGTCTGTCTGAGTCTGTCTGAGTCTGTCTGAGTTTGTCTGAGTCTGTCTTAGTCTGTCTGAGTCTGTCTGAGTCTGTCTGTCTGAGTCTGTCTGTCTGAGTCTGTCTTAGTCTGTCTTAGCTCTACTTATAAAGTGTTTATCTATCTATCTATCTATCTAGTCTGTCTTAGTCTGTCTGAGTCTGTCTGAGTCTGTCTGTCTGAGTCTGTCTGAGTCTGTCTGAGTCTGTCTGAGTCTGTCTGTCTGAGTCTGTCTGAGTCTGTCTGTCTGTGTCTGTCTGAGTCATCGTGTTGCTGTGTTAGTTAAAAATGTCCACCTAAACGGTTCAACCGATTTGTATTAATTTTTGTGTAAATTCGTTTGGTTAGAATCGAACAACATTTTTTTTAATCAACGTTTGCCGGGACAGCTAGTATAATATAATAATACAGTCCATTTAAAATAATACTTTTAAATGTATATTTTTTTTTTAGTTTTATAATGAAATACAAAATCTATATTTTTAACTGAACTTTAATTTATTAACCAGACCAGTGCAAATGGCTATATCGATTTAACTGCCTGTCTGTCTGAGTCTGTCTGTCTGAGTCTGTCTTAGTCTGTCTGAGTCTGTCTGAGTCTGTCTGTCTGAGTCTGTCTTAGTCTGTCTGAGTCTGTCTGTCTGAGTCTGTCTGTCTGAGTCTGTCTTAGTCTGTCTGAGTCAGTCTGAGTCTGTCTGTCTGAGTCTGTCTTAGTCTGTCTGAGTCTGTCTGAGTCTGTCTGTCTGAGTCTGTCTGAGTCTGTCTTAGTCTGTCTGAGTCTGTCTGAGTCTGTCTGAGTCTGTCTGAGTCTGTCTGAGTCTGTCTGAGTCTGTCTGAGTCTGTCTGAGTCTGTCTGAGTCTGTCTGAGTCTGTCTTAGTCTGTCTGAGTCTGTCTGAGTCTGTCTGTCTGAGTCTGTCTTAGTCTGTCTGAGTCTGTCTGAGTCTGTTTGAGTCTGTCTGAGTCTGTCTGAGTCTGTCTGAGTCTGTCTGAGTCTGTCTGAGTCTGTCTGAGTCTGTCTGAGTCTGTCTGAGTCTGTCTGAGTCTGTCTGAGTCTGTCTGAGTCTGTCTGAGTCTGTCTTAGTCTGTCTTAGTCTGTCTGAGTCAGTCTGAGTCTGTCTGTCTGAGTCTGTCTTAGTCTGTCTGAGTCTGTCTGAGTCTGTCTGAGTCTGTCTGAGTCTGTCTGAGTCTGTCTGAGTCTGTCTGAGTCTGTCTGAGTCTGTCTGAGTCTGTCTGAGTCTGTCTGAGTCTGTCTGAGTCTGTCTGAGTCTGTCTGAGTCTGTCTGAGTCTGTCTGAGTCTGTCTGAGTCTGTCTGAGTCTGTCTGAGTCTGTCTGAGTCTGTCTGAGTCTGTCTGAGTCTGTCTGAGTCTGTCTGAGTCTGTCTGAGTCTGTCTGAGTCTGTCTGAGTCTGTCTGAGTCTGTCTGAGTCTGTCTGAGTCTGTCTGAGTCTGTCTGAGTCTGTCTGAGTCTGTCTGAGTCTGTCTGAGTCTGTCTGAGTCTGTCTGAGTCTGTCTGAGTCTGTCTGAGTCTGTCTGAGTCTGTCTGAGTCTGTCTGAGTCTGTCTGAGTCTGTCTGAGTCTGTCTGAGTCTGTCTGAGTCTGTCTGAGTCTGTCTGAGTCTGTCTGAGTCTGTCTGAGTCTGTCTGAGTCTGTCTGAGTCTGTCTGAGTCTGTCTGAGTCTGTCTGAGTCTGTCTGAGTCTGTCTGAGTCTGTCTGAGTCTGTCTTAGTCTGTCTGAGTCTGTCTTAGTCTGTCTGAGTCTGTCTGTCTGAGTCTGTCTGTCTGAGTCTGTCTTAGTCTGTCTGAGTCTGTCTGAGTCTGTCTGAGTCTGTCTGAGTCTGTCTGAGTCTGTCTGAGTCTGTCTGAGTCTGTCTGAGTCTGTCTGAGTCTGTCTGAGTCTGTCTGAGTCTGTCTGAGTCTGTCTGAGTCTGTCTGTCTGAGTCTGTCTGAGTCTGTCTGTCTGAGTCTGTCTTAGTCTGTCTGAGTCTGTCTGAGTCTGTCTGTCTGTGTCTGTCTGTCTGAGTCTGTCTGTCTGAGTCTGTCTGTCTGAGTCTGTCTGAGTCTGTCTGAGTCTGTCTGAGTCTGTCTGAGTCTGTCTGAGTCTGTCTGAGTCTGTCTGAGTCTGTCTGAGTCTGTCTGAGTCTGTCTGAGTCTGTCTGAGTCTGTCTGAGTCTGTCTGAGTCTGTCTGAGTCTGTCTGAGTCTGTCTGAGTCTGTCTGAGTCTGTCTGAGTCTGTCTGAGTCTGTCTGAGTCTGTCTGAGTCTGTCTGAGTCTGTCTGAGTCTGTCTGAGTCTGTCTGAGTCTGTCTTAGTCTGTCTGAGTCTGTCTGAGTCTGTCTGTCTGAGTCTGTCTGAGTCTGTCTGTCTGAGTCTGTCTGAGTCTGTCTGTCTGTGTCTGTCTGAGTCATCGTGTTGCTGTGTTAGTTAAAAATGTCCACCTAAACGGTTCAACCGATTTGTATTAATTTTTGTGTAAGATCGTTTGGTTAGAATCGAACAACATTTTTTTTAATCAACGTTTGCCGGGACAGCTAGTATAATATAATAATACAGTCCATTTAAAATAATACTTTTAAATGTATATTTTTTTTTTAGTTTTATAATGAAATACAAAATCTATATTTTTAACTGAACTTTAATTTATTAACCAGACCAGTGCAAATGGCTATATCGATTTAACTGCCTGTCTGTCTGAGTCTGTCTGTCTGAGTCTGTCTTAGTCTGTCTGAGTCTGTCTGAGTCTGTCTGTCTGAGTCTGTCTTAGTCTGTCTGAGTCTGTCTGAGTCTGTCTGTCTGAGTCTGTCTTAGTCTGTCTGAGTCAGTCTGAGTCTGTCTGTCTGAGTCTGTCTTAGTCTGTCTGAGTCTGTCTGAGTCTGTCTGTCTGAGTCTGTCTTAGTCTGTCTGAGTCTGTCTGAGTCTGTCTGAGTCTGTCTGAGTCTGTCTGAGTCTGTCTGAGTCTGTCTGAGTCTGTCTGAGTCTGTCTGAGTCTGTCTGAGTCTGTCTGAGTCTGTCTGAGTCTGTCTGAGTCTGTCTGAGTCTGTCTGAGTCTGTCTGAGTCTGTCTGAGTCTGTCTGAGTCTGTCTGAGTCTGTCTGAGTCTGTCTGAGTCTGTCTGAGTCTGTCTGAGTCTGTCTGAGTCTGTCTGAGTCTGTCTGAGTCTGTCTGAGTCTGTCTGAGTCTGTCTGAGTCTGTCTGAGTCTGTCTGAGTCTGTCTGAGTCTGTCTGAGTCTGTCTGAGTCTGTCTGAGTCTGTCTGAGTCTGTCTGAGTCTGTCTGAGTCTGTCTGAGTCTGTCTGAGTCTGTCTGAGTCTGTCTGTCTGAGTCTGTCTGTCTGAGTCTGTCTGAGTCTGTTTGTCTGTGTCTGTCTGAGTGATCGTGTTGCTGTGTTAGTTAAAAATGTCCACCTAAACGGCTCAACCGATTTGTATTAATTTTTGTGTAAATTCGTTTGGTTAGAATCGAACAACATTTTTTTTAATCAACGTTTGCCGGGAAAGCTAGTATAATATAATAATACAGTCCATTTAAAATAATACTTTTAAATATATATTTTTTTTAGTTTTATAAAGAAATACAAAATCTATATTTTTAACTGAACTTTAATTTATTAACCAGACCAGTGCAAATGGCTATATCGATTTAACTGCCTTCCCTAAAATTGTGACGGGGAAAAACAGTCTAACGTTTGCATATTCTATAGGCTTTTACATTCGATTGGGATTGTCTCTTAAACAAACCAGTGAAAGGTTAAAAAAACAACAAAAAATATTATTATTTATTTAAATTCTTGACTAAAACTTTTAGACAACCCATTTGAAATATATTTATTGACCTATTTAATCTGTACTATTCTAATATTATAAAGAGGTAACGTTTGTAACAAGTTTGTATGTATGTATGTATGTTGGGGGTCGTATCCGAAACCACTGAACCGATCCCAAAAAATATTTAACCAATAGAATGGTAAATCATTAGGGAATAACATTGGCTATATAATATTTAAATAAATATTAATACTATATAATATTAATATAAAATAACTAATATCAAATAAAATAGGGATCTGTAAGATAATTGCAATATAACCCAATGTAACCCAAGGTAGAAAACCCACAACAGTTTTTAGCGTGTGCTGTAAAAAACTATTGATGATAAAAGAAAATAATGTTCATAGGCCTTATAATTGTCTACAAAAAAGTTTGCGAGGCAATAAACCCATCTATTACAGTTAAGTCACAATAACAGATTTTGTGTTCTAAAATTCAATTACAATATTGGTTACTAAGGTTGGTAGCATTATAGTATTAACCATTATTCGAAAAAAATATTTCATCATCAAGATTATTTAATTCTCAGTAAATTCTTTTTAATTCATTCGAATCGGATATTTCATTTAAAAGTTATGACGAGTATTATTAAAATATTCGAGCTTTCTCAGCCTTCAGCAATACTGCGTCTCACGATGTCTCGAATGGTCACAGAATAAATAATAGTTAGTATAGCTCTACACAGGTGTATCGTTTCGTAACTAGGGATTAGAGAAATCAAAATTGGTCAAGTACGATACCCTGAAAACAAAATTATTTCGTTACCCTAAAATAATAATACATCAAACATTGTTTACAGGGAAGCTCCAATACAAAATACTAAATACTTTCTACAGTTACACACGGCCAATAAATTTACTGGTGCAGATTTAAAAAACATGCATTTTAAATGGCAAAACAACGTTTGCAAGGGCACGCAGCAAGTTTGATATACAATTCTTTTCATCCATTAAACAGCTCGATGAAAGTCGTCCTTAAAGGGATCTTAGGTTATATCAAAACATTTAGAAACACCCCAGCCAGAAACAAATATCTGTACAAAAAAAATTAAGGCGGGAATCGAGCCCGCAGTCGCGTCGCAGACGTGTGTTTGTTCGCCCGCTGCATCAAAATAAACTATTTTTTTATCATCCGGTGGATGTAATGGAAATTTTCAACAGTATGTTTTCGCACTTAACGAAATAAAAATGTATTTAATAGCTGAACCCCGCGATTTTGCCCGCGTAAGTGCCGATCCATTGGAAACATCGGGATAAAAAGTAGCCCATATTTTAATTTAGGTCTTTAGCTATGTACATATCGAGTTTCATTGCAATTGGTCCAGTAGTTATTTCGGGAAGGAGTAACAAACATACACACTAACACGCAAATTTAGTAGAGTGTAAGTTCAAGCCTATATCTACCTATGCCCCCCGCCCCTATCACGAGATGTTTAAGTACTCGATCAAATTGGAATCGGCCTGACCGACTCATCAACGCACAGCCTGAACCACCCTAAACCGCTGATCGTAGAGACATGAAACTTGGATCCGGTATTGGTGATCTGGTAAGAAAGGATTTACCAAAATTTTACCACTTAAAACAAAGGGGGCAAAGTTTGTATGGGACACCGTGATTCCTAGGTTCTATCTACTTTAAAATTTTGTATAAACATTCTTGAACAGAATTGATGGATGACGTGTTTCGTATTTTATTTAGGTTCATCCTCTAATGGGGTTAAAAAGGAGTAGAAAGTAATTTTGAAGATAATTTGCTTTGAAACTGATATTTACCTTTTTACTTCTAAAAGCTAGTTTAACAATACAACAATAACATTTTAGTTTGGTTGGAATTTGATATTGGATACGATTCATTTGTTCGAGTCCGCAAAAATCTTGTAGTACTGTTCTTTGTCTGTGGTAGCTCTGTTCACCTTCATTTTACAGGCTTTTAGGTTTGCGAGGGACGCTCGCATTGCTTTTGCAATTAGTCGCAACTTTTGACCGTCTAATAAACTGGTGGAACACCTGTATTCACAAAAAAGTGTCTCGGTAATATTATGTGACGTCATGCGTCATGGTAACTTATTAAACAGAGTATTTAATAATATTTTCGCTCATCTAGGCTTATGTTACCACAACATAAGCCTAGATGAGCGAAGATGACAAATAAAAATAAATATTCTATTTTCTACTCGTGAGAACCTATAATTGGCTTTCTGTTTCTTGTTTTGTTTCTTATTATTTTTGTAAAGCTGTTGGTTTTCCAAATAAATAAATAAAAGACTTATATGTTTAGATGAAAAAATATAAATATAAAAGAAAAAGAGGAAAAAACAATATTAAGGAATACCAAAACAAATCTCAATTTTTGATCGTTTTCTTATGACGTTATCGCGTAAAATTATCGTCCGAAAACCGACTTTACAGACAACCATTTGTTTTTTTTTGTAGAAACATCAAAAGATAAACAAAAAAAACTAAATCACAATCGGTTCATCCTTTCGGGAGCTATGATGCCACAGATAGACACACACACAGAGACACGTCAAACTTATAACACCCCGTCGTTTTTGCGTAGGGGTTAAAAACAAAACTTACACAATACATTACCGATCCCTTCCGATTGGAGGACAGTGAATATCTTCAATACCGCCACTCAGTAGTCGTGCAACAGGATTAACCATTTCTATATAATAAATAATTATATAAAAAAGGAGAATTTTGAGTATCAAAAAGCGAGCAAACTATGCTACACATCTTGATTTGCCCCTCCAGCCCTAATAGCTGAGCTTAAGCTGACCTAATGTCAGTTAATAACAAAGCCAAAGACCTGGCAGCACACTGGAGTGGCCGGATCTGACCCTACACAATCAATTTCCCCCTTCATTTGTGCTATCTAAAGGAAGAAGAAGTATTAAAAGGATCAAAGAACGTAACATGGAAATTTTCCCCTTTTTATAAATAGGATAAAATGAGCGCGATTTTTCCGTATTCGATATTTTCTTTTCATTTAAATACATCAAAAATACTGCTAAGCTTTGTTGATTTCAAATTACAGGTACAAAACCTTTTCTAATATATGTATAAAAGCACCAAAACTCGTAGAACAACAGTGGTTCGCTTAGACGTCTAGACCTTAAGCTCACAACCCTTCCTTCAGAAATACATGTCTATATAAGATTCACGTGACGTCATCCTCCTAGAAACAACGGGCCAATAGAACACTTTTGTGGGTTGGAGGTATTTGGCATTAATCCAAAAGTAATGTTCTGGGTGGAGCCACATAGGTGATAATGAGGTTACTGGGGCCACGACTCTACAAAAGGTAGATACATACTAATTTGTGTATTTTACACAGCCACGATATGTAGGAACACTGGAATAAAAGCATGAACGGTTTTGGCCTAGTGGTAGATATCTCGACATTCATTACGAAGGTCCTGGGTTCGTATCCCGGACCAGGCCAGGCATCAAATTATTAAATTGGAATGTGTTTTTTTTTGTTTTAAAGTAAATATGTTTTGTGTGACCCCAGGATGGTGCTAAAGGAGCACTCTTTACCACCCACCGGCCTAAGTCGTATAGCTAAGCTGTGTAATCCGTGTTCCTATACGTAGGTCCGTGCAACCACAAAAGAAATACGCGTCGGAATAGATTTTGTTATACTGCCCTTCCTACTTTCATCTCGCGGTTCTCGAAGGCGTCCGTTTATTTGGGATATTTGAGTCACGAGCGTAGGTATCTTTTAAAAACGCGTGCTACATCTTGAACCCCATCGACATTTACTATTGTGTCAGATAGTGGTCAAACGCTACCTCACTACATATGTCCCTATGTATGCTTAGATCTATAAAACTACGCAATAGATTTTGATGCAGTTTTTTTAATAGAGTGATTTAAGAGGAAGGTAAAACGAAATACATAAAACAAAACTTAAGGACGCATTTACGTTTTGACGCGCCCGAAGTATCTAGAATGACTTTTCATCCAAAATGATCGTTACTTTATACATCGAAGTAAGACAAATACAAATAAATTCAACCTTATTTCTATGAAAATAAGCTTTCCATGAATTAGCAAAACGTGGTGGAAGATTGAAGATCTATTTTTGTGGTTTATGGAGTAATTGTGAATATTTTTGTCGTATCTTTTATATATTAATTAATGTTTTTTATTTCCATTTTATCATTGTATATTTTTTATTATTTGAAATCTTCTAGTTATTCAGATCTTTGTACCGAAAGTCGGCCTATTTTCATAGTTTTTGCGGGAAGAGGCTACGAAAAACTATTATTTTTTGTATTAAACGTATAATATTTAATAATTGTTTTATATCATCTATAGATGAGTGTTGTCTAATTCTTCTGTTGTCTTTAAAATATGTAAAACATTGACGGATAAACCGGAAAATGAACCGGCACCCAGCTATACTTGGCTAACATTTTGAGTCTTACACGTAAATGCGTCAATAACAAATTACAAAACAAAACACTGACAACGAAATACCCCGTATAGCGAGGATTAAAGTTCGCACTGTCTAGATCAAATTAGGCAGTGACTCTGCACTCATCTCCATTATTGGATTTCGATGTGGCTCTATACTAATTTAATATGAAACATTACCTGCTATTGACAGCGTCATCCGCTCAATTCCCGGATTAATTCGCACATCGGACTCAAAATAGTGTCTGTGCTCGTTACATTCTAGGAAATTTGATATTAATACTATTACGAAATCTGACATTAATAATACCATTACGAAAACGTACGGTCGGCTGCATAATTACAGACCCACCGTAGAGCTCCAAAACGGCTGTTATAAGAATGTTTTCAACACAAGCAAGATTGCTGCTAGATACTTGCTTTAGTTGAAGTTTAAAGTCTCATGAATTTATCAAACAAAAATTATTAGATTGAAAACATTCCAATAATAGTAATTTTAGAACTCTAGCGAGGGCTGCATTTATGCAGCCGACCGTACATTAAACAGCATGAAATGTTAATCTGAAATGAAGGGAAAGGAAAATTCCAACAAAGTTAGTCAAAGGCAAAATAGTACATTGTTACCCTAGGTGTGAAAGTCACTCATTGAGTCCCGAGACGGAGTTTGGCGCCCGAGCGTAGCGAGGGCGCTAATAGTTCGAGGGACTTAATGAGTCTTTCACCCGAGGTAAACACTGTGCTTTTCATTACGAATAATACATAAAATTCTTCCTAATAACGAGAGTGAATGAGAGACTCCATACTACCTGATCCTCTTACAAGGTTGAGACCAAAGAGGTTATATAATGTATAACCTCTTTGGTCTCAACCTTGTAGTGTTTTGCAAAGCAAGGAGGTTAGGTTTTTGAAGTTCCTAATGCGTAATGATACTGATACTGGCTACAAGCACATTGCACACGTCGTGCGAAGCCATAATTTGACATGACAGCTGTCAGTGAAAGCGATTCTCCCTAGGGCTGAAAGTTTTTCTTTCTACACGCTCTTCAGGCACCTTTACACCTACTTTCGAAGTATGAGTAATGAAAAAATATATACATTTGACACGTCAACCAAACACATCAAACAGTTTGTACGAAGATCATATAGACAAAAAGAACATTTAAATTAGTTTAGGTAAGTAGGTATTAATTTCTCACTTCGCAATTTTTATTAATATTTTACATTCAGTCACCTAAAATTGTATTTGTTCATCAAATTTTAATAACCTCGAGATTTGTAAAAAAAAGCTTATTTTCGATAACTCTGTCTAAATTCAATAATAATTAGTAGAGATGTGCCGAATATTCGTTTAGTATTCGGTATTCGGCATATTCGACAAATTTAAGGTATTCGGTATTCGGCCGAATTATTCGGTTTTCATGTCGAATATATTCGGTTAAATTGCATTAGGTTTAAAGCTGATTTGTACTGCAAAACCTATCCAGTTCCTACCATTGCTTAGTAAATCATTAACGTTATTTGCTACATTATAAATGTAGTATAATATTTATTGTTACTTTATTACACTACTAGCTGCGCACGCGCTCTTTTACGCCTACTCATTGTAGGAAATGTAAAAATATAAGAATAATGAATAAAACAGTAACTTTTTGCACTTAAACTGTCCAAATTAATTAATTAACAATTACGAAACGCAATTTGCTATGATTCCTGTGACGTATTCTAATGCACTGGTAGTCGCGGGGAATTGAAATGGCAGAGGGCGGCGGGGCACACCGGTCGCCCGCTCGCTTGTACAAAGCAAGTATAAACCTGTTTGCGCGCCAAAACTACGGAGCGCGAACCGAATAGTTCTGCCGAATATTCGGTTCGGTAAGAATGATACCGAATAGTATTCGGTATTCGGATATTCGGTTAAATTGCTATTCGGCGCATCTCTAATAATTAGTAAAGTGATGGTAGGCGGCAAGCGATAAAATAACGAAATCTATCAACACTGATTGTTAAGCGGCTTTATAATTCTTTTCAGAGCTAATAAAACAAAGTGAAAGAGGATTAAATTTAATCTTTGGTAAGCTGTAAAATACTGGTTTATCTACTAATTGGTTTATTTTTGTAACAATCAGCGCAGATTTTACGCTGGGTTTTTATATAGGTACTAATCTATAATATAAAAATGAATCGCAAAATGTGTTGGTAAGCGCATAACTCAACAACGCCTGGACCAATTTGGCCAATTCTTTTTTTGTTGTGTTTGTTATTGTCCGGAGAAGGTTCTTATGAAAGAAATAATTAAGAAAATTGCGTAGAAAATTATTACGCGGGTGAAACCGCGGGGCGCAGCTAGTATTATATAGAGGTATGTATGTGTGTATTTATGTATGTATTTTGGGGGTAATCTCCGAAACCACTGAACCGATTTCAAAAATTCTTTCGCTAATAGAAAGGTAAATTATTAGGAAATAACATAGGCTATAACTCATTTTCAAAAAATTAGAGTTCCGTAACATGATTGCAATATTGGAACCCAAGGTAGAAAACCCACAACAGTTTTAGCGTGCGCTGTGAAAACTATTAATGATAAAACAAAATAATGTATTACAAGTTTTTAGACCTTATAATTGTCTACAAAAAACTCCGCGAGGCAATATACCCATCTATTATAGTTAATAATTAATAATTTCCCATAATTATAGCTTCATTACTTATAACCTATAGTTTATCAACAGTTCCATTAAAACCAGAGGGTGTCCTTGCACGCATTTCACAGTGTACACACGGATAATCTCCGGTTGTGTATTGATCTACGACTCTACGAGTTCATCATTGGTAGGTACTTTGCTATAATAGCAAAGTACCTACCAATGATGAACTCGTACAAATACAATAATTGCCCTTTACAATAATTGTAAAGCCCTTTACAATAATTGTATAGGGCATCTACCTACGTGCTAGTTTCCAAGGTCCGGGGCTCCAGAGTCCACAGTCCCTTAATACAGGATACTAGTTAGCTAGTTTCACCCGCGTGAGTCCCGATCCCGTGAGAATATCAAAATGAAAAGTATATATAATATACCTATAGCCTTCCTCGAGAAATTTACTGTCCAACACAAAAATAATTTTTCAATTTAAACCAGTAGTTCTTGAGACTTGCGTTCAAAACAAACAAAAAATCACTTCAGCTATTAATATTAAGTAAAATATCAGTTATTATGGAACATAGTACATTGAGTCAATAAGTATTTATATTAATTTTACCACTTTATAATATTAGTACCTATAGATGTTACCGCATCATAACTGTATAAAAATATGGAAAAGTTAGTTATTTATGAAAATGAAATAGAAAAGGAAAATAAAAACCATGGAAGCAGAGACTTACCTACATACTTATTTAAAGAAATAATAATGTAAAAAATGACCACCTTAACGGCTGAACCGATTTGTATGATTTTTTTGTATATATTCGTTAGATCTGAGAGTCGAACAACTTCTTTTTTTTTTTTTGTATAACAAAAAAAGACGTTTGCCGGGAGAGCTAGTAATATATGAAATACACTTGCAAAAACCAATTAGACCGAGATGTGAAGCTATAAATACCTGAATCAAAATTTATAACGGATATTTGTAAATTCAACCACTTTTAGGCCGTAGACTAGAGGTCGATTTTCAGATGGTATTTTAGGAAGCCGGTGCACTGCACTCCCAACGAATTAATAGGTACTGTCAGTTACAAAATATTTATTATTGTGAAGGAAAAAAGGAAAAACATGAAACATTTCGCTATTGGCTATAATTTTGATCTTGCGTCATTCCAATTTAATGACATTTTGCTACTAGATCATTTTGATCTGAAAAGCCGGTTCGTTACTAGATCATTTTGATCTTAAAGGCCGTTTTGTTACTAGATCATTTTGATCTTAAAGGCCGTTTTGTTACTAGATCATTTTGATCTTAAAGGCCGTTTTGTTACTAGATCATTTTGATCTTAAAGGCCGTTTTGTTACTAGATAATTTTGATCTTAAAGGCCGTTTTGTTACTAGATAATTTTGATCTTAAAGGCCGTTTTGTTACTAGATCATTTTGGTCTTAAAGGACGTTTTGTTACTAGATCATTTTGATCTTATAGGACGTTTTTCTACTAGATCATTTTGATCTTATAGGACGTTATTCTTGTAGATCATTTTGATCTTATAGGACGTTTTTCTACTAGATAATTTTGATCTTTTATGACGTTTTGCTACTAGATCTTTTGATAGTATAGGACATTCTGCTACTAGATCATTTTGATCTTGTATCATTTTGGTAAGTAGGATATTTTGCTTTTTCTAAACACAATATTTCAACGTGGATTTCAGCACTCAATAATAGATAGGTAGGTACAGGTAATAGGGGGCTCGGATTTCCGCACGTCGCCATCGCTCTGCACGTTTATGCGTGATATTCAGACGGACGGACGTTGAGTTGTCTACTCTTACACTCTATAATATTTATATGGGAACTTGATTTCTCTCTCCAAATATCAGCAAATATCGTTTATTGCTTTAAAATGGGAAATCTATGGTTTACAAAACGTGCTCTCTACTGCGGCTGCATTCGTAAAACAGCCTATCTACCCGATTTTCGCCTACGCGCAAATATAAAATTAAACTAAATTAAATAAATCGACTGCCAAACACAGGGTTGCGGGTTCGATTCCCGCCTCAAACAAGTATTTATGCTTAGATATTTGTCTGTGGTCTGATTGTTTCTATGTATTATAAGTTATATTTACAAAAGAAAAGTATATAAGTAGTATATCCGTTGCCTAGCACCCATAACACAAGTCTAGTTATTTACCTTGGGGCTAGATGGCGATGTGAGGAATGTCCAGCAATATTAAAAAAAATAAAAATAAAAATCCTTCCCTAACGTTCACGGTGCAAAGCTGAACAATACGCAGGCAGCGTTACCCGCTAAACCGCTATGTACAAACTTTGCACCAGGAACACCCCGGAACGCGGATCAAACCCCCTGTCCCGGAGGCGACGAAGACGGCCAATTTCTCTCACAAATGCCAACTCCGTTTCACCAGCCACAGGCGCAAACATAGTTCCGAGTAAGCGGGGCATATTTGGATTGCTAACTGCCTGCTGTAGCTTCAGCAGTAATTACTCTTGCAGTGAGGGGCAGATGACTCACAGCGAACGTTATGTTTCTTTAAACAAATAAATGGGTATCTGTTGTGATCTGGGTGTTACTTTTTTTTGGTAAACTAATGACAACCATTTATTCAATATAAACACAAATAATGAAAAATGGTGAAATACACTCACGTTGCACCCGCAATGCGGACAAGCTGTCCACAATAGGGCGCTCTCTGGCCAGGTCTTCCAAGTTAACTCAGGTCATTGGACCGACAGTATATAATAAATTACCGGTAGATATAACAAATACCTCCTCATTCGCCGGCTTTAAAACAAAACTCAAACGATGGCTTATCGAGCAAACCTTCTATTCATTTAATGAGTTCATTGACTAAGTTCCATATATTTTATAAATATGTCAGCCAATTGCACATTATGTTTAAATTTTAATAGTTTTTAATATTTAGTTGTATACCTGACTTGTAAATCTATTACCAACTAGCTGCGATTTCACCCGAGTAATATTTTTCTGCTCAACTTTCTTAATGTTTTATTTCATAAGAACCTTCTCCTGATAATAACAAACAGACCAAAAAAAGAATTGGCCAAATTGGTCCAGGCGTTGTTGAGTTATGCGCTTACCAACACATTTTGCGATTCATTTTTATATTATAGAATAAAGAACCTTGAACCTTGAAGCTTATGTAAACCAGTTTTAACAAACAAACACTGAAAATTCTATGAATAATTGATACCTTTATATGAGTTAAAAGCAACCGATTTCAATCGCAGCAACTACAATTTTAATACCTTTGTTAAATAGTTGTTTTTGCGCAAGTTCATAACTGATTGTACACAATAAAGAATAATAATTTAAAAAATGACTACTTGACTGTCACACTAGTGATATGTTAACCACAGGTAGATAGATAGGTAGACGTCTTCGCGAAATAAAATTGAACACAGCAATTGGCTCATAATCGGTCGGGTGTTTTCGCATATTGCATCAAATTATTGTCACAATAAAGGAATGTGAATTTCGGAGATAAGTGGATATGGTGAGATGTAACAGTGGTGTTACATCTCACTGTGTCATACACAAGTTTCGACCGCTCTGTTCCCTCCGCCGTATAATAAGGCTGCCTCTTCACAGGAGCGGAGCGGAGAGAATTGGAGCGGTTTTGTTCACCAATAGAATTGCATAAAAACTCCGCCGCTCCGCTCCTGTAGACAAGCAGCTTAGCACCGCCGCACGTTTATTCGTTTATATCCTTGCACAGGTATACTCCCAACGTGCCCCACTAAAACGGCCACCAGCGGTGGCCGTTAGAACAATGTCTTAGCACAATATAGCGCGACGTTATTTTATGGATGGCTATTACGACTATTTAGTATAATAGAGCGGTGTTGGCTTAGTGGTAGATACCTCGACTTTCATTCTGAAGGTAGTGGGTTCGAATTCCGGCTGGCCGTGCACCAATGTATTTTTCTAAAAAAAAAATTATGTGCGCTTATTAACATTGCTCTTACGGTGAGGGAAAACATAGTGATGAAACCCGCGGCTTAGTAGGCTCCAGAAGTATTGACAAGTTTTCTCCTCTGGAAATGGTCGACTAAGCTAAGAGGGTAGTATTTGCAGGCAAGCCTACTCCATCCTCACGCAAAAAAGACCCAATTAAAAAGGGTCTAATTGCGAAAACAGCCCGTTCAAGTACAAGTACAAGAGTAGTATAATATTTTATATGTCTGTTTGTGCGTGTGCCACCACCGATTTTTCAGAAACGGGTGGACCTAGCAAGTTAAAATTCATACCAAATACTGATATTCCTTAATTAAGTGTATTAAAAGTCAAGTTCTGAGTCGACACGATAAAAAGATATGGGTAATTTACGTTTTCGCGAAAACTGTCGAATTTTAAATAAGATATTACTGTATAGCAGCGCCCCGTGGTTTTAAAAGCGTAAGTGTCTCTATAAAAGTTATATGATTTTTTTACGAACACAAAATGCATAATAGTTAGTATAGTTATACAAACGACTAACTCCGACAAACGAAATACCCCTTAAGAGGTTGAATTTCTAAAAATCCTACGTCCTAAAAGGAAACCCCATGCGAAGTTTCCGACTCATAGTTCTTTTACTTAGTTGCAGAGATTTCTTCGTAAGTCTTCACTTTTCTATACCTAACTATACATTTAACTTCAGTATGCACTACCTTATTCTACTACATTAACTTTATATCTGAGTAGTAGAAACATTAATTCGTTATTAAGACCATGTTTGCTTTCGATTTTTTTTCGAAGCTTTCGAAAGTCGTACCATTGCCAGACTCCGAAAGATCTGTCGAATTTTAAATGAAATATTACTCTATTTCACTTCGTTGTGCACTACTTTTATCTTCCACAAGAAAATGGTCTGTCTTTCCGATATAACAAAGTACTCTGTGGACAAATAGCGAAACGAAATTGTTCTGACGCGTTTTCTGATGACAACGATATTGTTTAACTTTGATTTTTCAATTTTTATTTTAACATTGAAAATATTTTTCATGTCAAGGTTAAGGGTCGTGAAAAGTGCAACAGGCCCATATTTTCTAAAATCTTAAAGATACTACAGATACGAAAGGTGTAGAATGTAGAAATGAAGGGATGGGCCTAAAGTATCGTATGGTTTTAGAATTTCGTAAATCGGAACTAAATATTTGAAGAATTTTAAAATTTACGAAAATATCACTGTTTTTTGACGTTGGGGCTAAAATATTTTTTCTTAAGCGACTAATTTGAAAAAAAAAGCCATAACAGAACAAAAGAACGGCTATATCTCAGAAACTATTGATTCTAGATTGATGATCTCTTTGCAGAAGTGATATTGGATCTCATCGAGATCTTCATTTCAGGTGACAGCTGTCAAATTTAAAACGATTATATCTCAAAAACTATTTGTCCTAGATTGATGGTCTCTTTACAGAAGTGATAGATTTTTTCGAGATCTTCATTTCAGGTGTCCAACTGTCCAACTTAAAAGGGCTATATCTCAAAAACTATTTATCCTAGATAGATGGCCTTTTTACAGATGTGATAGATCTCATCGAGATCTTCTAGTTTAAATAATATGGTTCTTTAGATTATTCTACACATATAAATTGCTTTGTCCTGAACTACTGACTGACTGACTGACGGATCAACGCACAGCCTAAACCGCTGATCGTAGACACCTGAAACTTGGAGGGTGTGTTCATTGTATGACGTAGGCATCGGATAAGAAAGGATTTTCCGAAATTCTACCCCTAAGGGGGTGAAAAAGGGGGCAAAGTTTGTATCGGACAACGTGATTCCTTGATCCAATCTTCTTCAAACCATGCAAACATTCTTTAACAAAATTGATGGAACACGTGTTTCGTATTTTACTGAAATTCATCCCCTAACGGGGTTAAAAAGGGGTAGGACGTTATTTTCGGGGTGATTTGCTTCGAAGTTGATATCAATACTCCTTGATTGCTCCTTGCTTTGATTTAAACAAGCAAACCAAGTGCTTTCGATTTAAATATTTTATATTATTATTTGATACATATTTGAAAACTCTATCCGATTTTATGTCAACAAAAAATCGGATATTTATGTCAATCTTTTTTGTTGACATTTCGATTTCTGCGCGGACGAAGTCGCGGGCAAAAGCTAGTTTATTTATTAAAGTTCCTGATATCGTCTATAAAAACGTCCTCATTTTTGAACATGTTTATGTTTTCGTGATCGAGTATTTTAGTGCCCCGATTTATGAATTTGTGATATGTATGTATACGAGGGGCATTAGCGCGAATAGGCAAATTGTCAAAATGTGCGTCTGCCGGAGGGTTTCAAAGTTTAATTTGAATTTCCAAAATCTATAACTTTCAAGATTTGAATAATTTTATTAGATTTGTCAAAAGACATAATTTCAAAAAAAATCGTCGACTTGGATTGAGAATTTCCCAATAACTATTTTGATTATGAAAAAAATAATTCTCGGTATTGAATTAGCTACAGTTTGTCATCTTAGGAGGTGGGCGGATAAAAACTGTAGACTGTCGGATCCCTTACGTGCACGTTCAGTCTACTCTCCATTCACGTCATCGTATTTTTGTCAATTTTATTGTGTGCTTTATTCCTTAATTACATTTTCAATGCCTTTGATGCTTGCGCGTCGTGTAAACTCTGTAGACTTTTTGTTGTAAAACCTTTTAGGAAAACATTTGTTTTGCACTAGCATTTTTGTGAGTCTAAAATAGAATTTTTAAATACTTAGATAGATAATTTCTTTATTGTAAACACTATTTTCAAATGAGATTTTAGATTTTTTGGGGTTATTGAATTCTTTATTGACGTGATAACGTCTTATAAATAGATGAACACCGGTAGCACTCACAAAAAAGTGTGATGTCATCGCTCACGTTCCGTTATTGACTATGTAACCATAGGAACGTTGCACTCACTTTCCGGGAACGTGAGTTATTGAAAAGGTAACTTTAGCAAAGTAACACGTTGCTATGGTTACTATCAATATCTTCTTATGACGTTATCACGTAACGGACATTACCGTTTTTAGGCACGCTTAAATCGCTGTTTTTCTGTAGATAATTGTAAAACCTAGGGCGGTACCAAAATTAACCTTAATTTTCAACTGTTTTTATAAGTCGGAATTTTCCCTGTACTTGTGCCGTAAGAACTCGGTTTTAACCAAAATTGACAATTCCAGGTCAACCGGAAGTACGGGTCAATAACCTCTAATATTAGTTCCCGTTGATCTAGAATCACGAAATTTGGCAAAAAACAAGGACTTACAGCACAAATAAAGGAAAAAACCCAATTGAATTAAAAGAGAATGAAAGGGTGTCCCCATTGA
Source organism: Idaea straminata (assembly GCA_951213275.1). Taxonomy (NCBI): domain Eukaryota; kingdom Metazoa; phylum Arthropoda; class Insecta; order Lepidoptera; family Geometridae; genus Idaea; species Idaea straminata. The sequence continues at coordinate 17,092,585 of OX577845.1, read as the reverse complement.
TACATTAATAGGTCCAATTTTACTCGACCCTTACTTTGTATGGACTCCCAAACAAAATAGGGGTCAAGTTAAATTGACAACTGCCCCACCACTGCAAGGGTAGCGAATGAGCGTTGAAACTACATAATGTACGCAACCCTCGGCGCGCAAGTACGACTCGCACTTGACTGGATATTTAGTACTTATTAAATTGTACTGCTATAACAACAATTTCTTTTGTTAGCTGTAAAAGGAAATACGTAATCTGGTAAAAATTTCAATTGTCTAGCGGTCACGGTTCATGCATGGTGACAGACAGACAGACGGACTGACAGTGAAGTCTTATTAATAGGGTCTCGTTTTTACCTTTTGGGTACGGAACCTTAAAAAAGTAATTTAGATATACTTACATAGATCAGGAGCCCAACCGCGCTTATTGCGTCGGCTTCAAGCCGAACGTCGATATTCCAACCCGCGCTTCACTCTGGGCGGAATTTTGAGCCTGCCTTTCATAAAAAGTTTGAAAAATAAGGTTGTTTTTTTTGTGTGTTTTAAGTATGCAGGTTTTTTGGAGACATCAAACCATTCAAAAATAAGTGATTCTGGTTGTTATTTAAAAAAAAATAGTCATATTTTGTGATGTTTTAAAAAAATAACATAACCAGAATTACTTATTTTTGAATATTTTGATGTCCCCGACAATCCTGCATACTTAAAACAATCGAATAAAACAACTTAATTTTTCAAAAATCCTATGAAATGCGGGTTCAAAATTCCGCCCAGTGTGGGGCGCGGGTCGGCATAAGCCGACGCGTTGGCTTGAAACCGACGTACTTATCGCGGTAGGGCCCCAGTATTCTATTGTCTAGCGTAACCATAGAGGATTGTTATCTACTTCCTCCGAGACCACAACATAACATCATAACACAAACCTAGTTGCTTCAATTTGGGCTACATTACGCTGATTTAAAGTATTCGAGAACCCGAATGCGATACTCGCATGCGTCAGACATACATAATATGCGTCCGGCCTAAAACAGGGCGAAGAAAAGCAACCGGGCAATATTCGCGTAAAAGTGGCTACACACGGCCCAGCAATATTTATTTAAGTTACTTTACTATATAGCTGCGCTTTGCGGGTTCATTAGCGTAAGTCCTGATCCCGTGGTAATACGAGGGCGGCAATGAAAATTTCGGGAATCAAGGAAGTGACACAACATTACTATTTAAAAATGTATTTATTGCTTTTCGAAGTATTCTCCGCGAAATTTGACACATTTTTCCATACGATGGAACCAATCATTAAAGCAACCATTCCATTCGGAAGTTGGGGTCTCCAAAATGGCCGTTTTGTAGGCGTCCACAGCTTCTTTGATGAAAATCTCTGACCACGCAATTTATTCTTTATTTTAGGGAAAGTATAGAAATCATTAGGGCTTAGGTCGGGGCTGTACGGCGGATGGTCTAATAATTCTATGTTTTCTTGCTCTAAAAACTCTTTTGTTCTGTTCGCGGTGTGAGAACTCGCATTGTCGTGATGGAGGATGATGCGGCGGCTGCAGTTCTCTTTACGGAGTTCAGAAACGACCTGTGGCAAACAAATGCTAGCATACCATTCTGCATTAACCGTTCTTTGTCCCTCAAGAGGAATAGTCACAACATGGCCGGTTTTGGAGACAAACGTGGCCACCATTTTTTTTGCAACACTCCGTGAACGAACAATTTTTGTTGGCTTTAACTCATTTTCGAACACCCAAACTCGTGACTGGTTTTTTGTTTCGGGTTCGTACGTGTATATCCAGGATTCGTCACCTGATACGATGTTGTATACAGCATTTGAGGATCCTGCGTGGAATCTTTCGAGAGTTCTGACGCACCAAGTAACGCGAGCCACTTTTTGCTCTTCAGAGAGCGAATGCGGTATCCATCGGGAAAACAACTTTTTTACACCTAATTGTTCATGCAAGATTATTTGTATTTGACTCATGCCAATGTCTAAAGTTGCCTGAATTTCGCGGTATGTTACATGTCGATCTTCCTCAATCAGCTTACGCACAGCATCAACGTTTTCTTGGGTGAGTGCAGTTTTTGGACGACCTTGACGGGGATCATCACTGAGCTTGACACGTCCACGTTGAAATTCAGCAAACCAGCGATAAATTGTGGTTTTGGATGGGGCTTCATCACCAAATGCAGAAACCATCAGGTCAACACACTGTTTTTGTGATAAACCACTTCGAAAGTCATAATAAATCATCGCTCTTGAATTTTCTCGAGTCAATTCCATTTTCTCAACGACTAAACAAGTTTGACAAAACCTTGTGACAAGACCGAGATTATTTTTTTAAATAAATAAATGGTATTCGATTCTTAAAACCAAGGAGTTTTCAATTAAAAAGATTTAAATATGACAGGAACAGTGGAAATATTCCATTCCCGATACTTTTAGTGCAGCCTATGTATCAAATATCAAAATCGAGGCGAGGTGACGGGGAGTAATGACCCCGCGGTCCCAAGTTCTCCAGGGGGAAGTCACCGTTCCTCACCTCCGGCTTGCCTTAGTTGATTGGTTGGAGTGAAACCTGACGACGAAGAGGTCCTCCGCCTCTGGCTTGCCTTCACCGGCTGTTCAGAGTGGAGTCGCAATAGCAGAAATGCTCGAAGGATGGATGCTGAACGTCAGTGATGAGCTGGCCCGCTCGCTTGGACTACCAGCGATGACTTAAAATCCAGTGAGGCCTCTCCATCCTTCAGCCACTCACGTTGCTGTTGCCCCCTTGCTGTAATTTACTCGGCTAATAAGGGTGGCCCAGTCTGAGAGTTGGCGAGTCTCCGCCTGCCATTTTTACGTGTTTATTGAACATTGTTACGGCAGGTGCCATAGTATCCATAGTTCCCCAGTATCTAGTCCACTACCATCCCATCACAATAGCTCCAGTAGTTTTGTCCTGTAGATTATCAATAGTTTTCATCCAAACCGGAGGTTGTCCTTGGTTGCACTTTATAGTGTAGCCAGGGATAGTCGCCGGTTTAGAATCCACCCCATTGCTTGCTTATTATACTTGTTATTGTAAAGGGCCTCTACGTGTTGGCTTCGGCTCCACGCACGCCTTCCAAAGGTCCGGGGCTCCATAGCCCCGTGATACAGGACGTATAAGTATAGATTAGTATTATTCCCTTTAACTTTGAAATCGGTTCAGGCGAGCTAAGGCCGATTATTGTCTAGGGAGCGATATCGCAACGTGTGTAGTGAAATTGAGCCGATTTCACTGCAGAGTGCAAGTGCAAGAGGACCTAGTGTTGTAATTTTATTTTTATTTCGTGTGGAGATATATTATGGCCATGGAGAAGGAGCGAGATGCCTGGTCGAAAATCTGATTGATATTTATGAAATTCTTGCAGGGACATATGTATTGTAGAGTAGTATAGTAGAGTAGCCAATTTTATGCGAAAAAAAAATTTAAAAGAGAAGAAAATAATAAATAACATAATCAACAAAACCATATCATTTGTTTTTGCGTCGGGGGTTAAAACTGAATACAATGGTAAGGAAAAAAATATATTTAAGTAAAGAAAAAGCAAAAAAAACAACACTCAATTTCGTTTTCTAAGACATTATCGCGTAAAATTTTCGTTCGTAAACCGACTTTAGAGACAAACATTTTTGCTAGCATAAAAACTCTTTGATCATGTAAGCAGTAAGATACCAATTTAACTTATCAGGATAACTTTTTACATACTAGTGGCGTCAAGGTAATGTAAAACGCACGCGTGCATAATACGGTGAATTTTGAGCCTAAAAGCGGTTGAATAAGATACACTTTATGAGCAACTGTGATAAAATGGTGGTTTATGATGCGCGAACGGAACGCGAACACGGTAAAAATGCCGAGATGCTATGATCAATAATCTACACGCGTATCGTATCATTATATTCCATTTTAAACCCCCGACGCAAAATCAAATGGAAAAAAACCCTAAAGATATTGTATGTCAGACGAGGTTGTATAGGTTAAAAATATTTTGCCTGCCCTTTCGGGTGTATAATTAACAAAAAAGTATTGCCTAAAAAATACTTAAAATATATTTTTCTGTTTTTAAACACAAATATTTTAAATAATAAAAATCTTTTTATTATTTTTTTACTTTTATTTATTTCCAAAGTATTTAAGTAGTATATCCGTTGCCTAGCACCCATAACACAAATCTAGTTACTTAGCTTAGGGCTAGATGGCAATGTGTGGAATGTCTTGCAATATTTTTTATTATTTATATATTTATTTATAATCAATTCTTTTTCTGTAGAACTTGAGATCGATAATTTTGACATTTCAGGTACCTATTTTACTATTATTATTTATTTTAAGGAATTTTATTTTATTGGACTGCGTTTGCTGAAACTACTTCTCTTTACAGGCAGTCATCCAAATAGCCGAAAGCAGGTTCCCAGGTCTTATGACCATCCTGAACTCCGCTATGCCCGCCGTCTTCGGAGTTTATAACAGTCCATTCTTAACCACCAGAGTGAGAGACTTATTCCTTGACGGAACAGAATTTGTGATAACCCTGGATTAGTTGGCATTATCGCATGTAATATTATAAGGATTATTGGAGCTAATGCACAGAATTTAGTGGAGCAACCCGACGGGTCTATACTTTTCTCTCTGTTTGATTATGTAAGTTAAACCACCGAACTTCTAACTAAACACACACACAGTAAACTAAGAAATTTTATTTTAAACGAAAATGTTTCCCATTAAAACTCGCAAGAGAGTTTTACTGAGAAACCCTATGCGATTGCGAGAAACCCCTCACTACTATTAGATATATTTTATCCATCTATGTATAAATAGATAGATATAACTATCAGTGCCCCGCGGTTTCACCCGCGTAAGTCCCGATCCCGTGGGAGTATTGAAATAAATAGTAGCTTATAGCCTTTCTCGATATATGGACTATCCCACACAATTCGAACCAGTAGTTCCTGAGAATGGTGCGTTCAAATAAACTCTTCAACTTTATAATATTAGTAAAGATATATTTATTCAGTACAAAGGCACACGACAAACAAACAAACACAGAGTAAAAAGAACAGCTAAAGTTACCTAAATAGATACATATGAAACAAAGATAACTTTTATACTAGCTTTTGCCCGCGACTTCGTCCGCGTAACAGTCGAAAATAGTTGTAATGGGATTTTCCCTAAGGAGTAAAATTTCGAAATAAACTTTCTTATCGGATGCCTACGTCACACAAAGAACACACCCTCCAAATTCAGGTCTCTATGATCAGCGGTTTAGGCTGTGTGTTGATCCGTCAGTCAGTCAGTCATTCAGGACAAAGAATTTTATATATATACTAGCTGTTGCCCGCAACTTCGTTCGCGATGTCGTTTTGGTTTATTTAGAATACCTAGCAGTTTTCCACAAATATACTATTTATCGTTCGGTGTAAGTAATAATATCAAAATAGGTAGTTACATTGTTTTTATGTTTTTAATTGATTTGGCGGAGGCAAAGTAAAGTAAAGTAAGTAGGATGTGTAAGTAATATAATTTTTTTAATAACCACACAAATAAAACATAATACACAACAATATAATAAGCTAAAACTAAGTCCAATTCCTATTCGCACAAAACTTTCAACATACTTTGTCTTCCTAGTTATAAGTGTTTTTTGTAAATTAAAGAAAAAATAATTATTAACTACCTTTGTCCCTCGATTCAGATTCTTCCATTCATAATATAAGGTGTTATAGTATTTATAACACCAACATCATGCAAATAATCCTACTAATATTATAAATGTGAAAGTTTGTGTGTGTGTGCGTGTGTGTGTGTGTGTGTGTTTGTTACTCCTTCACGCAAAAACCACTGAACCGATTGCGATGAAACTCGGTATAATCTATATTAGTATTAATGATTTAAAAAAAATGGCCATTGGACAGAACAGATACTCATACTTAAAATAACGCGATGCACATTGAGATCCTTACATATTGATAGCAGGCATTACGTTGAACAAAAAACGCTTTCACACCAAACATTTAAAGCTTCTCGGAAAACTCGGGGTATTTGAAGGAACGTGATGTCCTACCTATGATTTTACAAAAATGCACGGTGCACTTTGAGACTCATACCTATCGATAGAGGACATCGAAAAAAAAAACAAATATTAATAAACACCAAACCTCTAAAACGTCTTGGATACAATATTTTTGAAGAAACGTGATTTTACATGATTTTCCAAAAGTGCGCGGTGACTTTATGCCTAAAAGAATTGTGTAAAATTATGTTATTATGCCAAAACCTTTATGCCAAACTACAAAAGGCCATCCAACTTATATAGCGTCTCGGAAATGGAATATTTAAAGAAAAATGATGTCCTATGATTTTTCAAAAGTGTGAGAAAAGAACAAAAAATGCCCTCAAACAAAACCTATAAAGCGTAAGGGCATTATTTATTCATCGGGTCTAAAATCACATAGCAAAAAACATAACATAACACATAATATACCACGCCATACTGAATGTCCGGATTCCTTTTGCAATTTTCTGAATACTTGACCAAATTGCCCAGTTTTTTATTAGGTATATAGATAGATAGATAAATTCTTTATTGTAAACACCAATTTCAAATAACATTAATAAAAAAATCAAAGCTTAAGTCTAAGTGTTACAAAGGGCTGCCTCATCGCTCAAAGCGATATCTTCCAGGCACACTTTGGATAGATGGTAGCTGGCAGGGCTACGTAATTTTATTAGTAACTAGCTGTTGCCCGCGACTTCGATCGCGATGTGGTTTTGGGTTATTTAGAATACCTAGCATTTTTCTGCATAGATACAATTTATCATTCGGTGTAAGTTATAAAAACAAAATAGGTAGTTACATTGTTTTTAAACTATATTTTTAATTGATTTGGCAAAGGCACTTTACTTACTCATACTCTGAAAGTAGGTCTAAAGATGCCTGAAGAGCGTGTAGAAAGAAAAACTTTCGGCCCTAGGGAAAATCGCTTTCACTGACAGCTGTGATGTTAAATTATGGCTTCGCGCGGCTTGTGCAATGTGTTTGTAGCCAGTATCAGTATCATTACGCATTAGGGACTTTAAAAACCTAACCTCCTTTATTTAGGTAACACCGAAGAATAACAATTATGGCTTCGCACGGCTCATCCATACTGCCAGAGTTTAGTACATAATAGGTTTTTTCTTAGTAATCAAATTCAGGTAGATATATTTAGTTCAAGATATCTTATTTAATAAAATAAATGTAAAGATGAAAATGGTCAAAGCGACGTATGACCATGCTGCGCCTCTACCGGCGCCCTGTCAAGATGTTGCAGATGTGGCTTTATGTGACCGTGCGGTCAGTGTCGTTTCTTGAGTAAAAAATACTGGCGGGAAATGCTTGCATTTTGAATGATTTTAATTAGTATTATCTTTTGTTATTTTATTATGTTTTTGTGTTAAGTTTAATCTGGTTTTTCATTTATGATTGTATATTTTGTGTAAATAACATTTTCTAGACAAACCGTGTTACAAAAACTGTAATTTAAATCTACGGACTTCGCGTCATCACTCAGTGTTGGATAAACTAATTTATAAAAATCTCTTCGGTTAGTACCGACGTATTTGAGTATTGAAAACATGTTGAAAACAAATAGCAAAAGCAAAAAATCTACATAAGGTCCCAACCTTGTAAGAGGATCAGGTAGTATGGAGTCTCTCATTCACTCTCGTTATTAGGAAGAATTTTATGTTTATTCGTAATGAAAAGCACAGTGTTTACCTCGGGTTTGTTTTGTTTACCCAAGGTGTGAAAGTCACTCATTTAGTCCCACGAAGTATTAGCGCCCTCGCTACGCTCGGGCGCCAAACTCCGTCTCGGGACTCAATGAGTGACTTTCACACCTTGGGTAACAATGTACTATTTTTGTTAATTTTTCACAAATAAAACATAATAAACAACAATATGATAAGCTAAAACTAAGTCCAATTTCTATTAGCACAAAATGTCCTATGAATTCAATTTTCTGAATTCTTGACAAAAATAACCAGTTTTTTTATTAGGTAGCTGGCAGGGCTACGTAATTTTGGAAAAAAAATGATTTTTACAAATGACTATTACCTGTATATTTTTTAACCGACATCAAAAAAGGTGGACGTTCTCAATTCGTCACGTAAATATATATTTTTTTATGTATGTTCGCTGATTACTCGTAAACTCTTGGAGCGATTTGGATAATTCTTTTTTGTTTTTACTATCTAAGGTTTCCGCTACTTGAACTCATAATTCAAACTATAGCAGGAGAAAAGCGCGATAGAAGTTTAACATCGGAGGTCTTCGGTAAAGGAGATCGGTAATATTATGTAGTAGTACCTCTTTGTACTAACCTCATTTTCAGTTTCACGTAGGTAGTATTAAATGCAAACTATTTGGTTTTATGACAGCTGTCATCTTGAGCGGAGGCATGTACTGCAGCCCTACCATGACTTTTTGAAGAACTCGAAAAAAGAAAACCCCTTTTTCGATCACTCTCTTGTCCGTTTGTCTGTCAGTGTGTCACTACCGATATTCTCAGAGACGGGTGGACCTAGTAAGTTGATTTTTAGGAAGTTTCATAGTAAATACTCAATATATTATGTTTAATCGAATACGTAAAAAACCCGTGGTAAGGGTACTGTTCCCTTCTGACGTTCGATTACGTTTTACCACGGAAAAATGTTTCGATTTCACATTTTTTCGAAACATTTTTTAAATGTTTTTTTATTAAATATCTTAATTATTGTATTAAACTCAAATTGAAACATACCCTAAATGTTAATCTGATATTTCCTAAACATATTTGTGTGGACCTTGTCGAAATCTGTTCTGTAGTTTATGAGATTACCTGGTTCAAACAAACAAACAGACAGACAAACAGACAAACAGACAAACAGACAAACAGACAAAAATTCTAAAAACCACCCTATCGTGTTCAGCTAACGATTTAAAGACGACCTGTGTATTTTTTTCTGGATATCTTACAATTACAGATGTTTTGATGTCTACAGATTTATTATATGTATAGATTCGGGTAAACAAAATAAAAAAAATATTTTAACAAATATCTATCTATTTTTTAACCGACTTCAAAAAAGGAGGAGGTTCTCAATTCGTCGGGTATATATATTTTTTATGTAAGTTCGCTGATTATTCGTAAACGCTTGGACCGATTTGGAAAATTCTTTTTTATCACAGTTGCTCATAAAGTGAATCTTATTCAACGGCTTTTAGGCTCGTAATCCAACATATTATGCACGCGTGCGTTTTATATTGCCAACCTAGTGCTGTAAAGTTATCCCGATAGGTTAAATACGTATCTTACTGCTAATTACATACTGTTTTGATGTATAAAAAGGTAGGTACCAAAGAGTTTTTTAGCTAGCAAAAATGGTTGTTTCTAAAGTCGGTTTACGAACGAAAATTTTACGTGATAATTACTTAGAAAACGATTAAAAATTTAGTTGTTTATTTTTTGTTTTTTCTTTACTTAAATATATTGTTTTTCCGTACCATTGTATTTTGTTCTTAACCCCCGACGCAAAAACAAATAGAAAAAACCCTAAAAAATATTGTATGTCAGACGAGGCTGTATAGGTTAAAAGTCTTTAGCCTGGCCTTTCCGGAGCATAATTAACAAAAAAATATTGCCTTAAAATAATGTAAACATAGACTTATCACAAATATTTTGTTAATTATTATTTTGTTTTCTTTTCAAGTCTTTTCTTTTATTCGCAACTGTGATAAAAAACGTCGTACGATATACGTGTGGAATTGATATTTGCATCTTTGCTTCTGAACACACTCGCTGCCGCTCGCGCGTCATAAACCGCCTCTATGCGAAGATCAATTTACCACACTTATATCGTAATGTACCATTTTTTGTTTTTATTTACTAAGGTTTCCGCGATTTGAACTCATAATTCAAACTATTTAATTAGAGATAAGCAGGAAATAAGCGCGATAGAAGTGTAACATCAAAGAAGTCTTCGGTAAAGGAGATCGGTAACATTATGTAGTAGTACCTCTTTGTACTAACCTCACTTTCAGTTTGACGTAGGTAGTATTAAATGCAAACTATTTGGTTTCATGACAGCTGTCATCTTGAGCGGAGGCATGTACTGTACCCCTACTATGACTTTTTGAAGCACTCGAAAAATAGAAACCCTTATAAAATCACTCTTTTGTCCGTCTGTCTGTCAGTGTGTCACTACCGATATTCTCAGAGACGGATGGACCTAGTAAGTTGATTTTTAGGAAGTTTCATAGTAAATACTCAATATAGTATGTTACATCGAATACGTAAAAAAGTCGTAGTAAGGGTACTGTTTCCTTCTGACGTTCGATTAAGTTTTACCACGGAAATATATTTCGATTTCACATTTTTTTAATGTTTTTTCATCAAATATCATAATTATTGTATTAAAGCTAAATTGAAACATTCCCTAAATGTTAATCTGATATTTTCTGAACATATTCATGTGGACCTTGGTAAAATCTGTTATGTAGTTTATAAGATTACCTGGTTCAAACAAACAGACAAACAGACAAACAAACAGACAAAAATTCTAAAAACTACCCTATCGTGTTCAGCTAACGATTTTAAGACGACCTGTGTATTTTTTTTCTGGATATCTTACAATTACAGATTTTTTTATGTCTACAGATTTATTATATGTATAGATATTTCCCATGAATTATCAGTATTAAAATAAATAATTAATTAACAGAAAGATGGAAAACCTACTGCCGAATACCTACACAGTTCTCAGAGGTCCCGAAAATGCTCGCTGAAATCATAAGATTCGATGACCTGCCATATTTTCAATACTGGGTAAATGAACAAGAAGATATACCCAGCATTTGTAACGCTATTAGAGGGACTGATTCCGGGATTTTTGCACCGTTTTTGGACACCGAAAAGTCTATTTTTGCTATCAATTTGGATATTTGCCGGTAAGTAATAAAGTTAAAAGTTTATTCCAAACTAGCAGTGCTCCGCAGTTTCACCCGCGTAACTCCCGATCCCGTGGGAATATCAGGATAAAAAGTAGGCTATAGCCTTCCTCGATAAATGGACTATCCAACACAAAAATAATTTTTCAATTTGAACCAGTAGTTCCTGAGATTAGCGCGTTCAAACAAACAAACAAACAAACTCTTCAGCTTTATAATATAAGTATAGATAAATGATACAAGAAGAAAATATAAATACCTGGGTATTTCTCATTTTCTCGATTCTCATAATCATTTTCATGGAGAATTTGATTTCTTCATTATTATGATTTCGATTTTCATCAAACATATTGTTTCCTCATATACCTACCTCTTACCTACTCGTACTTAAAGCAACGAGGCGACGGGAAGCTAAGATGATTAAAAAAATGCTTTCAAACTGATTAAGAATCACATTCCAGTTTTTTTTTGATTTTAGATACGTGGCATATTTGTTTTCCATTCCTTAAATTACAACAAAATTGTATGTTAGTGACTTGAATAGTTTGTATTCTAGGCTATATTATGTATTTTAGAAAAAAAACGAAGTTATTTATTTAATAATTGAATTAACAAAGTACATAAGTATGAATTATAGAATACATACTTAATGTACATAGGCTGCACTAAAAGTATCGGGAATGGAATATTTCCACTGTTCCTGTCATATTTAAATCTTTTTAATTGAAAACTCCTTGGTTTTAAGAATCGAATACCATTTATTTATTTAAAAAAATAATCTCGGTCTTGTCACAAGGTTTTGTCAAACTTGTTTTTATTCGTTGAGAAAATGGAATTGACTCGAGAAAATTCAAGAGCGATGATTTATTATGACTTTCGAAGTGGTTTATCACAAAAACAGTGTGTTGACCTGATGGTTTCTGCATTTGGTGATGAAGCCCCATCCAAAACCACAATTTATCGCTGGTTTGCTGAATTTCAACGTGGACGTGTCAAGCTCAGTGATGATCCCCGTCAAGGTCGTCCAAAAACTGCACTCACCCAAGAAAACGTTGATGCTGTGCGTAAGCTGATTGAGGAAGATCGACATGTAACATACCGCGAAATTCAGGCAACTTTAGACATTGGCATGAGTCAAATACAAATAATCTTGCATGAACAATTAGGTGTAAAAAAGTTGTTTTCCCGATGGATACCGCATTCGCTCTCTGAAGAGCAAAAAGTGGCTCGCGTTACTTGGTGCGTCAGAACTCTCGAAAGATTCCACGCAGGATCCTCAAATGCTGTATACAACATCGTATCAGGTGACGAATCCTGGATATACACGTACGAACCCGAAACAAAAAACCAGTCACGAGTTTGGGTGTTCGAAAATGAGTTAAAGCCAACAAAAATTGTTCGTTCACGGAGTGTTGCAAAAAAAATGGTGGCTACGTTTGTCTCCAAAACCGGCCATGTTGTGACTATTCCTCTTGAGGGACAAAGAACGGCTAATGCAGAATGGTATGCTAGCATTTGTTTGCCACAGGTCATTTCTGAACTCCGTAAAGAGAACTGCAGCCGCCGCATCATCCTCCATCACGACAATGCGAGTTCTCACACCGCGAACAGAACAAAAGAGTTTTTAGAGCAAGAAAACATAGAATTATTAGACCATCCGCCGTACAGCCCCGACCTGCTTAGGTCGGGGCTATACGGCGGATGGTATTATTTAAATAATAATTATAATGATTTCTATACTTTCCCTAAAATAAAGAATAAATTGCGTGGTCAGAGATTTTCATCACCTGAAGAAGCTGTGGACGCCTACAAAACGGCCATTTTGGAGACCCCAACTTCCGAATGGAATGGTTGCTTTAATGATTGGTTCCATCGTATGGAAAAATGTGTCAAATTTTGCGGAGAATACTTCGAAAAGCAATAAATACATTTTTAAATAGTAATGTTGTGTCACTTCCTTGATTCCCGAAATTTTCAGTGCCGCCCTCGTAGTGCCGGCACAGATCCGACACGTGCCGTTCCGTAACGTATCCATCAGTGTCAGTGAAAAATGATATTGTTGCATACATTTTGTACTAGGCTATCCTTACTCGCCTTACTACGGAACGGCACGTATCGGCACTGTGCCGTCACTGTTGTGTGCGGATCTTAAACTGTTGTTGTTTTCTTTATCGATATCGATATCGACATAGGAACATCACGAGCATTATGATAAGCTAGTGACAGGACGCTCCCCTTTCATAGGTATAGATCACGAATAACGCACATATTTACAAAACTGAATACACAGACGAGCTGTGAAACGATTTTACAATGATGTCCAATTTCAGCTAGTTGATTAACTGATCAGTGGTGTAATGGTATAGTCTAAGGATTAACGTCTTAGAATGTGGAAATAGACTCCTACGGGTTCGAACCTCTGATAAGCCGGACGATTTTTTTGCAGATTTTTTTTACATATTGGGATCTATGTTTCTGTAGTGTATTAAAATATTAACTAAAAATAAAACGAAATTTTATGTGAAACAAAATTTTATTAAAAAAATTACCTAACTAAACTTATTAACATGTAGGTGGTTCTAAAATATCAACAAATATTAACGATTACAAATAAACGATTTAATTTCCATAAGTAGTAATCCAACGTCGTCGTTTTTACATCGTGAATTACAAGATATTATTAATGAATTGCTGTTCGTTAGTCTCACTAAAACTCGAGAACGGCTGAACGGATTTATCTTATCTTAGTCTTGAAATGTTCGTGGAGGTCTAGGGAAGGTTTAAAAGGCGAGAAAAAATCGAATAATTTCCGGGAAAACCCTATCAATTCCTACGGGATCGGGACTTACGCGGGTGAAACCGCGGGGCGCAGCTAGTTATAAATAAAAACGTGTTATTGATTATTGGGTCAAAAATGGTATACCTAATACCATTTTTGAGCCAATAATCAATAACATCACTTATGGTACTTCGTTAGTTTTATTCTAATCAAAACAATATACTTATAACACACTACTTACAATATTTAAACTGCCTACTCATTAATACAGAAAAATATTGATTTTAATAGGTCTTCCTTCGAAATCGATCACTTTCAGAGTAGCAAAGTTCACTACCACGCATGAACTCCCAGTTAGATGTTACTAGTTCATTTAAATTCTCTTTCGTGTAAAAATATACTTGTTGATTTAGTTAGTAAGTACCTAGTTATTTTTTTAGTATATAGTTTTTCTTTAACGCATACCTTACATGAGAGGAGTTCGAACCAAACAGTTGTCTTGCATTCAATAATATTGCCTTTCTGGTTAAACAACTCTTACTGTCGGTAGCATGACGTCGCAAAATATTTCTAGATACTTTTACAACGACTTATAACTTCTCCATATCGTTTGACTCAGAGCCATAGATACGGCTTTTATCTGTAAATAGATAAATCAAATAATTAGTTATTAGAATATTGAATGGTATCATTTATCTATCAATATAGTATATTATGCAACTAGTGAATAAAGGATGGAGCGAGGGCCATAGATGAATCACTAGCAAGCTAAGGATTCTAACAACTGAAACACGACCGTAGGGAGTGATTCAAGTGTTAGAATCCTGAGCCACGTGAGTGATTCATCCGTACTTTATTCAAGAGTTGCATACTATACTTTATACCATGACTACGAGAAAAAGAAAATAAAACGTGTGGTGGGACCGACCGACAGACAGACAGACAGACTCAGACAGATTCGGACAGACTCGGACAGACTCGGACAGACTCGGACAGACTCGGACAGACTCGGACAGACTCGGACAGACTCGGACAGACTCGGACAGACTCGGACAGACTCGGACAGACTCGGACAGACTCGGACAGACTCGGACAGACTCGGACAGACTCGGACAGACTCGGACAGACTCGGACAGACTCGGACAGACTCGGACAGACTCGGACAGACTCGGACAGACTCGGACAGACTCAGACAGACAAACAGACAGACAGACAGACAGACAGACAGAACTGAGATATTATTCGAAAAAAAGCTAATATTTTGCTACCTACCCACATTTTATTTTAGTTCTTCTCATAGCAATATTATTTTGTGTTAAAGTATTCTTATGTATGACCTCAGATCACAGACAAACAGCTTTAAGTCTTTAAATATTTCGCAATATAAAATAAAATAAAATAAATAATATTTGTTTACATTATATTGGCCCGATGGCTACATAGGCTGCACTAAAAGTATCGGGAATGGAATATTTCCACTGTTCCTGTCATATTTAAATCTTTTTAATTGAAAACTCCTTGGTTTTAAGAATCGAATACCATTTATTTATTTAAAAAAATAATCTCGGTCTTTTCACAAGGTTTTGTCAAACTTGTTTATTCGTTGAGAAAATGGAATTGACGCGAGAAAATTCAAGAGCGATGATTTATTATGACTTTCGAAGTGGTTTATCACAAAAACAGTGTGTTGACCGGATGATTTCTGCATTTGGTGATGAAGCCCCATCCAAAACCACACTTAACGCTGGTTTGCTGAATTTCAACGTGGACGTGTCAAGCTCAGTGATGATCCCCGTCAAGGTCGTCCAAAAACTGCACTCACCCAAGAAAACGTTGATGCTGTGCGTAAGCTGATTGAGGAAGATCGACATGTAACATACCGCGAAATTCAGGCAACTTTAGACATTGGCATGAGTCAAATACAAATAATAAAAAGTGGCTCGAGTTACTTGGTGCGTCAGAACTCTCGAAAGATTCCACGCAGGATCCTCAAATGCTGTATACAACATCGTATCAGGTGACGAATTCTGGATATACGCGTACGAACCCGAAACAAAAAACCAGTCACGAGTTTGGGTGTTCGAAAATGAGTTAAAGCCAACAAAAATTGTTCGTTCACGGAGTGTTGCAAAAAAAATGGTGGCCACGTTTGTCTCCAAAACCGGCCATGTTGTGACTATTATATATAGGTTGCATTGAGAGCAACTTTGTGGCGGTTCAATTCTGAACTTGGCATAATAATAGGGTAAACTACCCAATTATTGACACTTTAAGACGTTTGTCATAAAACCTTGATCAAAAAATTGGTAAATAAACAATTTTTGCAATTTATATTTAGTTATTAATATTCCTTAATTATCATTCTTTTAAAAATTGGCAATATTGTACAAATTATTATTACTATTTATGAGAAAAGTCCGTTTTACTGAAGATACCTCCAACTCCCTATTATTGACATACTATTTCCTATTAGTGACACTATACAATCTAAATATTGACACCCTGGTTGTCATGTCCGTTGATCGCCAATTTTAACAAATTCATTGGGAAAATAGTAAATAAAAATAACTCTGTAGTTTAGAAATTTGTAATAGAATACTAAAGAAAAATATTTTCATCAAAAACAACATTTTTCTCCTCTTAATCACTATAAATTTATTATCAACTTATAGACATAAGAAAAACATACGACTCGAATTGAGAACTTATCAACGAATCAACATTACAATAATCATTAGTTTAGAAATCACAAAAAACAATTGTATCAAAAATAGGTAACATTGTTTCTTCTCTCAGTCACTATAAAATATCAACGAATCAACATTACAATAATCAGTAGTTTAAAAATCACAAAAAAACAATTGTATTAAAAATAGGTAACATTTTTCTCCTCTTAATTACTTTAAAAATATCAACTTATCAACATTACAAGTTAAATTTAAAGTAGTCTTAATTATGTTTTACAGTTTTAATGTATGTTTTACGATAGTCATTTACTTACATATGTATTAAACTGAGATCATAACTTTTCATCAAACTGTAACCTACTGAGAATGTTGTTCAAGTAAATTTTCGATATCTTCGTCTTGCAGTGTTTGCTTATCTAATTTTGGTTTAACATTAAATGTTTTTGCAAATCGTTCTGTACATAAATTATCTTGGTTACGAATCTGATCACCAGTGTCCTTAGAATCTATATTCAGTCTTACATTAGTACACGCAGCCTTCATAGGTGTTTTTAACAGTTTATTAGAGGCACTCGTTATTTTTTTATTATCAAAATTAAGTTTCATTTTTACTTTTGCAATCTCCTCGGCCTTATATTCTGTAGAAAATCTATGTTGTTCATAATTGGTATGCATCATTATTGCCTTTGGTTCTTCACTATTTGCTTCCATGTTATTAAAAGTTTCCAAACTATCTGTAGTTTTGTTTTGTGTAATAATGTCGTCGGACAACACAACAATTTTTTTTGTTGCTCCTTTCTTTTTGGTCTCTGTCTTCTTTTTGGTTAATAAGTTTTTAGTTTTCTTAGTTTGTTCTTTTTTCAATATTCTTTCTTCTTTTCTTTTCTGGACTTCTTCTACCTTTTTTTGTTTCTCATCAGCCTTTGACTTCTCTTGTTTTTGCCATTCTTCAGATGTCAATACAAACGAAATTCTTTCTGTGTTTCTCACACCTTTCCTGACCGGAGTTTTTGCTACAACTAAAGTATCTTTTAAATTGATTTTTTTCATTGATCTTATTATTTTGTCGTTTAAGCTAATTGGCATAATCTTTGATGGAGAATGTGCAACCGTAATAATATTTTGTTGTGAGTAATCATTAAAAACGTCGATATTTTCTACTAAATCGTCTTTGTTAATATGTGAGACTTCTGTTCTATTAGGTGTAAGTTGTAATGATGTATTTGAAATTACTGGTGAAGTATGAATTTGCACTTCATGTGAAACTTCAAAGCAAGATAGCCCTTCTTGTGAATCATCCCAATCTTCAACAGAATCACATAAAATTACAGGAAGATTAGCTATATCGAAATTAGTTTCTGTTTCTTCTGGCGCATTTAATGTTCTTTGTTCAGCTGAAATTGTCTCATTAAAATCATCTTCAGATTCAATGGATGTAATGTCTTTTGATCTACATGCAGTAGTTATGTTATTGGAAGTCTCAGATGTAGTGGACTTAAGGATGGAGGGTGAAACTTTAAAGAAATCTAAAACTTCTTTTAAAATTTGGTCTTTTTCATATTTACATTCTTTAATCATGTCGAGGAATTTACTTTTTTGTAACAATATATTATTATTATCTTTATTATTGCTTATGTTGTTTTTTACACGTTTACCAAGGCATTTGTCAAAATTTATATTGTCAGGATTCCACGGGAAAAGTCCAGCAGTCCTAAAACCATTTTGCAATATTTCCGGACGAATAGAACTATTTATGGCATTTTCTAAAATCGGTGCAAATTCCAATTTTGTTAGAGCTTGAGATGGATTTTTTCTCCTCCATTCCATCACACTTTTTTTCCAGCCATTTTTTAATGGTTTAAATGCGGACACATCTGCAGGCTGTAAAATTCTTGTGGCGTTTGGGTACAAAGCGATAAGCACGATTTGTAATTGTGAACAAACTTCACTGACACATAGTGTTACGTGTGTTTTATGTCCGTCAACAAACAGGATGACGGGAAATTTGGTTGCTGTTCGCGTGAGGTATGGATGTAAAACGTTCTTTATATAATCTACAAAAATATCCGTCTTCATCCACCCGTTTTCACTTAAACCAATACCCCACTCTTTAGGCACTTTCGTAGCAATTTCTTTAGGTAGTCTTTTATTTGGGTAAATTACTAATGGTGGAGTTTGTTCTCCATTTGCTTTGAAGGTAAATAAAACAGTCAAGGATGACTTGGCTTGACCTCGATCAACTTCGTATACATTTTTATCACCTTTTATGGAAAGAACTCTTCCACTCTTTGGACACAGTTGAAAGTTTGTCACCATTTAAAATCCGCGAAGGGTCTTGGAGAATGTTAGCATAATCATTCATTTCTAAATAAGAATATATATCACGAAACCAACGTCTTATATCATCTTCAGATACGCAAGAACTTGCATCAGTGACACTTTCTGGGGTTCTAATAGCCAAATCCTTGTGTCTTTTCATAAAGAGATGATACCATCTTTCCCCTGGAACGCCATCCTTAAATGGATTCGGTCTATTGGCCTTTTTTAAGAATTCAGCAACACTTGTAATCAGGTCCTCTTTTCGTCTTGGAAAACCTTTTCTGCTATTAATTTTGATCCAATTTACTAAATCTTCCTCTTCTTTTGCTGTCAGGACAGTAGGTGGACCTGGTCTCTCATTTTTATCGGGATGGTTTGTTTGAAAAATAAGTGTAGTCCTAGGAACACCATACGTTTTTGAAGCCAATTTCTTGGACATTCCTTTATTTATTGCTTCTAATGCTAATTTGATATTTTCTGAAGAGTATTGCTTTCTTTTTTTAGGAGATTTTTTCTTTTTCTTAATCTTATTTAAAACACCTCTGCCTTTTTTTAAACCAGGGTTTGCTTTGTCTTTGGCCATACTGTAAATACAAAATGACAAATCAGTTTTTTTTTATATTTTTGACCTAGGTAGGTATAATGAATTCTATTTTTGAACTTAAATATTTTTTATGCTATTAGTAAAATGAATAAAATTAATCGCTATAAATTGTAGTAAAAACCTTATTATTGACATACTTATTTATATTATTGACATGGTGTCCATAATAGGATATTAAGTTATTGACACAGTGTCAAAAAATTAAAAAAGTAAGCCAGACGTCTTTTAATTTATATTCAAAATGATCCCTGTCGTTATAACATAAAAATTTCGTATAAAATTCTCATCATAATAAATATTAATATGAATTCAAATATTGACATACTATGTCAATAATAGGCAGTGTGGTCTATTTACCTATCAATTATTGACACCCCTATTTTAATTTATCAATTTTCAAATAAACGAAAGAGTGAGGTTATAGGGTAAACTACCCTAATCTTGACACCCCGCCAATTATTGACACTTCAATAGAAAAAATTAAATTATAAGATTCACGTTCAATTTAAAGCAAAGTCGCTTAAAGTGAATGCATCTGTATTTTTATTATTTTGTTATGGCAACACAGTTTGAGTTCTTTTACAAATATGGCTGAACAAAACTAGTCGAGTTACTTAACGTCTCCGTGTTTTTGAAAAAAAGTCGCCATTTTGTTGGAAAATCAGAAAGGTAAGTGAATACAATTTAGTACAGTTTTTCGTCTTTGATATTTACATATTTGCCGATGTTTATGTTTTGTGAATTGATAAAAAATCAATAAACAATCCTACCTATATTGTTTTTGAAAATTAAATAGATAAAAATATTCCTGATGGGATAATATAAAAATTAATTTGCAAGATTTGATGACAAACATCGGGACAAGTGAAGCTAAATAAAAACTTGTAAAATGGTTTAAAGGAAAAGTAATAATAAAACAAAACTGTTGAGCTTGAGTTCGATATCAATATTTTGTTTATTATTGTATATGGATGGATGCGCCGGTGGCGCCTTCTATGAGCAATGTGTGTAACTACATGATAATAACTAGATGGCGCCACCAGCGCATCGTAAGAACCTTAGTAATGAATGTGGGAGTAAGCTACATCCATCAGTCTTCGCTAAATTGATATGTGTGGGTTATGCGTAACTACACGACAGGGGCGGTGCGTTATATTTGTCAATGTGTGCCGTAGATAGAGAATAAATATAGACAAGCTTACCAGCGTATACAGTGTGAGACAGCGAATATTCAATATACCTATAAGTATATACCTAGTTATAAAATTGCCACTAAACAGCAATTAACCATTACTGCATATGTGCACACTAATAAGTACCCCTTTTTAATATCATATTAAGCACAAGTAACAAAAATTATAGTCTAACTGGATAAGAAAACAAAACTTTGACAGACACCAAACGCTTGTTTGCCACCAACGAAAACCGATACGCAAAAATAGAGACAAAAAACTTATACTTCGTCTTGCTCCCACTTACTCATTGGACAGTCAATTTTTCTCACTCTAGTAATTATTGTTATTTTGGCAACCGGTCTATATTTATTCTCTGTCTACGCTTAGTTGCTATGCTTAGTTTTTCTCTCTTGTTTGGCCCCAAGAAACTATGCTGACAGTGACAATAGAGTATGGCAAGGTATAACCATGGTGCATCCATAGGGTGCATCGTCTTTGTGTTTTTGCTTAGCTACTTATGCGACTATTAACCATATATAAGCTAAGAGGGAAGTTTTGTTAAATTTTGTCACTATCCAACAATAAAATATGATCAACCGATGGAAGAAGAAATATGGAAGAAATACCAAAACAAAAGCAAAGATTTACTTGACAGTGGCTGTTTGCCCCAATCGTGCAAAGCCAATAGTATAAAAAACATACTGGCTGGCTGACTGACACATAACCTATAAAAGTTCAAGTGACTGTAAAAATGAAATTTTATTGGAAAAATAAATAAATCTGTGTTTTAACAATAAAGTAAAACAGAAGTTTATTTACCATGCTCTCAATTAAAAGGCTGCCAACGCTCTCAGCGTCTAAAATACAGAATAAACTATGGTTTAACGTGAAAAATCCAAGTGTAGAGAAAGGAATAAACAATCTGTGCTGTAAAAACATTCTGAATTTGTGCCGATCATTCTCCGCATTGCATCACGTTACGAATAAATCGAAAAACTCGGTAAAGCTGTAAAAATCCCTTAATTGGAATTACTAAGTTGTTTGTTTTGATATCATCATGATTTCATCATCAAGTACTTATTAATTTATTATGTCACTAGCAGCGCTCCGCGGTTTCATGGGAATATCGGCAAAAACTGCCTATACTCTCAATAAATCAATGTATAAAACACTAAGTTTCATCAAAATAGGTCCAGTAGTTTCAGATCCTATTAAAAAACAAAAAATCGTAAAAATCTTTCCTCTTTTTATTATTAGCATAGATATAGATTTAGAGATCTTGTTGCTGTGCCAGTACCTACCTACTTACATATCGACTTTAGCCCGATGTCTGCAGAGCAAGGGCCTTTTTTTTTTTTTTTTTTTTTTTAAGGTGGAGAAATGCGCCTTATGCATCATCCCGCCACTCCCCGGGGGGAAAGTAGCGAGGGTATGTGGGGCTCCCTACTGGCCTGTGATGGTGTGCGGCCAGAGGTTTACCCACTAAAACTCCACCGGTTCCTCTCTCGCCGTGATGTCGGGGCTGCGGGAACGGGTGCGATTCTTCCGCGGCACCCGACGGCAGAGCAAGGGCCTACTTCTACTTTATAGTATAAAGTTATGGCTACCTTACAAATATGTCAACAATTATTTCAATGACCTTTTGTTTCAGAAATTAAGTAAATTCAATGCGGAATACAAAGCTGCATGTGAATTGTTGAAGCGTTCCAATTTGCATAGCGTAAATGCAGTGTACAATAACCTTAGAGGACTACACACAACACCACCAAACCAAAACGAAAATGATGACAAAGATAAAGATAAGGATAAGGTAATTAAATTACAGTAGCAATACATTTGCACTGATGTTTCAGACAGACATCAGCCTTTCCTTAGAAATGAGCCAGATGTGAGAAAGTATAATTATATATAGCTTATATAAACGGCTTCGGCTGCAGCTAGCTACCACCCAGGCACCCACCATTCATATCTCCAAGCAGACTTTCCATGTTTTGATATTGCCGTCTTCCTAGGCTTATTGCTTATTTGGAACATTATTCTAAGTAAGCATGCTACATCTTACATCACATTGTCTCTTACTATTAGGTGAGATAGTTATAGAGCACTATCCTTACATTATAAGAAAAAAAGGAATGTGTCACCGGACACGCATTTGGCACGAAGTCACTTTATCATTTTTTTTATTTGTTTTTTCATATTTATGGGAGGTCTCCTTCATTCTTTCTTTCTTGGATGGTCTTTCATAATGCAATTCATTTTTTCTCGGCTAAGTCCCTTCGCCAACCGCGATGAGAAACTTCGTTCCAATAAATACCTTATTGTTTTATTACATAACTAATAATTAAAATGTTTTAGAATAAAAAAGACCAAAAGAAGAATGAGGAGATGTCATCACTTTTGATGAAGGCTGCGTTTTGGATGACAACCACTTGTGTCCTTATCATGATGAGTTCGTTACTTGTCCCTGGTGATAATACACAGAATGAGGTAAAGTATTCTATTTGTTATCTACCCTATGTTTATCAAATATTTGTTAATTTATTAAATACTAGCTGGTGCCCGCGACTTCATACGAGTATTAGTTTTATTTTATATACCTAATCACTATCTATTTAAAAAAGCCGCATCAAAATCCGTTGGGCACATTTAAAGATCTAAGCATACATAGGGACATATAGCGTGAAGCGACTTTGTTTTATACTATGTAGTGATAGTGAAGCATTTTGCTTGCGATCATATTATAATATTACAAACATTATAAAAACTGGTTATATAAATTACAGGCTACAAGGTGTACGTAGGTACCTAGTTATTTATTTAACATTTTACTAAACAAAACATGACATCAAATATGGCCTGCAACATCAACTGGTTTCGTGCAACAATTTCAATGAATAAAGAAAACAACATTTTTAAAATAATTAACACTTTTTTATTCTCATGGGAAATTGACTTACGTGGGTTATGCTGCGTAGCGCTGATATTATTTAATATGTTAAAGCAGAAAGCTAGGAAAAGTAAAAAATTTGTTGAACTGTTCAAAATCTAAGTATTCCCCATGAAGTTGGATTTTTCTTTAATATACGGGTTTTTTATTTCTAGTTAATTCGCTACGTTTCATGGAACGAGTTTGTATACTCTATGCTATCCAAGGGTGAGGTTGAAGAGCTTATTGTTCGACCTGACATGGAAGTTGTCACCATTATTCTTCACGAAGGCGCTGTCATTAAAGGAAAACGGGTGAGTTCAGAATAGAATGGTTTATTTGATACAAACAAAACACACGATAAATATAGTTACAGATGAAAAAGACACAAAAATTGATAAGGACTTTTTTGTTTACTAGTACAGATTGTCTGGCTGTTCTTATTTTATCATAATAAGAGGCTTAACTGAATCCAGTGTGTCTACAAATATGAATGTTACACAAGGATAAATTAATATTATAGGACTCTTTACACAGCCATTTAGCGATAAGCTATATAAGCAACGAGGCTTGTGTTATGGTGGCCAGACTACGGATGGAATACTTATATACTTTTCTTCTGTAAATACATATCGAAACACCCAGACCACAAACAAATATCTGTTTGTTTGAAGGTGGGAATTGAACCCACAATCTTCTGTGTCGTAGGCGAATTTTCCGCACCACAGAGGTGAATATATAGGAATAATTTATTTCAGGCTACCCATCGCGTATACCACATGAATGTAGGAGACATTCACAGATTCGAAGAGAAATTGCGTGAAACTGAACTGTCATTGGGCGTGAAAGAAGGTACACAACGATATAGTTGATTGCCTAATCCTATTTGCTGTTAAATTTATTATTGTGTTACGTCTTAATTGGCCAATATGGCGTCTATGTCTACAGGCTGATTCGAGGCCGATATTATGGACAAAGTATTATTCGAGTTAAGCCGTTATTGAGCTTTATCAGTTCGTATAATTCTTGTGGAACTTTATTCAATTAGGATAGCAAAGTTAATGACCTATGGTTTTTATATTATTTTCCGTAAATATAGATTAATATAAGATACTAACTAGAATATTTTTGAGAATTTCTTACTAGTTCTTTTTAATAGATTTTCGCCATCAATGGCGTAATATCAGTGTCTTGATTTTTCTTATTAAGGCACATGTCGATTTTGTTATAACGGCGATCTTACTCAATAAATTAATTTTCAGCAAAATGAGGCAAAAATTGATGAAGTAATCTAACTACGGGCTGTATTCCGCAACTAGACCTTTTTAGTTGGGTCCTTTTTGCGTGAGGATAGAGTAGGCTTACCCAGGACCGATACTACCCTCTCAGCTTAGTCGGCCGTGTCCAGAGGAAAAAACTTTTCGAGTAAATATGTTTATTACTAAGCCGCGGGTTTTCCTTCAACGTAAGAGCAATGTCAATTAGCGCACATTATTTCGTAAGAAAGATTGATTGGTGCACGGCCAGCTGGGATTCGACCCCACGACCTTCGGAATTGAAGTCTGGGTAGAAGGCTAACACATAATAATATATGTAACTAGGTGCGCTCCGCGGTTTCACCCGCGTAAGTCTCGATCCCGTGGGAATATCAAAATGAAAAGTAGCCTATACCTTCCTCGATAAATGGACTATCCAACACAAGATTTCTTCAATTCGAACCAGTAGTTCCTGAGTTTAGCAAGTTCAAACAAACAAACTCTTCACCTTAATAATATTAATAAGTATAGATTTTTCCTTTATATTATAGGTGTTAGAGTAATATACGATCGAAATGGTAGCGTGGCTGGCAAAGTGATAACAACACTACTGATTGGGGCAGTTATATTGTCTTTCCTATATTCAACGAAGAGTATGCGAATGAATATCAACATTGGAGGAATTGTAAGTACTTACTAATTAAAAATAATTACAAAATTTCGAACAAAATGTAGCTGTCTCTAAAGTCAGTTTACACACGATAATTTTACTTAATAACGTCATAAGAGGTTTTGGCGGGAACGAGTTAAGAACATGTCGTGCTGCAGTTTTATTTTCATGAAACTTAGTTGTAACCCCAGTTGAATTGTATAATTCTGGTGGAATGTTATTCAATTTAGTTCTGTGAAAGTGCACAAGTGTAGTGAAAGTAAAAATCAGTGTCAAACATGAAGTTTTCTCGTTGCCTCCAAATCTCCTATTAAGGTTATGGTTAAATTGCCACCGCTTTACTATAGCCCCTGACTTGACGGACTATGACGACTTTGACTGTTTTGAAACACTTTAGGCCCGATTTATGAAAAATCGGGTCATAATTTGATGCAAAATATAACTTGACACTGACTAAATGCACAAGCCGTGCAAAGCCATAATTAATAAAAAAAGCGTCATAAGAACTCTTTTGTTTCATTGACACTTAAATACGACACGTCAAAATTACTTGTTTGCAAGGAGGTTAGGTTCTTGAAGTTTCTATATGTGTAATGGCGTCAGATGCTGTATTTAAATTTAAATGCTTGTATTTTTTTTCTACTCTATCAATTTCATATTTTTAGAAAAGTCATATTTTTCTATTTGTCTAAATGCTTTGAGTTCAGAAACTGAACTATTGCTCCATTTCAAATAATACTTTTAAATATTTGTAATATTGACATGAAACAAAAAACCCCATGAGTTTCTTGTGCCTTCTTCTCATTGTTGAGCGCGTTCCGAAGGCACACATCCTAACTTAGTTTTAAGACGTGTCCACGTGATCTTGTACCTAGGTAATAAGTATCCAAAGAAATAAAGAATTTTGATTTGATTTGAACATAAAACCGATAAAAAAAGTGTCACGGGACACGAGTTTGGAACGAAAATAAAATTAATGTAAACATTTTATTTTTAATTTTTTAATATAAATATGGGAGATATATACATATAGGTATGTATGTAGGATATTAGTTTCTCTTACGGTTTTGAGTTTCACATTTTCGTAACGCGTAACATTTAATATCGGCTAGGTCCCCCCGCCAACACGCGATAAGGAACTTCGTTTGAATAATCCTGCATATGTATCTCTTCATCTTAATTATTTTCCAGAGTCAACTAGGTCGCGCCAAATTCACATTAGTTGATTCAATGACTGGTCAGGGCAAAGGTGTTAAATTCGAAGATGTCGCTGGCCTTAAGGAGGCTAAAGTCGAGGTCATGGAATTCGTGGATTATCTCAAACGTCCTGAACATTATAAAAGATTGGGAGCTAAGGTATGTAACTAGCAACACTTACTTATAGTTACTACGTATAAACCACCACTTTAAAAAAAAAGTGTTAATCAAAAATATATCTGGACGGCGTTACCGGTATTTATACGACCCAGTTGGCACAATGGTCACCATGCCGGACTGCCAAAGACTGAGTTGCGGGTTCGATTCTCTGTCTAGTTACTAAGCTTGTGGCTAGATGGCGATGTGTGTCCTGCAATATTTATTTAATATGCAGTTTATACCACATATCTTTTTAATCGTTGTTTTAGAGAACGGCTGTACCGATTTAGCTAATTATTTTTTAAATATTTCTATATACGTAGGTATATACGAAGATGGTTCTTACGAAAAAAAAATTAAAAATTACCTGAAAACGTCTAAAAACATCCATTTTCTATACTCCCAATTCCCATACAAACGATTCGTAATAATACTTAAAAGTCAATTTGAACTTTAATACCATATTATAAAGTTAAACTTTTAATGGAGAGGTTCCGGGAAGACAAAACGATTGAGTGACGTTTAGTATCGTATTTATAAATATTGTGGTCAGTCGCGGTGTTAGTTGCCAAACTCCACCTAAACAGCTGGACCGATTTTTGCGTACATTTTTTTATATGGCAATACAACGTTTGCCGGGCCAGCTTGTTTAATAATAATTTTTAATGTTTTACAATGAACGCATTCTTTTTTTAACAAATATAATGTTCAGTTCCTGTTAAAGATGAAATATTGGTCTGAGCAACCGAACACACTGGTATCTATTGAATGTCCTAATTGACGGTCGCACGAATATGCGATGTTACCAAATTGTGCTATAGAAATCGCATCGCATCGCGCTGTAATGCTCAATTAGGACGGCGCCTTAGTCTTTTATATTTATATTTCGTTTTACTTGTATAGGTGCCGAAAGGAGCGTTGCTGTTGGGTCCGCCCGGTTGTGGTAAAACGTTGCTGGCTAAAGCAGTGGCTTCCGAAGCGAATGTACCGTTCTTGTCTATGAACGGTTCCGAATTCATTGAGATGATCGGTGGATTAGGCGCGGCAAGGGTTCGGTATGTAATCTATACATATAAAATGACCGGCTGACTGACAGATCAACGCACAGCCTAACTTTGTAATTAATTAATATTCTAGCGATCTATTCAAAGAGGCAGCATCCCGAGCACCTTGCATAATCTACATAGACGAGATGGATGCGGTGGGACGAGCTCGTTCAACCGGCGCTTCGTCCTTCGGCCCAGGGGGTGGTGAGGGGGAACAGACCCTCAACCAGCTGCTGGTCGAGATGGACGGTATGAAGACAAGGGAGGGGGTCGTTGTGTTGGCCAGTACTAATAGAGCTGATGTACTTGATAAGGTACGTTAATGAGGTTTTATATATTTCTATACCATCTGTCTTTGCATATAAAATGCTTTGTCCTGACTGACTGACGGAACAACGCACAGTCTAAACCGCTGAGCGTAGAGACTTGGAACTTAGTTCTTTGTTGATACAAAGTACACAACACCCTCCAAGTTTCAGATGCCCACGTGATCGTAGACATCCGATATGTAAGGATTTTAAGAATTCTACTTCTAGAGGACGATATCGTGAATGAAAGATATTTTATAAAATGTCCTGAGTAACTGACAGATCAACGTACAGCCTAAACCGCCGATCGTAGAGACCTGAAACTTGGAGGGTGGGTTCTTTGTATGACGTAAGCATCCGATAAGAAAGGATTTTCCGAAGTTCGAATAATGCTTTGTCCTGAATGACTAATTGATGAATCAGCTTACAACCTAAAACGCTGATCATAGAGACCTGAAACTTGGAGGGCGTGTTCTTTGCATCACGTACGCATCCGATAAGAAAGTATGGTACGACGTGTTTCTTTTTTCCGATTGTTCCGGTACAATGAAGTTCATATTGCAAGTTGCTTTAGGTAGAAGTTTATAGTAAAACTTCGTCACATCTTAGTCCTGGTGCTGCGCTGGTCAGGTTTAACTACATCTTCGGACTATAGTTGGTGTGCATAAGTAGGCGAGTGTTTCACAGTATTTATAAACCTTGTATTTGGACAGGCGTTACTTCGTCCAGGGAGATTCGATCGTCACATTCTGATCGATTTACCGACGTTGCTAGAACGAGAGGAAATATTTCAGAGACATTTGAAATCTATCGTCTTGGAGGAATTACCCGATTTCTACGTTAAAAGGTATTACATGTTACATATACCCTTTAATCCAGAGCGGTGTTGGCTTAGTGGTAGATACTTCGACTTTCATTCTGAAGGTCGTGGCCGTGTACCAATAAATTTTTCTTAATGAATTTTTTTAGGAAAATTTTATGTGCGCTAATTGACATTGCTCTTACGGTGAAGGAAAACATCGTGATGAAACCCGCAGCTTAGTTGGCTCCTGAGGTCTTGACTAGCTTTCCTCTGGATATAATCGACTGCGCTGGGAGGGTAGTAGGTGCTGGGCAAGCCTACTCCATCCTCACGCAAAATGGACCCAACTAAAGGGTCTAATTGCGGAAAACAGCCCTATACAAGTGCAAGTACCCTGTAATCCCTAAGGTACGGTCGGAATCAGAATTACAGACCCACCGTAGAGTTCCAAAATGACTATTATTGAAATATTTTATTTCAAAAATATTTATCTATTAAATTCATGAGTTGAAAGACTTTAAACTAGAACTCGAGCTAGACCTTACGCCCGTATTCACAAACATTACTTAAGTTGTTCTTAGATAAGTGAACGCACTGCGCTATATGCGGCCCTATGATTGGTAAATTTTGTGATGCTCTCTTCACTCTAGCGAATCAATATCTTACTCGTATTTGCGGCTCTATGCGTTCGCGCTCACTATGCAATCTCAAAGGGTTGATTGTGAATACGGGTATTAGAATCTTGCTAAAGTTGAAAACATTTTAGTAATAGCAGTTTTGGAGCTCTGTGATGGGTCAGCAATTATGACTCCGACCGTACATGTATGTAGGCACTTTAAAACTCACTAAACAAAATATATTTTTTATATAGATTTTTTGAAAGTTTGTGAACATTACTTTAATTTACCCTTTTATGTTTCAACATTCATTATTTACACAAGAGTAGGTACGTCGTTGCCACATTTTCGACACATCTCATTTTTAGTAAGGGCAATTTCTCCGATTTTAAATTAAGGTAATTCTTCATATAAATATTTTTTATATATATATTTTACTTATGTCCTACAACCTACAAGTCTTAAAGAATCGCATGCACCGTCTATCGCCCTTTCACATTTATTGAAAGTCAATATTGTAATTTACAATTTGAATTTCAGGTTAGCGTACCTGACTCCCGGGTTCAGCGGCGCGGACATCGCTAACGTATGCAACGAAGCCGCACTCCATGCCGCTAGGCATAAGCAGAACATTGTTAAACCGGCCAACTTGGAATACGCGGTCGAAAGGGTTGTTGGTATGTATATGATTCATTTCATTTTTGACATGATAAAGTTTTATTAATCGATGAACACCGTACTGCACTCACAAAAAAAGAGTCGTGTTATTGACATGGTAGGTAACCATAGCAACGTTGTCATGTTTCGGGAACGCGAGTTATTGACAAGGTAACCATAGCAACAAATTATCGTTTTGTCAATGTTTTCTTATGATGTAAAATTATAGTCCGTAAACCGACTTAACAGACAACCATTCTTTTTGTTGATTATTTCATTTCAACTGTTTTTTTTTTCGATGTAAGCTGATTTTTTTTGTATTTAGTATAAAAATGTTTTTCTTTAACGGTGTTTTATTTTCGATGTTTATCTGTTTTCATCGACATTTGACTGTTTATATTTCGGAGTTCAGCTGTTCTCCAATGTACAAAAATAGGTACTTCCTTTGTTCAATAGATTTTTGAAGTTATACTTCTTTAGGCGCGTTTTGAAAAAATGTTGAGAGTGAAATTTTAAGATGCGCGCGAATCACTGCAACACAAAAGTCACAGGTTGAAGCTGCGTTACACAAAAGTAACGGATTGAAGCTGCCCGCAAAATAAATATCAGACGGACGGACGGACGTATCACGTACATAAGTACACGGACCCCTTTTTTATGTTTAACTGTTTTTCCGAAGCGAAGCTCGCTGATCGTTTACGGTCATGCGGGCTAAGCGACGCCTGGCGCGGTCATTACTTCGATGGGTGACCAATTAGTAGTGTGGCAAAAACGAATTTTCGTGAGCCCCTCCGCGCTTCGGAAGGTACGTTAAGCTGTTGGTCCCTGTTGCTACCTCTAGTAGCAGTCGTTATGTCAAGTTAGAGGCCCTAAGACGATCTGAGAACTCTAACAATAGGTGAGCCACACGACTATGAGTCACACCACTATACGAGAAGAAGAAGACTGTTTTTCCGCGTTTAGTTGTTATTTGTTGCCGATGTTCAACATGTTTTTTTTTAATAATCAGCCTTATTCAAAGCCTTATCCATTTCCAAATGAACCACGAATCTCAAATGCTAAGTCTTACTAAAAATTCATACCAGTAACTATGTATTTTCTAATTTTAAGGTGGCACAGAAAAACGTAGTCACGCCATGTCGCCAGGTGAAAAGAAAATAGTGGCGTACCATGAAAGTGGGCACGCACTAGTGGGCTGGCTCCTTGAACACACTGATGCACTATTAAAAGTAACAATAGTGCCACGCACTAATATGGCACTTGGGTTCGCTCAGTACACCACGTCGGACCAGAAACTTTACTCGAAAGAAGAGGTAAATATAGTATACAAATGAATTGTGTTTTTTAGAGGAAAGGGTACCGGGGCCAGGGGCTCTCTCCATACAAATGTTGACTGTTTTCTCCCTGGATAAATAAAATACACTAAAGGAAATATTTTTGTTGCATAAAACTTATAACTGCCATGACCATGTTTTGCATTTTTTTCTATTTTGTTTCTCAATCTTAATTTCTAATTAGAAAATGAAAAAAACCAAAACATAGGGGCATAGTCATGGCAGCTATAGGTTTTATGCCACAAAAATGTTTGTGCTAGTGTCATTATCCAGGGAGGAAACAGTCGACTACGTTTGTATGGAGAGAGCTCCGGTACCCTTTCACCTTAAAGACGCCTAAAAAAAAATACACGGCATGGCACAAAAAAATACGACAAATAATTTTAGTTACAGAGGATAGGCATTTTCCTCTGTAACTAAAATTATTTGTCGTTTGTTGGTTATTATTTTCCTACATCTACAAATATATCCTTACATATGAGATTGGCGTTTTGTCGTACTGGCCACTTTGATCTCAAATATCTCTTCTTTGGTTAGGGATTCCAATTTCAAATTTATACAGCTATTTATTCATACATTTGTATTTCGAAAACCGTAATTCATTTGTTTTGTCCTAGTTTGGTTTTTTCTTTGCGTCACGCAGTTTACAAAACTTGAAATATCGCGTTATTTACGAGTACGAGTTCCACCGTGGTACCAGTGCTGCAGAAACGGCTCGAAGGATTAATGATGTGTATGGCGGCGGTGTCGCTAAAGAAAACACAGTGCGTTTTTGGTTCCAACGTTTTCGTTCTGGAAATTTCGACCTGCAGAACAAACCCCGTGGACGGCCGGAGACTAAAGTTGCTAATGAAGAATTGAAAGCTATTGTGGAAGCAAATCCATCGCAAACCACGTCCGAGTTAGCTGCAGGCTGCGGTGTTAGTGATAAAACTGTTTTAATCCACTTGAAGCAAATTGGAAAGGTGAAAAAGCTTGAAAGGTGGGTACCTCATGAATTGAGTGCAGCAAACCGACAAACGCGCGTCAACTGCTGCGTTACATTAGTCAACCGGCACAATAATAAAGGGATTTTAAATCGGATCATTACCTGTGATGAAAAGTGGATCCTGTATGATAATCGGAAACGCTCATCGCAATGGCTGAATCCTGGCGAACCAGCCAAATCCTGCCCCAAGCGAAAATTGACGCGCCAGACGATTACAGCAGATATCTATTGTCAGCAACTGCAAACCATGATGGAAAAGATAGCTGCTAAACAACCGAGGTTGGTCAATCGCTCTAGGCCACTGCTGCTTCAGGACAACGCTAGACCACACACTGCACAACAGACGGCTGTCAAATTAGAGGAGCTTCAATTGGAATGTCTAAGACATCCACCGTACTCCCCGGACCTGGCTCCAACAGATTACCATTTTTTTCGAAATTTGGATAACTTCTTGCAAGGGAAAAAATTCAACACCGATGGGGCAGTCCAAAGCGCCTTCAAAGATTTCATTGATTCTCGTCCTAATGTTTTTTTTAGTAAAAGGATCAATGAACTACCTATGAGATGGCAAAAGTGCATAGATAGCAATGGTACATACTTTGATTAAATAAATATATTATAATAAAAAAAAAGACTTTATGGTCCTCCCTTACAAAACGCCAATTTCATATGTAATGACCAATAAAATTCAGACTGACTGGATACATCGACGGACAGCCTAAATCAATAGACCGATCGGGATAAAATTGAACATACAGATATATAGACACGGTGTTATGACGTATCCGTTAAGTATTTTGGAAAATTCAAGCCCTACGCGGACGAATTCGCGGGTTAAGCTAGTTCTCATTAATTATATATATATATATATAAAAAAACTAGCTTATAGTAGGTACTGTAGCACAAAAATAACAGGTTGAAGCAGCGTAACACAAAAGTAACAGATTGAAGCTGCGTAACACAAAAGTAACAGGTTGAAGCTGCGTACCACCAAAGTAACAAATTGAAGCTGCGTAACACCAAAGTAACAGGTTGAAGCTGCGGAACATCAA
Organism: Idaea straminata; assembly: GCA_951213275.1. Classification (NCBI taxonomy): domain Eukaryota; kingdom Metazoa; phylum Arthropoda; class Insecta; order Lepidoptera; family Geometridae; genus Idaea; species Idaea straminata. The sequence continues at coordinate 17,059,029 of OX577845.1, read as the reverse complement.
AGTAACAGGTTGAAGCTGCTTAAAACAAAAGTAACAGGTTGAAGCTGCGTAACACAAAAGTAACAAATTGAAGCTGCGTCACACCAAAGTAACAGGTTAAAGCTGCGTAACACAAAAGTAACAGATTGAAGCTACGTCACACCAAAGTTACAGGTTGAAGCTGCGTAACACCACAGTAACAGGTTGAAGCTGCCTAACACAAAAGTAACAGGTTGAAGCTGCATAACACAAAAGTAACAAATTGAAGGTGCGTCACACCAAAGTAACAGGTTGAAGCTGCGTAACACAAAAGTAACAGATTGAAGCTACGTCACACCAAAGTTACGGGTTGAAGCTGCGTAACACAAAAGTAACAGGTTGAAGCTGAGTACCACCCAAGGTAACAAATTGAAGCTGCGTTACACCAAAGTAACAGGTTGAAACTGCGTAACACCAAAGTAACAGGTTGAAGCTGCGTAATACCAAAGTAACAGGTTAAAGCTGCGTAACACAAAAGTAACAGGTTGAAGCTGCGTAAAACAAAAGTAACAGATTGAAGCTACGTAACACAAAAGTAACAAATTTAAGCTGCCCGCAAAATAAATATCAGACGGACGGCCGGACGTATCACTTCTCACGGGCGTACATGAGTACACGCAGCCCCTTTTAATGTTTAACTGTTTTCCGCGGACGAAGTCGCAGGTTAAAGCTAGTTTTTATATAATTTAAAGACAATATTTGTCGTATGTAAATCAAATAACACCAATGAGCCTTAACGCCTTTAACGTTAATTACTGTTTTCGACCCTATACATTACTGTTTGCGACAATTAATAAAAAAAACTACTATTACTACTTACCACTACCACTGAAAAGTTTCTTAAAAACGTTGATATAGTGGCAACGTGACAAAAAAATGAATTATTTTTCATATTGACAATTAAATCAAATATTTATCAGTTGACCTGTTGTTATGTAGTTTTCCCTATTTTTAAGATATACGAGTATATATTTAGTTTTTATTTAAAGTGGAAGGTGGCACTTAATACCCGCTGGTACCTTATTTCATTTAAGTTATTTAATTTTTTTGAATAAGTTTTATTTTTATTTTATGAATAAAAATTTTTTTTTTACTTTTTTACCGATTTGTAGATTGTTTTGTGTATATTCGTTAGGTCTGAGAATCGAACAACATCTATTATCTTTTATCCTTTTCTTTAACTTTACTTTTTTTTGTATATGGCAAAACGTTTGCTGGAGCAGCTAGTTTGTATAATATTGTGTTTTCCAGTTGTTCGATCGTATGTGTATGGCGTTGGGTGGAAGAGCGGCTGAAGCTATTACCTTTAATTCTATTACAAGCGGGGCACAAAATGATTTAGAAAAAGTTACCAAGATGGCGTATGCGCAGGTACCAATATCATTTATTTATATTACCATAAAACGGGATGTTTGCCTTATGTTCTTAAGTTCACTGCCTTAAAAAGTAACCGGCCAAGTGCGAGTCGGACTTGCGCACGAAGGGTTCCGTAACAGGTTGTATGTGAGCTTATTTTTTTTCTGTTTTTTTTATTGTATTTATTGTTATAAGCGGCAACAGATATACATCATCCGAAAATTTCAACTGTCTTACTTGTGTTTTTAACCAAACAGCGTTAGACGTAACCTAATACTACCGATTTTGATTGGAACTTAGTCACGGAATCGGAAATTACTCGGGTGGTCGCTGCATACGTAAGATAGTCAAAAAGTGTTCATAGGTTATAATGTGCATTGCCAAATGTAAATGCCCTTTGCGAATTGTTATTACTTGGAATTGAATTGTTTATTGTGCAAATAGGTTTACTTATTATGTTTTTTAAATAGTTAAGCATTCGCTGCTAATGCTAATTTTATGAAATGCACTATAAAATGAGGTAGGTAGGATCCTAAATCGACGCATGCGATGGATTACATTAATTTCCGTAATAATAAGCTGAGCTTAATTTAAAAAAATAATCCAGACTGTCACTTATTCACTTTATTTTATTCCGTCACAATAAATAAGCTGTGCATGATTAATAGAATATTCGAAAAAATCACTTTACCACTTTATTTTATGCCGTCACAATAAATGAGCTGTGCTTGATTAATAGAATATTCCAAAAATTAACTTTCTCACTTTATTTTATTCCGTCACAATAAATGAGCTGTGCTTGATTAATAGAATACTCCAAAAAGTCATTTCTTACTTTATTTTATTCCGTCACAATAAATCAGCTGTGCTTGATCAATAGAATATTCCAAAAAAAACACTTTATTTTATTCCGTCACAATAAATCAGCTGTGATTGATGAAGAGAATATGCCAAAAAGTCACTTTCTTACTATATTTTATTCCGCCACAATAAATCAGCTGTGCTTGATTAATAGAATATGCCAAAAAAACACTTTTTTTTTATTCCGTCACAATAAATCAACTGCGCTTAATTAATAGAATATTCCAAAAAGTCACTATAGTAATTTATTTTATTATATCATAATAAATCAGCAAGGCGTGATTCGAATGCATTCTGATCGATAGGCCAAGATTATCACGCAATGGGTACCGATAGACGGCAAACGTAGCCGTGGCGGACCCCGTAGAAGATGGCGTGATGATCTGGACTGACATTCCCACAGGACTGACAGGCTTGGAAACAGATGAGTTAGATCTTTGCCTTGCAGTGGGACAATGTAGGTTAAAAAATAATAATAACAAATCAGCTGTGCTTGATTAATAGAATATTCCAAACCGTGATTAGTAGAATAGCCCAGACCGTCACTTTCTCAATTTATTTTATTACGTCATATAAATGAGAGCCACGATGAGCTTACCAACAAAAGGCTTGACACCCATTCACAATCAACCCTATGAGATTGCACAGTGCGCGCGAACGCATACCGCAAATAATATCATAAAGTGAAGAAAGCAGCACAAAGTTGACCAATTTATTTATGAATTATTTAATAAATTCAGTACACAACAAAAATACAAAAAAAAGATTAAATTATAAAGTTATTACTAAGGTAAGTCTAACCCTGTGAAGATGTTTCTGCCGACAGACCTCTAGGGAAAGGAAATAATATAGCGGAAGGTAATTAAAAGTGTACAAACAGTTTCAAAGAGGAAAGCAGTTATTGAATTCTAAATATTATAATATACAGAAGGAATTACGCAACTTATATAAAAGTGAATACATACATATCTATACAAATATATAAATACACATATACATATATATACCTGTACAAAAAAATAAATAACAATAAAAATACATAGATATTATACATAAAACATACCAATCATAGTGCCGCAACTTAAGTACTGTTTGTGAATATGGGAGTCAGAGTCTTGACCATCGTTGCAGAGTGGCAAGCTTGTCGGACTTTTAATGAATACATTTCGGGGAGTGTGCAACAGAATTACACGACCTAATTTTGCCATCTCCATTCTTTCTTTATACAACCAGGCACACTTATATTGCAGGACATTCCACACATAGCCATCTAGCCCCAAGCTAAGTAACTACAGTTGTGTTATGGGTGCTAGACAACGGATATACTACTTTATATACTTTTGTAAATATATACTTATAATACATAGAAACAACCAGACCACAGACAAATATCTAAGCATAAATACTTGTCTGAGGAGTTTGGTAGTCCGGCATGGTTACCATTGTGCCAACTGCGTCGACGTGATATACAGCACCGGTTCATGGTGGAAATATCAGACGTCCCCACTAAGCGTTTTGCTTTGTCATTCATTAGAAGTACCGAAAAGGGAATTAATAAATATGTCTTTCCTGACGTGTACAATTTGGCAACAAGTAGAAAAAATAATTGAATATTCCAGAAAGTTACTTTTCACTTTATTTTATTCAGTCATAATAAATCAGATGTGCTTGATTATGATTAACAATATTTCAGACCCCCAAATTTTATACTTCATTTTATCCCGTCTTGAAATTAGCGGTTCTTCATTAAAAGTATCTTCATTAAAGTAGTTATCACTTTCTCACTTTACTTTAGCGAATTCACATTGAATCTTCTTCAAGTAATATAGTCATTACAAGCACCTTAGAAACTTCTTAAAAATCTCAATGGCTTCGCACGACTTATGCATGTAGCCAAAAGTAATATTATATTTAAGTTTAGTCCAAATATGCCAATGTCCGACAATCCCCTCCCAGAGAGGTTACCTGAAATGCAAGGTTTTTGTTCATTTCATTTGCATTCATATGGTAGGTGCAAGTTCACATAATACATATTATTATGCAGGGCATTGCGATTTTGTGATGACAGACCGCTTTTCTTACTATGGTTAGATTCGAAGGGCTTTGAAGGCAAAAAAAACCATTAAAATCGGTCCAATCGTTTGGCCTCTAGAACGCCACACAGAAATAATAGTACATTGTTACCCTAGGTGTGAACGTCACTCATTGAGTCCCGAGACGGAGTTTGGCGCCCGAGCGTAGCGAGGGCGCTAATAGTTCGAGGGACTTAATGAGTCTTTTACCCGAGGTAAACACTGTGCTTTTCATTACGAATCATCATCATCATCATCATGTCAGCCCATGCACGTCCACTGCTGGACATAGGCCTCCCCCATACGACGCCACAAACAGCGGTCCTGAGCCGCCTCCATCCACCGACTACCCACGACCGCTACAATGTCGTCGGTCCACCGGGCAGCTGGTCTCCCAACACTCCGTTTCGCGTTGCATCGCGGCCGCCACTCGAGAACCTTTACTCCCCAGCGGTTGTCAGTTCTGCGAGCTATATGACCTGCCCATTGCCACTTCAGCTTACTAATCCTGAGGGCTATGTCGGTGACTTTGGTTCTTCTACGGATTTCCGTATTTCGGATTCTATCACGTAGAGAAACTCCGAGCATAGCTCTCTCCATAGCCCGCTGAGCGACTCTGAGCTTTTGAACGAGGCCTATAGTCAGCGACCACGTCTCGGATCCGTATGTCATCACTGGTAACACACATTGGTTGAAAACCTTCGTCTTGAGGCTCTGTGGTATTTGTGACGAGAAGATATTGCGAAGCTTCCCGAACGCTGCCCAACCGAGTTGGATTCGTCGGCTGACCTCTTTATCGAAGTTGGATTTACCTAGTTGGACCATTTGGCCTAGGTAGATATAGTGATCAACAACTTCGATAACATCGTCTCCGATGTGAACAGGTATGGGTACGACATGGGCGTTCGACATGATCTTTGTCTTACCCATGTTCATTTTAAGACCCACCTGTCCGGAGACGGTGTTGAGGTCTCTCAGCATCCTGCTGAGGTCCTCCAGCGATTCTGCCATGATGACTATATCGTCGGCAAACCGAAGGTGAGTGATGTAATCGCCATTGATATTGATGCCATATCCGTTCCAGTCCAAGAGCTTAAATATATCCTCCAATGCAGAGGTGAACAGTTTCGGAGAGATAACGTCTCCCTGTCTCACCCCTTTTTGCAATGGGATCGGATTTGTGCTCTGGTTCTGAAGCCGGATAGACATAGTGGCGTTGCTATACAAACACTTCAGCACTTGGATATACCGGTAGTCGATTTGGCACCGCTGGAGGGACTGTAGCACTGCCCAGGTTTCGACTGAATCAAAGGCTACTGAATCAAAGGCTGAATCATTACGAATAATACATAAAATTCTTCATAATAACGAAAGTGAATGAGAGACTCCATACTCCATACTACCTCTGGCAGTATGCATGAGCCGTGTGAAGCCATAATTGTTATTCTTTGGTGAAAACCAAAGCAAGGAGGTCAGGTTTTTAAAGTTCCTAATGCGTAATGATACTGATACTGCCTACAAGCAGATTGTACAAGCCGCGCGAAGCCATAATTTGACATGACAGCTGTCAGTGAAAGCGATTTTCCCTAGGGCTGAAAGTTTTTCTTTCTACACGCTCTTCAGGCATCTTTAGACCTACTTTCGGAGTATGAGTAATGAAAAGATACATACATAGGCCGATAAACACATTACCCTTCTTTGTCTCGCGCAGTCGGGTACAAAGAAAGATCATGATTACACATTGTATTTAATTTTACGTAAATTGTTTTATTAACAACATAAGCACTGTGGCAGCGGCACACTAGCAACATTTTTATTTTGGTGTTTTAAAAATATGGCAGCTTGCGTGCTTGTGCGTTTGCAATTTAAATATATATATATCGTGCCTTTGTGTGTGTGTGCGTACTTAAGAGGAAAGGTACCCGGCGCTCTCTCCATATAAGCGTAGTCGACTGTTTTCTCCCTGGATAATGACACTAGCGCAAATATTTTTGTTGCACAAAACCTATAACTGCCATGACTATGCCCCTATGACTTGGTTTTTTCATCTTCTGATTATCATAGAAAGTAAGAGTAAAAAAAAAACAAAATAAATATAAAAAATAAAACATAGGGTCATGGTCATATTGGTCATGGCAGTTTAAGTTTTATGCTGCAAAAATGTGTACTCTATTGTCATTATCCAGGGAGGAAACAGTCGACTACGTTTGTATGAAGAGGGCGCCGGTACCCTTTCCTCATAAGACTACGCACATCATATTTTGAGTGTACCTAAGTAAAAACTAGATTTTTCCAAAAACATTATCTATTTCCGGATGAAATGTAAATTTTCCTTGTGAATTTTTGTAATGACTTCTCGTAGCTCCTGAACGGCTGAACCGATTTTAATTTTGCTTTTTGAAGTGATTTTTCTGTTTTAAAGGTGAATTTTTAGAACCTTTATTAAATATGATCTGAATCTGAAAACCTTTATTATGTTTAGAAACTACCTTATATTGGCTAAATTGCAAAAGCTTTAAGTTCATTATTGGCCTCTCGCAGCAAAATTGATAAACCTCGATTTTTCTAAGCCTAGTTTCAGATTGTGTGAAAAATATGTATGGTATGGACCAAGTAATTCATTAAGGCATTATACATAATTCCCGGGCATTATGAATACTGACAAATTACATTCGGCAAAGTGATTACTTATCATCTAAACTTTAATATTCATCACATTGTTTGGGCATTAGGAATATTGCTACGTGATTGTTGGGCAATGTGATAATAGAGATAGATTGTATGGGCTAAAGAGCTCTTTTAAACGCTATTTTTAAACAATCTGTACTTAAACGCTAGCTTCGTTCCCGCGTGGTTTATAACATCATCTAACTTAACCTAACCTATGTTCCTGGCAACCTTTTTTACCATTTCATATTTTTTATTTGAGTAGTTGTGTACCCGTTTACAACACAGTGCTCATTGTTTTTGTTTAGTTTTGCATTGAAAGCAAATACAGACTGACACGGCGGTCAGAGTCTATAAAAATAAGAGTAATAAAACATTTATTTTTATTACTATTAATGTTTTAAGAGTAATAAAACATTTATTTTTATTACTATTAATGTTTTAAGAGTAATAAAACATTTATTTTTATTACTCTGTCCAATAGGTGACAGATATTGACGACCCAGTTGGCACAACGGTCACCATGCCGGACTGCCAAACACAGGGTTGCGGGTTCGATTCCCGCCTCAGGCAAGTATTTATGCTTAGATATTTGTCTGTGGTCTGGTTGTTTCTATGTATTATAAGTATATATTTACAAAAGAAAAGTATATAAGTAGTATATCCGTTGTCTAGCACCCATAACACAAGTCTAGTTACTTAACTTGGGGCTAGATGGCGCTGTGTGGATTGTCCTGCAAAATTTATTTATTTATTATATTATGTGTAATGCCCGGGCAATAAAATTATTTTAGTAGTTATAATCACAGAGCATTATGTATAATGTATCCATACCATATAGATTAAATAAAACGAAATTTAATAGGTATTTTATATCACTTATAGACCAAATACTTTTTTATTTCCAGATAAGAGTATACGGGATGTCATCTGCCGTCGGTCTGTTGTCGTTCCCCGATCTAAAGGAACACGGCAAGAGTCCTTTTAGCAAAGTACTAAAGAACCTCATTGATTTGGAGGCTAGAAAACTTATAGCCAACGCTTATTATAGAACTGAGAACCTGCTTAGAACTAATAAGACGAAGTTGAAAGACGTACGTACATTTTTACGTTCATTCTCACTAGTTCGATCGTCGAACTAGTGAGAATTACTTATCTCATATGTTCGACAGTCAAGCTAATGAAGAAATTCAAATGAGAATCTTCCTATGAGTTGTGTACCTAAAGTATGTATTTGGATATCAGATTTTTAATGTTAATAATGTGTATAATTCTTATGTAAGTGTTAAATCTGATATCTGTTACTGATACCTTTGTTGAAAAAAAATAACAATAAAATGAATTACCTAAATAACTCGTCTAATCTGTTAATCTGTAAAGGTTGATGGCAAATCAATATTTGAGCATATACACAAATGTTAAAAATGTGATAAAATTCTCCGGTTTTCTGTATTACAGTTAAATTGGTGGTATTTCGTGTAGTAGATATGATAAAAAGATTTAAAGTATTTAAAGTCATTTGTTTTTCATTTTCTTCATCAATATCAGATTTTATAACACCATATAAGGACTTCAAGAACCGTATCACCTTGCAACCAAGTATTTTTTGTTCAAAGTTTTGCCATTATTCTTTCATACGTGTAAAGGAATAACAATATAATAGTATTTTTTTATCACAGTTGTTCGTAAAATGGATCTTATTAAACCGCTTTTAGGCTCATAATCCAACGTATTATGCACGCGTGCGTTTTACATTACCATGATACAACTAGTGCTGTTATAAGTTATCCTGATAAGTTAAATACGTATCTTACTGCTAATTACATGTTATGTAGATGAAACATTCTTAATTTAACTGGGTTATAATGTTTTGATGTATTAAAAAAAAGTTGGTACCAACAAAGAGTTTTTAAGCCAGCAAAAATGGTTGTCTCTAAAGTCGGTTTAGGAACTATAATTTTACGTGATAACGTCTTAGAAAACGATTAAAATTTGAGTTTTGTTTTTTCTTTATTTAAATATAATTTTTTCATGCCATTATAGTTGTTTTTAACCCCCGACGCAAAAAAAATTGGAAAAAACCCTAAAAAACATTGTATGTCATAAGTTAAAAGTCTTTTGCCTGCCCTTTCGGGAGAATCATTTACAAAAAAATATTGCCTACAAAATACTCAAACATATTTACCTACTTTTGTTTTTTTGTTTTTTCTTTTTTTTGTCTAGTCTTTTCTTTTATTCGCAACTGTGATAAAAAAAACTTCGTACGATACGCGTGTGGATATTGATCATTGCACAAAGGCGGTTTATGAGGCGCGAGCGTGTCAAAATGCCGAGAGATCAATTCACCACACTTGTATCGTAACGTACTAATAACTACTAAACGGTGTCCCTAATGCTGGTACATAAAGGCTCGTTAAGATTGCCCACTTGACTGTGTCTTGTGGGTAACTTATTTGATAAAGCAAACAATGGTTTGGTTTGTAATGACAAAGCCGTTGGTTTTACCATTATAAAGCAAATATAATATTATAAAAACATTGTATTCCAAAAGAAAATGAATAAACATCACAAAACATAACTTTTAATGTACGATAATTATTATGTTTTTAATTTTATAATTTTTAAATTGAATGCCTTAATTTATTTGAAACATAAATCAACTTTACACGACTTCTACTTGTACAGCCATTGAATTTTGTTTAATTTCCTTTCAGTTAGCAGAGGCGCTGCTCAAAAAGGAGACCTTAGATCACAAGGAGGTCGCAGCTATTCTCGGCCCACCTCCTTTCCCGCGGAAAAAGCTCATCGATCCCTTGGAATTCGAGAACAGCTTGAAGAACTTGGAGAAAGCTGCACAGCAGGACTCGACGCCTGTCGGTGCACCATCAGCTAAATCGGAAGCTCCAGCCGACGTGTGAAGTTACAAAATTTGGTATAATATGCTACCCCGTTTATCAAAACTAACAATAGGTACTCGAATTATTCGATAAATGTTTTGTCTTGTGAAAATTGTATTTATTACAGACATGTGTATAAAAAATTAGACGTTTAAATTCAAGGCTATAATTGTAAGTAATAATTTGTAAAAAAGAAAATATTTTTTGTATTTTGATTACTTACTTATTTTTTGTATCTTACAACTTTTATGTAATAGAAAATTCGGATAGTGTCCGGTGACTCTTCATTCCGTCTTCAATTTTTATAAGTTATTGGCACTATTTATAAAAAAAAGGAAAATCGCGACATACCTTTTTCGTTTCAAACCCTATGAACCTAGTAAATTGTGAACATGACTTCTAAGTTTTGATAAACGTATTTGTAAACATTGAGTCCTTGCTGTTTTAGCAACTTCCCAAATAATAGGGTGTCTTGTACGATGATGGCTTGATGTAGAACAAACTATAAGCTTGTTACATTTTTGTTGTCATGGCCTATGAATTTCGCATAAACTTTTCGCCACAATAACGTAAGCTATAACAATCAAAATGCATGAGCAAAAAAAGCCTAAATATAACTTTGCATAGCAATGAACCCGAGCGCTCGCTTCGCTCGTGCGTATTGTCCCCTAAATAATGTCTAACCTAACCTAAACCTATCCTATCTTATATCAATGTTTATGCCAAAAAGTTCATAATAATTAATTACGCGAAATTTTATGATGTCTTTTCGTCTAGATTTTTATAGTGTTCTAAAAGTTTTTTTCTGATGTGTAAAATGTACAGCGACTGTATATAATTTTTTTTTTATCACTTTTTAGAATCAAGTGGTAAAGTTATGTAAAAGAAGTGTTGAAATAAGTTCACGAACCGACGTCGTGTGTGTCGTCCGTCAATTATGAGATCTGTTCGTGAGTGAGATTACTGAAAAGGGGGACAAAATGAAACTGAAAAATGAATGACATTAAAATCATCCCGCAGAACGAAAACCTTGTCCCATTTCACAGGCTATAGAGAATAGTTTTCTCGCGACCCAAACTTAAGCGCCAGTAATTTCTTAGCGGTCATGCGTTTTGTTCAACGTAGTTTTGACGTAGTACATTAAGATCGTTGTGACAAACATAGTAAATCCTAACTAATAATATAAATCCAAAAGTTAGTTTATTTATTTGTTTGTTTGTTTCCACTTTACGGTCAAAATTAGATATACATCTGTACAATTGTGCATCGGCATAGTGATAGTTTAGGGGATAGAGACAGACATAAGATACTTTTGAACCCGAAATTCCCGCGGGATCGAGCCTTACGCGTACGAAACCACGGGGTCTGCTAGTATTCTATGACATCAGAAGAATTGTTCGTTATTATTTCTTTTAGTGAAATTAGTCTCCTATCTAGTAAGTTCTTCATAATTCGTGTTTTTGTTAAAATAAAATTATGATGATTTAGAATCAATGATAATTGGGCTTATTTCTTTTTCGCTATGAATAATAACAGAATAACCTACATAAATTCTGTTATTATTCATAATTTCACACATATTATGATTTGTGTAAAAAAACATATTTTATGAGACTGTAGATAAATATATATTATTTTTAAAGTTTAGCGAATTAATTGTAAAAAAATAAATGAACTGTTTCTATCTATACAATGCTTTTATATGACAGTATGTAACAGAAGCCCAGGAGGTCGATTCTCGCTGAAATAGAGATGATGTCGAGTTCGACAAAATGTCGCAAGTCGAGCGCTGGGCATAGGCATTTCTCTAATGTGACATTTTGAGAATACGAAAATTCTGTTTCAATCGACATCCGCCATGTTTTTTCGAGATATCTCTAATTCGACATTACGTCACGTGCCCGAGAATTGCCGTTCTGTGACCTTAAACAATTTTTTTTAAACGAAATGGAAAGTAAGTTAAAACATTTTCTTCAATTTCAGAAAATTATCCGATAATCTATTTTCAAAATATGACATCATTATTTACCTACCTCGTAGCTTATAACCTTGAAAATGTCTCAAAATACTTCCTTTCTTTTCTTTCGTCGTCACTTTGACACTTTTAGTCTGCCTGTCCACTGGAGCGGAGCGAGGTAGCGAAGCGGCGTTTCCACCAATAGCGCTCCGCGAAAACTCCGCGTGCTATGCAATTATATTGGTGGAAACCACTCCGAATCTCTCCGCGTCGCTCCTGTGGACAGACAACCTTACGACAAGTGAGCTACATTATCAAAACATATTCTAGTTTAAAAAAAATATATGAATAAGGGGCTTAGTAAAGTAGAATAGTTTTTCGCAAGCTTTAAATATATATTTTTTGTAATTTCCTGGGAGTACCTACTTACGATAAGAGGGAGGGATTTTTTCCTTACAGACTATATAAATATTGGTAGTTGGAAATTAATTAATAGGTTCTATTCTTGGCTTTGCTACCTGGGGCCTAAGTCTGCTAATACAATTGTGTTTCAATAGAGTGTCGATGGAATGGTTATAGACATTTAATGTCAAAAATATGACATTACATGTCAAATTGGTATTCTTCTGATGTTCACTATTCTATCGAAACACCACTGATGCACCACTGACTCACTTTGGTATTCTGCTCTAGAATCGTGGCTCAATGGAATCTTGATAGTTGTCAAAACGGTATATCGCTTAGCAACATATACCATGTTTCCAGGCAACACCGGCGACGTATCTATTACCATTCCATTAAGACTCCATAGCGATTCTATTGCGATGTTATTAAAATTTTAGCAGAATACCAAATAAAGTAACAATCTCGATATAATATCAACAGAGTCTCGAATAATGACAATGGTAAATCCATTAATGCAAAATAGCAGAATAAAGCCCCTGATAACTCTTTAAGCCACTATGGTCTGAACTTCATAATTGCACATCGTTCGTAACTGTGTTGGGGGTATGCGCTGAGAAATTCCCAGCTTTTATGAAATAACGAAGGTCTGGTGGGCAGGGGATCTTACTCCGACTACAACGAAGCCAAAAGGGAGGGTTATGTGTTTGACCTGTATGTATGTATGTTCATCTGTTTTCAAAATTTCAAAACTACTTACTATAATTCAACAATTGAGGTATCGTTAGGAACGTCTCAATGGTCCGCTGGTTATAGGCTATGTGACGTCACTATAAATTAAATATGGCGCCCTCAAGAGGATATAGATTCATGAATTAAAAAATAAAAATAAGTAATTAAAATGTACCGTGTGGGGTATCAAATGAAAGGGCTTAATTAGCACATTTCAAATATATATATATATATATATATATATAATATATGTTGTTATTCTATCAGTAATATTCTATGTCAGATGCTTCACGAATAAAAACTATTTTTGACTTCCATTTATCTCAATTTTTTCACCCTCCGAAAGTTCCTAACGGATATACTACTTATATACTTTTCTTTTGTAAATAGATACTTAGAATACATAGAAACAACCAGACCACAGACAAATATCCAAGCATAAATACTGGCCTGAGGTGGGAATCGAACCCCGGAACCCTGTGTGTGGCAGTCCGGCATGGTGACCATTGTGCCAACTGGGTCGTATAGGAGTTGACATTGTGGTTTTTTTCACGGTACACTGAGATCCATACCGATAGAGGCAGATTATATACAGCAAAATTATTAATTTAAAAGGTAAGTCGATTAAACTATAAATAAAAACACGCACGAGATTGAGTTCTACTAAAAATAATAACCAAAATATATTCTTAGCAAATGTAGCACTAACATTTAAAAATACGCCTTTAAAACTGAGAATATAAATTTGGTTGTACGGACCCCTCGCTACTAGTATTCGTGTACAAAGAAAGCGTAAAATACTTCTTATGGATAGATGGGGCAACTCTACTGTAAGGCCTACGTAGTTTGAAATTAGTTTTCATTTCATTTTTTTGGTTATAAATAATGTTCAGAAATGTTAAAAAACGAAAGGTGAAATGATAATTTTAAAATGAGAAAATCGCTTCTAAGTACCTATGTTAAAAAAAATTATGTTCTCTTATTCTTTATTACAACGCCATCTGTGTTTCATTGTGAAAACTTTTTAAAAAATTTGGTTTTAAAATACGTGTACGCTATTTTGTTTATACGGCCCCGTATTCCAGAACGTTACTCAGCCACTGATAGAGGGCATTACCTACACCTGTTGTGACCAAAAGCCTATATTTTTAACCCCCGACGCAAAAACGACGGGGTATTCTAAGTTTAATGTGTGTGTCTGTGGCATCGTAGGTCCGGAACGGATAAACCGATTTTGATTTTGTTTGAAAGGTGAATTATTCGATGTTCTTAGCTATGTTTAATCGAAATCGGTTCAGCCGTCTGAATGATATGTGGGATAAAAGTCGGGGGTTTTTTTAATTCTAAATTTTTGTTGACTGACCCGTGCTGCACCTACATTTTTTACCTGATGATAGGTATTTTAGTACAATCACGATATTAGTTTTCTTAAATTGAAACAGAAACTAAAGACGATCGAAAAGAAAACAAATGATGAATATATTTTTGATTTCAGCTAACTCTGTTTTGCCACATAAAAAAATAATATAATAGAATTTAAAAAATGATGTTCGATTCACAACTTAAAGCACAAAAAATTTCAGACAAATCTGTTCAGTCGTTTAGGTAGAGATTGGCAACTAACACCGCGACACGAGAATTATATATATATTAAGAATATCAGATTCTTAAATAAGATTCGCTTATTACCATTCGTTCCTATTAACATACAGAAAATTCCCAATAGTCGCTCATTCCCAGGAGTATATCAAAACTAGCTTTTCCCCGTGACTTCGTCCGCGTAGAATTAGTAGATTGGACTCAGGCATCACATTTTTCCGTACTTACAAACTTTGCCCCCTTTAGGGGTAGAATTTCGGAAAATCCTTTCTTATCGGATGCCTACGTCACACAAAGAAGACACCCTTCAAGTTTCAGGTCTCTGCGATCAGCGGTGTAGGCTGTGCGTTGATCCGTCAGTCAGTCAGTCATTCAGGACAAATAATTTTATATGTATAGAAGATTTTGCCATGTAAATAAAACAACATTAAATTCAGAACAAATTTTTATTACATGTACACAGGAAATGTCAATCCTCAAGATATAGGGAATACACAATAGAGTACTTCATACTACGAAAGGGTTTTTATCTGCGTATGCGGATCATTGTGGATACAATCCGCAAATGGCTGATCCGCAATCTAATGTGCAGATACTATCCGCAAACGCATTTTCACGACAGAAAACACCGTAAAATAGTTACATACAATACTTCCCTCAAATTTTTACGCGACAATATAATCACTTTGCAGTCTTCCAATTTAATTACCATTTAAAAATCGTTACATTCATATACCATACAACGAGGAATTATAATAATATCTCAAAATTAATAGGTTTATGTGCGAAACTTTGATTATCACTTTGACTGGACATTTTTATTTTTATAGGAACGGTCGCCTGCATAATATCAGACCCACCGTAGAGTTCTAAAACTATTATTGGAAAGTTTTCATTTTTATAATTTTTGTTTGATAAATTCATGAGTTAGAACGCTTTAAACTTCACCTAAAGCAGGTCTCTAGAATCTTGCTTGTGTTGAAAACATTCTTATAACAGCCGTTTTGGAGCTCTACGGTGGTTCTGTATATTTGCAGCCGACCGTACGTACACGTAGTTAAAAATATTTTATTAATGATGTGTATTTTCATAAGTAGGTTTTTACATGAGTATTGACGTGATAATGTTTAATACATTGATGGAACATCTGCATTCAAGCGCCACGGTACCATTGTGTGACGTCATGTGTCATGGTAATTTGACCATGACGCGTCATGGCAACTTAGGAAACAGTATTTAATAATAATCGCTCATCTGGGCTTGTTTTATGGTGACGAGTGACGAATAGAAGACATATAAAGGAAAAAAAAGAATAAAGGAATAACAAAAAAACTCAATTTTTCATCGTTATTTGTGACGTCATTATCACGAAAAAAAAATGGAATAACAAAAAAAAAACAATTTTTCATCGTTTTCTTATGACGTTCTCACGTAAAATTATCGTCCGTAAACCAACTATAAAGACAACCATTCGGTTTTTTTTGGGGGTCTTGATTGCTAAATCTGTATGTATATAATGTTTCTTTTGCCTGATTTGTTTTATTGGTATTGGTTGGTATAGTTTTTGCACAGTGTGTATTTCGGTATGTCCAAGTAAATATTCGTTTGCGCACATAACCCTTTACACGATTCCCAGTTGTTATCACTGGGAACAAATAGGAAAACGATTACCAGTTATTTCTAGTAGGTACGGATGGATAGGAAAATTCTTAGTTGTTATATAGTGACATATTATGCTTAGGTAAGGATGTATATGAAATAAAGATAACATTATTAATATAAAACACATACCTATTTCTGCAAAACCTGGATAATACGCAGGTGAAATTCAGTGGATTATTATTTAATTGATTAAAATATAGCAAGCTAAGAGTTTTCCGTGCCTTCGGTGTTAGGGAGATGAGGTAATTCTATTCCTGTTTGTCCCAAGTATAAACAATCGGGAATAAAGATAAGTTTTCTATATACAATAATTAAATTCGAATTACCAATGCGGTCAAGAAAGCTCGATTTCTTCAAACAAAACAAAAAACAGGAAAGAAAAAGAAACAAAAAAAATTAAATTAAATTTATTTTAACGAAATAAGTATAAGTAAGTACTTACAACTTTCTTAAAATTTATTCCAATCATTCTGTTAGATTATTTTGTATCAATTTAAAAAAATGTTAATTAAAAAAATTACCACATATATTTATTATAACGGCTACCTGTCCGTATGTTTTTAGTTACTATACATAAATTAATAAACAAATTTTTAATTTTCCAATTGTTAGTAATACAATTTAAGTACTCAGTACAATTTTTAAGCGTAATTATCATCATGTACTCATGATACGTAAACTTGCCAATTTGAGATGGTATAGGTGATGCCAAACGCAAAAAACCTGTCGCAAATTTAACTAAAAAAAACTATTAAGGCGGCTGCATACCGCTTACTAATTTTTTGTGCAAGCCTAGTAGAAACACCAAAATCGGACAAAATTAAGATGATAATAGAGCTTGCTTTTAGTATAAATAGGTATGGAAAAATATTGTTCTGTACCTGTACCTACCTACAGAAGTTCATTCAGATTTAGATAAATAAAAGATTCATCGATTTTTTGGATAGTTTTAGAATCGCCAAGGAATGTTCGTCTTGAATTTACTCCAAAATGTAGGAAAAAAAACACCTACAAATGGTAGACACATGACAATTTTCAATGTAATTTTAGTTATTATATAGGCGACTGACATTTTGCATTTGGCATCTACCTCCGCTCTTATACGAAAATACAATGATTGCATTGGTAGTTTGAATTCCTACTAATTTATTTGATTTAATTTTATTTCTTCTTCCAACACAGCTTTCTATAATGTTTATTGTTACTCAACTTTGGTAGAAATATTGTAAAGGGGTATCCAGTGAAGTCTAACATAGTCATAGTCGTTAAATTCGTATAAACGTCATAAATATGACGTTACATTTGGTTTTTGCAAATGATCCTCTACTCTGACCAATTTTAAAGACATATGTCCCAAAGTCTCGTACTTACTTTGGCACTTTGACAGTCCCAATACAATGGCAAGAAATTGTTCCGTGGAGGCTCAATGTTATTGTTTTACCAACAATTTGAGTGAAAAGTATAAGGGCCCTTATTGGGTCATTAAATAAATAAATATTGTAGACTTAGTCTGAATGGCCCAAATTTAATTGACCTTGGGCCTTTCGAACGTAATTTACTTCGTTCCAATGGCCCAGTGATAAAAGTTAATATCAAGTTAAAAAGTTTATACTTAAATAAATAAAAATGTTTCCTTAGTTTCCTAAATTGAACTGAAATGAAATTCGATCGAAATGAAAAAAAAAAGACGAGTTGAGTGGTTCGAGCTGTGTCTTGATAAATCAGTCAGTCAGTCAGGACTTGAATTTTATGTTTATGGATAAAAAAATAATATAACTAGGTACGCGACGAATTCAAATTCCCCTCATCTTACTGAAATCGGTGAAATATGGCCAGATGCGGGATAGGGATATGATGTTAACCGAACTTGCGCGACTTGTCTACCGGGTCTTGCGCGACTTGTCTACCGGGGCTTGCGCGACTTGTCTACCGGGGCTTGCGCGACTTGTCTACAGGGTCTTGTGCGACTTGTCTACCGGGTCTTGCACAATTTGTCTACCGGGGCTTGCGCGACTTGTCTACCGGGGCTTGCGCGAATTGTCTTGTGCGACTTGTCTACCGGGTCTTGCACGACTTGTCTACCGGGACTTGCGCGACTTGTCTACCGGATCTTGCGCGACTTGTCAACCGGGACTGTCAAAGTTAAGGTACATTGTTTTCAAAGTTGAGTCCAATAAACAGTATTTAACATTTCCAGCATTTCCTGTGATACTTTGTTATTGATAAAAGAGTTCTGTTGGGGCTATGGGCGTTATTATTAGTTAAAGTAAAATTCAAACTTCACAGCTATACCTAATATGCCTCATTGAGCTATAATTTTAAAACGAAAAATTGGGTTTCAGCGAACTTTCTTTCTTTCGTATTTTAGATTTCCTTTCATTACTTTTTACCCTGTAGATGTTAGAACGCGCCCTTAAAGTTTGGTTACTACTTAACAATGAAGATAAACAGTATAATATTTTTATTTCGTTCTACACATTTAAAAGCTCTATGGTACTACTATTAGTAGAATTATTTACTCGCTGCAAACTGAGAGATTAACTCATCGGAGTATTTGTGATGGGAATACACGGCGTATTAGCGATATCGATAAAAACAATGAAGATCCAAAGGAAGCGATCCATTTTCATATACAAGATCTGTCACGACCACGACCAATTCGCCATTTTTGACGACGTCTTATAAATAGATGAACACCGGCATTCACAAAAAAGTGCGACGTCATCGCTCACGTTCCGTTATTGAGAAGGTAAGTATTATCGTTGCTATGGTTACCGTCAATGTTTTCTTATGACGTCGTCACGTAAAATTATCGTCCGTAAACCGACTTTACAGACAACCAGTAGTTGTTTAAATATTTTGTTTTACAAATGATAGGTCAGCGTTTGACTATTATTACACCCGCCCAATCGTTGGTGACGCTGTGGCTAAGATGTAGCACGCTTTCCTGGGAGATATTTCTTTCACTTCAGCTTTTTTTCAGACTTTTTGAGCTGTCAAACATTTAAAATACAGCATGAGCAGAGCCACACATGAGCATCTCTATTTTAAAAGCTGCCATTTTATTCACTTATAAATCTTTGAAAGTCCCCGGTCATTGGGTAAAATAAATGAGTCATCGACATCAAATTTTATCGACAGCAAGCACATCTTTACATAAAATGCCTACAGTGCTTGTCGAGTGGGAAAAAGAGCGCAATACCGCTGCTTTTACGCTCTTAAGATTTTTTACTCAGTTTGCAGCTAATATATAATTCAACTACAAAACAGTGTCGTCCAAATGACTCTGATATAACACACATATTTTTTTTACTATTACGTAGATACTCTAATGGAAACATTTTTTTTACTAGGTACCTATAGATACTCTAAGATAAACATTTTTTATGAACTTGTTATATTTTTATATAAAATCATTTCGTCATAATTTGACTCTGAAAAGCAAAGCGGTGGTCATTGGACGACAATTGAAAAAAGTACTGTATTATGAAGTATATTGAAAATTCGACTAAAAGGACGCATCTAAACTATTGTAATAACATTATATTATGCTAAATGTACTTTTTGACTACACATTGAATATAAGAACCACAGATCTACTAAATTGATCACGAACAATTAACGGCTATATGTTGCCAGTATATATTAGATAATACGATCTGTCATCGCTTTCGGATAATTCCATGAACACTGCAATATTTTGAGAAAAATGGAGCTTTCATTCCAATCACTAGAATTAAGGTTCGGTGCAAACGGGCCACCGGTGGACAGCAACAAGCATTTTTTGTTCGCTTTTTCATACATTTTGCTATGAAAGAAACTCGCTGCACGCGACAGTGTGTTCGCGACATACATTCCCGCCACTTTTGCGCTGCTCTACCAGGTTTACGCAGGTTTTACTGAAGGACTAGTTAAAATTGGATGAACCCAATAGGCGGCGGCGTATACTTTTCTTATCGGAGTCCATCGCGGCAGAGAGCGGTTTTAAAATGTGACGGTTTCCGAACACCGGTGACTGTCGCGCGCTTCTGCCACTGCTACAAATGTAGCGGTGAAGCGCGACAGCCACCGGTAGCTATGGTCGGTAACCCGTTTGCGCCGAGCCTTAAGTCTAAATCTACACTCAGGGAAATTTAAAAATTCAAAACAGTCTCCAAACATCCAATGCCCCCGGCGATTCAGAGAACCGGCTAGCGGCTTCACTTAACCGGGGGTAGTGGGTTGAAATCCAGCCGGGGGCATATTGGATTTTAGGACAATGTTCTCAACTTTTAATACCAATATAATTCTTTGCTGAAAGTATGGCGAGTGATATTGGCCCCTTTAATATGCGTGTTACTTATACTATTACCTTTTCAGTTGTCATTTGTGCCTTTTTATAACGATCATTGAACTTTTTAACAGCTACATGGCTAATGAATATATTATATAATTATTATATTTATTTTAAAAAGGTAAGGAAGGTAGGCTTCCTCCTTTCCGATTCTGTCTAGGGCCAGGGTGGGCTTGTTAAATGGGTGTGTAAATACATATTATTATATTTAGTGTGGGTAAATTATCTGTCCTCAACACGGAGGTTTATGTTCCACTGGAGATAAAAAGTTTGGAACCGACAGTGAACATTTATGTAAAACATTGACGATTTCCTGGAAATTGCTACTTTCTTCTTTTTCTGATTCTCATCTCCAATGACACATAAGCACTTAATGTTCGTAGATATTATTATGTTGTGCCGTAATATTGTGCCGAAGTTGAAACTATTTATAGAATTGAGCACAGTCACAGTACAATATAAGAATTATTTATATAATTAAATTATCAACGGGATATTTACTCTTGTTTTAATATTTTGGGGCTCGGTATTTAGATTTTCAAGTGAGAGATATTGATAATTAGAGGCGCCCGTATCGGAACCACCTCGTTTGCCGCGTTTAATCGGTCCCCTACTCTCGTAACTGATCTCACTCGTAACTCGACAGACGAAGCTTACCGTTTCAGCTAGAGCTCCAAAAATAAAAAAAAACATGTTATTATCCCGTTGGAAATAACTTGTGTTAGAATATAAGATTAAATACTAGAAATTATTGTATAAAGTGGGGGTAAAGACTCTGTATTATTTGTTCCCTGAACCTAAAAAGGTGATAAAAATCTGAAATATCGAACATTGGTACATTATTACATATAGTGATATATATAAGTACCTAAGTTGCGTCTTAGGCTTATTAGTTAAACCGACATTTTCAGATCAATTAAATACGTAATATTAGTTCTTATTAACTAAATTAAAACTAAAATGAAATGTAAAGAAAGCGTCAAGTGAAACAATGTGAATAATAAGAACAGATTTGTTAAATATTTATCGAATTAACTCTTTTAAAGAAAACATCAGTGATACCTATTTCACAGATTAATCTACAAATCAGTAAAAATACTTTAAAGTGAAGAAAAAAAAAATACATTTTTTTATGGCTTTTTAATCTTTTTTTATACAATATTTTATAAATACAAAGAGATAACTAAATAACCTCTTTATTGGAGTCTTGTGGAAAATAATATGGATCAAAATACGAAGGAAACTAAAGCAGCATATATTTTTGTTGGCATACAGTCCTATGTGTGTATTTAACAAGATCCTAAGACTGTACTTTTGTGTATCAGTTTCTTATTTTAATGTGTAATTAGACGACGACATACTACTATGAAAAGCTGCATGTTAACAATCGCACTTACACATAGAACTGAGCGCCAATATGACTTGTCTATAATTATAAGCGTTCTTTACGAAATCATACCACTACGCTTTCCTTACACCATGACACACTTAGTAAACTTTTAAGACTACAAAACAACATTTTTACACCAAGGATCGATGGTTTTTATATATTGAACAATTGGATATTGAAATACTTGCGCGTATCTCAATGTTTGACTAGCATTTTATATATATTTTTGTGCTAACATCATGTTAGTGGGCAACAAACACACACGTCTACAGATTTATATTTTCAAAGTAACTCTTTTTTTTTGGTGTTGCAATTTCGACAGCACCCGCGTCAAACGTCGCGTTTAGAAAGCCTTTGGTACGAGTTTTGTATGTTCATATAGCCAAGTCAAATCGTGATTTTCAAATAAAATCTATTCTAAATCGGGTTCTTCAGGATCGCGAGCGAAAAATACTGATACATTTTCAGCCCGTTTAGGCTTTTGAAATCGGCCGTATGAACAAATCGTGCTATTATATGATAGAAACAAAAATAAACTGAGTGACTTTGCCTGGGGTGCTTAGTTGTTTATCGCCCACTGAAACACGATTGTGAACTTTTGTGACATAGCTGTGAAAAGAATGGCACACGATTAAAACTCTACGTACTGTAAGTGTCAAAAGTGCATAACAACTTAAAGTTACTATTACAAGTTTTCTAATTCAAGTAGAACATACTTAAAGTAAAACTTATCAGTAATAAACATTAAATTAAAATATATATAATATATCGCGATGCTCTTTACCAACTTAGCTAAGTCGGGAATCAAAGCTTTCTTATCATTTAACCGTGTAACCTATTTTTAACACATGATAAAAACATTTTATAAAGTTGGTATTGCACTTTTGGCTCTGAACCGTACCTACAGACAGACGAAACTACATTCGATCAACGAATGGTTTATGTTAAATATACATAATACTGAATAGTTAGACCGAAGCGACTGGATGTAGCAAAACAAAATAAGAAACACTACATAATGTAATTTAATTACATGGCTCTTTTATTTTGCATAATGTATCTTTTCTTTTGCATAATGTATCTTTTCCTTTGCATAATGTATCTTTTATTTCGCATACGACATCTTTTATGCGATTGATATTTGTATTACAGGTTTTATGTTTACAAATACCTACACACGTAGACTTTTCAAATATCCTTATTTAAACAAATATACATACTTTAGCTTAATCAATAACTACAGTAAATACTATGAGACTCTTTTCCATCCAGCGGAATCAATAAGTGCATACAACAATTTGAAATTCTTAAAATAAAATTAAAGAATATTTTACATAAGCAACCTAAAAATATATGGGAAAATATACAGGGTTGAATTTTTATATGGACCTTCGAGTCTATATCCTAAACTATAATAGATGGGGAAAAATGCTGAAAGAAGTGGTTTGCTTTTAGCAAAACACTGAAAGTGAAAAAAACTACACAAAAAATGTGTAGTTTTTTTGATGATGATGCACCTTTTATTTTGTTAAAATCGAGCACGCAACTTCTTTCTGCATTTTTCGCTATCTCTTGAAGTTTAGGATATAGCCCTGAAGTTCTATGAAAAAAATCATCCTGTATGTATATTATGTCGCTACTAATACCTATTTTTTAACGTTTCCTACTTTTTTTTTAACTGTAGGTATATATTTTTATTGATATTTATTGTGGCAGTGTCTAAAGGGAACATTCTGGTGAATTAATTGTATTTAGGGGGTACTTTTAAAAGCGTAGATTAGGCAAAAAGGCAGGATTAGCTATTTCTTACAATTGAACAACTATCTTTCATAATTGGGTACTATTTTATTGAAATATGAAACTTTTACATAGATTGCTTTCACTCTAATATATATACACGATGGAATTTTTTTATTTTTATTTATGTATCGCAACTCCTTTATATAAAAAATCCATCCTGTATATATAAATTTATCTAAGTATAATATTTTTATTGTATAATACTGTTAATAAACTTTTAATACAATTATCATTTAACTGTCAAAAAATAATACTTAAATGCACTGTAAAAAATTAAATCTGTTTTTTTATTTTCCAATATTTTATAATCAATTCCTCAAAAAAAAAAAGGTAATTTTTAAATTTTCATAATTTTTACAGACATCGTTTACAATTTTTTTAGACATTTATTTACAAGACATTGATTTAAAAAAAATATACTTAGTGCATTTGACAAAATAAAAAAAAATATCAACTTAGAATTTATTAATTCGTTTAATAAATCACGTAAAGCAAATATTTTCGATATCTGTACAATTCCAAAACATTTAATTCCAAATATCTAATCTTTAGTAAAGTATACTTCAGTTTCTAGACAAGTTTTTCCACATCAATTTACATTCAAAACTTTGACATAATTCATTCCTCTCCATAAAAGGTAACAGTTTTACCAAATCCATATTCAAAGTTGGTACTATGCAAAATGCTTTTTTTTCGAGACGAGCATTTTGTTGACGTCGCTGTTTTTCGAAGACGTCACCATTTGCTGGTGACGTGTATGACGTCACTGGCCAGTTCGATGACAAGGACCGGTAACTCGTTATTTTAATTTCCTTAGTGGCTGTGAGAAACAGCTGAAATAAAACATTTCGATGTGAATAAGGAAGTAAGTACTAAAACTATTCTAATCAAACACTAAGAAGCGTCACAAATAAGATCATGGACGCAACCGCATCAGTGGAGTAAATTAGCTTCATCCTCTTACGTCCCTTACAATTGGAATTGTCCAAAAACCTATGGTTTTTATATTATTTTCCGTAAATATAGTTACTAAGATTTAAGATACTTATTTGAATATTTTCAAGATTTTCTCACTAGTTAATTTGATTTTTTTTTAATATTTCTAAACTTTTAAACGTGGTGACGTCACTAATGGCGTAATATCAATGTCTTCCATTGCCTAAGTTGTGTAGAAAAAAAGTGTCTATATTTATTAGTTGCTGTTGGCTGTTTTTTTATTTTTCATTTATTGAGGCACATGTCGATTTCGTCATAACGCCGTTGGTGACGTCATCAGAGTGCAAGTGAAGGTCAAACATATTTAATCGAAAATATGCTACATCAACGTTTATTTTTGATTAAATGTTTATCTATAATGTAGAAGGTCTATTTCTCAAAATGGTTTAGTAATTTCAATAACAAAAAAATGAATAATCCTAATTCCTACGAATTCTGTGGTGCGGCGGGTGAACCGGAACACCCGCCTGCAACGCTGAAGTTAGCTTACCTGTTTGGTTCGATTCCCGTCCCAAATAAATATATTTGTAAAGGTCAATTCTTGTAAATATAATAGTTGATTGCAATATTATTGCGATTGCATTTCAATTACAAAAAATATTCTTGAGAATAACAAAAGATGACTTTGAGGGGATTTTGAGTTACTTTGAGGGTGTTGTTTGTAATCGAATTGCAATCAGAATAATATTGCAATGTAATTTACGAGAATTGGCCGTTTGACTCTTAAGGCTATTCATGCAGCCAAACGCAACGCGCCTGAAATACCCGTCGCTTACAACTAACATTGTTGATTGTAACGAATGTGTTTTGTTTTTCTCAAAAGCGCTGAGATGGAATTGGAGGTAAGATCTTTACCGATATTTTAGGGTAATTTGAGACGAAAATCCCTTGTCATTTCAAAGCTAGACTAGTTTTAATTCTTAATTAGTATAGCTTCTAAACTATAGGAAACTATATTTTTGGCTCAAAGTCACACCAAAATATCGGTAAAATCTCACCTACAATTCCATCTTAGCACTTTTGAGAAAAACAAAAGACTTTCGTAACAATCAACAATTTTCACTACCAAAGATGACCGGTGTCGGTAGTAACTATTTAGTAGTCTGTGTACCAAGGTCGTTGGCGTTTGGACCCCCCTTAAGTCGTTTAACAACGCGACATTTATTTCTTATAAGGTTGTAGGTATCAACACCGCTGATACATTTTGTTAAGCAACGTTATGCAAAACGATATTTGTGACCACTTGTTGAATGTTACAATACACTCCATACTGTCAATAACATAAAGTTACAATTAGCAACAAACTTTACGCTCATTTTATGTTGCGGTTCCGTGAGATTCATAAAACTTGACTTTGTTACAAATGTTGGTCAGCAAATAACATAATTGTCATCGGATGTTGCCTGCCAAATGATTAACTGCGGCGTACCTAAATACACATTTCAAAATTCTCAAGTACCTGACATCACTTCTACTGGTAAAGACGACCGCCTCGGGCCATGCTTCGCTATACCGGCAAGACACAGCAGCGGGCTTAGCCGTCTACTACGGGCATTTCCGCGTACTTCCGATGTAACAGGTGCCGAACCGCGGCGTCGCGCCCAACTATCCTTGCGGGAGAGAGTGCGCCCGAGTAGATACGGAATTATAGCCATCTCGCGCAATTCGCGGACTCTGCGCTCGCGGAAACCTAAGATACACAAGTATAACCGAATTAGAAGCGACCTTCGGACACAAGTATGAACATTTACACAGCCCAAATATATTTGGGTAACAAATATACTATAATAAACAACATACTACACTTACTGTTGTTAAGCGTACTAGCGTCTGCCGGCATAGATTTCCTCCGACGATTAAGCAGGTCGACTGCCGCCATTCCCAATTGTACCGAGTTTATGTTATCTCTCATTTGACTACCGTCGCGGCCGCTCGTCTCGCTTACATCTATTGAAGCGTCATTATTCTCAGTCTTATCCTCAAACCTCCTGAACATATTACTAAATTTGTTTCCGCGGAAGTTGAACTCGAATCGGATCCCACTTTCTGACTTAAATGTTCTCGTCCAGAAGCACTCGTCACTGCTAGAGGCCCGCGGTACAAGAGAATGAGCCCGCGCATTCAGTTCTAAAGGTGGGAACGTCTGTTGCCTGACCAGTTTCCACGAGCCTCCCTCTTTGAATACTGAACTCAGGCGCGTCGCTTGAAAAGGTGTCGTTATAGACGCGATCGACGAGTCTGGTAGTAACTTCTCCGTACTGAGAACTTTTTCTGGAGCTGGATGTGACTCGCAATGACCTCGAACGCTGAGTTGTGAGTGGAGGGATCGGTCGCTGGTGTCGCTCTTGTCATCGGGTCTATCCCGATCGTCTGAACCACGGTTCTCTCGGCTGCGATACCGGGAGTCCTGAAAGACATTCAACGGCACCGAGAACCGTCTAAGCTGCTCTTTGAATCCTTGTTGCTTCTGTCCCGTAGGATTCAACGATCGGCGTCGTGAGGGTAACAGTAACTCGGAACTCTCCGATATGTTCGTGCTCGAGTCCAGATCATCTTCGACAAGTTCCGCATCTGATATCTCCGTGCGAGTTTCCTCCGCTATTTCCTGAGCCAACAGCATTTCCCATTGATTCTGATTATACACGAGATTCTCTAGCATTTGTGCGGATAGATCGTTCTTTAGGAACCGGTGCCATTCCGTTATGAGAGGTGTTACGACAAATTTGAAGAACCCTGTGAAATAAAATAAGCAGAAATTAATGAATACACCACAGAAAGCTTTAATCATGAAAATATATACATCATCACCACAATACCAGTTTGTATCTTGGGTATGGACGTGGTGTGCCTGTCGCAGAGCGCTGTGACAGGCAGGTTCAGCTTGCGTTCATAGTCTCCTTGCCGGAAGAACTCCTCGCAGACCTTTAGGCTCCACTTCCTGCTGATCTCCCATGGGCGGCACGGGTTTGATATGTCTGCGCATTTCAATGCGATTTGGAGAACTAAGAGACGGTGCTCCGGCTTTGTCATGTCTAGAGTATTCGTATCATTGTAGTTCTGCAAAAAGGAGAAAATTCATAACATATATATATTGCATACTTATTACATAACTTATAGTTAAGAACCTTAAGGTTAGTGAGGGTCAATAATTATTAGAACAAATTATATTACCGTTCGAAAATAATGAATAAAATATTTATATTGCCCTAACATACGTTAGTACATACGTAGTTCGTGACACAAAATGCTGAGTTAGCTGGCAGAATGTTAAACTGGGTCCTATGTTCAAAATCACTATTGATTTTAAGCTACCTTTCAAGATGTTTTCACACTACGTAAGTTTATTTAATATTTATGTGACCATATAGCAAATGCAAAACACATGTTGAAAATAAGAACCGCTATATTTAGAGCTGGCATCATGTTGAGTTATATTTAAGACCGGCCTTAGTTTTATGTGTGTTGTCAATGGGACAGTATCTTACGTAGGTACCTACTCTATCACTATATTGAATCAAATTAAGTTCATAACGGTCTACGAGTATTACTGAAATATTAATCAAACTTATGCCAAACCACTTAATAGGCGTTTAGTTTTGTGCTCAGTATTGTGAAGTGTTTCGTACAGTTCAGACGTGAAATCTTCTTCTTTGCGTGTAGATTCCGACTATTAATAGGTTTTTTTAATGGATACAGCAAAAACTAAAGCAGTAGCGGAAACTTTAAAAAAATCATAATATTTAAATAGAAAATCCAAAGCCCTGACTGACTGACAGACATATTAACGCACAGCTTAGCCAATTGACAGATCTTGGCATAAAAATAGCTGTTACAGCGTAGGCATCCGCTAGAGATTTAGGAAAATCTACGCGATCGAATTCGCGGGCAAAAACTAGTACTAATATACCAATGTTTTGCTTTTTATCTCGTAATTGTCAGGGACATACGCGGGTGAAACTGCAGGGTTTGATTATACCTAATAAAATATCTCGCTAGGTTGGGTTTTATGCTACGCATACAGCTAGTAAACATAATTCATTTAAACAAACAGTAGACAGATAGACATTCGTATATTAATTGCACTCGCTCTTGGCACCGGTTTTGGTCGCGTGGGTTTCCGGCTGAAAATATTTGTAGATTCGGGTCAACTTAGTTCGAACCTATTAGTGTGCTATACGATTTTTTTACATTCAATATTTGTACATACAAACACTTTCTACTTACATACTTTCACTATTTAGTTACCTTACAAATTGAGAATGAAAATATGGCTCATTACTCGTAGATACATCTTATTTATAGGTATGTGCAAAATGCCCTACGCTTAAAAAACGCCTATTCCTAGAATGACTTATTCTTGAAAGGACTTGTAAAGAGTGGAGTAGCCTCAAGTTTTTAAGACCAAATGGCCAATTTGTTCAAATAATTCCACTTAACTTTTATGAATGACAAACAAAAATACAAAAAAATAAAGGTTGAGTTTAAGGATTCAAAAAAAGTTTTGATAGGACCGTAGGTAGGAACATGCGGCAAGTCCAACGGTCACTTGTTTTTAATGCGACTTTATGCAACCAAATAAAATCCAAAATTTTTGAATTTGGATTTGTTCCGATTACTCCTTGAGGTTTATGGAAATTAGAACTACCAAACGACATCGTAGTTTCTGAATACCACAAAATCGAACTAAACATATGTCACAAGATAAATCAGACGATGAAATTCCATAACTAAACCAATAAATTTGGAATTCAGCTCGGTATCTTTGTTGCAGCAGTCAGTGACGTGGAAGGCCTTGTGCCACGACCTAACGTGTATAGGAATTGACAGGGCCTCATTAAGGTCGAACGGGGCAAAATGCAATTAATTGAAAGAGACTGAATTGACAGCAGCATGACCTGAATCTCATTAGAGTGACCTGAAAAGGGCATAACAGTTTTGTTTTCTTGTTACAGATTTTTTTTATGAAATAGAGGAAAGAACGTAGATACCTCTTACGAAGTGAACATTGGGTCGTTTCGCTCCGTGTTCCGAATCGACCCATTCAAAAAGAAACCGTAGGAATTCGCACCGCTTCATCCACGCGGTTCAAATGAATCCATTCAGAAATAGTACTTGGGCGTTTCGCACCGCGGTTCGAACCGATTACGGTGTGAAACGACTAAAGACCCTTTTTATCAGCAGTGAAACATTATAGGCTAATAAGGTGAGATGAGCTCATTTTATGCAGCTAATTCGGTACTTGATGGTTATAACGATAAAATACAAAGGAAATAGTAGCTAATAGGTAACAAATATATATATTGCATTTCAATTTTTTGCAAATAGTTTGATTTTTTGACCCACCGTCGACCAAATACCATGCAAACATGGCAAATACCCTATCTTACCTATTCTTATTTCTCTTATTGTTTTAAACTTAAGTTTTCAAAGTTGTAAGGTAGAGAACTTTGAGTCTAACAATGCACTCTCTTCCACTAAAAGTACTACACATAAAGACATTTTATGGGGCATGTATTATTATATTTACCTTTATGTACTAGCAAAAAAGTTTGAAGATTCTTGCCACCTAGTTCTCTTCTTGTTAGACCCTACAAATGTTATGTCATTTTCAGGTACTGCATCAAATTATGACGCGATTTTCAGAAATCGGGCTCAAAGTGTATAAATTTTTTTTAAATGAAAAACACATTTTCGTAAAATTTAATGATTACGTACAGATTATTTGCTTCTAGACTGCGTGTTTCTTGAAATAAAAGTATTTAAATAATTTATCATATACCTGGCCACCATTTCACAAGGCTTTTTGCCTACCTTGGTGCTAGATAGCGTGTGTACAATGTCCTGCAATATTTATTAAATTGTCCCTCACATACATCCCTGAATACGTCCCTATACGGGTCGAGTATGCGTCTAGAGTTGCGAAAACGCGTTGCGAAAGCCTGCGTTATCCTTATCTAACAGTGTGTGAATGAACTGCTCACGTTTATAGGCGCACGCGCATTATAATACGAGTCGGGTTTAATTAAATTATATACGACCGACATCTTTTGTTTACGTAGAGTTTTAGTCTAATTCTTTAAGAATCACTGACTTTTTTTAAAAGAATTTTCGTTCTGGTGAATATCTTCTTTTTTTTCTTGAATAGTTTATTTATATGTTGGCTTATAGTATAGTTTATGTTTCATTTTTTCAACCAAAAGTAAAACTTTACCTTACAATTTTAAAATGATGAAAGAAATGGGTACGTGGCTAGTATATAATTAATTATATTCTAGTTTTAGTAGTAAAAATATATTTTCTACTGAAATTTAGAACAAAAACCAGCCAAGTGCGAGTCGGACTCGCGTACGAAGGGTTTCGTACCATGTTGTATGGGAGCCCCACATAAATATATTTATTTTTCTGTTTTTAACCCCCGAAGCAAAAACGACGGGGTGTTATAAGTTTGACGTGTCTCTGTGTGTGTGTGTGTCTGTAAGTTTAGGAAGATTACGTAGGTTGTTATTAAAACTTCTCAGGTTCTTTAGAAACTCAAACGCGAAAGCTAAAAGTTCCTAAAGTCTTCGAAATTCTAAAATAGAACGTCTTTAGAAACGAATACTAGCAACCTGAATGTTATTACCCGAATTTAGAAAGAGTAGGTTCCGTTTTTAACCCCCGACGCAAAAGCGACGGGATGTTATAAGTTTGACGTGTCTATGTGTGTGCCTGTCAGTGGCATCGTAGCTCCCGAATGGATGCAATTATATAAATAAATAAATATTGCAGGACATTCAGACATCGCCATCTAGCCCCAAGCTAAGTAACTAGACTTGTGTTATGGGTGCTAGACAATGGATATACTACTTATATACTTTTCTTTTGTAAATATATACTTATAATAAGTATAAACAACCAGACCATAGACAAATATCTAAGCATAAATACTTCTCTGCCTCGCAAATGCGTATTCGCCCACCGCGAACATACAGGTCACCACTATCATGATTATTGTTTAAAACTCTAGGGAACCTAATTCAGTCCACGTGTTAAACGGTTCAATGTACGTCCATACAAAAAGATATAGTACGGTCGGAGTCAGAATTGCAGACCCACCATAAATTTCTAGAATTACTATTACTGGATGGATGCGGATGGAGGTGGCTCAGGACCGCTGTTTGTGGCGTCGTTTGGGGGAGGCCCATGACCAGCAGTGGACGTGTATGGGCTGATATGTATGACTATTATTGGAATGATTTTATTCTAATAATATTTATCTTATAAATTCATGACTTCAACGAGTGGTTTGATGAGGGAATAAAGAATATTACAAACATACAAGATAGGCGCGAAAAGCATAACATTTTCCTAGCAACAAAAAAAATTGAATATGAATAATAGCAAGACCTTAGAATCTTGCTTGAGTTGAAAATATTCTATTATTAGCAGTTTTGGAGCTCTACGTTGGGTCTGCAATTATGTCCCCTTAATATTGTCCGATTTCAGTGTTTCTTTTATGTGCCATTATTCTATTTCTATACTATATCTATCTATCTACACTAATTTATTAAAGAGAAAAGATTTTTTTGTTTTTGGGTTCCGTACCTCAAAAGGTTCTCTTGCCCTTAGATAGATAGATAGATAGATAGATAAATTCTTTATTGTAAACACCAATTTCAAATAACATTAAATAAAAACAAAGCTTAAGTCTAAGTGTTACAAAGGGCGGCCTTATCGCTCAAAGCGATCTCTTCCATGCAACCTTTGGATGCCCTTCTGTTTTGTTTGTAACGAGTAGGTTTCGAAACTACTAGACTTATTTTGATGAAACTTGGTATATGAGAATACATTGTTTCATTGGGAATGTCATAGGTTACTTTTTATCCCGATATTCCCAAGGGATCGGGAGTTACGCGGGTGAATCCGCAAGGTGATGCTTCTTAGAAACAAAAGGTTTTTTAAATTGTACATTGTTCATAACATGCGCAGAGCTGAGTCATTCTCAGCTTTTATAAAATCACGAAGGTCTCGCGGTCGGAGGGATCATGGTCTATAACTTTGATAGCCGGTATGTGATGATCGATGTGACTTCGGACACATACGATAAATGTTGGAACACTCAGCGAGGTAACACGGCGGGTCGCCGCTGTGTCGATTCTGTACTGATAGTTACAAATATTGTGTACATTTTCGGTAACTTCGTAAATTATTTTATATGGGTTCCGTACCTAATAAGGTAATTACACATGTGTGCCGAATTTCAGCTCAATCGGTTGAAAATATCCGCTTTAAATTTTAAGTCGCTAGATTCCAACAGAACAAATATTCATACATAGCAAGTTAAATAAACGCTTTTAAAAAAGGAACCCATACAAGATAACTTTCTTGTCTGTCTGTCCGTTTGTCACTGCCGATTTTCTCAGGAACGGGTGGACCTAGCAAGTTGTTTTTATAGCGCGTTGCCTGCAATGGGCTCTCTGTATGCATTGTATGCAATGTAACTTGGTACTAAGGCCCGTATTCTAAGTCGTGACTTAGTGAGTAATCTGTGACTAAGACTAGATTTAAACCTAAATGACGTCATTTGAGAAACGTCACATAAATCTAAACTTAGGTAAGTATTTTTGTATTCCAGAACGTAACTTGGTTATCAATCTAGACTCAAGTATAGATTTCGACTTACGTAAAAACTGTCATTACCTGACATAAGTCAAAATTCATTGTATTTATTTTCTTTGTGTATTTTTCGACTATTTTAATTTTATTATGTCGATTTATTCAATTTTAGTTGGAAAAGCTTCTAGCAAAAGTACACAGGCTTCAACAAAAAGCCTAGCGGAGGCGAGAAAAATAATGTGGCAAATGAAATTTCCTATCCCACCGAAGTTTGTGAACCTGAAGGAGAAGCTCCCACCAGGACATGATCTGCAGTGGTCTGCGTGGAAGTCAGTCAGGGCCCAAGTAGGTTGATGCACATTGGACCATCTTTACGGGGCCTCTCTCAACATAGGTATATATGGGACGCGCAAGATCCACATACAATGGAAGTCAATATATTCAAGATGAGCTAGCGATTTTCGCAAGAAACAATAAAAAATGTGAACAATATATGAATTATAAATGAAATGAAAGTAAATTTTTATTTAACATAATATTTATTTTTATTAAAAAACATCTCTTTAGGAAAGTACCAAGCTTCAAACAAATTAAACCTTGTTTCGCCAAAATTAAACCTTAAAAACACAACACAACAAAATCATAAACACATTAAAGCTAATAACAATAACATCGCAGACAAAACTTCTGGTAGAGATATCCTGGAGATACCTTCCTGCTTCCAGCTCTCTGTAGGCCAGCTGGATCTTGAATTCTCAGTTTGTATTATGCCAGATCTCTATTTGTAATCTCGCTCTTCTGCTCTACATTCTGTACTCTGGTGTTCATTGAAGACTTGCAGACATTTTTGAACCAAAATAGGATTCCATTCTTATTAATTTGTAGAAAATTCCTTAGATTCCTTAGCTCTTTTTACGGTTCAAGCTTCTTTCCGCGAGATGGCGGAAAGCATGAAACTTGGCATGCATGTAGATTTTACATAGATAATAAGTTATATATGTAGAAACAAGTCGATTGGCGATTGTTCCCCCCCCCCTTTCCTCCCCTTTTGTGTGCCTATTCTTTTTGCATTTTTTTATTAAAATAGTTAAAGCTATAACCAAAATGTCACTGAGGAATATGATCTTCATCAAATTCACTACATAATTGTCTCATAATAATGTTGATAAGACTTGTATTTTCTTAAATATGCTTACTTTTCTTCCAATTAGGCCAGTAAAAATTGATACAAAAAAAGGTAAACATCTAAAAAGCGCATTTATTATTATTTTATATGTTATTATATTCTCCAAGAGTACTTTATACCTAAGTTTGAATCTTTGAAAACCTGGGCTACTCTCATGGTAATACGAAATTCTGACCCGTGTTTAGTTTTTTAGGAAAAACCACACCTTGGAAGCGTTTTTCAGAAATCTTTATTTTTTGTGTTTGTATATTGCTAGTCAAATACATACTCTAACACGTTTTTTTTAAAGAAATACAAATAATTATTATTCAAAACAATGTTTTAATCATTTTCCAAAATTCAATTTTAAATAATAGTTAACTATTTCTTTGTTTTTGGGAAAACTGTCAATCCTAGCAGCACTTCTTTGGAATAAAATTAAAGATCATTTTATTATCCATAAATGTATTTTCTATGACTTTTCCTCTAGCACCATTACTTCCGCCGGTAGATGCCTTGGAAGATGATTCCACCCATAATTTCGTAGCACCATCGGAGTAGCCCAGGGTTTTCAAGGATACAAACTCAGGTATAAACTACTATCGAAGGGTCTAATAAAATAATATTATTAAAAAAAAATTACATGCGCTTGTTCAATTTCCACAAACGATTTGTTTCTACTTCGACATCTTATTATCTTATGTAACAGCTTCCTGCATGGTAAGTTTCAAGCTTTCCGCCAGATAGTACTAAAATTGTAGACTTGGCAAGCTAACGCCCCGTACTATAACTGGTTTGATTGACTAGTAGAATGACATGACATAAAATGACATAATATGACATTGATGCCAAACATTTCGTTCCAATTTACGAAATAGGTTTATAATAATAATCGGAAATAGTAATGCAATATTAACTATTTTTTTAAAGCTTACAACAAAATTATGTCTAATTTTAAATAATTTGTGCATTTTTATTTAAATTTGTCAATATTTTTAATTTTATGATTTGTTTTGTGTCTAATACCTACTATACATTTTTTTACAAATCCGCGTAAAATGGAATAGTCTTATCAAACACAATAAAACCTTAAATTAAACAGGCTTGAACCATAGAGGTACCTAAGACACGTCTAGGATGAATTCGACCATAGTTCGACTTAAGCTGCGTTCTAGAATAAGAAGACGACTTGGTTCACAATCTGAACTTAAAACTCGATTTACGTAAATCGAGTTTTAAGTCATGACTAGAATACGGGCCTAAGAGATGTAGCTAACGAAAGTTAATTCGTTTAGGTTAATGCGATTCTTATGTAGGTACTTGATCGAGTGGCGCAATTGGAAGTGAACCTGGACGGTACTCAGGGGGTTGCGAGTTCAATTGTCGACTCCGTTGCAATTTTTGGAGACAAATTTTTCTTTTTTTTGTTAATATCTACAATAACGAAAACGTTTTATTTTTAGTATCAATTTTATATCCTTCTGGACATTTGTGATCGATATGGTTTGGGGTTTAAACCTACTCCTCTTTTTGATAGGTTATTTTTTTTGGAACGAACTCTCATCGCGTGTTGTTGAGCCCAAAATCTCGGAAAAGGCTTCAACAATTTTCAAGAAATTTTGTACCTATGCGGAGTTTTGGGGGTGAGGTTAAAAAAATACGTAAAATAACAAAGCAAAGCTCGGTCACCCAGGTACTACATTATTATCTTTCACGTTTACTTTTATCTATTGCTAGCTCAAGAATATTTTAGATATTATGATTTTTGATCGGCGGCACTTGATTTAAGCCGTTTAACATTTAAAAGTCAAAAGTCAAATTTTTTTATTTCTTTGGATGCTTAATACAATTGTACATAGACCACTTGAAAACGTCTTAAAAACTAAGTTAGGATGTGTGCCTTCGGAACGCGCCCACCAATGAGAAGAAGGCACAAGAAACTCATGGGGTTTTTTTTAAGTGATCACGCTCACAAAGGTCAATATTACAAATATTTATTAATATTTAAAAGTATTATTTGAAATGGAGCAACTAAAGTCACGTCCATGGGTTGTTATCATTAAGGTAAGACGAAGTATCATAATACGCCTTACTGCACAATTTATGCTTTATAAAAGTTTTGAACCTGGTAATGGACATGTCATATACATCTTTGGGTAATTTATTATAATAGAGCACACATGTACTATTAAACGACCTGTTTATTTTCCGAAGCCTACTACCGGGCACGGTCAGTTCATTCTTATTTCTTAAGTTGAAATTATGAATATCGCTATTTTTACGAAAAATTTCAGGATTTTTGTGAACGTATAGCTAGTTTTCGTAAATATATTGTGAATAGAGCGTTAATAAATTTATCTCTTTAAATTTTTCTCTAAGTGATTCTCTTAAACCTAACATTACCGAAAATGGAACCGATATTTAAACTTTATCTGATATATCACGTACGGCGCGAACGACTTGGCTACCGCCTGCATAATTAATCACTGTAAAATAGTGTCCGGAGTATAAGTATTTTTAAAGGTTTCACAGTTCTGTTGGTTTCGAATGATTTGTGCATTACAAACTAGCAGTCTGCGGCTTCACTCGCGTGACTCACGATCCCGTGGGAATATCGGGATAAAAAGTATGTTACTCCCAATGAATCAATGTATTCTCATACCAATTTTCATCATTATCGGTCCAATAGTTTCACATATTTCCTCTTTATAATATTAGTATAGATAAGATACTAAGATATTGGATCGATTATGGTATATAAGTACCTTTAAGTATTTTTATACCTAAAGCATAGCCCGAAATTATTAGCATTTTTGTACATAGCAATGAATTCATTAATATTAATCCCTGTCCAGATATATAAATCAATAGAATTATCAAAAGGCACATTTCTATCTTCCCGACTAATCAGTGATAAATAAAGTTGTAAATATCTATCTAATATCTTTAAACGAGCAATTCTTATATATATAATCAAAATCTTGGAAATGGCTCCAACGATTTTCATAAAATTTAGTATTCAGGAGGGTTTTCGGCTCGATTTATCCAGGTTTCAGGTCCGAGAATAGCTCGGTTCCCAAGATGTGGGCATTTGAAAAACCGTGTTTTAAGAAACTATCAGCGCAATGACTGACTGATGAAGGAAACGCTGCGTAAAAAAGTGAAAAATCTTTCTACTCAATACTAGTTTTCTGATGCGAAAAATAAATAATGAAAAAAAAAAAAATTATAAACATTTGCTGTCATTGACTGTCAAAAATAAACAGCCGCTCTAAAAGTTGTAGGTTTCGAACTTTATCTGAGTTTTATTGTGAAATATTGGATTTGTGTAATTATATTTGAAATATGTATCTACTTAAAGTATTGTAGCTAACATGACCGTTGTGTTCTTTATATAATATGATGTCGGAAAGATCGAAGAACATTATTCATATTTCATCAGTGTGCAATTCATACTAAATATAATTTTCAATAAAAAAATAACATTCTACCAAAAAAAAAACCGAACAGAGCTCGGTCAACCAGGTACTTTACTTTAATGTCAAATGTCCGACCCGACAAATAAACATAGACGGACAAGAAAGTGATCTTAGAAGAATTCCTTTTTTACTTTTTTGGTAGGTACGGAACCCTAAAATAAATGTGTTTAAAAAAAGACCTAAATTTAAATGTGACTAAATTTAATGTACTCAATTTTGTAATTTGAGGCTTAATGACATAATTTCACAATTATTATAACCAAGGCTTTGAAGCTATTTTACTTATCTATTAAACAGCTAAACTGACAAAATAGTCAATGGAATAGAAACAGAAAGATTAATCACAAATAGAAATCAAATCAAAATATAAAAGACATAGAATAGAAAATAATAGAAAGCTAAAACTATCATAAAATAAGATAAGAATTCTTTTCCTTTAATTCATAACAAGGATCACTATTTAGGGACATATTTTAAAAGTTAATTTTCATTACTCATACTCCGAAAGTAGATGTAAAGGTGCCTGAAGAGCGTGTAGAAAGAAAAACTTTCAGCCCTAGGGAGAATCGCTGTCACTGACAGCTGTCATGTCAAATTATGGCTTCGCACGACGTGTGCAATGTGCTTGTAGCCAGTATCAGTATCATTACGCATAGTTAGGAACTTCAAAAACCTAACCTCCTTGCTTTGCAAAACACTACAAGGTTGAGACCAAAGAGGTTATACATTATA
The DNA here is from genome assembly GCA_951213275.1 of Idaea straminata. Lineage (NCBI taxonomy): Eukaryota > Metazoa > Arthropoda > Insecta > Lepidoptera > Geometridae > Idaea > Idaea straminata. The sequence continues at coordinate 17,020,316 of OX577845.1, read as the reverse complement.
TAACCTCTTTGGTCTCAACCTTGTAAGAGGATCAGGTAGTATGGAGTCTCTCATTCACTCTCGTTATTAGGAAGAATTTTATGTATTATTCGTAATGAAAAGCACAGTGTTTACCTCGGGTGAAAGACTCATTAAGTCCCGCGAACTATTAGCGCCCTCGCTACGCTCGGGCGCCAAACTCCGTCTCGGGACTCATGAGTGACTTTCACACCTAGGGTAACAATGTACTATTGTGGTGGTTGATTGCAGATTAAACACATGCTCCGTATTACGGTCTGCGTGTTAAAGTTGTCAAAAATATCTCTCACAAAAATCAAAACACACTGACAATTTCAATCTTCATCCTAAAGGTGGGTATAGATTAGAGCATATACTATTAACAGAACATATTTTTTACTCAACTAGAACCACACTTTAAACTTTGTCTGTATTGTACTATTCGTAAGAACGCTCCCATCAGATTAAATAAATAAGTCACCAGACAGAAAGTTTACTTTCAACCATTTAGAAAAGTTTTAGGAATCAAGATTGTTTTGCTGAAAATTTCCCATTGGTCCCTTAGTCTATCTACGTATGATCCCATTGGTCCTTCTTAACCTATATCGCTTCTTAAAATATACCGCATCCATCGTTTTATCATTTAATACCTTCTCCAGCTCCTAGTTTACATTAGCTTTGTAATAGAAACAAAAGAAAAACAGTTGTTAGCTTCCGATTTAAAGCACAAAATCGCGAAGCAATATTTTTACAAGTATGAGTAACTAGCCACATTTTATTATTCAGCGTTTAACTCTATGTGTAAATCGGTCATAGAGTGCAAACACCTTTGAGTGGGGCAATTTAAACAAAGCAAAATCTATGCGTAGTTGTTTCTTATACTACTTACTTGAATATCTTATTGTAGTATTTCATAAAAATATGCGAATTAGTGCATCTAATTAGATATGAAAAAATAATTTTATTTGTAAGGTTGCGGGTTCGATTCCCTCCTCAAAAAATATTTATGTACTTAAAGATAATTGTTTTTTTTCTGGGTGTTTCCGTACGTAGGCTCATACGTATAGTACCCATATATTAATTCCGTTGTATGCAGGCCACCATAACACAAGCCAAGCAACTACACTTGTGTTAGCGTTATCTAGATGGCGCTATGTGCAAAGTTCTCCAATATTTATTAATACAGCGGTCCGCGATTTCACTGGTGTTAGTGCCGATCCCGTGGGAATATCGGGATAAAAATATAGCCTTTGCTATTCCCAATGAATCAATCTATACTCATACCAAGTTTCATCAAAATCGGATCAGTAGTTTCGAAGCATATTCGTTACAAACATAAAAATAAAACAATCATTTCTCTTTATAACATTAGTAGGTAGGTATAGATAATGATAAAACTTTTTTACGGGCTTTTTTCAGCAACTAGACCTTTTTAGTTAGGTCCTTTTTGCGTGAGGATGGAGCATCTAAAACCTATACAACCCTCTCAGCTTAATCGACCATTTCCAGAGGAAAGTACTCGTCAATAGGTACGTCTGAAGACAACTAAGCCGCGGTTTTCCTCGCGATGTTTTCCTTCCCCGTAAGAGCAATGTAATTAGTGCACATATTTTTATCCTAAGAGAAATCCATTGATTAACGGCCGGCCTGGATTCAAACCTAGAACCTTCGAAAGTCGAAGTATCTACCAATACGCCAACAGCGCTCCAAAACTTATTAAATTACTTAATTAAATAAATAACTAAGTCAAACTTCGTAAATACTAGAAGCGCCTCACAGTCTCGATACCATAGGAATTTCAGGATATCTTATATTTTACTATTTCTTTAAACATATTACTATTTCGGTACTTATATAGATATAGCTTACAGCTTTCTCGTCCGTTTTGTTATTTTCAATGTTTTGTGTGTTGTACAAACAAAGAAAGATTCTATAGAAAAATCTATTGGTGGTTGAAATTCAAACATTAAAAAACCCGGTGGGAGGTTTCGGCTACGGCAACTTAACACCTACCGGCCTAAGTCGTATCGCCAAGTGGAACTGTCTGTGTTCCGATACGTAGGCCGGTGCAGGCACAAATGGAGGTCAGGTCCGAAAACTGCCGTCACTATGCCTTTATTGGCAATATAGGCATCCATCGAAGCCTTTATTTGGGGGTCTTTGAGTCACGATGTATCTTCTAGGGAAGCGTATCACATCTTAGACCGGATCGTCACTTTCCATCGTGTGATATAGTGGGTCAAACGCTAACCTATTTATTATAAAAAAATGCAAATAAAAAATCAAAATAAATAAATAAAAATCAGGATAAAGAGTAATGTCAGAATTGATTAATATATAATTCAAAATAAAATGTCAAGAGATAAGTTAAAGTAATGACACGTCCATTACTTAAAAAATACAATCAAATCAAAAAACACTGCTGATGTATAAACGGAACGGGTAGGCTTGATCTCATGCCTTCAAAAATATGGTTTCATGCCTCTACAGAAAAATTATGAAAAATAATGGTACCATTATGAACATTTTTATCACCATCTATATTTACTTATAATTTTGCTATACATAACTTAAAACTTAGTACTTAGTAGTCAACAGATAGATTACATCTATACAGGGTTATTGGTAACTATTTAGCAAGCGGTTATTTGTTTAGGTACACTTATGTGTACCTAAACAAATAACTTTTGTTCTACGACTTTTGAAATGCGAACATTTTTTTGTAAATTTTGAATGTATGCAAATTCGAAAATTAGCTGATTTTTTTAAACTAAGGTCATTCAGACTACAACAGCAGACATAACCTTAAAAAAAAATTAGTATTATCTTAAAGTTAATGACCTCTCCGTTTAAGGAACAGCTAATTTTCGGGTAAACATAACCTCAAAATTAAAAAAAAAACCGAATTTCCTAATCTAGTAGAACAAAAGTTGTTTGTTTAGGTGCACAAAAGTGGTCCTCAGCCGCTTACCGTTACCAATAACCCTGTATATGAAGTTTCATGGATGAAGGACTCCAGCTGTCCCAATATATCGCAATCCGTTTAGTAAAGTTAGACAGGTTACAGGCTAACCCACAAATTCTACGGAAAATTTCTAGGTACTGGTCGTTAGAATAATTCAGGTGACAAGTGAACATTTCTAAGTAATGTTTTCAGTAAACAATGAATATGTTAATGTGGTTTTCTCGTAAGCTTCAATTTGATTTAATTGACGCTGACCGCGTTCTACTTTGAGTGCTTTCGATAGCTATTCTGATAGATGGAAACCCCACTTTTTGAGGTTACAATATTCTGGATTCCATTACAATATACTATAAAAAAAATCTCTCTATCTCACTAGTGCAATGGGACAGTTGACACTAATTCGTTCCAGCAGTCCCATTGTCCCAAGTGGGAAGTATAATTTATTTTGGTCTCACATATCCAATTAACGCGCGCGATGACTCTGCACTATCGTCACATAGCTATCGCGCGATGTCGTTGTGTATCAGTAGAAAGCTTTTAAACTAACAGCGCTCCCGATATTCCCCGCGCAAATCCCGATCCCGTGGGTATCGGTAAAAGTAATCTATGGCACTCCCAATGAATCATTGTATCCCAATACCAAGTTTCATCAAAATCCGTCCAGAAGTTTCGTAGATTATTCAATGTAAACAAACAATCAAACATTTCCTCTTTATAATATAATTTTACATTTCACAGTTCATCTACGATGAGAACAATCAAGATAAATTAACGAAATACACACGGTCCGACTCAATGGTGCGACATATCAATTCGGACGCAGCCGAAACAACTCATTAAACAAAGCGTCAATGTCGAGAACTGCAAACAGATTGTCGTAATGTAATTGGTATCAACGACGAGCTGGGCGGATATGAAGTACCGACACATGTCGTACCGTGTCACATCGTGTTGTGTGACACGGTACAAACATTCAGGAATATTTCAGGAAACACTCGAAAACTGTCGATACTAAATGAGGTCAGTTTGTGACATTCGTATCATAGAAATATTTGTTTCGAAGAACTTTGGGTCAAATAACAACTTTTTGGACCCTCACCAACGGAAAAAGATTATCCGGCAGACCCCGTCGAAGGTTGGCGAGACGATATTGACAAATTTAAGACATATTTGCAATCCGTCGCACAGGATCCCGATCAGTGGAAGGGGAGTAGAGAGGCCTTTGCACTACAGGCTCATAATAATAATATAATCATTTACAAAAGAAGTGTTAAGTATAGAGTTTATTCGATATCTGGTCCCGCTTTTATTATCTGGGTAGGTACGGAATCCTAAAAACTAACTAGTTTTAAATAAACACGATCGCTAAGTTACGATATACGTATAAAAATAATAAATTGTTTACCCGTATCCTAACTAATAATAAAAATCCGAAAGTTTGTAATGAATGAAACAGAATACGGGCTCAGTTCCGCAGTATTGTCGAGCCAACGGAAATGAAGCGCAAAACACTCAACAAAGCAATTAACACGGGTTCAGTCAAAAGATGTGACTACAATAATAACTGACTTTTATTAACAATTGTTGTATCTTTTCTCCTTTTATTAATAACTGTACTTTCAACTGCAATTTTCTTTAACGGATTTATGTGCGTTATTAGATTTTATGATGTGTTACTGAGCGAGCAAGCTTTATCAATTTAATATCAATTTCCATGGCACTATTGCAAGTGTCCTGGACAGCATTTATTCAATTTAAAGCCCGCTTTATTATTTAACCATATTAAAAAATAAAATGCCAAGCAATATCGGAAAAGCTTAAAAATTCTTTAGTTTGTTAAGCCGATCTAATAAGTAAAATAAAAATGAAATAAAATAAGTAAAAGTTGCGGAGGCTCACAGCTAAGCGATGCTCGCTGATCGTTTACGGTCGTGCGGGTTAAGCGACGTCTGGCACGGTCATTACTTCGATGGGTGGCCAATTAGTAGTGTGGCCAAAATGTGTTTTCGCGAGCCCTTCCGTGCTTCGGAAGGCAAGTTAAGCCGTTGGTCCCAGTAGCTACCTCTAGTAGCAGTCGTTAGGTCAAGTTGAAAACTCTAACAATAGGTGAGCCACAGCACTATACGAGAAGGAAAAGAAGTAGAAGAAGTAAAAAAAAGCCTACGCCGTCTTGTCCGCTGTACAAAGCGCAATTATTTCAATATAAATCACAAGAGATAAAACACCTTCCTACTCATGAAGCACTTGTTTTAAACGTGCGTTTTTTCTGCGACAAGAGGCAGGCGTTCGAGCTGTTTTAAGTGACAAAACTTCGAGACTCCGACGCATTGTGACACCGATTATTAACATAATTATATCTATAATATATAACATTATACACGTGTGGTTCGTGTTTTAAAAAAGTGGCTACTACGTACTAGACAGTCGGGTCAGGAGTCAAGTCTTTGTGTATGACATTCGTATCTATTCAAAAAAGATCACTCAATATTATCTAAAATTTTAATCTGCCACATGTTTGGAACTCAAGGCCTTTTAGGGACTTATGGAAATGTTGTTTTTGAACTGTAGGTACCTACAGATAATAATATTAGGTATATGGTACAAATTAATATTGGGATTACAATTGAATTAACAAGCGCCCGCCGCAATTTGCAGTCCTACATAACTATGTAGTGCAATTTAACGATCATTACGCTTTGATTCATTCCATTTATTATTAATCATATTAATAGGACTGTCATTGGAGTTTAACTAGAATTTAATACGGTTTATGGTTTACAAAATTAAATTACATTTCGATTGTTTTACTTTTAATTTGAAATTAAAGTGCCCGGAGCAGAAGCAACTAGAAAAATATATGGTTCCAAGTTTGATTTTGTGAGTTTCATTTTTATTGTAAACTAGTTTCTGCCCGCTACTTCGTCCGCGCAGGAGTCGAAAATAGTTATAATATAATTTTTTTGTTGACTTAAAATTGGATTGAATTTTAAACATGTGTCAAAATAAAATGTACGTAATTTAAAAGGAGTATTGATATCAACTTCGAAGCAAATCACCCCGAAAATAACTTCTTACCCCTTTTTAATCCCGTTAGAGGAGGTATTTCAATAAAATACGAAACACGTGTTCCATCAATTCTATTATAGAATGTTTATGCAAAATTTGAAGTAGATTGGACCAAGGAATCACGTTGTCCCATACAAACTTAGGGGTGGAATTTCGGAAAATCCTTTCTTATCCGATGCCTACGTCATACAAAGAACACACCCTCCAAGTTTCAGGTCTCTACGATCAGCGGTTTAGGCTGTGCGTTGATCCGTCAGTCAGTCAGTAGTTCAGGACAAAGCATTTTATATGTATATATATATATAGAAGATTATTTTTGTTTGTAACGTCAAATATACATACATATTTATAATAGTAGGTATATACCTATACTATTGGATCGTTTTTGTTGAAACTTGGTATGGTAATACATTGATTATTTTGGAGTAACATAGGTTACTGACAACATAGGATTACACTAACGCATGTTAAATCATTTTGAATGTGTAGGTCAGCGTTTCAACACTATCTCAACTAAGTGACGGCGCGTCTAGAAGATACCTATACACTCGTATCTTAAAAAAACCCAAATAAGCAGGTGGCCTTCGATGGATACGAGTGAAGGTAGGAAGACGGCAGTGGAAAGATAGCTTTCCTGATCTGTCCTGCTTTTGTGGCTGCACTAGCCTATGTATCAAAACACTGAGAAGTCCGCTGGTCGATACGATTAGGGCGGACAACGATTTTTAACTGGATCATACAGTATACAGGGTTATTTGTAATTATACTAGCAAGCCGATGAGGGCTACTTCTGTGCACCTAATCAAACAACTTTTGTTCTACGACTTTTGAAAATTCGAAAAAAATATGAAAATATTGAAGTTATGTAAATTCGAAAAACAGCTCTTTTTTTAAAACAAAGGTATAATTCAGACTAAAAACATTAGATAAAACTTAAAAAAATTAAGTAAAATTTTAAGGTTAATGATCTATCCCTGTAAGCAACAGCTGATTTTCAGGTACACCTAACCACAAAATTTTCAAAAAAAAATGTTTGAATTCCCAAAAGTCGTAGAACAAAAGTTGTTTGTTTAAGTGCACAGAGGTGTCCCTCAACGACTTGCTAGTATAATTACCTATAACCCTGTATTTACTTGCTGACTAAGATATCTTTTTATATTTTATATACTTTACAAGTAACGCTTGGCTTTTCATATTGTATTATATATAAGTCGACAAGCAAGTCGTAAGTAAATTATCTTACCTTAAAATTACTCAAGTATTCCTGCTGCTTAGTAATATCGGTTGCGAGGATCAGTGAGCAGATCTGGCGCTCCAATTGCGGTTGTTGATCTTTCATCTCCTCCAGCAAACCTGACTCCATAATGCAGCTCACTGCCGACCGCCAGTGATGGTTCTCCAGCACTGATGTGTTCTATAGGTGGAATAAAAAAAACACTTTTAGTTAAAAGTAAAAATAAACAAAAATCAAATAATATAGTTTTGTTTGCTATGAATCTTACTGAATGTATTTATGTAAGTACATATGTGTTTGTGTATGGAAAAAAAATAATTTAAATTAAAAAAAAACGCTATCAGTTTGTGATTTACATTTAAAATTATTTGTAAGTACTTACTTATTGTGGAAATTGACTTCCACTTATCCCTACCAAGTGGTGTTTATTGCTAAGTACAATTCAGTTCATAAATAGTTTAGAAGTTTATTTATTTTCATGACATAAATACTCACAATTTGCTGAAGCCCCTATGCGTTTCAGACTCGTATTTTCGCTCTTATATTTTCAGAGCTTTTTTGATGCTTATTTTTGTATTATAAATAAGATAATGCATGGTTAAAAGTTATTCTAGGTTTTTATCTATAAAAGTTATTTTAGGTTTTATTGTTTTATGTGTTACGTGCCTTCTCAATACAATAATTATAAAACTGCGCAATATCACATAAAACCTACCTATTTAACAAAATCAAAGGTTGTATGAACTATGGAAAACTGATAATATAAACGAAATCTAAAACCTAGAATAAATATCTAAAGTAAACTACATCACCATTTCTCAGATATCATTAAATAAAAACTTATTCCAATTCAAGTTGAACTCCACGTCTTATCAAATAAATTTTAAAGCAGATACTTTAAAAACTAACATTTTAAGAGAAAATTCTGAATGGTGTTTGGCTTTTCGTTTTGGTCGACCGCTCGCTCGCGCCCCACATTCATCGTACCAATCCGGAAAAGAGCGGGCGGATTTTTTTTGTAAAATAAAAACGAATTCAATAGGTGAACCGCGTTGAGTTCTCGCTAACAAAATTCAAAAACATCTTTTCGCTATATTTTTTTCAATCATTTCCGTTGAATTATTAGATAGATAGATAGATAAATTAGTTATTGTAAACACCATTTTAAATTATATTATATATAAAAACAAACCTGTGTTACAAAGGTCATCCTTATCACTCAAAGCAATCTCTTCCAAAAACTTGAGGAATGTGTAGGGTTATTTTTAGAAAAGAAAATTATTCCTACCTTTGATGTAGGTAATGTAGGTATAAAAAAGTTTCGCAGACAAACACAGCCAGACAAAACATATCATCTATCATTTCTAAAGGTTATACTCGTACCTACTTGTACTTGTATACAGGCTGTTTTCCGCCAGGCTGGACCCTTTTTAATTGGGTCCTTTTTGCGTGAGGATGGAGTAGGCTTGCCCAGCACCTACTACCCTCTCAGCTTAGTCGACCATGTCCAGAGTAGAGAACTTGTCAATACTTCTGGAGCCAACTAAGCCGCGGGTTTCATCACGATGTTTTCCTTCACCGTAAGAGCAATGTCAATTAGCGCACATAAATTTTTCTTAAGAAAAATACATTGGTGCACGGCCTCTCTCTATATATCTCTATTTATACTAAAAAAAATATGAGGAAAGATTTTTTGTTTAATGTTTATAACGAACAGGCCTTGAAACTTCTGGACCGATTTTGATGAAAATTGGTATGAGGGTAACATTGATTTATTGGAAGTAACATACGACTACTTTTTATAACGATATTCCCACGAAATCGGGAGTTACTCGGATGAAACCGCGGAGCGCTGGTAGTCTCTAATAATGTTTTGTATTATTGAAAATAATAATTCCGCTGACATATTTTTCTCTAATGTATTTGTATTTTGATGTAGGTAGGTATCTGGATATGTATTCTGCATAAGTTCTTTATGTGTGTTATGTTGATTTCGTATGTTGTACAAATACAGTGATCCACCTATAGTCTGGGAGCCAGTGACAGATTCTCATGACCAAGTCCCTCCCGATCGAAACTTCGTAAATGCATAAGGGACTTGTACTATTAATACTCGCGACCTTCAGCTGTGACTCCGTTGGTGGGGTGGGCAGTGGCAGCAAAAGGAAGGAAATGATTGACCGAAAATGTACCTGGCTCCTGGACCACTACACCATAATAACTTAAGAATGGGTAGTCCTATTACTTGGCATTAGTATCTTCCAATCGATACGAATAAATGAATTAAATTGCGAAATTTTCCTCTTGATTTACGTTGACTAAGTTAACGTGGCTATCGTATATTATAACTTAAAGAGATTTTCTACACAAGTAACTGTTCATTTGCTAAATTGTTTGATTTGTTTAGGTACGTAGTGAGCGATATGTTACCTCTTTCTTTCATCAAACTTAAAAATAGAGCTGAATAGGAAATTGGCGAATTATGTAAGTAAGCTTGTAACGTCGTATTTGTTTGGTTTGAAGGTGACACAGTAATTATATACCTGAGAAGACCTAGACGCAATTTGATTTGACCTGAGTTATACCTATTATTATCTAATGTCGTGGGCAGAAGATATCTGATGATACTTATGGCGAAGACAGAATTACTTACAAATTTACGTAGACTTAAATTGTTAAGTTTACATAAAGCATAAAGGATCCTTTATGCACAGGTAATTAATCTATTAAAACTCGATCATAGGTTCCCCAGACTAATAGAATATCACTATCGCTATCGTTGAGAACGATCGTAATTTACGTAGTAACTAATACCTAAACTGTGGCCGCAGTGAGGGGCAATTAAAATGCCGTTCAAGTAAGTAGTTTATCGGCTCGGTTAATTAATTATCTCGATGACTACGAGTGTAAGTAACACCACCCTTATCAATTTCAAATTAGTAGGATAGATTTCCAATATCGTTTGCTTTAACGATTCGACAAATCTACGAAATAAACTATAGACTATAGTTTAGTAAGTTTATTGGTGTTTATTTCGTAGATTCGATTCGGCAGAAATAAAAAACGAAATAAATTCTAATTCTATACCTTCGTACTATTTCTACCGAAAAAAAAAAAATACGCAGATATAGAAATGCACTTTTAAACTTATACGTATGCACAGTAGTAAACAAAATAGCGAAATTACATAATCCTACATAGAAGCTTTACAAAATAAATGTAATAAAATCCTTTCAAATAAAGATACGAATGTGACACTCGTGTCGCAGAATAATTAGTCGCTCTCATGTTTCAGCTTTACGTTGAAAATGAAAATAAAGTTGGAAAATTCTTTTAGTTTGAACGTTCCGTCGTTTTCAAAGCGTAGTATCAAAATACTACGCATTGAAAACGACGTACAGATTCAGATTTTCTATGAATTTTGCAGCAATTATTTTCAATAAAAAAAATCGTATAGTTACAGTACTTTTATATGACTTTCACAGTAATTATTTTCTCGGGTTTTATTTGCGTATTTTTAATGTAAATTTCTCTTGCCCCGAAGTTTCGACTTTGTTTGCAATCATCGTAGTAACGAGGGGTCAATGTATTAGATGAGGGTAGGTTAGGTTAGATAAACAAATATTTTTTTAATGTTATGAGTCACAAGCTGCGCCTTCCTGTTTAAATCGCGTAAGTTGTAATATCGAAGAATATAATCGGAACAATAATTAGAATGTGTTATTCCAGGAGTCTATCTATGAGCGGTGTTGATCTAGTGGTAGATACCTCGACTTTCATTCCGAAGGTTCTGGGTTCGATTCCTGGCAGGCATAGCCTTGGATTTTTTTACTAGCATTGCCCAAACCTCGTGATGAAACCCATGGGTTAGTAGCTGACTCCAGATAGATGAGCTTTTTTTTCTCAGAACACGGTTGACTTAACTGAGATGGTGCATAGGTTTTGGGCAAGCCTACTATATCTAATACAAGTCCCAAGGACTTCATGTCCCTGTATACTGTATAAATCACATAGATTAGACAACTTAGACATAAGTACCAAGTGTAGTTTTTGCACCTCAAAAACAATTTCTCTCAGACCTTCAGAAAAAACTAATGTATTTCTTCACTTACTCGTAATATTTTTTGTCACTACTGTGAACTTGGCTAGCTTTGATATAATGATTTAAAAAATATTAGAGAAATATCAGCCTAACCAGTAATGACAAGTTGTAGATGGAAAATAAGAAGCACTCAAATAAAAGCTCCAGGAAAAAAATAAGTAATTTGTTTTTATAGAATGTACCTCACAGATAAATCACACTAGCAAACGGTACCTATTTAATTATTAGAGAAAAGCAAATAAATCATTTTATCAAATGTATTTTTAAAGGAAACTACATAGAAATAAAGTGTTTAAAAATATACATTTGGAATATCATAGCGAACATTTTTACAAAAGAAAAACATAGCTACACTTGCGACCAATGAAATAGTTTATCAATTTTAATATTACTTCATCTAAGTAAGAATGAATGTTTCTAGCTAATTTAAATAACAACTCTAACATTTTATTATTCCAGCTTTAACTACATACATGACGAATAAACATTTTAAAACTAGTAATATAAAGTGTGTGGTAAAAACCTCTTAGGTTCTTAGATGTAAGTACCTATAAACGGACCTTGTCCAAAAATATTATATAAATATTTTATAATTTTGAAGAAAAAAATGAAGTAACCTAATTTACGCAGAGTTAGGGTAATTTCCAAATCTGATGCCGTTGTTCACCTAAGGGCCCGCCGCTAATAATGGAGTTGGCACATTTTGAATATTCGTAAATTATTCTGTAAATTAGCGTAGTTTTTCAATACTTCAAATTAAAATAATTATATAATTTTCATGCAAAAATATGTTTTTGGTTATGTCCCGATGGTAAAAGTGAAGTCAGCAACAAAAGTGGAAACCCATCGTAGACTAACATTCATTAGAATGTTTTTATTATTATTTATGTTTTCATAATAAATTCATGAGTTGAAGGACTTTGAACATCAACCTTCATACCTTCAACCTTGGAGTCATGCTAATTTTGGTGCTCTACTTTTGCCGCCTGATTTAAACCTATAAGAAGAATTACAGTGTTTTAGTCACACACTGTATTTTGGGTTATTATTCTTATATCCAAATGAAATTACTGGGATATCTCATATAATTTAAAAGAGTTTATTGTCTCTATCACGATAGACTGTACAAGAAATATTTCATAAGTTTACGTTACGTATGTTAACTACTTTATAAACAAAGGTACAATTCCTTATGATGTGTAATGTGCAATTTGACTGTCTTCAAGTGGCAAGAGAATCTTACTAAGGCGATTTTATTTGCTTTGGATTTTACTTATGAAATTTTTTGAAAATCTTATTGACTTTGATCTAATAGCAAAGGAAAATATATTGATTAAACATTGGCTCTAGACGTATTGTCAAGTACTATAGGACACGATCGACTAAGCTGAGAGGGTAGTATAGGTGCCGGGAAAGTCTACTCCATTCTTTCGCAAAGAGGTCTAGATGCCGAAGAACAGCCCGTATACTAACTTAGTACCTTCAAGTTTTTATAGTCTTACAAATATTTTTATATTGTTACATATTTATATTTATCTATTGTTATATATTTATCATTTGGTACATGGATTAGAATAATTATTTGGGTACTTAATGATAAAATCTAGTAGCGCACTTGCTCAGAAGAATTCATTATTTTTATTTTTCAGTGTCCCAGATTATATGTTTTGAATTGTACATCGTTTCGTTTCCTGAAGTATCGAAGCAACTAATCAAACTCGGTGTTCAGGAGAGAGAAGGAACTCACTTTGACTTTGTATCGAAACATTTGATGAGTTTTCTCTCGATTCAGTACTTTACTTACTCGGGTAGTCGGTATGAAATTGATTAGAGCCCGGGACAACGATTTGTAGCTATTATTAGATGTAAAGCAAAATATGATTGGCGAATATTTTTCCATAATTCAGTCGAGGCGAAGCGCAAAACGAAGCTTTTATGAATAAAGTACCTTTATACTATTCATATCTACTTGCTTCTTCACCATCGGTTTTATCCCTAGTGAATAGTTTTTCTTTATTTTTCTTTTTACGCAATAAAGTTACGGGTAGACTTTTATTTACGGTGTACAATTTTATTTGTAGGTTTCAATAGCATAATATATTTTTTCTAGTTTATTTTATAAAACTAGATATTTGTAAATAAAACACGAGATAAATACATTTTACGGAATGCAATCGTGAATCTATGTCAATTAAATAAAGAATTTTTAACTCGCGCAAATTATAATACGAGAATATAAAAACTAAATTAGCTTTGAAAAAGTTATTGTTTCACCTTTCTATTCGTAACTTGACTTTTCCTACTTGCTGTAAATTGTTCAGCTAATAGGATGGCCCACTCTGAGAGTTGTCGTGTCGAGTCTCCTCTGGCATTTTTACACGTTAATTGGGTTACTGTAAATTCACAGTTTCCCAGTATTTTTCTACTACCATCCCGTACAAGTGTCGCTATTACGTCATAAACTGTATCTATACTAATATTATAAAGCTAAAGAGTTTGTTTGAACGCGCTAATCTCAGGAACTACTTGATGGAATTGAAAAATTATTTTTGTGTCAGAATGTCCATTTATCGAGGAAGGCTACTTTTTATTTTAATATTCCCATGGGATCGGGACTTACGCGGGTGAAACCGCGAAGCGCAACTAGTTAGTCATAAATTACAATACAATAAATTTATCAATAGGTCTATCAAAATCACAGAGGTTACAATTATTTGTATTTTATAGTGTAGATAAGAATAATGGCCGTTTTGGTGTCCACTTCACTTCTTTGATATTAAACTTGTTATTGTAAAGAGCCTCTACGTGTTAGATTCGGCTCCACGCAAATACCCGAGGCTCCGTAGTCCATAACCCCGTGATATGAGACATGTAACTTTAATGTTTGAAATACATGAATAAAATAATAAAATGTGGTTTTCTAGTTACCCCAACGATACAATTTCAATGGAATAAGTGTAAAATGATATTAACTAACTGCGGTTACTTGAAACTTGTTGAACACGATATGCCGGTGTTCTATAATAATAGATACCTGTTGCAGTCAACAGAAATATGGTGGGAACAAATTCAACTTTTACCTTTTAACTGAGCTTGCGTGAAAACATTTATTGACAACATTGATTTAGAAAAAAAAACGAAAATATTTTTGTTTGCGGTTGCGTTAATCTCTGAAAGTATATACCTAACAGTCGGGTTTGATTTTTTTATACTTCGATGGTTAGTTACGCAAATGAAAGGTTTCAACGCATAAGAACAAAAATACAAAAGGCATTAGAATAACTCCCTTATTTAATTTAGTTATAGTATGCATTGCGACGGTCACTCATCTATCATTTGTAAAAGTGTGAAACTGATAAAACGTATTTTAACTATAGAAGGCTTATTAAAAAATTATGAATAAGGGGGTTAAGACTCAAAACGAAAGTGAAACAATGCCCATTTCGAGCACAATGAGCTTCTTTAAAACAGAGTTGAAATCTCAAGATGTAATTCAATTTAAAACGTCGATCAAGGGTCACACTAACACGTTTGTCACCGCTACATATAAGAAACTTTTCTAAAAAAAGCTTTTTCAACAAGATCAAAGTGTTCAAAAGAATATTTTGAAGGGACTAGTTAAATAAATATTGTGATAGGCTGATTTGGAAACACGCTTTCCGCCCGCGGTTTAGATCGCAACATTTGGCATAGATTTTGTTTACCTTTGAACTGAGGTATCTACATCTAAGGTAAACCAAATAATGACATAATGCTGTCAGGAACCAATTAACGGAAATAGGGTCATCATTATTAATAAAAATTCCAGAAATAATTACCTCTAAAACTATAATCGTGCAAGTCTTGTTTATTGAATTGTTTACACTTTTCATTGTCAAAAGGATCGATAAGGTATAAAATGTACTCTTGCGGTTAATAGGTACATTATGATTATCTTCACAACACAAGCGTCAAATTAGACTATGTGTTTTTACAATATTTTACGACATAAAAATAATTGTGTCCATTGATCTACTTCTGGTGATATTGAAAAGTTTTTACGTATTGAACGCTTTTGACGAGTGAAAGTTATTGGTTACGTGCCTTTTTGTTGCCGTTTTACAACGGACCTGATCCTTGTCTATATTATACACGGTGTAACAAGGGGGTGGATTATCGGTTGGGGGGGGGGGGGTTGGGGGCCTCAGTACCTATCGATTTAACCCTCCTGTATGTTCTGCGATAATGAGTGGTTCAGTAGATATTTGGACTTTTTTTGAAACAAGTTTAATAGTGGATAGTTTGTACCCCTACACCAATCAAAGTCTTAGATTTATTAAACTCAAAATAAAATCATTGACAAATATTAAAAAAAAAACCTTTTTACACCGTGTATATATTATTTATAAGTTTTAATACATTACCATATATATTTTAGTTAGGTACATTTATTTTGGATATCCGATTTTAAAATTAATAAGTAGGTATTAAATTTTTGCAACAAGAGGATTAGAACGAAATACATGTTAGTGGTTATGCGCGCTGGACTTCGTATTATAACCTCAACCTTAGTTTGAGGATTCATTTAATTAGTTTTTTCATCTTTCCGAAGTCACACAGATCTCTATAATATGTGTAAATTGAATTAGTAGAAGCTTTTGTTTTAGATATTAAAATGTTACTTTTTAGGCCCAAATAAAGATTATTTATTTATTGTTTTGAGCTCTTAATGTTAATAATAATGGCCTTTACAATCTGATCTAGATTAATTTATACAGCAACTTTAAACCATGCTATTCAGAGCGCTGTAGTACTTGGCACATGCATTAGATGGAGTAGGTTTGCCCAGAACCTATATCACCCTCTCAACTTAGTCAACCGTGTACTGTGGAAAGAACTCGTTAATACGTAGCTAACAATGGCAGGGGTTTATCGCTTATGTTCTCTTTCACCATAGCAATGTTAATTAGCGCACATAAAATATATATTACTTTAATCATTAAATTATAGAGTAAAATTTAAGAACGCGTACTGTGGAACTCGCAATTTCTTTTACATTCAAGTAACTTAGAGTTAAAAAGAGCGTTCGCGCGTTCTTAACAATGCCTTCTGGCTGTGTCGCAAAGTAACAAATTAAAACGTAATTTTTTACACAAAAGTACGTTGTAATTTCTCGGTAATAAGCAAGTAATAAGTCTGTTCTGATTCTGGGTCACAGTTTAAGTTAATGAAAGTGTTTAACTGTGCTTTAGCTACACTAGACCACACGCATTCGGGAACCGCAAAATGTATGAAAAGTTGCGTCACAAAGGGGTAGGTATAAAATAATTATCTCTCAACATCTCAAGAGACTCGTTGGATAGTTGGGTCAAGGGTCAGATTAAGAAGGCAGTCCTCCTGGATACGGCACGTATCGTCAGAAAATTCCTCTTGCTGCGGCCGTTAAGAGGAAAGGTACCCGGCCCTCTTTCCATACAAACGTATTCGACTGTTTCAGATTCGAAGCAAATCGTCATATTCGCAACTTGTCCCATTTACAATAATAATTGGTTATTCCACTAAGCCACTGATATTATAAATGTAAAAGTTTGTGTGTAGGTATGAATACATGTTTGTATGTTTACCCTAAGCTATGAAACTAGGTTTGTGTTATGTGGTGACCAGGTAACGGATAAAATACTTAATATATACCTATTTTTTTTTGTTTATATAAATTACATATATTATACATACACCCAGTCCCCAATAAATAAAATACAATTAGAAGCAACTCGAAGAAATCGGGGTTAGGTTAGTAGGTATTTGTAGGTACAAATATTGAATATTGTGTGAGCATAGTTTAATCTCTTTTGTAATTAAAAGAATTTAGATATTCTTTTTATGCAAAAATGAACCCTATTGATTATAAAAATTAACCCTTTTTGGATAATGTGTGTCATTTTTTTTTTAGTAATTAACTAAAAAAATTCGAAATTTCTTTTTTTGCAAAAAAAATTTGTTAATTAATCTTTAGAACCTTAACTAACCGTGAGTTAACACTTGAAATTTAGGATAGTTTTAAAGTCTAATTAACCATTATTAGTTGGTAAATAAAGTTCGAGAGTCGCAAATTATAAAATCACTATATATTTTGTAAAACTGAATAAAAATAAAGATTTTCGCGGACATTTTATTGAACTACGATTCACCATTCAAGGGTATTTTGTACCGGAAAACTGGTAAAATTCGAAAAATATGAAGTTTTTTTGTAAAAATAACCCGGTTATTTATTTAGGGGTTTTTGAGTCACAAGCACATGGGTATATTTTAGGAAAGCGTACTCTACATCATATTCACTTACCATCGTGTGAGATAGTGGTCAAACGCTGACCTATTTATTTAAATAAAAAGTTATAAGTTGAAAATGTAGCATTATTATTTATTGTATGCATAATTTTCCTTTTCCTGATATTTAATTATTAACTATTCCAGATTACTATTTCATGGATCGAATGTAGTAGGTAGGCTTCTTTCTCTGGTAAGCCACGTCATTGGAACAGCCGCCGCCCGTAAAGCTGTAAGTACAAGACTTACTTTGAATTTGGCGTTATATTAGTCATTCGCGAATCGTTACATCGATTATGACGTCACAATGACGTTTGCATGTAGTAGTTTTATAGTGAAGGTGGGTGTTACACCGAAATACTAAAATACTACTCATAAATAGACGACATTAAGTTAATTACAAAAACTTTTGTACTCTAAACGCGACAACCCTAACAATATAAACGATATCGATAAAATAAAACAAGAAAATCAAGTGTGTTGCTTAATTTGTCCGGTCAACCATCACGAATCGATAATGCGACTAATACTAGCAAATAATAAGTTTACTTATTTTAACCATGCTGTAATTCACCCATATTTTGGTTGACAGTTTTTGACAAGTGAATGTAGAATCGGTTTCAAAGTTTTATTTATCCTAATTGTTTATTAAATGCGAAAGTTTTACGTCTGTTTTTTTGTACGTAGATAATAGGTATCCCTTGTAGGACATTAGGTAGGTAAGTATTAAAACAAATTAATTTTTGTATGAAGATAAAATAAAATAAAATCTGTTCGGGAAAATTACTCTTAGGTAAGTTAACATCTCGAAATTCCCCAAACTATAGTACTTATATACTATAGTTTGGAGAATTTCAGTAATTCATTAGCTAAAACTTACATTAAAACGTTTAGTTAATGTCTGGGGGCAGGTACCATTTTGGGCAGGTAATTTCTAGGGGTAGGTATTAATTTGGGTAATGTCTAGGTGTAGGTACCACTTTTGTTAATGTCTGGGGCGTAGATATCATTTTGGGTAATGTCTAGGGATAGGTACCGTTTTGAGTAATGTCTGAGGGTTGGTACCATTTTGGGTAATGTCTTGGGGGTAGGTACCATTTTAGTAATGTCTTGGGGGTAGGTACCATTTTAGTAATGTCTTGGGGGTAGGTACCATTTTAAGTAATGTCTGGTAACATTTTTGTGTAATGTCTAGGGGTAGGTACTAATTTGGGTAATGTCTGGGTGTAGGTACCACTTTGGTTAATGTCTGGGACGTAGGTATCATTTTGGGTAATGTCTAGGGATAGGTACCGTTTTAAGTAATGTCTGAGGGTTGGTACCATTTTGGGTAATGTCTTGGGGGTAGGTACCATTTTGAGTAATGTCTGGTAACATTTTTGGGTAATGTCTAGGGGTAGGTACCACTTTGGTTAATGTTAGGGGCGTAGGTATCATTTTGGGTAATGTCTAGGGATAGGTACCGTTTTAAGTAATGTCTGAGGGTTGGTACCATTTTGGGTAATGTCTTGGGGGTAGGTACCATTTTGAGTAATGTCTGGTAACATTTTTGGGTAATGTCTAGGGGTAGGTACCACTTTGGTTAATGTTAGGGGCGTAGGTATCATTTTGGATAATGTCTTGGGGGTAGGTACCATTTTGAGTAATGTCTGGTAACATTTTTGGGTAATGTCTAGGGGTAGGTATCAATTTGGGTAATGCCTGGGGGTAGGTGTCATTTTGGGTAGACCAAAATGATATCTACGCCCCAGACATTAACAAAAGTGGTACCTAACCACTTTTGTTAATGTCTGGGGCGTAGACATCATATCTAGGGATAGGTACCGTTTTGAGTAATGTCTGAGGGTTGGTACTATTTTGGGTAATGTCTTGGGGGTAGGTACCATTTTAGTAATGTCTTGGGGGTAGGTACCATTTTGAGTAATGTCTGGTAACATTTTTGTGTAATGTCTAGGGGTAGGTACTAATTTGGGTAATGTCTGGGTGTAGGTACCACTTTGGTTAATATCTGGGGCGTAGGTATCATTTTGGGTAATGTCTAGGGATAGGTACCGTTTTGAGTAATGTCTGAGGGTTGGTACCATTTTGGGTAATGTCTTGGGGGTAGGTACCATTTTGAGTAATGTCTGGTAACATTTTTGGGTAATGTCTAGGGGTAGGTATCAATTTGGGTAATGCCTGGGGGTAGGTGTCATTTTGGGTAATGTCCGGGGGTAGGAATTTTATGATTAATGTCTGGGGTTAGATACCATTTTGGGTAATGTTTAGGGGTAGGTACCAATTTGGGTAATATAAGAGGGATGACAGGGTTTTGTTACGAATTATATTTAGCTGATACGGTTCCACTGTAGGGCAAAAGTTTTCCTCTCATCTTTTAACTATTCCCTGTTTAATTCGAGCGTCTCACTGTTGTAAACAAGTCATATTATTAAACAATAACGACTCGGACCTTGTGCGTAACACAGTGTCAAGTAGGTATATTACTATATTTGCATACTAGGTGGCTATATCCGCTGCGGAGAGCCTGAAAATGTGTCAAGTGCATCTCTGTTGTTGGTCTATCAATGTCCAGGGTTAAGGTAGGCAATGTGCGTCAATGTCAGAACGTAAATGCGTAAATGGACCCCTCTCGCAATTGCCAATTGGTCCTATCCTCGGATGATCCAATTTGTATTAAATCGGTATCAACACGAATAGGACAATCTTAGGGCATGTGCGCAATAGGTGGGTTAACTATTAATTCTAGCCAGCAGCATTCAAGGTTCAATAAAAGAAGTAACTACTAATTTAAGACATGATATAAAGAAAAAAAGAATACTAAATTGCTCTATTAAAAAACTACCTTTGACACATAACCTCCAACATGTACTTGAAAAATGTCACCCTTATCAACTGCATCCAAGGTTCAAGATGTATTGTAACTACTAATTAACGACAAAATATGATTGAATAAAAGACAATTCGAGTCGTTTATTCGACTTTAATTAAAGGGCTGCTTTCTCGCATAACTAAGTGTTTTAGAAAAAAAAACATACTACCCGTTGCATACAAGGTTCAATTGACGAGGTCGTTACTACCTTATTTATTTTTATTATTTAGGGCAAAGGCCCTTCCTCCACTATTCCCTGTCTAGTGCCAGCTGGGTTCGATTAATACGATAATATGAAAGAATAAAATCTACTTCGAATCACTTAAATTACTGTAAAGCTCTGATTTACATCACCTTGAGATTTCTAGAAAAAAAAAACATTCTAGTCAGTTGCATCCAAGGCTCTGTCGACGTCGTAACCACGGGTTACGATTTAATGAAATAGTAAAAGATACATTGAATTACTGAAATAACACTAATGGAAGAACTGCCTTTAGCAACTAAGCCTATGATTACGAGAATTCATGCTAACCACAGCTGCATTCAAGGTTCAATCGACGTGCTTTTATCAGACAACCTTAAGCGTATGATTAGCATAATCTTAATAGTTGTTAGAAAATGCATGTCTACTTTAAAATTACTTGTCGACTCATTACATCAAAAGGGCACGTGCCTTAACGTATGATCGTTTATAACTTCTGTGTGAGATTCATATTTAGGTCCCTTTAGACGCATAACACCATGTACGCGAAACACCAACTCGAGGTTTTGTGGTGTTTTGCAAATTAGTAGAAATAATTACGTAAAATACCAACCACCTACAATTCCACAAACGCAAAACACCACCTTGTAATTTTGGAGTGGAAACGCAAAACATCACCTTAAAAATTCTAAAACGGATCCCCTAGTCCGTTTTAGAATTAAAAAACAAATACGATCGAAAAAATAAACAAAAGACGATCAAAAACAGCGACATAATGGCAGGTAACTGTCAAAATGACAGATGTCAAATTGACAGCTGTCAACTTAAAATGGCAATATCTCAGAAACAATTGAACCTAGATTAATGGTCTCTTTGCAGAAGTGATAGATCTCATTAAGATCTTCATTCCAGGTGACATAGGGTGAAATTTTAAACTACTTTAAAATTAAAGGGCACTAATATCGCATAACCGCGTATGATTGCGTTAACCTATGAGATGTAAAATTCAAGGTTAAAAATGACATTTCGAATCACTGAATTATTTTAATAAAAGGGTAGCTTTTATCACAATAACATATTAGTATGATTAAAATAATTTTAGTTATTAGATAATTCATATTATCTAGGTCTCCGTTACGTAACAGTGTTTACTAGACTATTTCTTTAGAAATATCTGTGTATTTTCGTCCCGTAGAAAAGCTACGGTATCGCTCAATTATTATTCATAATAGTTATTATTATTAATATAAAGTTTTAAAGTTTTAACTCTAATGGGTTAAAAATGTCAGGCGCGGACAGTGGTAGCGGCCACGGTAAAGTGACTGAATGCAAGACGATGTAATGTTAGTTTTCAATTATTGCGAGTTACGTGCTTTGTTTATTTGAACTTTGTAAACGAGAGTCAAGCAGTCGATAGTCTGGTTAGAGTGTACCTAAAACTACATATAGTAGGTATTACTGAATAAAACTTTATGAGCTGTGTATGCAATCAACAGGTGGTTATCCTCCGTATTGAAAGAGCACTTAAAACCTTATCGTCTGCAATTTTTATAAAATTCTATCCGTGAAGAAGGATTAGAATTCAACCTTTAACAATATTTCAACAATAAGTAGTAATTAAATACTAGTAATTACTAGGGTCACATGGCAATTTGACCGTTACTCTGAGACTGGTGAATGGTATGTAGTTCTCGTAATTTCACCGACAAAAAAATAAATTTATAAAAAAAAAATTTTTAATAAATTTATTAACAGTACTTACTTTATACAACGCAGCGAGATGGTTTGATGTAGCTATGAGGAATGGCTGGTTCACTCCAGGATGGTCCATGTCGTGTGCCATAGCGGCAAGCAGCGAAGCCATCAGTTCTAACGGCTGCATGTGCTCATTTATCTGTTGAACAATTAGCCTTTTGTAAAAATATTTCTCTCAGACTTAAAGCAGAAGATCTATAAAAGCATCTTTGTGAAAAAACAACAGGAAAAAACAAAACCATAAGTTTTTTAATTGTGGATTTCCGAAGCCACTCATCCTAACTTAGTTTTTAAGACGCTTGAAAGTCGTCTTATGTTTTATGCAACCCTTATTCGCAATAAATGAATTATGAATTATATAAAACAAGTTTTATTTATCATAGTTGGGTTAACTTGCACAACCAAAAATAAATAGATTTAAGACTTTACGCATGACTAACCAACTCTCAAAGTGATTAAATATCAAAAACCTTGTGTTTATTGAAATATAATTTCATTTTTAATTACCTGGTAAATGCATTTAGCTTTTGTATAAGCACAATCTAATGCAAGCCGCCCTTACTGAATTTTTTTGTCATACTGAAAATGTTATTACTTTACATGACAGGTTCAAAGAGAAGGTTTATCGCAACTAGAACAGCGCCAGCGGCCTGGATTGATAAACTGCATTTTGTTATCCAGGTTGGTCATCGAACAATCGAGGTACTGAAGTGATTGATTTAGGTCAAAGATTATCCTCTTATATTTAGACCCCGGCCTACAATGAGGGGTGTTATATGTTAGACATACGTATATGAATATCTGTATGTGACATCGTATAGTATCTAACGTTAGTAGATTTTGTTTTTTTTTGATGTGTATAAAAATGCGGTACGCATATTTTTAGATGAGATAAAATCTCCGAACTCGTTACCGAGACGCAATGTGACAGCTACGTCTTTATAGGCTTCAAACAGTACTATATTTTCGTAGCTCGGTAATAATAAGACTTTGTGGCTTGGTGGTTTTCAGCGCTACATAACACTTGTATGAATGTTTAGCCCCTGGTTCGAATCTCACCGAACACTTCAGAAAAATGAAATAAAACCAAAAATAAATATATTTTGTTTATTTTTTATAAGTTCAAATTACCTTTCAATATCAATCCGATTGCATTTCGATTGCAAAAAATACCCTCTATAAGTAGCTCAAAATGTCTTTATAAAAAGCTACATAAAAGCCCTCAATTCCACTTTTTGACAAAAAAAACTGACTATAAAGATATTTTTTGCAATCGAAATGATATTGCAATGTAATTTGAAAAATGTTATTTTCGAGGTTTGGCTTTCTGGACGTTTGACGTACCTACTCCAGTGATTTTTTTTAAATTTCAAACTAGACTATTTTTTTTAATTTGTTTCCATGTACATACTTTTTGTCATCTCTTTCTTAATTATAAGTATAGAACCTCTCTTTCTACTTTCAATTTAGGTATGTTAGTATGTAAAATTGTAGGTAAATACTTGGTAATTAATTAACAAGTTCTCAGTAAGACACGACAGCTCGAACTCTACAAAGTTAGGAGAACATACTGGATTTCTAATGAAGAGATTTTATTTTACTTTCACTTTAGTACAATTTTTTTACCTACATATTATAGTACCTACGTACTCGTTTTAAAATTTTGATTTCGATATAGATTTGTTGTTCTGAGATTGGTTGAATGCAAGCTAAAACTTTTGTTAAAACAATAATGTACTTCTTTGCTAGTTCTTTCCTTTAGACATGGTCGATTAAGCTGAGAGGGTGGTATATCTATCTAATACATGTCCCAGGCACAGCGGCGCTCTTGATTAGCAAGTATTAAGGTAACTGGCGCTGTATGCTGTAAATGATCTAGATTAGATGTAATGGCCAATATAATTACCTTTGTTTGTTGTAAAAAGCAATGCATAGCTTGGGTCACGTCAGCAGCGTGAATCGAGTTGTGATAAGGATTAGAGTTGCGATATCCGTCCTCGATGAGAGTAAATAGCTTCCACACCTTGGTAACGTCCAACTTGAAGTATGTTATAAGGCCGTATGTTTGGAATAAATGCACGCAGAGTACTGGCAAGCAACGCCCTGAGGGTTGAAATTACAAACTTGAGTTTGATCATGGTAGCTGAAAGAACATCTATATACAATGTGTTTCAGCGGAGGGGTTTTAATACGAAAGTGGGTTGTTCTAGACGTCTAGGCGAACAACTTTTCGTTCGAAGTTTTTGTATGAAACAGCTGATTTTCAAGTAAAAATTCCCTCAGAATTATCAAAAAAAAGTTCGAATTTCCAAAAGTTGTTCGCCTAGACGTCAAGAACAAGCCCCTTTCGTAATAAAACCCCTTCGCTAAACACATTGCATAATTATTTACCGTAAAAAGTTTATTAAGTCAACAGAATTAAAAACTATCAATACAAAACAAAACAAAATTAAATTTGTATACTTTTTCTTGTTATTTTATATATTTCTTTAATTTAATCCTATATAATTTATTTTAATATGTATCTGTATTTTTAAGTCATTGTTTTGTATTAATATTTTGAGACTCTGTTGATCGTAAAATGTAGATAGATATATATTTGTGATTAAATCGTTTAATTTAAGGAGTTAAGATTTTTTTTATTCTTTTTTATTTTATGACGAGAACTTATTATCGATGTCAAATTTAACAATCACCAATACACAAATCCATCATCTACCGCTAAGTAATTTAATATAATTAAGCTAAATTTAATGAGCTAAATCCTGGAACAAGTCTGATTTGATTTGATTTGATTGATTTGATTTGATTTGATTTGATAAAAAATATTTTAAGCATCTGGTAGCACAATCTTTAAGTAAGGTCATAAGCTACTTTTTATTCCGATACCGGACTTGCGTGAGAGGAAGGCAGTTAATTGTAACTCTTTGTTCATAAATCTCATCATTCGCTCTTGGCGTGAATTTAACCACTATCTTAATACAAGTTGACTATAAATCGTTAATTGACTTCAGCGGGCTTCACGCTTGGCATGGATAATCGAGTTGGATGTTTCAAATTTTGAAAATGTCGCATTTCTCGGAAAGTGAGAGAGTGTTTCAGTGAGCAGTTATTTTTCTGAACCGGCACAGTGTCCTCTACGCGTAGGTACCCGTTTATCCATTCATTACGGAACACCCTGTAACTATATTTAATATACATATACATAAGTACAGCAAGATAAAAACAAAACCATGTTCAACACAAGCACTTTGACATCAGGCTTATCAGTGTCAAAAACTGTATATGTAAGTATTTGAATGCCGTCAACTTAAACTACTGCTCCCTCGCTCACTAAATCGGCTGTAATAAACTATGAAATATTAAAAGCGGGGTGAGAACTCGTTCACGTCGAGAATACTGAACGGAGAAAATGAAGCTAGACATTTTCACTCCAAAAGGTATTTTAATTTCTATTGCAACAATTTGTTTTCTATTCATCCTTTAGAATGTTAAATAACGTTTATTTATTAGGTAAACCAACAGTTATACACACTAATACTAAGAATAGAGACATTCATTACTGTAATTATATTCAAGTGTTTAATTTAAATAATGTAATCTTTTATGCATAAAATCCAGTTTTTAAGGTTCTATACCCAAAGGGTAAAAACGGGACCTTATTAATAAGACCTCGCTGTCCATCCGTCTGTCTGTCACCAGGCTGTATCTCATAAACCATGATAGCGAGAGAGTTGAAATTTTCACAGATGATGTATTTCTGTTGCCGCTATAACAACTAATACTAAAAACAGAAAAAATAAAGTAGGGCGTTTGACAACTATCTCACACGATGGTTAGTAAACGATACGGTCAAAAATGTAGCAAGACCACCAAATAAACGGTGGTTCTAATCCATTCTCCATACTTTCCAAGGTTAGTCCGCATGTCTGTAAATTGACCGTGATATAGAAGAGACACGGTACATTGTCACACATTTAGTTCAATAATAGTTTCTAATGATATGTTAACAACGTGTAATTGCAATATGTCTCGCTTCTCAACTATTTGTGATATTCGATAAGAATTATGCGACAGAATATTCCTATTTATGTAATAATGACAGACCTGCCCCGGCTTCGAACGGGTACAATTTACTTAAGTGGCGTCAATTTGAAACTTTACAATGCAAACTAAGTACTTGAATAGCGCGAATGGCTTAGCATTCGATTACAATTAGTTACTTTTAGGGTTACGTACCCAGAGGGCAAAAACGGGACCCTATTACTAAGATTCCACTATCCATCTGTCCGTCTGTATGTCTGACAAAAGGTTGTTTATCATTTAAAATTTTCGCAGATGATGTATTTCTGTTGCCGCTATAACAATAAATACTAAAAACAAGTTCGACTCTTGCCTTGGGTTTTTTATTATTTACTAACCAGTAGCACCCCGCAGTTTCACTCATAGAAATACTGATCCCGTAGTAGGAATACCGGGATCAAAAGTAGCTTACGATACTCCAGATTGTAAACATCATGTATCGTTTATATTTTTAAATAATAATTTCGTTTTGGTTTTCAATCGTTACTGTTTCGTGTTCTTAAATCTAACATACTCATAATTTAACTCATTTTACAATACATAAAATAAATTGAGCAGTTGTGCTCGTGCGGTCGAAAAACAAATAATAATTTAACCTCGATTAAAACGGATGTGTCGATATTCCGTTTTTCGCCGGAGCATCTTTCGACAATGAGTTACGGAGAGTATGACAGTAACTTAGTTTGTAACTGAACTATCTTAACTATCTCAATCCCGTGTAATGGGAGAGGTTAGATCTGTGCACAATTTTGAACCGTTCTAACAGTCGATGTTAATCAATCGACCGCACGAGCACAACCGCAATGCACTTCCGATGTATTAAATTACCGGCTGATACGGTGTCAAAAGAAAACGCGTTGAACCGCCACTCTTGACTGTGCTTCAAAATACACTGTGAACAAAACATACACATAATTTTTGATACAAATTTTAGATGTGCCATAAGTACGAATAAGTAACTATGAAAAAAGATTTTTTTCTTCTCTTTTACAATAAAAATAAGTACAGTTTTTTGGCATTAGCTCAGTCAGTTATTCGCAGTGCCAAATGAACAAAGATTTACAATCAGTTTGGTCAACGACCTACCTAATTCTTAAGTCCAATAACGAGATTGAGACAAAGGCGCACTGTTTACCAGAATCTTGGCTGTGTGTCAATGAGCTGCATCAGGAAGGAATTTCAATGTGTCAACTCCAACACAGAGAAATACAATAGGTATATAAATAAATACCAATAATATACTAGGTACTTCCTTGTACCATCGAGCGCGGAAAACAAACATATACCTACTTATAAAACTGTTTATATGCATTTCTGTAATAGTCATTTCAATTATGTTATGCCAATGGGTAGGGTAATAAATTAATTGCAGGATTGATTCGCAATGCGTGTTTGTCACAGGCGGTAGCGTGCTGTTGGTCAACAACAATTAGCCATAATGCGCAGCGTATTGAAAGGTAATTGAGTATATCGCGTGCAATTAAATAAGGCACGAATGTGCACCCATCGCGCTCAGAGCAATACTTATTTACGCAAGCTATATAAAACAACAGAAATTTTCACGTAGTCAATTTACATTTAACCTATTAAATGAGACAACGTTAGAAAACTGCCCAAATAAGTCAATCCAAATGCGAAAAAATATTATATTTTTGATTGAATAGTTTTATTCTGATTCGGTTCCGATTCCGATCTACCAAATTAAAGTTACCTAATTAAAGTTAAAATCTATCACCGACGAAGTAATAGTATTCTCTGGCTAGTATAATTAGATATCAGTGAGTGGAATCATACGCAAATCGGCAGACTCTAGACACCTGTTGCATAAAAATCTTACAGTTAGTTGCGAGATGTTGGGAAGTTATATGATCGAATACGAAAATAATTTATCGGAGATTCGTAGGCGAAATAAAGTTACCGACATAGCCTAAGAATTAGTAAGCTGAAGTGGCAATGGGCGGGGCATGTGGCTCGTGGAACTGATGGCCGTTGGGGCCGAAAAGTCTTAGATTGGAGACCACGTACCGGAAAGCGCAGCGCGGGACGGCCTCCGACTAGATGGACGGACGACTTAATTAAGGTTGCGGGAAGTCGTTGGACGCAGAGAGCATGCGACCGATCGCTCTGAAAGTCTTTGGGGGAGGCCTATGTTCAGCAGTGGACGTCCTGTGGCTGATATGATGATGAAGATGACTAAAATAATTGTTTGTTTATACCTACTACTTAACTGTTATTATTGGATTAGGATGAAAATATATTTTTTGCACGATATCACATAAAGTGCCATCTAACCTTAAATTAAGCAACTACGGCTGTAATTTGGGTGTCAAAACACGGATAGAATACGTATAGGTACGTTTACGTGAGGATAGAATTATTAACAGACGAAAAAAAAACGGAGAAGGTTCTCAATTCGACGGTTATATATTTTTCTTATTTTTGTTGTAAAATATACGCACTATTCATACAAAAAACATCCAGAAAGAGCAGAAACAATTAAACTTCAACGTTAAATCCTCGATACTTATAGTTTTAAGCTTATAGTTTTTTATAATAGCGATTTTTTCCATCCTAACGTTAAACTCTGGTTCCTTGATCCTTCCATCCTAACGTAAAATAAGGTTGCCTGGAAGAAATCGCTTTAAGCGATAAAGTCGCCTGTTTGTACAATTTCGTAGTTAATAAGCTTTCTTGTCCTTTTTATTATTTTTAATGTTTTGTGTGTTGTACAAATAAAGTGTTTATCTATCTATCTTTACATGTTATTTACTACGTATGTTTATAATTTTTAATGGACGAAATGTTCTAACATCACTTATGGAAAGTTCTTAAACCCATTATATATCTGTAGATCATATGAACATTTCTTCTACGGCGAGAATCGAACCTACAACCCTCAGCGCAGCGTCACAAGCGCGTGTTAGCTTACTGCGACAAAAACTTGTCGTCTGCAAAGGAAAGGCATTTATCATAATAATTTTTCATTCTAGTTTCGACGCAGGTGAGCGGTGATCAAAATCAAGTATGATTATAAAAATCGGCAGGCAGCTACTTTTCTAATTCTAAAGTAACCATTAGTTGTCTGTAGACGAAAGTAGGCATGGTACGATCTAAAGTATGCGATTTTAGTAAAGTTCTGCTATAGATTCTATGAAAGTTAAAAAAAAAACTCGGCTAAGTGCGATAGTAGGCATATCCCGCTACGAAATCGTTGTGTCGGCCTAGTGGTAATAGATACCTCGACTTTCATTCCGACCGGCCGTAATTAATTTGATTTTTCTTACAAAAACATGTATGTGCACTAATTAACATTGCTCTGATAGTGAAGGAGAGCATCCTGATAAAACCCTTGGTTTATTTGGCTTCAGACGTATTGAATTGTTCTCTCTCCTGGTTATACGTTACGGAAACGTGGGCGTTATTGACAAGGTATCGTTGCTATGGTTACCATCCATGTTTTCTTATGACATTATCACGTAAAATTATCGTCCGAAAACCGACTTTACAGACAACGTATTATCGTTGCTATGGTTACCATCCATGTTTTCTTATGACATTATCACGTAAAATTATCGTCCGTAAACCGACTTTACAGACAACCAATTTTATTATGGAGGCAGGCGAATCTGATAGGCACAGCTAGTATATTATAATACCGTCACAACGTCCTCGTTTCGTCTACTTGGAACGCAGTATGATATCCAACGATAAGTCAAACCAACATACGCTCCTCGGATAGTGCGTGATCACGGCTCATGAATACAAACAAATGCCATTAAAATTTGTGGCCGAGTCATAAGCAAGGACTCGTGGATGACCGTGATGAGGAGACAATGAGTTTTGTCTATACCTATCACGCTACATCAATTTAAACATTTATCTACCAAAAAATAATTGTAACATCTCCGAAAACCTAATAAACCCATCATCGAAATTTGGATTTCGTTTACATATTTTGTCAGCACCGATTTTAAACAAAAATGCCTTAAGTAGACCTGGTCACACAATTTCTACATAACATTCGATTTAACATTAAGATCCTATCTAGACTTTCGTTGTCAAACTTGAGGTCAAGAATTTGACATATCATATTGAATGCAGCCCAAAGCATGCTTCGGTTCGAAATGAATTGGCCCCTTCGCCCAGTCCTTTTGACTGTTGCATAACATATGCAAACGACATTTCTGAAAAAAAAAAATGAAAATGCTAGTTGTTCCATTGTTTCTGATAATGTGCGATATATGCTTTATTCAAACAAGGAATAATATTGGCCTTTGACATCTAAGCTAGATGATTTACACAGCTCCAGCAACTTTTATGCATGTTATTTAGTGCATGAGGCATGTATTAGATGGAATAGGCTTGCCCATGCAGCACCTATCTCAACCAGCGTCGCAAAAAATCACTAAAAAATATAAAAGGTTACTTTTCATCACGATGTTTCCCTTCACCGTCATGGTAATAGCGCACATAATTTTTACGTAAGTAGAATTCGAACAAGTAAAGTTCTTAAGGTAATTCTTTTTTCTTATTACTTTTAGGGTTCCGTACATAAGAACACTCGTGTAGTGTGGGGCAAATCGGTGGGTCCACAGTTAATAACTCGATTTGTACGTCTATCTGGCTATTGCCCTTTTCATCAGGAACATGCAAAGACTGCGAATTGAAATTAATATGAAACACATCTGAGACCCTTTGTGGCACTAAGACTTATTCTTTGTTTTTATTTAATGTTTTTTGAAAATGGTGTTTACAATAAAGAATTTATCTATCTATCTATCTAGGAGGTGTAAAAAATAAGTTAACCCGATCATAAGATAGGTAAAACCACGTCTACATTTTCAGTTTTCTCTTTACCTATAACACTTATATTTATGCCAAATTCCATGTTTCTAGGTCAACGGGAAGAAGTTTTTGAACTATCTATAGGGTACTAATTCCGTTCACTAGAAAGACTAGAAAGACTTTTGGGCGCCCATACGATTCTGCAGCCAAGTTTCATTGGCACCAACCGTAACACTGCAAAATAGGTAGTTCTAGGTACACTTAACATTATTTTTGTCACAGTTGCTCATAAAGTTATCTAACGTATTACGCACGCGTGCGTTTTACATTACCATAACGAAGTGCTGTAAAGTTATCCCGATAAATTCGTATCTTCCTGCTAATTAAATGTTATGTAGATAAAACATTCTTAATTGAACTGGGTTATACTGTTTTGATGTATACAAAGCACCAACAAATGGTTTTTAAGCCAGCAAAAACATTTCGAATTTTGAAAAGACTCGAAGCAAATGGCGTTACATAAACTGGACCTAGATGATACGCCACTCGAGCATATTTTTTTTTTTTATTTATTTTTTTATTAACATATAAAAAACAAAATACATCAAGTTAAATAATAAAGACGCCACATAAACTCATTAGAGTTTTACCGGACGTCAGTGCCATCGACTATAAATAAATAAAAAGTACATTAGTCTAAAACATAAAATAAACATAAATATACAAACTTAAATCAATATAAATAAATATAAACGAAAAATAATATAAATTTATATAAACCAATTAAATACCGAATATAATAAATTTTAGTAACAAATAAGTAGGTAGGGCAAATGGAGTGAGAAAGCGCACGATCGGTGCATCAGCTGATAACAGGTTACGCAGTCACACATGCAAACTACTAGGCTCCATGAGTACCTACACCGACCAACTAGTCCGTGAGTTAACATACAGCATGATGTTATTAGACAAAAAACGGTTAGGGAACGGTTAGGGCAAAAAACGGATATCTACTTACATTCGGTTTTTAATCCTTATCCCTCATAACTTTCAGACGGCTGAACTGATTTCGATCAAACACAGCTAAGAACACTCCCGACTAATTCACCTTTCAATCAAAAAAAAACGAAATTAAAATCGATTCATCCGGAGCTATGATGCCACAGACACGCACACACAGACATGACAAAAAGACTCGAAGCAAATGGCGTTACATAAACTGGACCTAGATCATTAAAAAAATTGATTGCGGCCTTGCGGCATATGTATGTTACATATTTTTTTAACTTTTATTATTTTAACAATTCGAAAGTACGAAATAACTATCAATAATCTGCACTTTACGCGTGTGGATTATTGATCATTGCATAGAGGCGGTCGAGATTTTTTGCTTACCACACTTGTTAATGTACGAAATTAAATACATTTGTGTAGTGTACGGAACCCACGGTGCTCGAGGCCGACTGTCCTTAGCCGATTTTCCGAATTAAAATAACAAGTCTACCTCGTATCAATCATTTCGAATTCAGATGCTATAAGGATAGCTTTATTATGAAATACATAGATAACTGCCAACGCCAGAACAATAACATAATGGTAACTAACAGATGTCGCAGAATATAATTGTGTTGTAATAGTTATTTCTAAGACATCAATCACAAGGAACATGATATAATAAAAACATTATTTATGAAATAGAAGTGCAGTACATCTGTTGAATTATTGCATAGCAACGAAGTAAGGCCACATGATTAAACAAGTAAGGCTTTGTTGACCCCGACCCAAAAACTAGGGGTGTTATAAGTTTGACGCGTGTATATGTCTGTGATATAGGTGCCTCCGAACGGATAGACCGATTTTGATTTGGTTTTTGTTTGAAAGGTAAAACAAAAACCTACAATGAACTTATTTTGTTTTGATTAAAATCGGCTAAACCGTTTGAAAATTATGGGGGAATGTCGAGATGACCAACCAAATACATGAAAATTTACCCGAGTCGAATATCAAATAAAAAGGCATGAGCTTGTTTGTATAACGCTTTACCTACGAAGTGCGAAACATTCTCATAAGACGTGTCGCGCATATCATTAAAGATTGTCCTCTTAAGGAATAATATGATGATGGACCCAACATATTTCATCTAACTTCATCAGTAGTTCACCCTCGATAATGACACTATCTAATGGATAAAACAATTATTTTTGTAATTGATTTCAACCGCGTAACTACCGATCCCGAGGGAATTATTAGATAAAAAGTAGGCTATGTCACTCCCAATTAATCAATGTATCATAATACCAAGTTACGAAGACTATTCGTTACAAACAAATAAACCAAAAATATTTCCTCTTAATATTAGTATAGATATAGATAGCGGGAAAAGATTGGATAACTAAAGCACAGAATAGAGACAATTGGAAAGCCATAGGGGAGGCCTTTACTCAAAAAGAGATCCTTGAATAAAGGAAAATTTAATTTTCACAGTAGATTTAGTATTTTTTTTTAGTATGATGCATGTAATTTTTATATTTAAAGGATAAATAAAAGGCATAAATATATATTGATAGATAGATAATGCCAGAGAGCAATCTCACCGGTAAGTGACGATGGGATTTAAGATGCAGAACGCTTATCTAGAAAATACCTATACATTCGTGACTTGACGAGAATCAAATAAGCATGGATGGTCACAGGCAAAGGTACGACAGCAGTGGAACGAGAAGTTAATAAATCCGTCCAACTTTTGTAGCCGCCTGCACTGGTCTTATATTATGTCATAGACCAAGTGATTAATTGGTCATTATACATAATGCCCGGGCATTATGAATAATGACCAATATGAGAGTGCAATGTGATAATAAGTACAAAAATTATATTGCCCGGCATTATACATAATGCCTGTCACCTATAAGCCAGAGTAATAAAAATACAGGTTTTTATTTTAGACGTTAAATCACAAATAACACAAACATTCTTTATTTTATAGATACTCTAACTTCCGTGTCCGTCTGTATTCGCTTTAAATGCAAAATTAACCAAAAAGAGCACTGTGTAGTGGACGGGTAAACTATTTTTCCCATTCCCACTCAAATTAAAAATATGAAATGGTAAAAAAGGTAATTGGGTACCAGAAAGGTAGGTTATGTTCGGTTAGATATTGTGACAAAGCACACGCGAGCGAAGCGAGCGTTTATGTTCACCCTGCTAAAAACAGCTTTTAAAGGAGGTCTTTAGCCCATAGAATTTATCTCTATTATCACATTGCCCAACGACCAGGTAGCAATATTCATAATGCCCAGACAGTGTGATGTATATTAAAGTTTAGATGATATTGTATTCAAACCACAAACAAAATGTATGCCATATTATTAAATAAATGAATAAAATGTAATGGAGAGAGTATGTGCAACATTTCCCTTAAATGGGTCAATTGAAAACGGTTACATCATAATCGACATTATCGATACCGAGTTTGAATAAAATAACAGAAATGAAAATATGTTCGACAACTAAGCCAATAGAATAATTTGTATTATTTTAAGGTAAAAAGGTACCGGCGCTCTCTCCATACAAACGTAGTCGACTGTTTCCTCCATGGATAATGACACTAGAGCAAATATGTTTGTGGCATCAAACTTATAACTGCCATGACTATGCCCCTATGTCATGCTTTTTTTCATTTTATAATTATCATAGAAATTAATATTTTAAAAACAAAAAAATAACAAACATAGGGGCATGGTCATGGCAGCTATAAGTTTTATGCAACAAAAATATTTGCTCTAGTGTCATTATCCAGGGAGGAAACAATCGACTACGTTTGTATGGAGAGAACGCCGGTACCCTTTCCTCTTAACACACACACACATTTGGGTTTTTTACAAGCGTATCAACGCACAGCTCAAACCAATAGACGTATCGGGTTATTTGGCACACAGATAATTATTATGACGTCTAGCGTCTGTTACGAATTTTGGAACATTCAACCCCTTCGCGGACAAAGCGGCAGTAGAAAGCTAGTGCTAGAAAATAACAGTTTTTTTGTCATGAAACGTCTTAAAAAAACCAGTCAGAAGGGTAGGATGTAGCTAATCTAACCTCTTTATTACAAGGTGCTTTAGATTAGCTAAGTCTCCGTCAGAATTGTATCGAATTGACGTAAGATGAGAAGTCTCAATGCAATGCAATGTTTTGTTGCCATATTTTTGCGAATACATTTATGAATTTGTCTATATAGTACGGGATCCCTTTAAGAACGACCTTCATCGATCTGGTTAATGGATGAAAACTATTTTATATTAAATTAAATAGGTCAATATTGGAAATGGTCTGCCTAAAAAAAATCAGTCCGGAATATGATTAATTAACAATTAAATTTTTTATTTTACTTTTAAACTGGATTGACTGGAAATGGAATTTGTCTCAAATGGTTTGTTTAAGAGACAAATTTCATACCAATAGAAAGTATGAAGCCTATAGACAATAGTCCTCACCGTTAACTAGATCAAATAATTACAGAAGTTACGGAGACGCTGCACTGTATTCACTCAAGTCTAGCTTAATGTTGTTATGGATTGAAATACCTACATGCGAAAGCCATATCGATTCACTGAACAGAATAGGTTCATCTCAGATTCAATAGTATCCGTATATACTGTAGATTGTCAACTACAATGTTACTAACATCGGGTTTAGGTGGTTACATGTAGAATATATTCGTAACTTAGGCAGCTTAAATGCTCGAGAGTATTACGCAGTGACTTGACTTACACAATGGGGTCGCTGAAGAATTATTTAAACCTGAACAAAACTGTTAAGACATACCAATGACATTTTTTGATGAAATTTGTATTTCTGGCCATAACTGTTTTCATCTCTTAGATTGACAGAAATGTTACGTTATTGATGTCAATCGATTGAATAGTTTGTATCCTAGGCTTCATCATATCAGCCTTAGAGTGTCCACCGATGATCATAGGGGAGGCGTAAAGTCTTCCAGAGCGATCAGTCTCTGTGTCCAACGACTTCCCGCGACCTTAATAAAGTCGTCTGCCTATCTAGTCGGAGGCCGTCCTGCGCTGCGTTCACGCTGTACTCTAAAGCTTACATGTTTTATTATTTCAAAAAAAGTATAATTAGGTACCTATTATATCTTAATTTAAAAAACTTTAAAAAAGAAGAAATCTATTTCTTGTTTATTATGATAACCTAAGA
Source organism: Idaea straminata (assembly GCA_951213275.1). Classification (NCBI taxonomy): domain Eukaryota; kingdom Metazoa; phylum Arthropoda; class Insecta; order Lepidoptera; family Geometridae; genus Idaea; species Idaea straminata. Next base: position 16,983,741 of record OX577845.1, on the reverse strand, counting down.
TCCCTTTAAGGACGAGCTTCATCGAACTGTTTAATGAATGAAAAGTATTTAATTTCAATTTAACTGTGTCAGTAAATATATTGCAAATGGGTTGTCTAAAAATTTCAGTCCAGAATATGATTAATTAACATTTTTTTTTGTTTTTAAACCTTTCACTGGTTTGTTTACGAGACAAACTCCATTCCAATCGAAAGTATGAAGCCTAAAGAATATGCAAACGTTAGGTTGACTTTTTTTCGTCACAACTATTGGGTAGGCATTTGAATCGAAACAGTTTTTTGCACTGGTCTGGTTAATGGATTAAAGTTAAGTTTTAATAAATATTATGTATTTCATTGGTATGGAATTTCTCTATAACCAAACCAACGAAAAGGCTAAAAATAAAAATATCATTCTGGACTAAAATTGTTTAGACAACCCATTTGCAAAATATTTATTGACCTATTTAATTTGATATAAAATACTTTTCATCCATTAAACAGCTCGATGAAGGTCGTCCTTAAAGGGGTCCCGTACTATGAATAAAAATAAATTGGACCAGATTAAGGGAAGAGAAGAGCTACTTCTTTTTGTATAAATAAAAACGCGAACGCGGTATGTACCTAACGCTCTCTAAGATACTTGACTGTGACGCAGAAAGTTGAGGGTTCGAATGATCTACAGATATTTGTTTCCTTTCTAAATGTATCTATATACAGGGTATTTTTTTATATGGGCCATCAGGGCTATATGCCCTAATTTGTCAAAAACTTAAACTGAATCATTAGATTTTTGTGCCATACTTCCTCACTAGATATTTTCAGGGATAGTAGTGTTAAAATTACAGAATACTATAAAATATGCTATTTTCTTTGATTTCCCATACTACATTTGTTTCCAAGAATTAATCTCTAACAGCAACACTATCCATTGGTATAAAATAAAGGATGATTATTTTATTTTGGAAAATCAAGAAGTTCGATTTCTGGCTAGGGTAATAAGTTTTTCAAAAATCTATTGATGCAGTTTTAGTTTTTGTCAAAATCGGGCATGCAACTCCTTTCACCATTTGTCATTTTCTCTTATAGTTTAGGATATAGCCCTGAAGGCCATGTAAAAATTTCATCCTGTATATAATAAGTATGATTTTATAAGTAGAAGATATGCGAGAACAATATACCCCGCTTTTGACTTCGTATTCGGATAGTAAAGAAAATTATATCCTTGCCTTTGCCAGGCATTTATATTACAAGCCCAGTTGCTTAGTTTAAGGCTAGATAGTGAAAACGTGATATGCGATTGTGACCGTATTCCTACCTATACCTACCTACTTGCCTTACTAATTGACTACTATATTGACTACTATACACCTAATATGGTAGACCTAGAGGACATCGCCTTTATTTGTATGACCTTAAGGTTGGGCATGTCGCTTCTAAGTGAAATTAATCATTATTGTGTGTACAATTGTACTTTCTTATACAATTTATAGGTAGGTAACTTATTTAACGAAATTTTGGTATTTATCAAAATTCTTTCTTTCTATTTTAGTAAAAAATGTCTTCTATTGGCTTCATAACGAGAAAGAATTGTCGTAGAGGGAGAAAGTTAAGACTGTAACGTCAACGACTGTTTTCGTGCGACATATCAAATTAATAAAGAAAAATTAAAGCTTATTCAGCAGATAAATTGTTTATAATAAACATTTGTGAATTTTCAAATACCCATGCCAATTATGACATTGTTTGATACTTACCTCGACTTGTCCGATAAGTAAATCATCAAGAAGGGCCGCATGTAGGAGCAACGATCTGGTTAACAATCGTTTTTTTCTTCTTTTGTGTATAGTCATGAACCTGCTACTCAGGTATTTCCTTGAGACAGCATCGAGTTCGTAGTTCGATTCGCATGGTTGACGGGCGTTCGATGTGTTAGGAACTGGGAACAAAAGAAAAACAATACGTTGAGAAATTGTTCTTTGGACAGGGTGAAATATTAAGAGGATCTTACACCGCCGACATTTTAATGGAATTTACGTTCTAGGGCATACCTGTTTTCATCACTTTTAAACTGCAACAATATGTTGTGTTATTGATGTCAATCGCTTGAATAGTCTGTATTCTAAGCTTACATGTTTTATTATTTCCGGAAACGTATAACTATAACTTTTAACTTTACAGTAATCTTATTCCTTATAATATAAATAATTTCAAAAAAATGCCATCGGACAATATTAATGTAAATAAAGGATGTTTTTTGTATGGTGTATGGATAAGTACGCATACCTTCGCAGTTTGTAAACCTATTGAAAAGATAAAGTTGAGAGTTCTGACCTCTACCTATCATTTGCAACTTTAACTTAAGGTTCCTTGGAATTAATCGCTTTAAGCGATAAGGTCGCTGTTTGTATAATTTTTCATAATAATCTTTCAGTTATATTTTATAAGTGTGTTGTACAAAGAAAGTGTTTATCTATCTAATACAATGCATGCATATACGAATGGTTAATACCTTAAATAGGCCATCAAACATCCGTTTCTATTTCAGTTCACTGTAATATTAACTCTGAGTTTGGACTTCTGTTTTAAACTAAACTCGATACGAGGCAAATCGAACAGGTGAAATTGACATGGACCGAACCAAATTCCAAATAGCTTTATCGGAATTGGATGTTGGATGTTGATAATACATTTGGCAAATAGTCTTTTGTTTAAGTTATTCTTATTTTCTTCTCTATGAATCGGCCGTTATATATTTTGTTTAGTGTCAAGGTTAATTGTTATGTATTACGATTGAGCGATGAAACGATAATTTCCACGTAGGTACATTAATAGTACATTACGTACGACGTTTTTTTATCACAGTTGCGAATAAAAGAAAAGACTTGAAAAGAAATCAAAATATTTGTGATAAGTCTATGTTTACATTTTTAAAGGCAATATTTTTTTGTTAATTATGTTCCGGAAAGGCCAGGCTAAAGGCTTTTACCCTATACAGCCTCGTCTGACATACAATATTTTTTAGGGTTTTTTCTATTTGTTTTTGCGTCGGGGGTTAAGAACAAAATACAATGGTACGGAAAAACCATATATTTAAAGAAAAAACAAAAAATAAACATAACTCAATTTTTAATCGTTTTCTAAGTCATTATCACGTAAAATTTTCGTTCGTAAACCGACTTTAGAGAACCATTTTTGCTAGCTAAAAAACTCTTTAGTACCTACCTTTTTTATACATCAAAACAGTATAACCCAGATAAATTAGGAATGTTTCACCTACCTAACATGTAATTAGCAGTAAGATACGTATTTATCTTATCGGGATAACTTTATAGCACTAGTTGGCAATGTAAAACGCAAGCGTGCATAATATGTTGGATTATGAGCTTTAGGCTCATAATCCAACATATTATGCACGCTTGCCGTTGAATAAGATCCAATGAGCAACTGTGATAAAAAATAGATTACGATGTAATGAACGGTTGATCAGATGGATGAGTGCCATACGTTTTATCATAATTATCGATGAAGAGAAATCGTCGGTAACACTGCTCTGTAAACTCTCTCGCTATCTTTTCATCTGCTTAGCGTAGCAATGTGAAAAAATAAACAAAAAAAATGGTTGTCTGTGAAGTCGGTTTACGGAAGATAATTTTACGTGATAACGTCATACGAAAGAGATAAAAAATTCTTTAATTTTTCATTTTTTTGGAACGAAGTTCCTAGACGGAAAAAATTAAGACCAAAAGTTGTGACACTGTTTGCTATAGTTGTAAGCCGTGTGGCGTGCGCGTGTTTCTCTCTCTCTCTCTCTAATAGAAAGTAAGCCAATTATTTTCGTTTCGTCTTTCTTTCTTTCTTTCTTCGTTTTTTTTTCAATTAAGGCATATATTTTTTTCATTTAGGTACATACATATTTTTTAATAATATTTTGTTTTTCCTTTATATATTTTTTCACTTTTTCTGCACTAAAAGTCGATCACCTATCATTAATGACCTATAACTCCGATCTCATAACTAATTTGAAAAAGTGGTCATACAATAAAATGTTCCTCTTGAAACCACCTTTCATTTGATATATGACTCGTTTCATGAGGCCTCCAGGCCCAAGCTCTGTACATTTTTTCCCATTCTCCTTTATGACTTGAAAGACCAAGACCTTAGAATCATGCTTGAGTTGAAAACATTTTTATAATCGCAGTTTTGTAGCTCTACGGTGGGACTACAATTCTGACTCCGACCGTACATAGGCTGCACTAAAAGTATCGGGAATGGAATATTTCCACTGTTCCTGTCATATTTAAATCTTTTTAATTGAAAACTCCTTGGTTTTAAGAATCGAATACCATTTATTTATTTAAAAAAATAATCTCGGTCTTGTCACAAGGTTTTGTCAAACTTGTTTAGTCGTTGAGAAAATGGAATTGACGCGAGAAAATTCAAGAGCGATGATTTATTATGACTTTCGAAGTGGTTTATCACAAAAACAGTGTGTTGACCGGATGATTTCTGCATTTGGTGATGAAGCCCCATCCAAAACCACAATTTATCGCTGGTTTGCTGAATTTCAACGTGGACGTGTCAAGCTCAGTGATGATCCCCGTCAAGGTCGTCCAAAAACTGCACTCACCCAAGAAAACGTTGATGCTGTGCGTAAGCTGATTGAGGAAGATCGACATGTAACATACCGCGAAATTCAGGCAACTTTAGACATTGGCATGAGTCAAATACAAATAATCTTGCATGAACAATTAGGTGTAAAAAAGTTGTTTTCCCGATGGATACCGCATTCGCTCTGTGAAGAGCAAAAAGTGGCTCGCGTTACTTGGTGCGTCAGAACTCTCGAAAGATTCCACGCAGGATCCTCAAATGCTGTATACAACATCGTATCAGGTGGCGAATCCTGAATATACGCGTACGAACCCGAAACAAAAAACCAGTCACGAGTTTGGGTGTTCGAAAATGAGTTAAAGCCAACCAAAATTGTTCGTTCACGGAGTGTTGCAAAAAAAATGGTGGCCACGTTTGTCTCCAAAACCGGCCATGTTGTGACTATTCCTCTTGAGGGACAAAGAACGGTTAATGCAGAATGGTATGCTAGCATTTGTTTGCCACAGGTCGTTTCTGAACTCCGTAAAGAGAACTGCAGCCGCCGCATCATCCTCCATCACGACAATGCGAGTTCTCACACCGCGAACAGAACAAAAGAGTTTTTAGAGCAAGAAAACATAGAATTATTAGACCATCCGCCGTACAGCCCCGACCTAAGCCCTAATGATTTCTATACTTTCCCTAAAATAAAGAATAAATTGCGTGGTCAGAGATTTTCATCACCTGAAGAAGCTGTGGACGCCTACAAAACGGCCATTTTGGAAACCCCAACTTCCGAATGGAATGGTTGCTTTAATGATTGGTTCCATCGTATGGAAAAATGTGTCACATTTCGCGGAGAATACTTCGAAAAGCAATAAATACATTTTTAAATAGTAATGTTGTGTCACTTCCTTGATTCCCGAAATTTTCAGTGCCGCCCTCGTAATCGTTGGAATGGTGAATTTCTAAAAAAAAAGGACTGATAATGTTTGTAGTTTCTATATCATCTTCATCTTTATTTATTACCAAACTAAATTTACAAATACTATCTTTTGCATTTTTATACAACTGTGCGGCAAAAGGTAGTAAAACAAATTAATTAGGTTTTATACTATATATACTGATAGGTATAAAAATAAGTTTTTTTGTTACTATTTTTGTAACCAATAAGCTCTGAAACTTTAATGAAACTTGATATATTAACGCCAAGTTTCAAATTCAAAAACATTGAAAAATTAGGAGTAACATAACGTACTTTTTATCCCGATATTTCCACGGGATCGGGAGTTATGCGGGTGAAACCGCGGAGCGCTACTATATAAATAATTACGACTTCGTACGCGTGGTGGTATGTTTTATAAACTAAAACGTCCCCTTAATTAACCTTATCTATTAAAAAAAACCTACACCAAATTCCGTTGCGTAGTTTTAAAGATCTAAGCCTATCTAAGCATACATAGGGACAGAGAGACAGCGGGAAGCGACTCTGTTTTATACTATGTAGTGATTCTAGGGAATCTAAAAATTATAATAAGAATAAGTAGGTAAATTTACCTACGTGTAGTGTACTATACATGTTATGGACCAAGTCATCAATATGAGAGTGCAATGCGATTATAACTACTGACATAATTATGTTGCTCGGGCATTATATATAAAGCATGTCACCTATTGGGCAGAGTAATAAAAATACATGTATTATTACTGTTATTTCTATTTAATACATTAAATCAATTTAAATCAACTTAAAACATAAAATAATTTGAAATAGTTTCGTTTTAAATGCTAAACTAAAAAAAAATGAGCGATGCATATTAAAGTTTAGATGATAATTAACACGTAAACCGCCAGACTAAAAAGCATGTTTAGCCCAGTGGGCCACGGCGGACACTATGTGACCATCAATATGTCGGGTCCAGGGCGTCGCGTCGGACACCATGCCCTCGATCAATTCAGAATCCTCTAGCCGGCCGACGAACATCGTTTCGATTGTTTTTACTAAAGCAAGTGACCCGCGCGGCCCCACAGAACAATCAGGCCACTTGGCACAAAAATATTTGAAAGCCTTTTCAACAGGTTGAGTCCAAAAATGTTGAAACAACATAAAGTAAGTATTTTGAATCATTAAATTGAGTGTTGTTATAGTAAGGTAGACATAAATTTTTAGCCTTTATGAGGGGCTAGAAAGTTTTTAGAATTATATCGTTTTCAGTCAAGTACGTATCTTACGTAACTTAGTAAATGGGTTCAGTAGGTTATTATTTACGTAAAAACCTATAAATTGTGAGAATAAAAAAAAATTAAGCTCATGATATTTTTACATAATGTTTATTAAAAAATATATCATTTTTTTGTCATTTTTAATAGATAATACGAGTAGGCAACTACCATTTGACAAAAATTATAATGAACTTCTAAGCCATGAGAACAAGCACTTGATGCCTGTCTCATCGCAACTGACATCGAATAAAATTAAGAAATCAACAAAATGTCTTTTCATAACTTTTTTTGGCAATATAGAAATAGTTCAATCTCAATTTTATTGAACGGGCGGTGCACCGACAGTGTGACCCGCGCGGCTCCTGTGGAAGGAAAGTCGTTTGGACGCTCGCACAGGCCGCGACGAAAACCGGTGCCATTTGATATGTCGGAAAATATGAAGTTCATCACTGTTTCCGTAAGTTGCCCATTATTTTTGAGTGATTTCCTGACAATATTTGAAATAAAACACACCGACGTTATTTTGACGATTTTTGATTTAGTGGTGCGTTTAAAACATGCGTTATGGCGTTCAACGTGTCACTTTGCCCAAAGTAACTTGTCATTATTCATAATGCCCGAATTAATCACTTGGTCCATAACATACATACGAATATGATTGCAGTCATGGGCCAGGATCTGGCCACGTTATCCCAGTGTCTTTATACTCTAGGTACACCGACGAGCTTCTATCCATGATAAAGTGTTGTGTTGTCTAGCTACATGCAGTTTGTGCGGTTGACATGGCATCCTGCTGTGGGGTGTGCTGCAGATATTGATACTAACTTTATACTGAAAAATAAACTTGTCCGAGCTATGTACAAAATAGGCCACAGGAAATCACTTAGTGATTTTTTTAAGAGATATTTAAATTGTTTATCTGTTTATCTTCCACGAGGACACTAATATACAAAGGATATAATTTTTTGTTTGTAAAGAATAAGCTCCGAAACTACTAGACCGATTTTGATAAAACATATAAGGATACATTGATTAATTGGGAGTAACATAGGCTACTTTATCCCGATATACCCACGGGATCGGAAGTTACGCGGGTAGTGCGGAGCGCTGCTAGTTAAAAATCTATATATATAAAAATGTTATGTTGGTTTGTGTACGCTTCAAAAATTCAAAAAGTTCTGCACCGATCGAGCTGAAATTTTAGAATGATATATAATCCGCATCAAGGATTGTTATATATAAAACGCCAACCTTCTTGCCACGTAATAGTACATTACGATATAAGTGTGGTAAATTCCACAAGCGTGTCATACGACGTTTTTTATCACAGTTGCAAATAAAAGAAAGAACTTGTTATAATAATAAAAAGTTAACAAAATATTCGTGTTTAAAAACAGAAAAAAGTAAATATTTTTGAGTATTTTTGGCAATATTTTTACCTCGTCTGACGTACAATAGTATTTAGGGTTTTTTTCAATTTTTTTTTTGTGTGGGGGGTTAAAAACACAATATAACGAAAAGGAAAAAAAAATTACGTAAAGAAAAAACAAAAAAAAAACAAAACTCAATTTTATTCGTTTTCTAAGAAGTTATCACATAAAATTATCGTTCGTAAACCGATTTTACAGCCAACCATGTTTGCTGGCATGAAAACTCTTTGTTGGTATCAACCTTTCTTTTATACATCAAAACAGTATAACCCAGTTAAATAAAGAATGTTTCATCTACCTACATAACATGTAATTAACAGTCAGATACGTATTTAACTTATCAGGATAACTTATTACAGCACTAGTTATATCATGGTAATGTAAAACGCACGCGTGCATAGTACGATTGATTACGAGCCTAAAAACCGTTTAAAAAGATCAACTTTATGAGCAACTGTGATAACAAGCATTAAACAGTGGTTAACCGTCGTTTTTCCGCACTACTAAGATCAAGTTAGTGCAAAAGATTATGCAATATTACCTCCTTCATGCCTACTCTGTTTATTCCCGCGTGACTGTTATGTTTCTATAGCTTTCTAGCTGCGCACCGAGGGTTCATCTGCGCTTGGTTAAACCAAGCGCAAGCAAAAATTTGATAAGGTCCTTCTCCTTTTTTTTATCGATAGGAATATGCATTATTGGGGGTGACGGAGGTATGTGAGGCTGCCTTCAGCCTGAGGATGGTAGGCGGCCGGAGGCTTACCCACTAAAAACCCATCGTTGTTACCGCCAACAGTCGAGGTCCGACGGAGTACAGGTATGCTTGCGAAGGAGTTATGTTAAAGGTCCTTCTCCTGATAATAAAAACATAACAAATAAAGAATTAGCGAAATTAGTCCAGCCGTTCACACGTGATGCTATGACAGAAGAAAATTGGAATTGATAACATATGATATAGTATAATAATATGCAGATATGTAAGGTAAGCAGTCTGTGTGCTTGAACTCCCATAATTGGTAAAAATACCATAAATCTTTATAATATAAAACAGTTTCAATTAGAGAGCACTTTATAAATTACCTTTCGACTATAAAATAATCAAACGGCGAAAATATTTACGAAATCGATCCCAATATCTGTCAAAATATTTTGTTAAAATAAAACAAACAACGCATCGAAATAAATGCAATAAAGCACAAGTAGGTTACATTGTACGACCTTTCTTACTTAATACTTACCATCTATCATCAACAAATAATAATTTTAAATTATATTTGGATACAGTGAGGCTCCAAATGCGAATAATTTACGCAAGGGACAAATTATGAATGATGCGATGCTGATTTTACGATATTGAAGAGTAGGAGTGTCTTTTGTTCCAGACCTGAATACAGTTTGCAAATACAACTTGACCACAAAATCACCACCCTCTCAACTTAGTAAACCGTGACGCGAGTAAAGAACTCGTCAATACGTTTGGAGCCAAATAAGCCGCGGGTTTCAGCACGATGTTTTCCTTTACTGCAAGGGCAATGTTAATTAGAGCACATTAATTTTTCGTAAGAAAAAACCATTACCCGGCTGGTATTTGAACATACGACCTTCGAATTAAAGGTGAGGTATTTACTATTAGGGTTACACCGCTTTATAACACCCTTATAATTAATTGAGTCAGGCGTTACTTTTCGGAACTCCATAAAAATTACTGTTTAGTGTTAATAAATCTATACTAATATTATACAGCTGACGAGTTTGTTTGTTTGAACGCGCTAATCTCACGAACTACTGGTTCGAATTGAAAAAATCTTTTGGTGTTGGATAGTCCATTTATCGAGGAAGGCTATAGGCTACTTTTCATTTTGATATTCCCACGGGATCGGGACTTACGCGGGTGAAACCGCGGAGCGCAGCTAGTACATAAATAAAAATTGTACGACATTCCACACATCGCCATCTAGCCCCAAACTAAGTAACTAGACTTGTGTTATGGGTGCTAAACAACGGATATACTACTTTTATACTTTTATTTTGTAAATATATACTTTTATACATAGAAAAAACCAGACCACATACAAATATCTAAGTAAAATACTTGTCTGAGCCGGGAATCGAACACGCAACCCTGTGCTTGACAGTCCGGCATGGTGAACATTGTGCCAACTGGGTCGTCAAATAAAATGAATCGTCGAAATGTATGTACACGCTTCCGAATGACCACCAAATCGAATAAGTAATTCTTTCTATTTGTGTTCGTTATTCTCAGGACAAGATTTAAATGACACCTTTTTTTAATCGCACGCGGGTGTAACCGCGTAGATTAGATTTCTGTTCTATTCAAATCAAAAGTAAGACGTAAAAGCCAATTTTATTTTAAGTTCGAATCGTTTAGGATAGAGATCGTTTTGTTTTCTAATAGGCTCAAATTTTAATTATTAAATTAGACGTAGATACATCAATTTAAAAGACATTTTACCCTTACCTATCTCTCTTTTAACAACGCAGTTTAACAAGTTATTTGTCAGATCAATTGAAAAACCAAACGGAATCTAATGCTTTTTTTATTAATAAATTAATAAAAGATAATTTATAAGAAACTTTGAAATAGCTAAACAGAACACTCGCGGAAAACTTAGTTTTTAGTTACAATAAAACTGCACGTTTTAGTTTGTTTTGTTTTAAATCGTCATATATTAAATAAAAAATCAAATAAAACCAAAAATAAAATCCCAAAACATTTAAGTGTCCTAATAAAAATCATAATTACCTAAATACTCTTACCTAAAACAAGACATAAAACTACATTCAAATTAGTTCCATACGTTCGGAACTTGTTACAATACGCTAGACATACAATACATAGGGTTCTAATTTACAACATTGTCTATTGCAGGAAAAGTAATCACATTGGATGACAAAGTAACCTAGACCTTCAACTGATGTTAAAACTATCAATTACACGTAAAGGGGACAAAGAAATGTATCGACCACACCCGATTGCCTGCAAATAGGTTCCATATGTCCCAAGATAGACATTTGAGTTCGTTTAACGATAATTTAATCAGCTTATCGTCGGCGTACCTAGTTGCTGTTAAGGTTACACTGAGCTTACTTTGTTGCACCACAACTCCTACTACATGTATTAGTAAGTTGGTTGTAGAACCGCGAGCTCGGGATAGTCCGATCTACGTTAATATAACAAGAGCTCTAGGTATCATCTCTCTTTGTGTAAATCGACTGAAACAGTTAGACAGCTCCTTTGTATTTTAAAGACTCTCAATTAAATAATAAACTAGGACACCTAAAAAAACATAAATACAACCACAGAATAGATATATAGGTAAAGGCCGCCGGCACGTATGTATGAAAACCAAGCGAGTCAAATTTTTCGTACCTACTATGACGTCACAAGAGCAATTTAGTGGTGGGAAACACATTTCGATTCATAACGTGCGCTTAATCGATTCAAAAAAATAAAATAAACTCGAATATTTGAAAGCGCACACTCCATTATTGCGAACAAATCACAAATTAGAGACACATACCAAATACAGATACATTTATGATAATAAGTTACATAATATATTATAAGGTATAAACCTATTATTCATTTCATGACTTACCGACATAAATACACTAATTGTAGGATATGCTGTATTTTCCGATCGTCTCGATGTTTTTTTGCTGGAGTAAAGCAGCTATCATGAAAAACACAGATACTTTGTAAACTTTTTATTATTTTAACAAGTCTTTTCTTTTACTGCAACTTTTTCGCAACTGTGATAAAAAACGTCGTACGATACGCGTGCGGATTATTGATCATTGCATACAGGTGGTTTATGACCACACTTGTATCGTCATGTACTATAATAAAAAAATCGAGTGAAAAATCGAAACGTAGGTTTATTGCTATTCTCTATATTCGACCACAGAATATTCTCAATTACTCAATCATAGTATGTGATTTAGCGGCAACGATCAAAAGCAGACTGGCTTCAATGGTGACAATATGTCACCATGAAAACACACAAACAAGTTAAAACGCAGTGTCTACTCTTATACAGGTCCGTGTTGCAACTTTGAAAATTAGGCTTACTTACAAAGTTAAGCGAACTCAATTATTGCGATAAGAAAACCCTGATCCGGATAATTAGGCACTGTGATAAATAATCCTTTACCTCGTTTATTTAATTACTAGGAGCGCTCCGTTGTTTCACCCGCGTAACTCCCGATTCCGTGGGAATGTCGGGATAAAATGTAGCCCATGTTACTCCCAATTAATAAATGTATCCTCATGTCAAGTTTAATCAAAATTTGTCCAATAGTTTTGAAGCCTATTCGTAACAAACAAACAATCTTTGCTCTTTATAATATTGGTATAGATTGAGTCCTTAAGTCTGACTATAAGCTATTATATCACCCTTAAGTCAGATTTACTGTACTCGCGTTAACTTTGTAAAGCAAACACAAGCTTTGTAAAAGGAAGCTAGTAACAACAGGGTTTACTGTAAAGTAATATAGTAGATTGGTATGTTATGAGCTCTCTGTTTATTCTGGAGCTAGTACCGACAAACATACAAGCTGTACTCAACTTAGTGCTTGGCTAATAACCTCAGTAAACGGGGAACTTCGTGCGTTTCGCGAGATTGCGGTCTATGAAATCCCGCTACTGACGTTATTGTAATTAAGATGGTACGCGAGTATTGCTTTCTCCATAAACACATGTTGTAAATACATGGCACAGCATTATTTTTTATTATTACATTTATGAATAATGCCTCGTTTTTTTTTACAGTGCACAGCAAATCAAAGAATTGCTCTAGAGCCTTATTTAGGAAGTAAATTGGGAAATACATGTAGCGGTGTAAGAATAGTGTCAGAAATATCGACTTTAATTCGTCGGATCAATTGATTTCATGACGACCCAGTTGGCACACTGGTCACCATACCGGACTGCCAAACACAGGGTTGATGGTTCGATTCCCGCCTCAGACAAGTATTTATGTTTAGATATTTGTCAAAGAAAAGTATATAAGTAGTATATCCGTTGGTTAGCACCCATAACACACTAGTTACTTAGCTTGGGGCTAGATGGCGATGCGTAGAATGTCACGGAATATTCATTTATTTATTACTTACTTTGAATTTATAATTATATTTTTCTTAGGAAAAATTTATGTGCGTTAATTGACGTTGCTTGTAAGAAAAACATCGTGACGAAACCCGCGGCTTAGTTGGCTCCAGACGTATTGACCAGTTCTTTCCTCTGGATACGGTTGACTAAACTGAGAGTGTAGGGCAAGCCTCACGCGAAAAGAACCCAACTAAAAAGATCTTATTGTAGAAAAAAAGCCCGTATACAAGTACATGTATATGAAGAAAGACTTGCTAAGATACCGCATTAATATTGGAGATGTTAATAATAGCTTCATGAGAACAAAACCTCAACTTTATACATGTTTTAATATTGAGTTAATGATTCTTTGGAAACTAATTTCTCCATACAAACAAGAGTGTAAATGCCAAAGACTATGTTCCTTCTTCACGGCCATGATCGAATTGAATTAAAATTTCTAGAGGTAACCTTTAATGATAAATTATTTTTAAACCGGCATCGAGTCAAGGGGTAATTACGCGCACGAAGCCGCGGGTAGTAAACAGTAGCTTTTAAAAGAGTTACATACTTATTCATACAATTTACATAGCCATTTTCTTCCATAAACATCCTATTTCGGTGTTTCTTTTTAGATAATTTATACAAGGTTATTGGTAATTATACTAGCAAGCCGTTGAGGGCTACTTCTGTGCTCCTTAACAGCCAACTTTTGTCCTTCGACTTTTGGAAATTCGAAAAAAAATTGAAAATTTTGAGGTTAAGTTTACCTGAAAATCAGCTGTTCCATACACCTTAAAATTGTACTCATTTTTTATGTTTTATCTACAGTTCTTAGTCTGAATGACCATTGTTTTAAAATATCAGCTGTTTTTCGAATTTACATAACCTCAAAATTTTCATTTTTTTTTCTAATTTCTAAAAGTCGCAGAACAAAAGTTGGCTGTTTAGGTGCACAGAAGTAGCCCTCAACGGCTTGCTATTATAATTACCAATAACCCTATATATTGGTGCTGATGGCGAAACACAAGTTCACGCTTAGTTCGGCAACAGTGGCTACAATATTTTATAGTGTAAATATCTAATAATTTTAATAAAACATTAATAACTAAAACCATATAGTTTTATATAAGTAACTGCCGTTTTTAGGGTTCCGTAGTCCTTACAAGGAACCCTTATAGTTTCGAAATGTTCGTCCGTTACCTAACTATTACCTATAGTACCAAAAAGCTGTAACTTGACATGAATATACATACATATGAAATACGCCGACAGTAAAAGCTAAATCATTTTTAACCGACTTCAAAAAAGGAAAGTGGGTGAAGAAAAAGATACATTTTTCGCCAAACCATAGTGTGATGTATCGATAAATATATAAGTTTTTTAAAAATAATAATGTGTATGCCATTTTTTGATCTTGGGATCTGTTTCCAAAATATTAGGTATATAGCAGTAGGTAGTAAATGTAAGTTTACTAGCGACCCACCTCGGCTTCCCACGGCTATATTATACATTTATTATATATAAATCTTCCTCTTGAATCACTCTATCTTATCTATTAAAAAACCGTATCAAAATTCGTTGCGTAGTTTTAAAGATCTAAGCATATATAGGGACAGACAACGGGAAGTGACTTTGTTTTTTATATATATATATATACCATGTAGTGATGAGCTATGTAACATTGTACACTAAAATACCTACAGAACCCTATATTGTACGTGGTCCGGACACGCACTTGGCCGGATTTATAGTCTGGCAATATCAACACCAAGGTGAATCGTAATTTGGCAATCACCACAATTATTCACACATAGGGAAAATAAATCCGATCTGTGGTTAAACAATCTAACTTAATAAAAATAAGTAAAAAATGATTGTAAAATAACATTGTTATTCACTACTAAAGTTAACTAAACTATTAAATAATATAAAATACTTTTAAAAACATGTCAAAAAATTTTTGGGAGAGTTGAAACATTTACCTACTCATCGATTTTCTCTTTGAGATATCCTTTTTTAAATGCTTTTATTTAACTTGCAATGTGTTTATATTTGTTCGGGTCAAAACTTGCAAACCTTATTTCGATTCGATCCACTTCCCTCACTATAATTTATAATCGGAAGATCGATAAAAAGAAAATGCGTTGTCCTGATTGACGGATCAACGCACAGCCTAAACCGCTGATCGTTGAAATCTGGAGGGTTGGAGGGTGTGTTCATTTTATAACATAGATATTCGATAAGAAAGGATTTTGGAAAATTCATACCCTATTTAACGAGGTCGCGGGCAACAGCTAGTAAATCTATAAATATGAAATTCAAAGTTCTGACTGACTCATATTTCAATGCACGGAAACCAACAATGGGCGGATCGAGTTTAAGTATACTTTAGGATAACTTTATAACAGCTATCCTAACAATCGTTGAACTTTACGGCGGAACGGCGGATGCATACGTAGGCATCCGCATTTGCTGAGAAAGTATTTTGAAAACTTCAAGCTAGGCACTGAATAGGATTTTCTAATAGTGTTAAAAGCACACTTAGTAAAACTGAAAACATTTTACAAAATTCGCGTGGTTACATATAAAATACGTAGGCCGCCGGTGCAGCCACAAAGGAGGACGGGTCGGAAAAGTTTTTGTTCTACTGCCATCTTCCTACCATCATTCGCGTCCCTGTTTGTCCAAAAGTTGCCTGGAAGAGATCTCTTTTAGCGATAAGGCCGCACATTGTGCCATATTCTTATTTGTCCATCCTTTATCCCTTTATATGGGGTCGGGTGGCATATTGTTTGGTTTATATTGCTTTTTTAGCAGGATTTTATGTTAGAATTAAGATTTGATGTGGTACAATGAAGAGTTTATCTATCTATCTTTATTTGGGGTCTTTGAGTCAAAAAAATAGAGACACACTATGAGAGGGTCGTGGGTTCAAAACATCACCTGGCACATAATTTTTTAATGTTCAACGATAAATAAATGTCCTCGTAATCATTCGTCACGCTCAAGTTCGCACTACAAACAGAAATGGGGAACTTTAAGTGGTTTTTGATAAACCGCGTGTCATTCGTATTATCTATTGTGATAACAAGGTACAAAATAATAGACGTTTAATAACACCTGGGTTTTTTGGGGTTCGATAATTAGTCTTTTATTGTACCATGTGTCTTTTTTGACGATTATGAGTGCAGTGCCTGAAATGTAACATGCCACTGCTCAATCCTAAAGTTAATATCATAAATCAAGAAGTTTATTATTTTATTTGTCTGGGTCTCTTCACGGTCAAACGACTGGACCGATTTGGATAAAAATCGGCATACTGTGATCTGGAAATTCACGCGGGATCGGGGTGCAGCTAGTAATAATAATAAATAATATATTTAAGCTTACAAATAATAAAATGCCCTTGGGTTCCCGCACGAGGCAGAGCCTGTATCGCGGGACACCGACTTAACAATTAGAAATTTACACTTTATAATTTCTCGGTACAAGTGAGATGTAAAATGGATGTAAATGGAGATGTGTCAGGTCAGTGTAGATGTAGGTAGCGAGGTTGCTTATATTATAAATTACTAGTTGCGCCCCGCGGTTTCACCCGCATAAGGCCCGATCCCATGGGTATATCGGGATAAAAAGTAGCCTATGTGTTAGACCTGGATAGGTCTCCAGCTACATACCGAGTTTTATCCCAATCGGTCCAGTGGTTTTAGCGTGAAGGAGTAACAAACACACACACACACACACGCACACACACACAAACTTTCACATTTATAATATTAGTAGGATTGCTCGTACATTGAAGGAAAACATCGTGGTGAAATATCGCGACTTAATTGACGACTGACGTATTGACGAGTTCTTTCCTCTGGACACGGTCTCCTAAGTTGAGAGGATGGTATAAGTTCTGGGCAGGCCTATTTCACCTAATGTCTCATGACAATGCCCTAAAAAGCTTGGATTAAGGTCGCTGTTCAATCAACAAGATTATAACAAGATTAATGTAAAGGCCAATATTATAATTACCGCTCAATAATACCTAACACGTCAATTGATTATGAAGCAGGTTACCGAACTATTATTGTCTAGCCTTGTATGTAACGTACCTATATAAATAAATATCGCAGGATATTCCACACATCGCCATCTGGCTCCAAGCTAAATAACTAAACCAGTGTTATGGGTGCTAGACAACGGATACACTAACTTAAAATACATGGAAACAACCAGACCACAGACAAATATCTAAGCATAATTATTTGTCTGAGGCGGGAATCGAACCCGCAACCCTGAGTTTGGCAGTCCGGCATGGTGACCATTGTACCAATTGGGTCGTCATATAGGTACATGTGTCCTAATTAAAGTGGTTATAAAACAAACTAATTCCCTTTCATATTGGATAAGTTTTAAATTGGATTGGATCGTCAGATCAGTGAAGCCAACCATGCAGGTACAGCTAATGCTGGGGCAGGTGTTAGCGGCACACGGCTCCATAGAGAACGTAGGATTTAGATTTTCTGTTTTTCTCATTTTTTTTGTTGTTGTTTAATAATGTCGTGTGCATATCGAATTAATGGTATTCTTCTTCTTGAGGTTGAGGACGCTATCGCGGATCATGCTTGGGATGTCAAATTTCGCATTTAATCAAACACTTAAAAATGACAAGAGCATATAAGTTTTCTATCGTCGTAATCCTCGTCACAGAGTAAAGTCTTGTGTTTTTATTGGACATTTTGTTTCAATGAATTAACATTTAACAGTAAGTTACAAAATTGACAATCAACTATTTATGTAGATTATGATATCCGAAGAATTCGAACCCCTGCCGGCCTTGCATAAAAAAGATTTTTCTAACGACACATACGTTCATGAGTATGTTTGTAACATCATCACGGAGAAAGTACTGAACCGATTACGATAAACTTATAGATTTTTACGAGATGGGAGACTTTCAGTAAAATCGGAGGACGCACCTAATCTAAGCCAAGGTTAATCATAACTACTATTAAGATAAACTCTAAAGTAGTTCTTATATTAAGGTGCCTCTATCAATAACAGTAAGGGGAATATCAAAATCAATAGCATTTACAAAGCGAAGCAGACGTAGGTACGAACGATGCGCCTCAAGTCATTCAATTAGGATCGAGATTGGTTATACGGAAATAGATCATACTTGTAATATGAATACTTCATTCGAACGTGTCAGGAGTAATTTTGAACTACTGAATCGATCTTTATGAAAGGTGCAAGTAACTTTGCATATTGGAGAAAAATCAAGGTAAACCAAGATATTGATCGATCTGTTTATCAAAACCTACAAGTCTAAGTTACTTAGTTCAAAAATAAAGAATGCCAGTCGCTTGTAAAACTTGAAAACTTGAGGATTTTGTAAGTGTTTCCATGACCCCTAAATAACCGGGGGTCTTCGAGGGACGCGAGTGAAGGAAGGAAGACGGCGGCAGTGGAACTAGAACTTACCGTCTCGCCCTCATTTTGTAAATGCACCAGTCTTCTTATCGGAACACGGACAAGTCCACTTAGCGATAAGATTTTTGCCGGAGGGTGGTAACAAGCCGCGGCCGAAGCCTCCTGCCAGAAGTTCTATTTATCTATATATGTACATTAGTTCATTACAATATAGTTTATGTTACTCGGAGAGGTTATTAAGTATTTAATTAATGAAATGTTTTAGCGGGATTCAGTTTGTCCCTTAGGTCTGTACCCGCACCATCAAAGCTTGGAAACAATAGTAGCTATTTGAATGCAGTTGTTTATCTGGAAAATGTATGTTGAGTTAGTATTCACAATGTTTCATTAAAATAATGGTATCTTCAAAAGAACCTTTATCATTGTGAAAGAGTTTTTAATTAGCCTAGCATTTTGTGACAATGAAATGATAATAACTAAGCGAACTTTAATATAATTTATCACATTTTATAAGGCTTAATTTCTTTCTACCGTTATCCCAATTGTTTTGGTGTTGGCGCGGTAAAGCTCACGCTGTAAAGAGATTCGGCAATAACATTCTACGGACGACCGCCGGCCTGAAGGGTCTTTGGGAATGTTATACGGATGGTTGATCCGCCACCGCGCAAAAAGCCCTCCGTTCCATGGTCAGTACAAGATTCCCAAATTTTTTTGTCGCCTTCTACGACACTCACGGGAGGAGAAAAAAAAACAAGCACTTTTTGCCTCATTTTCTTTCAATAGGTTTTTTAATACAATGCAAAGTGAGGGAAACTAGTGTCCAGGATAGTCGTGAGCTGTAATTCAATACAGAATAAAATGGGTAGGGTAACGATATTCTATGCCGGGCGCTTTATACCACATTTAAGTTGATACGTGTATAACTTCTGTGTTTATAGTTCCATAATAATATATGGTTCAAGTAGATGTATTATTTCAGAAGGCCCAATCAATATTCAATCAATGTATGAATAATTCAGATCGATTGCAGTATCATAACTGTCACCTTGTTATTTCAGCGCGTTACAAAAGAATTTCAATTTAGAACATACATAATGCATTATGGCTCTGATTTAATATGACTTCTTATACAGGTGTGACATAACTTTTCATTTCTATTGCACCGACTGAGGAGCAATGTGAGTGTGGTGCCCCTTCGCATTCCAAGGTGAACCTACCCCTTGTGCCCTTTTACCTGCATATTGGAGGACCTGATGGAGGCCAAAGCTGCTACGGTCACCAGTGGCTAACTTAGGCAAGAAACAAGACTGGTATAACGTCACTGACTCGAAAATAAGAAGATACTACTTTATACTGACCTACATTTTTCTCATATGCGCACCCGATGTAAACTATATTCTATACTCAAAACAATAGTAATATGACTCGCAACATACATGCAGATGACGGCAGAACTTTTGAAGTGAACTTGCTGGGCGAAATTCTAAACTGGCTCCGGAACTTTGCCCTTGTGTTGTTGGTACCTGAGACATGTGAGAAATCAATAAATACCCACATGAATTCTTATAGATAGGTAAGGTACCTATACATAGATATGTAGGTACTGAAGAATTCCAAATATCCCGCCATTTGCAAAATCAAATATTAACTTTTTCGTTTACATACCGACTGCTAAAATTTAAATGGTAATATCGTTTTGCTAACCAAATAACCAATATTGAAGTAAGTAGTCGGTTGTATTAAAAAGTATATATAAAATAGGACGAAAATGTCAATTTAAAAAATATTTTTTCTATCTTCTTATACCTACTTAACAAAGGGGTTGTCACATTTTTTTTTTTTAGTTTAGCCTATCTTTTTAAACCTATGGCATAAAACAAAGGCCATGTAAAAAAATCTCGTTCAGTATTCCGTTTGCTGTTTTAGTGAAAACATCAAATCATTATTATCATTATCAGCCACAGGACGTCCATCGCTAAACATAGGCCTCCCCTAAAGACTTCCAGAGCGATCGGTCCCATGCTCTCTGCGTCCAACGATGTCCCGCAACCTTAATTAAATCGTCCGTTCATCTACTCGGAGGTCGTCCCGCGCTGCGTTATAAGTTTTTCAGTTGGTATCAGTAAGTACTATTAGTACAAATAGTTGTATTTACGAGTAATAAAAATAATCTTAAATAGTTTGTTACACTTAACTCACAGACAAACCTAACATATTTTTACAAAGCATTCGTTGTTTGTATAAATGTCATCTATATACTGATCTTTAATCGATTTAAAAGATAGCCGGGCAAAAAAAATAACACTAAAGATTAAGGAAACTACTATGCCAGTCCCCAAACACAAACATATGCTGCTACCCCTTTAAAAGAAAAAATATGAGATACCTATTAGACAGAAATAAAATTGTTCAACTTCAAGTCTTATTACTCCAACCAACATCAATTATGTATTTCAATTCGTTGAATCGTGTTTAACCTTTAAGTGGGGCCACAGGTGGTTCTCTTTAAGACCTTTCCTCATTTAATAGCACATAGTTATTAGGTACTTTACGAGATGAGAACTTTTAACAAACGATTTAATAGCACATAGTACTAGGTACTCATTACGAGACGAGAACTTTATAACAAACGTGACTAAAAAGGAACTAATATGCTCTCATGTTCAACATGGGTTGTTGAAAAGCTTTGCAGTTTCACTCGAAATTTGCTAACGAACTAAAGTCGAAACGGGTTCATTCGAATTGAAATTGAGTGCCCATACGGAAAATGGAGAGGAATGCTACGAAATATCATATTCTGACGTTATATTGACCTATGTGCTTTCATTCGCGACTTCGTCCGCGTAGAACTTGAGTTTATTATATTAACCTGATTCGTGCTACAGTGCGTTGATGCAAGTCATTTGGAACTTTGAATTTTATGTTAATAGATCTCGTAGCATACCTACTTGGTTTAAGGCGTATAGATAGAGTCTCTAACATCAAGCTGCGATAAAGAAAAGGTATCGCAGACGTGGACCAGAAGCTGACCACGTCTGCCGAATACATGCAGCTAGATGCGCAAACAAAGCCAACCGGTGGGTCCCTCAAGACGGCAGGCGTCTTCGAGGTAGATCCAAAAAACGATGATGCGACGACCTGGATGCATTCGACGCAGAGTGGCCCAAAATAGCTGGAGATCGGAAGACATGTAAGGAAATGGGGAAGGCTTAGGCCAATAGTAGGACATAACAGGCTAGGTACAAAAATACACCCTGGGACGGACGGACGGAGAGTGGAATCTTTGTAATAGGGCCTAAAAAAAGATCTCGCAGATTGTATGTTTTTTGTACAAATAATCGGCTGCAGAGAAGTCTTTAGTGTACAAAGCCCTTATTATTATATTGTTAGCGATACCATTGCATAAGATATCACATCATCATAGCCAGTACGAGCGTTACTCGCGAACCCATAAACCGCATATTTATAACCTTATCTTAACAAGCGAACCGGTCGGGTCAACTACTATATCTTCCGTATTTACTTTTAGAATGTAATGGTCTGTTTACTTTTAACCATAGATATAAATATAAAGATATGTCCCGTCGGTAAAGAAATGCTGTGAAAATTCATTCCGATGCTTTCATTTTAATTTCCTAAGTTAGGTGAGAAGAAACATTTTTCGTTTTTTTTGAATACAATATAATGCTCCTAGTCGTTTTGATCGCCTTTTGTGAACCACTTAGTTGAGTAGTTTGACTACGAGGAAATTTACTCCTTTTGGACAAACTAGTATGACCAGAAAGTTTGATCAGCAGGAACGTACCCTAGTGCCTTTCTACTTAGCAATTCGTATTTTTGTGCTACGCGACTTTACACCTACGCTAAGAATAAGCTGGTTTGATTTATTGACATCTTACACGTTCTTACGAAGTAGGTATACCTATCTACACTAATAATATAATATTATAAAGAGGAAAACTTTGTTTGTATGTTTGTTTGTTTGTACTGAATAGGCTCAAAAACTACTGGACCGATTTTAAAAATTCTTTCACCATTCGAAAGCTACATTATCCACGAGTAACATAGGCTATATTTTATTTTGGAAAAAAATAGGGTTCCGTAAGATATTTGGGTTTTTCGGACACAAGGTGTAAAAAATCAACCAGAAAAGTTACTTATTTTGCGTACGCTGCCTAAACTATAAAAGATAGAACCATAAAATGTTCTAATTAATTGTAGATCTTATAAATATCTACAAAAAAGTCCGCGACACACTATACCCATCTATGTCGAGTGAGGCACAGCAACCATTTTTTTATTTAAAAATCTTGAATTTTTTTTGGATTACATTTAATCGCGTTTATTTTACTCATGCTATTAATCCTTATCAAAATAAATGATTTCATCACTAAGAACAGTTTATGGAGATAATATTTGGTCTTTGAATGATTAAAATTGGACGTTTGGTTTTGAAGTTATGGCGAAATTAAAATATTTAAATATTTTCATCATTAACAACTTAACATACACAGAAAGACAATCTGTGCAGCCTGCGGATAATGACTGCGTCGTCAATGTTACTGTCGGTGTCTGTGAATTGACCTGGGAATCATTTTGCTGACCGTGTCTCTCCTGGGTAGGCTTTTTGCAGCGGTAACCGACATCCACGCGGGCGGAGTCGCGGGCGACCGCTATCTATATATATAAAAGAAAGTCGTGTTAGTTACACCATTTATAACTCGGGAATAGCTATGGTAGAACATATAAAACCTATCTAGATAAAATACAAACCTTACAAACTAGAATTATTAAAAAAATTGTATCTCCTAATATTAAAATGAAATTTACAAATAATGATACGCAATTATTAAAGCATTGTAACATATTACCTATACAATACAAATTTGATTATAATATGTTAAAAGAACAGTATTTTAATATAGATATACAAAGTAAAATTCAGCATAAAATCATAACTAGAAAAATAATAAAACAAGAATTAATGATATTAACAGCCCCAAATAATACATATGGAAGTAGAACAACTAAATACATTGTCCCCCGTTTACTAAATAACATTAATCCTACCTTAAAAAATTCAATCACAACAGCTAACGTAAATAAAAAATTAAAAGCGCACTTCATTGACACCTTGTAGAATAACTTGTTTATTTTTAACTTTGTACCAAGTACCTACCAAGTACTTGACGATGCAATGCGCTTGCGTTCGTGCGCCAGCGGCCGCTCGTGGTCGCCGCGTCCTCCTCACTCGTATAGGTTGAGCGCACACTCGTTGCCTGTCATCTCGCTCACACTTACACAATTTAACTTTTGCACTTTTGTGAGGGTTGGTGTTTGTTTTTTGCTGTTACGATCTGATTATTATATTTTTCTAATGATAAGTATTAAGTACCTACCTTCCTGCTAACTTGAAGCAAATCGAGAGTTATTGAATTGTATTGTATCATATTGATGTTATTCACTTACTAAATACCTACTTCAATTTTTTATTTAAGAATGCAGTAAAAACTTAACTACCTTTATCACTAAGCACGCCAGACAAATCCTTGCGATTTTCGGCCTGCATTATGTTTTTTAAGTTTATTTTTGTTTATAAATAAAAAAATAAATAAATAATAAATTTGATAAATTTTCATTTGACAAACGATTCACTTTGTTATTCATGTTACCTAATTATTATTATTTATAAAACTACACGGAAAGCTTGACTGTCACAGAACCGACACGGATAGATTACGTAAGAGAAAGTTAATGCAAAGATCTAAGCTAAGCTTCGCTGCGCTTCGCTCCTCCTTAACCCTCTATTTTGTATTTTTTTACTTGAGAAACTTGTGTTTTTACACATAAATAATAAATAAATAAATATTACAGGACATTCCATACATCGCCAACTAGCCCCAAGCTTCTCTTTTGTAAATATATACTTATAATACATAGAACCAACCAGACCACAGACAAATATCTAAGCATAAATACATGTCTGAGGCGGGCACAATTGGTCTCCTTGCCGGACTGCCAAACACAAAGTTGCCGGTTCGATTCCCACCCCAGGGAAGTATTTATGCTTAGGTAATTGTCTGTGGTCTGGTTGTTTCTATATATTTTAAGTATATATTTACAAAATAAAAGTATATAAGTAGTATATCCATTCTCTAGCGCCTATAACACAAGTCTAGTTACTTAGCTTGGGGTTAGATGGCGATGTGTGGAATGTCGTGTATTTTTTTAAAGTAGTTAGTATTTAAACTAAGAATGAGTGCGCAGCACAACGCGGACCGAAAAACATATTTCACGAGAGAAGTATTTACGAAAAACATTGTTATTTTTTATTTCCAAGAACGAAGTGCTGACTGTGCGCTCGATAAATATGCTTTTAAAGTAATTGTTTGCAAAATAAAACAAAGTGAAGTAAAATAACAGTACAAGAAAAGTTGGTATAGTATATTCACTAATATGGCTATAGTAAATATTAGTGAACATTAAAGAGTTCGTTTGGGGAAATTTTGTCGCGTTACCACCAAGCAGTATAGTGTCTTACCCAATCGAGTGACAACACAAGCACAAGATGTCCATGCTACAACTCCAACGGCATCCTTTTAAATTTCACAAGCTGAAATTCATCTATAGTACTTCATACGAAATTTTAGGAAAAAGTTTATAAAGTTATACAAACTGATTCTTCAAAGGGAAATTGTTTCATCGGCAAAGAGCTTAAAAATATATTCATAACAAGTCGCTTGTTGCCAAGTTTAAGTTGGAATCAGCACCTACTTTACTCCCTGCCAACACGTCCTTGTCATCCAGCCTCCCTAGGTGACACTTAATCCGGAAAAAATGGTTCTGAGCTTTACCTTAAGTACCTAAATCCTTGAATTTTTCGTGGCTTAGCTTAATTTTTGAATTACTGTACTTACAAGTCTTTTTATTTTAACTAATTAATGTCGATGAATTGACGACGTGGCACATTGTACGGAAAAGCCTCTAGATCAGAAATCGGTTGTTTAGCTAAAATATGGATGGCCATTTAGACAAAAAAATCAAATGTCCCTAGAACTCCCACTTGCCACTTAGCAGGGCATAACGTCCTTGTAAATCTCCAATTTGGTGTAAAAGTAGACTAATCTTGCGTATTTTTGGACAAAATAATATACTCTGAAATGGGTTTAAAAATTAATTAGTTTTAGCTTAAGTTTTAATGTCAGAGAGTACTTAAAATATACTTTATTTCATTGGCTATCTGGTACAGTTTAAGATATAATATTTGAATTGATAATTTCAGAGTTTATTTGTCCCAAAAAACAGCAAACTTTGGCATGTAGCACCAAAACTAAAGTGAAGTGGCAAATAGGAGTTCTACTTTGCATTTTATATCTAAATGCTCATCCATATTTGAGCTGAACAAACATTTCCGATCTAGAGGCTTTTCCGTCTACTGAGCGTGGTTATAAGCTCAGCTGAAGGATAAAGCGAGCGCAATCCGTGATTTGTGCAGTAAGGCATTACCGCATAGATTTTGATCTGGTTTTCATAAGCAAAACGACAGCTAGTAGTCTTAAAACCATAGTAATTTTAACGCGTTGTGTTGCGTTCAATCGCTAGTAAGTGCGGTGATTTAAACGCCAAGACTTTCTTATTTGTACGTAGGGAAATGTCGGTTAATATAACAGACTCACGTTAACTTCGTCCCATAATACCATCGATATGCAAGATACCATCAAACACCAAAGACAAAAAGACGACTTGACAAAGAGCAGGCGGAATTTTGTGTAAGGGCTCCAGCGTTTCAGTTATATTTTAATTGTATTTGCTTAATATAAGCAATTAGTTTTAGTTTTGTTTTATTTACTACTAGCAAATTAAAGCACGGAAATATTGGTGTTTTTATCGTTACAACTGTCAAGAACCTAATTGCAATAGCCAAATATTAAATAGAAAAATTCAAAACGGTCCTAAAATTTCATTTCCTAATACTTTGAAAAAAAAAAAAAACAACAACATCATAATCGCATACGAACGTTTTTTTGACGGAAATCGATAAAAGTTCATTGAACGTAATGCTCCAGGCATTAAGTACGTTCCTTTTTAATTACAACCAAAACAAAAAAATAAATTTTTTTTAAATCGATTTTTAAATAAAGGAGGACGTTCTTAATAATGGTTTTTCAACATGATTTAGTAGAACCACCCCGCGGTTTCACCCGCGTAACAATTTTCTGTGCAACTTTCCTAATATTTTTTTCTTTCATAAGAACCTTCTCCTGACGATAACATACAACAAAAAAAGAATTAGCGAAATTGGTCAAGCCGTTCACGCGTGATGCCGTGACATAGGGAAATAGGGATTCATTTTTCATATATACAGGTTGAATTTTTTAAGTGGGCCTTCAGGGCTATATCCTAAACTATAAAAGATAACGAAAAATGCTGAAAGTAGTTGAGTGCCTGATTTTGATAAAACTAAAACTCAAGTATCATTAGATTTTTGAAAAAGTCACTACCCTCGTTAGGAATGGAACCTGTTGAGTTTGAAAAAAAAAATTCTAGGTTTTTATACCAATAGATATTCTTGCTGATAGAGATCAATACTTGTAAACAAACATAGTATGTCAAATCGAAAGAAATAGCTAATTTTTGTAGTCTTCTATAATTTTCACACTACTGTACCTGAAAAAATGTAGTGCATGGCTGATGACGTAACTAAGTGCTGCACAAAAAAACATTACCTGTTTTTTTACGTGATGTAGAGAATTTAATAACTTATTTAAAAATTAAAAAATATTACTTCCCCTCTTTACTTTTTCAAAAATTTTATGATGTAGTTTTTGCCAAAATCGGAAACGCAACTTCTTTCAGCATTTTTTGCTATCTCTCATAGTTAAGGATATAGCCCTGAAGGCCCACGTAAAAAAATCACCCTGTATATAGAGAAAGATGTCACTAACAAAAGTTATAAATCTGGTGCGAAGTAAGTGTATCCGTAGTATAGTATGACAAGCGGTACATGGTAAAGGAGGTCGTCGACCCCGCGATCCGGTAGGTACCTCGCGATGAGGGATTAGTATTCGAGCGACGCGAACTCCCCGTTAGCTTTTTAGGGATGCGACGAAAGATACAACAAATATTTATAAACAGTGTTTGTTAGAAAGTTTGAACCTTGTTTTATTTGATGACTTCTGTAGCGGGCGAACATCCGCCTGTGATACAGAAGGTTGCGTGTTCGATTCGCGCCTCAAACAAGTATTTAACTGCTGCGCAACAACCTTTATCCTGACTAAATAAAGCTGCGACGTAATCCAAGAATTGTGGACGTATCATTTTAGCGCTCAATGTTTTTTTTGTATTCTTTTTCTTTATGTTTAAGTTTTTTTTATCTATCTATTAGCACTCAAAGCTGTAATTTGGCATGAATATACTTATAAATCACGCCGACAAAATGTTAAAATAATAAAATCTAAACAAATGACATTTTATTAGGGTACCTCCCCAACACGCATTATTTTTTCTGGCCAAACCCATAATTCGTTGGATAGGTATTTTTAAAATATTATGGGTATGGGAAAACCATTTTTTTATCATGGGATTTGTTTCCAAAATTTTAAGTTTTAAAGTGATTTTTTTAAAACATTTTTTTTGATCATGGGATCTGTTTCTTTAGATTTTTTTCTTTAGAGTCAAGTGTAAAATAGAATGCTTACGGAACATTTCATTGCGCGTGGCCCGATACACACTTGGCCGGTTTTTATCACAAAAGTTCGCATTCAATTTAAAAAATAATAAAAAGATTTCGGTGACTAAACAGAATAAAAGTATAAGTAGAATACTCACTCAACCTAAAATAGTTTAAAAAGTAGACGAGCGAATCTCATCAAATATTTAACTTCAGCTGCATTGTCAACCGATTTTGTCCCGTCCGCTTTAAACTTTCTTAGCCTTAGTACTTATGCCTACAAGCTGAAGCCGAGTTAAACTTTTTAGCTTTTCAGCGAAGTTAAATAATAGGTATAATCAAATTCACCTTTTCAAACACTTCATTTTGATAATTTCGATAGGTTTGGAAAAAATTGATTATGGATCGCGTCGGTAAAATTTGACATTTTGTTTTTTTTAAATTTGATGTACCTCTTTTTAGTGGACCGTGTCCAGAGGAAAGACATCTTTAATAAATTTTGAGCCGAAAAAAACTACGGGTTTTATTACGATATTTTTCATCACCGTAAGAATAATATGAATTTACCGCACGTAGATTTTCATAAGAAAAAACCCATGACCTTCGGAATGATAGTCAAAGTATCTACCACTAGGCCAACCTCGCTCTTTATTTATCTCCGTTTCAGACATATTTCAATAGATTTTAATTTATTAAAGCTGCTTATTTTTAAATACATTTTATACCATACCTACTCTAAAAAGCTTATTTTATTCACTGAAAACAGTGAATAAAAAGGCCTTTTAATCACTGTTTTGGTGTTTGAATTTGGAACACACCAATATTTTCGACCTCCATCTCAATGCTTATTCAACCTCTTTGCGCAAAAAATACTTGATAAAAACTCCTTGCTCAAAGAATACTCGACATACAAACTCTTTATTCAAATAACTCCTCGACATTTGATTGGTCGATATTTGCGACAAGAAGATTAGGATTAAAATAAAAACTGTTTTGTGTCCTTTACTGCTATTACAAAAAAAAGTAAAGTGGCGCCATTTTTAATATTTTTGTAAGAATACAAAGTTTAGTATTAATTTTAAAATAAATTTTATTGAATATGCACTCAAGTGATGAAGAACATGTGTTAACACCTGAGTTTATGAAGGAGAGAGCGGCCGATATAGTTGAAAACTTGCTACCCAACAAATCACGGCTGGTTTACATCAAAGCCTACGATGAGTTTTGCAAATGGAAAAATGAAAATCAAGCTTCTGAAGGTTATATCGAAGATTCTATCGAAAATAAATCTTATGGACTCCACGCCCTTTAACGTCAAAAGATGCCCCAGAGTTTCCTCCAGCAGAATGTTCTGACCATCGACAGGAAATAAATATCGTTTCACAAGTTGACCAGCCTAATAATAATAATAAGAAAATAACTCTTAATTTTAGTAATTGTTCCCATTTTAATGTGCATTTTAATTAATTTAACCTTCCTTTTTTCTATATTATCTATGTCTATTTTCGCTAAAATTATTTCTTTTTCTCGTAGTCATGGTATAAAGTATAGTATGCAACTCTTGAATAAAGTACGGATTTACATTGAGGGCCATGAATCACTTGCGCCTCGCTCAGGATTCTAACACTTGAATCACTCGCTACGCTCGTGATTCAATAATCATGAATCACTCCCTTCGGTCGTGATTCAGTTGTTAGCATCCTTCGCTTGCTCGTGATTCATTTATGGCCCTCGCGTTAAATCCGTCCTTTATTCACTAGTTGCATAATCTACAATTATTTTAAACATATTTTTTTTCATTGCTCTTAATATGAGTTTCAATAAAATAAAAACATTTTCCTCTCCATAAAAGCGGAAAACGCTTAAAAATGTATATGATTGCGAAACTTTACAAAACATATTTAACTTTTTCATTTGAAAAGATTGACGATACGAGTACGTTATGGTTAAAGGGATGTCAGCAATAATGCGATTTAAATGTACATATTTCCGGAAAAGTTATTACTTTTTAACTCTATACACTTACCTAGCAATATAAATTAATTATGTTATGATTACATAACATAATAGCTATGCTTTTACGTATAGATAAACAATACATAAGTCCACAAATTGGAGCGAGTCCCGTCAATGAGTAAGTAGAGGACGTATGCCCCGGCAAAGCTGCTAATGTAACTAATGAATAAGCTGCTAATACGAACGATAGAGTTACATCTTTAATCGATCATTTTCAGGTGAAATGTGTCACCAAAACGGTTATGTAGGTAATAGGCACCTACCTACATAATCGTTTTTATGTTATGTATTGAGTGATGTCGAATTTCGGGATGTGAGACAGTCTTTGATGTATAAGCTTGTAGGTATGTGGCAACGAAGTGTATAAAATCAGCTCCAAATATTTGTAGACAGGATTGGTTCGGAGAGTGATTTTAAGCGCACATACCGTAATCTGTGCGCGTAAAGCCAGCGTCGTATTATACAACTCAAGATCTGTATCTATTTGCAATTTGATTGTTCTAGCTATGCAGCCAGTTAGCTTCCTCTAAGCAGTTAAGTCCTTGAGTAATTGCAGGATGTGAAACGACTAAGGTCATCCATGATCCGACTAACTCATAAACGAGTTGTCAGGTCCAATGTCAACGCCTCCAACCTCCTCGCGACTATCTTTTAACCAAGGATTATGATCAACAGATAAAAACATAATATTGACTGCGATAAAATTAAAACAAGAATCAACGAAGCGAGATAAACATAGCTTCAAAACCACCCGTGCTAAAAACCTAGTAGCCCTCAACGTACAAAGGCACGTTTTTCATCAGGCTGTATGCCTTAGGCTTTAACGACATAGACATGTTCAATTAGAACGTTATTTATTTTAGGATGTCTAAAAGGTATTTAAGTAACAGATTAATTAGTTCACTTTGAAGTAGTCACAAGTCATTCTGTTAATCAAACAGAAGCCCCATTAAAATCACATCCCTAATCTTTATTCATACAGAAACTTCATTGCGCAAATTGCTAACAAACAGAAGCCAGAAAATAGTTGTTAATTAACTAATAGCAAGATAACAATAAACAATATTACATTATCCATTTGTTGTCGATATTATGTAGGTATGTAATTAACTAAACATTTCAATATAATACCTACTCAAAACTTATTTAATTTTGTAATAAATATGTTTGAAAACTGAAAGCCGACTACGGAAAAATCGCGCTCTAAAAAGTATGAAACCAGTGGCATACAACCCAGTTAACTCTACAAAATGTTTTATTGTTTCAAGCTTTAGGGGCGCGATTTCTCCTTACTAGGGTTTTAGTTTCTGAACTTTATTTTATTACAATAATTTTGTTTAGTAATATATTTTTGAAATGAATTAAGCCCTTTTATTTAATACTTAACACGGCCACTTTCAAATTAGGACGCTTCTAACGATATATCGATCAATAACACGCACGGGTAAAATTCTGTTTCAAAAAGTGGTCAATTGTTTTAAGATGTGGACAATATTAGGACATTATTTATAAAATAAAATAATTAGATTTTGCTGGCTAAATTTCACACGAGTCCATCGCTTGTGAGTATCAATTCAGCAATGAAATGTACATCAATATTATGTACGAAAACGTCAGAGAATCAACAAAGCACGAAATGAGATACAAAATTACATAATATTCCAAATGTAACACTAAACTATTATCTTCACCATCTCTCTAGGTAACTATCTAGGTAACTTACTGTTTGAACAACATTCAACTTACCGCCAATTCATCATATCAAAACCTTATTTCTTGTAAGCTGTATGTAATTAATATGTTCGTAAAACCCTTTGGTTCAGTGTAAACCTTCCCACTATGTGTTCTGTCTTTCCTCATTACACTAGAGCTATCTATTTTAATATATATATGTAGAGAAGATGTGATTATAAACGTATACCCAATTTAATCAATATAGATAATGAGATCGTATCAGCAGCTGACCAGTGGATTTGCCAAGCACAAGACCGAGCATTGTGGCGCATCAATGGGTGATCTAAGATAGAAGGATAGAGGATAATAGGTTAGGTATTTTAATACCATCAATGTAAAATTCTGTTGATTCCGAAAAATAAGAAACCAATCTATAGATAGATATTTAAGTAAATGAAAATGTAGAATAGCCAAATGCGTAGAATAGGACATAGAATATTTTGAATGATTCAGGAAATAAGAGAGTGATAAGCTACTTCTCATCTCATAAAACTGACTATAAGAGTAATTTGAACTGTTCAAAACAGAACAGTTTAAAAACATACTTCAACTGAAGAAACTGTTATTACTGGATCATACCTAGCTGCTAGGCAAATCTTGTTACACAAAACTTATCTGCTGCGACATTATCCATTGTCCAATGTTTGCAATTTCGTTACGAGCACACTCAGCTGCCAGCTATTGTGAACCTTCTTTGTTAAGGAATGAGCTGGGTTTGCTGTATCCAAGACGTCTGTAGTTCTCGAATTTAAAGTTTGTTTACTTCATACTTTATTGTCCGTTTTCATTTATGAAAATCTGATCTACAAAGCACAGTATCTCTCAAGAGTTTTGGGTACTTTTGAGATACAATGCTTAAATATTTAATTTTAATATAATTTTAAACGCAGTGTATATGCGGACAAGGTTCTTAATATGTTATTTAGAAACATTTACCAAGAGCAACCTATATCATTGTCACAGTTCCAGACAAAATGGATGGTTGGGGTAGGTTTCCAAGAAAATGATCACTCGCAATAACACGTAAATACTAAAAATAGTCGATAATAATTTTATAAGAATATAAGAAAAAAATATGACAGTAATAACAAAGGTAAACAGGAAAATTGTAATAATAAATACTACCTAATTCTGGAGAATTATACTATGGAAGATTTTATACAGTGTGGTCGAAGAAGTGACGTCCAGAAGTAAAAATTAGGTAGGTATCTCCTGGGTGTGTCCGAAAATACCCCATGTACGTTCCGCGATTTTTTCTAGTTTTCCAGTTATTAATTTTTTGGGATTTTTTTATATTTATCTGACTTTAATATTTTTATTTTTGCATAGAAGGCATTTTTTACTACATTTTTACTTCGTCGTTAAGTTAATAAAACACATCGTCATAAATCAAAAAACAACACGAAAACATCATAGTTTTAAAATAATGACATTCTTGTATATTTTACTACATGTTATAGCGAATAATTATTATTTGACATTTGAAAGCTGTTTCTAGCCTTAATTAGTCTAACGAACGATAAAACATGCAAAAAATATTATTAAAAATCGAATTAATTGCTTAAAAATTTCGACCTTTGTACCTTTGAAGGCCGATTTCAGTGAATTAACTCCTGTTAAAATACTTGTTTTTATTATTATTTTGAAAGCTTACAGTCTAACGCAGTTTTTAATTCCAGTCAGAAACAAGAAAAGTGATTATTAGATTTTTTACTCAGTAAAAAATTAAGTTAGATTCCTTGAACGCAATTTTGTCACTTTAGATAGAAAAAAGTGTATTTTCCGTGATCAATACGTGTCTAATTATTTTTTTTAATTAATGTACAATTCATAAAGATTGTGAAACAAAATAAACCCAAGCCAAAAAAAGTCTTCTACGCAAAATTAAAAGAAGATGCATAAAAAAATTTAAAATGCACATATAAATTCTTAACTCGAAAACTACAAAAATCGTGGAACATGCATGTATTTTCGGTATTTTCGGTTACCCCCAGGTGTGAGGTACCTAATTTTTACTTTTGGACGTCTCTTCTTCGACCATCCTGTATAACTGTCCAGTGTTTATCCATCAGTAAATACAAATATAATATTTCATTAGTAAAAACAAATAAATTGCCATTTCAATTATTGACAAGTTCTAGTGCACAATTTGTTAGTGAATTTAAATTGATCTGTCAGTAACAAAATGGGTGGTTAGCGTTGTGATCTGCCGCCAGCCAGCGCACACAAATTATTTGCGCAGCCACCATTATTATGAATCGCAAGTGAGCGACTACGCGAAGTTCCTTTTGAATGCCGTAACCTCCAACCGCATGCTTTCATGTCGTCGTATCCCAGCTCGGTTTTCACCGAGCGTGCTCTTCAATACCATTGAAAGAAATCTCGTTGATGCTTCGTGGTCAAGTTGTGAGCTTTGGAATTCACGTACATAGTATTATAGATGCCTATGAATTCTTCTCGTCGAACTCTCAGATTCAAAAGTTTTATATTTTTAAATAATTGTATTACTTTTTACATCGTTAAATTTAAAATACCCTGCCTCGCCGTCCGTCGACGAGCGCTGGCCTTATTCAATCAAACTAAATAAACAAGAGATAGTTATTTTAAGGGCCAAAGGTAGTTATGGATGCAAAATAATAGGAACAACTTGAATTGAGAGCCTAAGAGAGGACTGGAGCGGAAAGAGTCCATTTTTGTTGCTCATAATAAATAATTTTCTACTCTGTCGTTTATCCATGTACTAAGCTTTATAAGCAAAAAAGCTTCGCGTTTTTATATCAGTCAGAACTTTGAATTATATATTTATAGATAGATGAATTTTCCGTTTTTCCATGTAGATGTGTATCAGTATTTGCAAATCTAAGTAATGAACGCACCTATAGTAACTAAGGAAGGAATATCGCAGTAAGTAAAGTTTATTGCATTACCTTTGCAATATACAACGCTCGAGAGTAATACCTAATCTCGGCACATTGAAGGTGAAACTACCTATACCTATTTCCTAGGCAGGTTTAGAACTACACATAAAGTACTTACTTACATTTTTATCGAACTTTCATTCATCCAAACATTAGCTTTATAATGAATGTTAGGTATATAATCTACACTTTATATACCTATTAAAAAAAAAACCATGAAACCATTGGGCTCTGCTAGTAAATTATATTTTAAACTTAAATATAATTTGATTTTTTGACAATATATTTTATACTTTGACGTAACAGAAATTACAGACGTTTTTCTCGCCGGCCGCCCCGCGCCGCCTTACAAAACTTACAACGTTTTACGCAGTAGGTAAGTACTTATTTTTTTTCGCATACTTACCTACTGATTTATTTGCGCGATGCACTTTGAGTCTACTGTACCTGTTAGTTCGATCCAAAGGCCTTTGAGCTTTGGAATGGCGAGTAGACAGTAATTTTTATGACAAACAATAAGCGGAAGCAACAAGCTTTCTTCTTTAAATGCAGTACCTACAAGTGCAGATAATCTTTATTCACCTACTATAAATCAAAAACAATCTTGTCACTCCACCCCTAAAGAGGGAGAAAGGGGGGATAGAAGAGGAGTTTTAGTAGAAAGTTCCCGCATAGCTTCCACCTGGAGGAGAGTACTGGTACGTGAATTTTAGATAAGCTGGTATTCAATATAAACCGTTCGAAATATTCTAAGAACAAATAACTTACCAACTTAGTTATAATATAAGTTAGGTGGAGTGGACCAGACTGTTTGGATATATTTCATGGAGTTTATAAGTTTTTACGTACTAACCTATGTAGGTAGATACAATTAACGAATGACTTTAGACAGGACCAGAGTAATTTGTTCAAGTTAGGTTATCTTTTGAAAACATAATCAAGATTCTTTACTAAATATAAGAAAGTAGGCATCTGTGAGTGTGTTTGTTTCAAGTATCCGAGTTGTATGAAAACGTGCGAGGGGATAGCGTTTTTTCATTTTGGTCAAAGTGTCGATTCAGATATTATAACGCGGGCAAAGTCGCGGTTAAAAGCTAGTAATATAATTTGCTTTCCAAAGCGTATACCAATAACAGCACTTACATGGAACGCTGTAATTTTAATGATAAAACTCGTAAAGCCGTATTGATGAAATAAGATCGTTTGTACGTGCCTCTGGTTAAGATTCAACGATACTTACACGTATGGTGTACCTATGTATACGTACCAACCCGATCCCATTACGGGTATTTTAAAGTGGAGAGGGTTACGAATAGCATCTGGTCATTCCGCCAGTACGTACCTACATAAGTATTTTGTAGGTATATTTGCTACAAGGTGATCTACTCTTTAGCATGAGCTTGAAATTGACCAAGAATATCTTTGTATTTATGAGAGATAGTGTTTTTATACTTTGCGTACTAACAGTACATGAGTGGGGATGGACTAAATTAAATAATTAAAATGTGTGATACAATCCGGTCCTTGTTTAATCATGTGCTAACAGTAGCTATCTCCGAAAATGAATCGACTAGATTTCTGTTAACGATTACACACGAGTGGCATTTATTAAATAACAGATCACCATGACCGTAGATTGTCAGTATTTTGTATGGATATTTTGATACAATAATATCACTGCCTACCTACAGGGTGGATACTCTAAAGAGATTCTCATTGTTAATGTGTAAATGCCAGTTTAGACTTCAGATATTTACTCTGAAACGCGGACTTTGTTTGTCCCAAAGTTTGCCATCACTGCGGAAATCTACCCCACTGCGATTCAAAGTGACCAACTGACAACGCTCTGTTTACGAAGTGAACTGATATCTACATTACAGTTATAAATACTAATAAAATTGTACGATAGATACTTAAACCAAATGAAATATTTCTTTACTCATTAGTTTAGAGCAGAAATAAAGTTTACGATCCGTGGTCGACGTCAAGAAGACTAATTACTAAAAATAATTTGCACAAACTGCTACAATCAAAAGCAATGAATTCGGAACTGTATTCAATAATCCTAATTTCAATGTCAGCGCTTAAGCTTTACTTTGTGTCCACAAAGCGTCGTGAATGTTTTCAAGAGACGCTTTTTTCGCCTAATGACCGTTTTCGTTCTTTGAGCCAGACGTCTTGTGTTCCGTTTCCGGATAAAGTGGGAATAAGAATCGAGGGAAATCTCCAATTTTCTACTACACTTAACTATTATACTGCGTTTGATCAAATAACAGAAATTCCCATTTTAAATTCCAACTGATACTTTAGGTAAATGCATTCGTGTGATTTTTCTCTTTACATTCAAATAGCTCGAACGATTTAGATGAATTGTACCTACAGAGATGATTCGTAGTGTGGATCCTAAGACTTAAATAAAATTAACGTGAGTATATTAACGTATCCAAGGGCAAGGTCGATTTCAATTAATAAAGTGCAAGTACTCACCGTGCGTGACTTTTGGGAAGGCCACATCTGAAATTAGAAAACAAGAGTTTAGAATAGACAACAAAAGCACATTACATACATATTAAAATAGGCCGACTTGCATGACATTGTCTAAAAATAAATTTAGCTAAGTTCTAGCTAAATCATAAATAACAACAAGATATTATTTAATAAATTTGACACTTTAACAGTTGGTAAATCATGTCTATGGTCTTAAAGCAAATTATTTTTTGATGTGCAAGTCACTTTAAGAAAATAATACAGAAACGTAGCATCGGTTCAGACAAGAGTGGTGATGCAGAATAACAAGTTTAATTTCCCTTGCCATTGCAAACTCCGGACTTTCCGAAGTGTGTCAGGAATATGTCACGAAAATCCGCTCTGCAGCTACTAGAGACATTTCCACTGGATCGGAACTAACGTGAGTGAAACCTCGGAATGCAGCCAGCCACTATTGATACAGCAAAACACTTAACTTTATTTAATATTGAAAAATATACTGCGATTTTTGAACGTAACAATTCCAAGAGTTGTCATTTTAGTGGTCGCACTTAACGTAAACGGTTTGCAAGCGGCCCTCTGTAGTATTTCGTTGGTCTCAGAGTATAATAGAAATGGAGTTTGGATGCAATCTCTTTGTGAAATATATACAGTTTACTACATAGACCGCCCAAGAAGATGGGCTGCGATAAAATACATTTGTGTATTGTAAGGTTTATAAAGTCTTGGTTGTACAAAAGCCATACAACCTGATAAAATCCTAAAGGTGCAGAGGACCCCAACCCAAGTATTATGATGCGTACGAGTATAGGATTTACAGAAAACAAAATAAGGTGCTCAAAACATACTATTAGATTGACTTGCACAACAAAAAATAAATACGTTTAAGACTTAACGTTAACTGTTCAGTGAACTGTCAAAGTGTCAAACTGATTAAATAGTATTAACAATGTGGTTATTAACAAAAAAAATAGTTTTAGATTTAATGCATTTAGCATATATTAGTCAAAACACGGGATCGAGTTGAATGTGATATCAGTGACGAGAGTAGTGGACCGGAATTCAACTCCACACAATAAACAACACGATTGGAGATAGGTAGTCCGAAACTATACGAACGAAACTAACAGCAATGAAATATCGAGCTCAACAAAATGAAAACAAGAAACATGGTAAATATCCCGTTTTAAATTACTTTAGTGTAGGTACAATAAAAAACCGGCCAATTCGAGTCGGATTTGCGCACGAAGGGTTTCGTACCATTATATTCTGTTTTTAACCCCTGACGCAAAAACAAATGCAAGAAACCCTAAAAAATCTAGGTCTAGGTAAGTAAGACCTAAAATTCTTTAAAACATACTCGAAAATTATTTTCATATTTCTGTTTTTAGTAAAAAAACATCATATGTGAAAATTTCAACTATCTAACTATCATGGTTCATGAGATACAGCCTGGTGACAGACAGACGGACGGACAGCGAAGTCATAGTAATAGGGTCCCGTTTTTATTACTCTTTGGGTACCGAACCCTAAAAAAGTAATATTGTCTGTAGTATTCTAGTATCAAAGAGTACTGTGAGACGCTCTACATCCGCTGAAATTAGAATCCCGTGGGACGTCATATCTATTAAAAGCTATAAGCTATGCTTCACAAAAATATATAACGTTTGTAATATTATGTTTTGAATATGAAATTCTACTAATACTGCGCACCTTTAGCTTACGCTTTTGACGCTTGAAAACATATTATTAGAATTATTTTTAATTATTAATTTCGAAATATAGATACTATAAGAACAGGTGAGCACTTTTGTATCATTAATTAGTCTGCCGACACTTATTAACTTTAAATAAAACTTCGGTTCCATAAATAGTTATTATTAGCCTAAGTTAACCAACACATACTATCCTCAACTATAGTTTGACGCACGCCGCTGCAGTCCCCGCGTGATCACGGTTATTGCAACATAGCCGAAACATTGATATAAGATAATACGAGGGCGGCACTGAAAATTTCGGGAATCAAGGAAGTGACACAACATTACTATTTAAAAATGTATTTATTCCTTTTCGAAGTATTCTCCGCGAAATTTGACACATTTTTCCATACGATGGAACCAATCATTAAAGCAACCATTCCATTCGGAAGTTGGGGTCTCCTAAATGGCCGTTTTGTAGGCGTCCACAGCTTCTTCAGGTGATGAAAATCTCTGACCACGCAATTTATTCTTTATTTTAGGGAAAGTATAGAAATCATTAGGGCTTAGGTCGGGGCTGTACGGCGGATGGTCTAATAATTCTATGTTTTCTTGCTCTCTCTTTACGGAGTTCAGAAACGACATGTGGCAAACAAATGCTAGCATACCATTCTGCATTAACCGTTCTTTGTCCCTCAAGAGGAATAGTCACAACATGGCCGGTTTTGGAGACAAACGTGGCCACCATTTTTTTTGCAACACTCCGTGAACGAACAATTTTTGTTGGCTTTAACTCATTTTCGAACACCCAAACTCGTGACTGGTTTTTTGTTTCGGGTTCGTACGCGTATATCCAGGATTCGTCACCTGATACGATGTTGTATACAGCATTTGAGGATCCTGCGTGGAATCTTTCGAGAGTTCTGACGCACCAAGTAACGCGAGTCATTTTTTGCTCTTCACAGAGCGAATGCGGTATCCATCGGGAAAACAACTTTTTTACACCTAATTGTTCATGCAAGATTATTTGTATTTGACTCATGCCAATGTCTAAAGTTGCCTGAATTTCGCGGTATGTTACATGTCGATCTTCCTCAATCAGCTTACGCACAGCATCAACGTTTTCTTGGGTGAGTGCAGTTTTTGGACGACCTTGACGGGGATCATCACTGAGCTTGACACGTCCACCTTGAAATTCAGCAAACCAGCGATAAATTGTGGTTTTGGATGGGGCTTCATCACCAAATGCAGAAATCATCCGGTCAACACACTGTTTTTGTGATAAACCACTTCGAAAGTCATAATAAATCATCGCTCTTGAATTTTCTCGCGTCAATTCCATTTTCTCAACGACTAAACAAGTTTGACAAAACCTTGTGACAAGACCGAGATTCTTTTTTTAAATAAATAAATGGTATTCGATTTTTAAAACCAAGGAGTTTTCAATTAAAAAGATTTAAATATGACAGGAACAGTGGAAATGTTCCATTCCCGATACTTTTAGTGCAGCCTATGTAATAAACTATTATAATATAAAATAAATAAGCTATTATAACCCGGAAATTATTTTTGCACTGGAGAATTTTAACTACATATTTAGAAAGTGCAATTTTTCTCTTTCTGACACATACCATTTAATGGGATTAGGTAAACAAACAAGGGCCGCGCCGGAGAATTATTAGTCTAGTAGTAGATACCTCGACTTTCATTACGAAGGTCGTCGGTTCGAATCCCAGCCGGCCGTGCACCATTGGATGTATGTGCTCTTATTGACGTTGTTCTTACGGTGATGGAAAACATAGTGATGAAACCCGCGGCTTAGTTGGCTCCAGAAGTACCTATCGACAAGTTGTTTTTTCTGGACATGGTCTACTTATCTTAGATGGTAGTAGGTGCCGGGCGTGCTTACTCCATCGTCATGCAAAAAGGACCGAACTAAAGAAAGTCTAGTTGCGGAAAAATGGCCCAGGGGACCGACGTATACATTTAAATTATACCGAAAGTATTAACGACACGGATGAATTTGATAAGCACAAGGATTTTATGAAGAAAATTTGCAAGAATAAATAGGTCGTGACGAGATTTGTTTCGCAAGAGAAAAACGATTTGTCGTTCGATCGAGTTCATGAAGTACCTACTACATATAAATTGAGAAATTTGCATTTCAAATAGTTTAGTTAGTACTATAGCAATATGACAATTGTTCAGCTAATGGGCAACTGATAAATTAATAAACCTCGTACTTAATTTATTAGACTTTCCATCGGCTTTTAAGCAGTTTCTTTGAAACTAAGTCACAGGTGCGTGCGATATAAGTCCCACTGTGGCAAGCAATGTACGATTGTTCATACCACCTTCCATCCCTTTAAACTTTAAAACGGCTGCACCGATTTTAAACAAACTTAGATAAAGAACACTGGATTAAGTCAACTTTCAAACTAAATCAAAATCGATACGACGCCACAGACAGACACGTCAAACTTATAACACTCCTCTTTTCAAGTCGGGATATAAAAAGTCACTTGCAGATGTTGACAAAATACCTACTATTCTATTTACTTGTGCTAAGTTTGTGCTGGGTGTATTCTCTTCTTTATCTATACCAGTATTTTTCAACCTTCTTGAAAACCCGATCCTTTTACAAGTAAAACCAATCTAGCGACACCCCCAGGCCATATTAAACTATTTTTTTAATAATTTTTGTGACCCTATTTGGCTCTTAAAATTAGCATTTCCCGTTGATCTTTTTTGCCACCTAAATATATTAAACAATACCCTCTAAAGGAGAGAAGAAAACATTCTAACAGCTAAAGATAAAATATAAGTATGCCTCGGAAAACTTTGTTTATGGTCAACATCTTTGCAAAAAAATAATTTTGAGTACCTAGTTATTTCGTTTGTGTTCAAAAAGTTTTTGTAGTAGTATTTTATTGTAGTGTAGAATCTACAAATACTTTACATTTTTGTTAATCCGCGACCCCAGTTTAAAGTTTTGCGACCCACAGGTTGAAAAACACTGATCTATACCTACCGACAAGAAAGCCAAAGTAAGCTATTATCGTCGATAACATCCCCAGTGTGAGGCTTTGCGACCCACAGGTTGAAAAACACTGATCTATACCTAACGACAAGAAAGCCAAAGTAAGCTATCGAGTTTTGGCGGGAACGAGTTAACAACATGTCGTGCTGCAGTTTTATTTTCATGAAACTTAGATGTAACCCGAGTTGAATTGTATAATTCTGGTGGAATGTTATTCAATTTAGTTCTGTGAAAGTGCACAAGTGTAGTGAAAGTAAAAATCAGTGTCAAACATGCAGTTTTCACGTTGCCTCCAAATCTCCTATTAAGGTTATGGTAAACTTGCCACCGCTTTACTATAACCCCTGACTTGACGGACTATGACGACTTTGACTGTATTGAAACACTTTAGGCCCGATTTATGAAAAATCGGGTCATAATTTGATGCAAAATATAACTTGACACTGGCTAAATGCACACGTGCGAAGCCATAATAAAAGAAAAAGAAAAAAAAGTAAGCTATCATCGTCGATAACATAAATAATGTTTAACATAAAAGTTACAAATTCGTTAATTACAATATTTAAGTTATTCGTTGACAGACACAAGCGTTATTAGCTTAAAATAAAGCCTTCAACCTAATTTATGTTGAAATTTATAAATTTAGCACAGAAATAATCTTATATAAATATTTAAATAAAAGTCTTAGCTGTTGTCTCCGTGTCGAAAGGGCGTTTCACGTAGAGCGTATGTTGTAAAAAGCTATGTAAATAAGTAATTTAATAATCGCTAGCTTTCACTCAAAAGCTCTCAACAACCTGTAGCGTTTATTTTCTATGTTCAATCAAACGTCGAAGTTCAAGTAAGTACTTAATGCAATAAACTTGAGCCACATTTATGACATAACTTACTTAGTTTTGTGCGTTGATATTCCATAAGGCCCGTAGGCTTAGCTAACAATTTCCAGACACGTAAAACTTTAGGCTCGATGCATACTTAGGCAAAGTGGCAATGAGGCAATTGAGCCACTGGTCCTTTTTAAAGTGGCTCCTTTTGCCTGAGTAAGTACTGCGGGTTTTCACTGTATTAAAAAATATGTATTTGTGTCGTCAAACGTTGAGTCTGTCTATAAAAGAAAGAGAAAAACATTTTTTTTCCAAATATGTACCGTGTTTGATTTTATGTTAATAATCAAGTAATTTAATAATTCTCAAGTCACATAATAACAAACTACAAAGCCCAAGATGAAATAATCGTTGTTTTTTAGGGTCCCGTACCTACGCAAAGGGTAAAAACGGGACCTTTTACTGAAACTACACTGTCTGTCTGTCACAAGGCTGTATCCCATGAACCGTGATAGCTAGACAGTTGAAATGTTCACAGATGATGTATCTCTGTTGCCGCTAAAAATAAAATATAATAGTACGGAAACCTTAATGGGAGAGTCCAACTCGGTTTTTGGGACAATTTTGCAATAGGAAAAATGATGGAATAATTTTGGATTTAAACCCCGGTAGCCGATACAGGAGTTTCGACCAATAACCAGCAGGCAGAAAACCTAGACCTAGATAGATAGATAAACACTCAACTTCTTTATCTATACATATAAAATTCTTTGTTCTGAATGACTGACTGACTGACGGATCAACGCACAGCCTAAACCGCTGATCGTAGACACCTGCTCTTTGTGTGACGTAGGCATCCGATAAGAAAGGATTTTCTGAAATTATACCCATAAGGGGGTGAAAAAGGGGGGCAACGTTTGTATGGGACAATGTGATTCCTTGGTCTATTTTCGACTTTTACGCGGACGAAGTCGCGCAAAAGCTAGTTCATCTATACATATAAAATGCTTTGTCCTGAATTACTGACTGACTGACTGACTGACGGATCAACGCATAGCCTAAACCGCTGATCGTAGAGACCTGAAACTTATACGGTGTGTTGTTTGTATAACGTAGGCATCGGATACGGATTTTGAAAAATTCAAACCCTACGCTGACGAAGTCGCGAGCGCAAGCTAGTAAACTTATAATAAGCTTGCCTTAGTTAAAAAATAGTTTATTGT
This sequence comes from Idaea straminata, assembly GCA_951213275.1. Taxonomy (NCBI): domain Eukaryota; kingdom Metazoa; phylum Arthropoda; class Insecta; order Lepidoptera; family Geometridae; genus Idaea; species Idaea straminata. The sequence continues at coordinate 16,939,374 of OX577845.1, read as the reverse complement.
TTTCGTACATTTGTCATTTGTAAAAGTGCGAAAGTGACAAAACATTTATAAAAGGCTTATTGGAATGAAGAAGGCTAGACGGAAAAAATTAAGACCAAAAGTTGTAACGACACTTTTTGCTATAGTTGTAAGCCGTGCGACGGCGTACGCGTGTTTCTCTCTCTCTCTCTCTCTAATAGAAAGCAATTACTAAAATTGAGCCTAATGATTAAGTTTTTATTACATTGTATTTGTCAATAATTAAAAAAAATATTATAACTTTAAAAAAAAATGTTATTACAATTTCTTCACTAATCAATCGAAAGTAACTTCATTCCGTCCGGGTGTCCCTTGACACCTCTCAAGTTTTTTATTTTTTACTAGCTGCGCCCCGCGGTTTCACCTGCGTAATCATTTTCTGCGCAACTTTCTTAATATTTTCTTTCATAAAAACCTTCTCTTGACAATATAAAAGACAACAAAAAAAGAATTGGCCAAATTGGTACAGGCGTTGTTGAGTTATGCGTTTACCAAAACATTTTGCGATTCATTTTTATATTATAGAAAGATGAATGAATGTTGGAGACAACACGAAACTTCAGAGTTCGCGTCTCCGATGTGCGCGTAGCTTTACCGTATTTTAGGGTACAAGGGTAATGGTGGTACTATAGTCGGTTTAAAGCGTGGGCAGCCGAACGATCCCGACACCTCTCGTTGCGATTTCAGGCCGTACTAAAAACCGTTTCGAGGATACTTTACGAGTCTCGGCCATTGACCTTGCTACGATGCTTATCGAACGAACAGAAGAGGTAATACTTTTTAAAGATAAAAGTATTTAATATTATAATTTAAAAAAACAATGGTTGTCCGGAAAGTCGATTTACGGACGATAATTTTACGTGATATAGTTATAAGAAAACATTGATGGTAACTAGGGTTATTCGCCAGTACTTTATAATCACACCCCCACTTTGGTTTCCATTTTGATCCCCTTTTGTTTCCATTGTGATCTCCTTTGGTTTCCATTTTGATCTCCTTTTTGATCCCTTTTGGTTTCCATCTTGATCCCCTTTGGTTTCCATATTCGAAACTCTATTTTACTCTGTTTCCTAACGGAACGGGACGCGTCATGGTCATAATATGTTACCATGGAGCATGACGTCACACTTTTTTGTGAATGCAGGTGTTCATCAATTTAATAGACGTTATCACGTCAAAAAATGAACATTTCGCGGGACTCGAGTTTGGATTAGAAGTCCCTTTACCTAAATTTTTCATTATTTTTGTCAGTATGATAAACAAACCAAGTCACGGTCATGGCAGTTATAGATTTTATGCTACAAAAATATTTGCTCTAGTATCATTATCCAGGGAGGAAACAATCGACTACATTTGTTTGGAGAAAAAGTCGGGTACATCACCTCTTAAGATTTGTGTTATGGTGGCCCGATAACATGAAAATACCTACTTATACACTATTTACAAACACCCAGACTATACGATATATATAGGTACCTGTTGCTTACCTATTACCTCCCATTTCAAACATAATATTTCATAATATACTTATTAGTTATCAGAGAATTATCCGAATTAGTTTATTTGTGATAATATATTTTTTGCCAAAATAAAAACGTTATACCTAATAAGAGACAATTACTAATTCTAAGAAAAATAAACGTCTCTGTCAATAGACTAAAATAAGACGAATTTTCTCATTTCCAGCAAAATATTTCAAACTAGCTGCGCCCCGCGGTTTCACCCGCGTAAGTCCCGATCCCGTAGGAATTGACTCTAGAAAACATTTGTATGGGAAATAGAAAAGGGCTGTTTTTAGGGTTTTCCCGGAAATTATTCGATTTTTTCTCGCCTTTTAAACCTTCCCTAGACCTCTACGAACATTTTAAGACTAAGATAAGATAAATCCGTTCAGCCGTTCTCGAGTTTTAGTGAGACTAACGAACAGCAATTCATTTTTATATATATAGATAACACCGTTACTAGAGAATTATCCGAATTAGTTTATTTGTGTTATCATATTTTTTGGCGAAATAAACAAATTATACGTAATAACAATTACTTATTCTAAGAGAAATAAGTGTCTGGCTGTCAATAGACTAAAATAGAACAAAATATTTAAAATAACACCGTTACCAGGGAATCATTGAATTAGTTTATTTGTGTTATCATATTTTTTGACGAAATAAACAAATTATACCTAATAACAATTACTTATTCTAAGAGAAATAAGTGTCTGGCTGTCAATAGACTAAAATATTTAAAATAACACCGTTACCAGGGAATCATCGAATTAGTTTATTTGTGTTTTCATATTTTTTGACGAAATAAACAAATTATACCTAATAACAATTACTTATTCTAAGAGAAATAAGTGTCTGGCTGTCAATAGACTAAAATATTTAAAATAACACCGTTACCAGGGAATCATTGAATTAGTTTATTTGTGTTATCATATTTTTTGACGAAATAAACAAATTATACCTAATAACAATTACTTATTCTAAGAGAAATAAGTGTCTGGCTGTCAATAGACTAAAATATTTAAAATAACACCGTTACCAGGGAATCATCGAATTAGTTTATTTGTGTTTTCATATTTTTTGATGAAAAAAAACAAATTAGGTACCTTAATCAGAAACCAATATTTATTTTTAGAAAAAATAAGCGTCCATCTGTCACATTCATTTTTATGAGGCTTATTAGGGCGTTATAATAAGATTTTTTATTTTCATGATTTCATGCTTGGATACTCTGATCGCATCATGGATAGCATTAATTAGTAATTGAGTTGGTGTACGTTATAACTTATTATAATCTTTATCTAGTACACTTTTATTAAATACTAGCTTTTGCCCGCGAATTCGTCCGCGTTAAGGTCGAAAATGGACCAAGGAATCACGTCGTCCCATACAAACTTAGCCCCCCTTTTCACCCCCTTAGTGGTTGAATTTTGAAAAATCCTTTGTTATCGGATTTTTACGCCATACAAAGAACACACCCTCCAAGTTTCAAGTCCCTACGATCAGCAGTTTAGACTGTGCGTTGATCCGTCAGTCAGTCAGTCATTCAGGACAAAGCATTTTATATGTATAGATAGAAATAACAAAAATACTGTGGGAGCAAATTAAAAAATGATAGTCTAGGGTCCTACTTGGTCCTACTCGTATACGGGCTGTTTTCCGTAACTAGACCTCTTTTTAGGGTTCCGTACACAAAGGGTAAAACGGGACCCTTTTACTATGTCTGTCCGTCTGTGTGACACCAGGCTGTATCTCATGAACCGTGAAAGCTAGACAGACGACAAAAACAAATACACTTAAAACAGAAAAAAAATGAAGTGGGGCTCTCATGCAACATGGTACGGAAAGCCTTGTGCGAGAGGGGTATCTACAATACTCTTTTATTGTAGATACCTCGATTTTAATTCCAAGTCTAGGGTCTTAGAAAGAGTAGTCCACACGGTCGCTAAGCAATTGGAACGCAACGATCTTATTTTCACTGTTAGATAGCTTAAGAGTTCAGGGAAAATTATAAAGAATCTCATAATTGAAAAGAACCTTCCTTACGGGGTTCTTTTCAATTATGATGTTCTTGTTTTGAAATGATGAATGTCAGGGAACATTTTGTAAAGAATGTAAAGAAAATGTGAAAAGTTGCAGCCATGTGGTATACCATCAGAAAGGTCTTGAACTGTAGATAATTTAAAGTTAATTAGATGTTTCCCATCAACTTTCGTCTGCTTCTATTTTTAAGTGAAAAATGCAAGTATAAATGTGATAACGTCTAGTAAATTGATGGCTCACCTGCATTCACAAAAAAGTGTCACGGTAATATTGGGTGACGTCATGCTTCATGGTAATATGACCAGACACGTCATGGTAACTTACAGATTATCTTCTATACATATAAACTGCTTTGTCCTGAATGACTGACTGACTGACGGTCGAACTGAACCTGCTCACGAAGATTCAGCCTGTTATTAATCACTTAAAACGAGGGCTGCTGGACTATTAGTAAACTACTATTTTTATTTTATTTATTTAATTTTAACCATCCGTTCCGGTGATACTCTACCGTCTCTAAGACAATGTCTAAGGCATACTCATTATCATTATACTGATATCATCTATACATACAGCATAAAATGCTTTGTCCTGAATGACTGACTGACGGATCAACGCACAGCCTAAACCGCTGATCGTAGAGACCTGAAACTTGGAGGGTGTGTTTTTTGTGTGACGTAAGCATCCGATAAGAAAGGTTTTTTGAAATTCTACCCCTAAGGGGGTGAAAAAGGGGGGCAAAGTTTGTATTTGACAACGTGATTCCTTAGTCCATTTTCGACTTTTACGCGGACGAAGTCGCGGGCATTGCTAGTTTAATAATAATATCGCTCATCTGGGCTTGTTTTATGGTGTGACGAGTGACGAATAGAAGACGTTTATAAAGGAAAAAATATACCTTTAAAGTAAAAAAAAAGAAAAAGAATATAAAGGAGTACTTAACAAAAAACAATCTCATATTTCATCGTTTTCTTATGACATTATCACATAAAATTATCGTCCGTAAACCGACTTTACAGTCAACCATTTGTTTTTTTCTTCTTTTTTTGAAGCTGTGACGCTTAGTTAAAAGATACCAGTTCACTTGTGACTTGAAGACCGCCAAATAGAAAAGTGACAAATCAAAATTTAACAATAGTCCACCGCCTGCTTCACGAGCCGCGTTCGGGTGAGTGCACACACTGCAGCTAGTATTTTCTACCATTTTACTTTGCATTACCCACTAGGCAACAAAATCCAATAGTCCGGGGATCGGACATAAGCGGATGAAACCGCTGGACGTAGCTGTATAAACATATAACAAAAGAAGCTTTGGGGTATTAGTATCGAAATGGGGGAGGTTCGAGCGCCATAGGGAAACTAATTTTAGGTCCTTTGTGTTTCGGTTTCTAACGAAATTCAAGGACTCATTCTTTTCTGCCGAATTCTGGCTAGCCGGTATTGTTTACCGACGCTGTAGGGATACGCGATCAAAGTGAAAACCGTAAATAAAACCTAATTATACCTACTTATAATACTTTAACTTAATAATACATCAACAAAGTCTAGAGATAACAAGGGTAAAATAGTGTTTTTAAGGGATTGTTTTTAAATTTTGACTAAAATTAATTTTATACTTTATTTAACCAACTTCAAAACCTTTTTTTTTGTATGTATGCTCAACCGATTGAGATAATTCTTTTTGTGTTAGAAAAGGGATACTTCAGGGGTAGTCCCATAAACTTGGCGAAGATCTGATGAGCATCTTCGGAGTAATGAACAGAATTGCACCTCGAGCTTCCAGCAAATTGCTCAGTTTTTAAGATCTATCAGTAGAAATAGGAGAAGATTGATGGTGCATCTAGAACCAGCTTCTCATCTCAAAACTCTTCAATTTATTAAGATTGCACGTTACAATTACCTTTTGGAGTGTTTCATAGGCAGTAGAAATATGCACTAAAATAAAAAATAAGCAGGTATTAATATAAAATAATCAGAAGTCTGGCAGCTTTACGTTCCATTTTATAGTTTGACTGCCCGACTTCAGATTACGTTGGTGAAGTTATTTCCCCCTTTTTTTTTTATTTAGTTAAACTTACATTTTAACATTTCTATTGCACCGTTTTTATATTTTGTGGCAAATAAAGATTATTATAATAATAACGCATTGTCACAAACTACCGACGTGAATTTAGCCTAGTACCAACTTCACTATGATGCATGCGAAACTGCAGTATCCAACACTGAGGATAAATTATAATTTAAATAATAATACCGTCTAGACGAGGCGATCCTCCTCGACTGTATATAACAACATACATACTTGTACACAGTGTAGGTATATACTAGCTTCGCCCGCGGTTTTACTCGAGTAAGTTTCGATAACATGGAAATGTCGGGAAAAAAATACAAGCCTATGTCATGTCATACATATCCCTGGCTCTACACCAAGCGTCCTCAGTAGTATGGATTAGATAGAAGCTATATTCATAGGAACACTAAACGAACTTTATTTCCGACAGTACCAAATATCAATTTGATTATAAAATGAGACAAGTTCATTAATGGAAAATATATTCATTTTTATCACAGTTGCTCATAAAGTGGATCTTATTCAACGGCTTTTAGGCTCGTAATCCAACATATTATGCACGCGTGCGTTTTACATTGCCAACCTAGTGCTGTAAAGTAATCCCGATAGGTTAAATACGTATCTTACTGCTAATTACATACTGTTTTCATGTATAAAAAAGGTAGGTACCAAAGAGTTTTTTAGCTAGCAAAAATGGTTGTCTCTAAAGTCGGTTTACGAACGAAATTTTTACGTGATCATGACTTAGAAAACGATTAAAAATTGAGTTGTTTATTTTTTGTTTTTTCTTTACTTAAATATATTGTTTTTCCGTACCATTGTATTTTGTTCTTAACCACCGACGCAAAAACAAATAGAAAAAACCCTAAAAAATATTGTATGTCAGACAAGGCTGTATAGGTTAAAAGTCTTTAGCCTGGCCTTTACGGAGCATAATTAACAAAAAATATTGCCTTAAAAAAATGTAAACATAGACTTACATAGGCTGCACTAAAAGTATCGGGAATGGAATATTTCCACTGTTCCTGTCATATTTAAATCTTTTTAATTGAAAACTCCTTGGTTTTAAAAATCGAATACCATTTATTTATTTAAAAAAAGAATCTCGGTCTTGTCACAAGGTTTTGTCAAACTTGTTTAGTCGTTGAGAAAATGGAATTGACGCGAGAAAATTCAAGAGCGATGATTTATTATGACTTTCGAAGTGGTTTATCACAAAAACAGTGTGTTGACCGGATGATTTCTGCATTTGGTGATGAAGCCCCATCCAAAACCACAATTTATCGCTGGTTTGCTGAATTTCAACGTGGACGTGTCAAGCTCAGTGATGATCCCCGTAAAGGTTGTCCAAAAACTGCACTCACCCAAGAAAACGTTGATGCTATGCGTAAGCTGATTGAGGAAGATCGACATGTAACATACCACGAAATTCAGGCAACTTTAGACATTGGCATGAGTCAAATACAAATAATCTTGCATGAACAATTAGGTGTAAAAAAGTTGTTTTCCCGATGGATACCGCATTCGCTCTGTGAAGAGCAAAAAGTGGCTCGCGTTACTTGGTGCGTCAGAACTCTCGAAAGATTCCACGCAGGATCCTCAAATGCTGTATACAACATCGTATCAGGTGACGAATCCTGGATATATGCGTACGAACCCGAAACAAAAAACCAGTCACGAGTTTGGGTGTTCGAAAATGAGTTAAAGCCAACAAAAATTGTTCGTTCACGGAGTGTTGCAAAAAAAATGGTGGCCACGTTTGTCTCCAAAACCGGCCATGTTGTGACTATTCCTCTTGAGGGACAAAGAACGGTTAATGCAGAATGGTATGCTAGCATTTGTTTGCCACAGGTCATTTCTGAACTCCGTAAAGAGAACTGCAGCCGCCGCATCATCCTCCATCACGACAATGCGAGTTCTCACACCGCGAACAGAACAAAAGAGTTTTTAGAGCAAGAAAACATAGAATTATTAGACCATCCGCCGTACAGCCCCGACCTAAGCCCTAATGATTTCTATACTTTCCCTAAAATAAAGAATAAATTGCGTGGTCAGAGATTTTCATCACCTGAAGAAGCTGTGGACGCCTACAAAACGGCCATTTTGGAGACCCCAACTTCCGAATGGAATGGTTGCTTTAATGATTGGTTCCATCGTATGGAAAAATGTGTCAAATTTCGCGGAGAATACTTCGAAAAGCAATAAATACATTTTTAAATAGTAATGTTGTGTCACTTCCTTGATTCCCGAAATTTTCAGTGCCGCCCTCGTATCACAAATATTTTGTTAATTATTATTTTGTTTTCTTTTCAAGTCTTTTCTTTTATTCGCAACTGTGATAAAAAACGTCGTACGATATACGTGTGGAATTGATATTTGCATCTTGACTTTTTTACCACGCTCGCTGCCGCTCGCGCGTCATAAACCGCCTCTATGCAAAGATCAATTTACCACACTTATATCGTAAGGTACTATTTCGATTCAATATCATTCCATTTGGGCCGTAGGACGAGTCCATGGGTCACTCAGCTGTTTTAACCGGAAATCACGGTACAAGAAGTAATAGCTTTGAATGAAATAATTTATTTATATATTCGAATAATAGTTGATTTTCAAACTTTTTTTATAGACTTCATTTTTAAGCGATGGCGATTGGGACTAAAATTAGATAACTTCTCTTTGTTCACTATTAGTGGCCAAAATTATAATACTTAATTATGTTTTTGTTGTCATAATAAACATCCCAAAATCCATCAGTGGTAGCCAACGATAAAATGTAATAAATAATCAATCGGTTCAGTCAGACAGACAAACATGGGCAGAGAACTTTTGCGTTTATAATATTAGTAGTGCGCATAAACAAACAATTTATCCAATTGGTTATGTGTGTATGATATGAGTAATTGCAACAGAACAGACTTGGTTACTGAGATGCACATTGCACAGTGTAAATGTGGTGTAAATACTGCAGTCAGGAAATGGCGTAAATAAAAAAAAATATGCGACGAGCTTTGAGAAGAAACTGTTACCTACTAGCTGCGCACTGCGGTTTCACCCGCGTAGTCCCGATCTCGCGGAATCAAAAGTATCCTGTCTTTCTCCATTCCCTACAATAACCACTGCCGATTTTAATTCAAATCGATCCAGTCGCTTTACTGTGAAGATGGAACAAACAGACATACAAACAAATAAATAAACTAACTTTCTGATTTATAATATTAGTCAGGTTTAGGGCGTAATTTGTGGTTAGGTACTGCTTTGTATAAGTAATACAGTTTGGATAATTTTAGGGATCAAAAACGTTCTTAGAAGACCTTCTCTTTGTTTTTTTATTACTTTGTACAGTTGTCAAGAAAAGTGGCGTTTTTTTAAAGACAACTACATAAATCGATTTAGTTTCAAAAAGGGAACAAATCACTTTTAGAGACCAATTCAGGCATTCAAAATATTATAATTACTTGTGATAAAACTTAGTATGTGTGTATGTAGATATCTAAAATACTGGAATATCACATATGCTATTATTCTCAAGGCATCTAGCTGGACTTATGCGGGTGTCACCGCAGGCCGCAGCTAGTAGACATATGATAAATATCTAACACTTGTTCATGCCATTTCGCTTTAAATAAACTACAGAACGAAATAACTTGTTTATTTTTATAAGCGACGTAAAATCTTTATTATAACAGAGAAAAAGATTCTTCGTGAAATATCTAAAACTACAAGACCCACGAGTTTTAAACTTCGCATGGTGATTCATTTTAGAAAGCAGGAGAGCACTAAGGATTTTTGGAAATTTGCCTTCTAAAGTGGCAAAAAGGGTTGTTAAAGTACATAGTTATGCAATCTGTGTTTGTTCGTAATCAAACTAAACAATATCGGTTTTAAATAATACAAACGTGGATGAAACCGCGAGACGCAGCTTGTTGTTTTTATAATAAAGTGCTAATCCCAAAGCCACTGAACAGATCGAGTATTAATTATATACGTAGATTGAAAACTGGCTTTGTTTCGCAGGTAACCTAGTTAATTTTCAATGTATTTTCTTCTTCCAACTATTTTATGATAGGTAATATCCTGTACTTAATTCATATTATCATATTTTATATTTATACAGGGTTATTAGTAATCGTATAGAAAAGTGGTTGGAGGCTACCTCTGTACAAATAAATTTTGTTCTAAGACTTTTGAAACTCGAAAAAAAGAGGTTATGTTTATGTTTACAGCTGTCAGTTGAAAACATACTTATTTTTGAAATTTTATTGACTGTTAAGTATAAGTCTGAATTATTAATTCAAAATAATATAAAAATGAATCGCAAAATGTGTTGGTAAGCGCATAACTCAACAAGCAACGCCTGGACCAATTTGGCCAATTCTTTTTTTGGTCTGTTTGTTATTATTAGGAGAAGGTTTTTATGAAATAAAAAATTAAGAAAGTTGCGCAGAAAATTATTACGCGGGTGAAACCGCGGGGCGTAGCTAGTTCAAAATAATTAAAACAACATACAATACAATACAACATCAAAAATTCGTAGAACAGGGGTGGCTTGCATGAGATTTTCCTTAAACAAAATTAGCTAAACTCTATCTAAATGCAGGTAATATTATATTCAATTCTATTTGGTATGTGCTCGAAGGTATAATTGCCTGGCACGGAGCGACGTTCAGTGGACGTTCACACTGAAACTGAATGGTTTAGGGATGCCATGGTTGAAGTTTGTGACGCTTTCATGCCGCGCGTAAAGTCGATGCCAAATAAGCGAAGTGTCTACTGGTGGTCTGATGAGATCGCATGCCTACAAACCGCATGCATCACTGCAAGGCGTCCTTACACCCGTCGCCGTAGGCTACGTCGTTACCGACCAAATGGTGAAGCTGATGAGGAAGAGGTCCGGCTATACAGCGTCTATCAAGATGCAAAGAAGGCCTTAAAATCTGCTATCTTTGAAGCTAAGGCCAGATCGAGACTGGAAATGCTGAATTCCTTGAATGAGGATCCGTGGGGACGTCCTTATCTTAGGGCCAGAGGGAAACTCCGTCCGTGGGCTCCACCGCTCGCTTAGTGTATTGAGCCGCAGCTAGCGGAGAGGGTGGTGGCCAACTTGTTTCCGCACAGGGATGAGCTCTCCCCTCCGCCGATGACTACAAGTTCTGAAATTGAAGCAGTCCAAGAGGAGGAAACACCCGAGATCACTCATGTCGAGTTGAAGCTGGCAGTCGCACGTTTAAGAGCTAAAAATACCGCTCCAGGCCCAGATGGCGTTCCGGGACGCGCACTCGCATTGGCCCTCAAACACCTTGGACCTCGTTTGATGAAGCTCTTGAACGCGTGCCTAGAAACAGGCCAATTTCCTATTCAATGGCGTATGGGACTGCTAGTTCTATTAAGAAAAGAGGGACGACCTGTAGACTCACTATCTGCCTACAGGCCCATAGTGTTACTGGATGATGTGGGAAAACTATTTGAGCGGATCATCGCTGCCCGCATCAACTGTCACCTTTCTAACTCGGGTCCCGACCTTTCTGAAAACCAGCATGGATTCAGACGAGAGCGCTCTACAGTTAGCGCCATTCTTCGGGTTAAAACCTTGGTGCAGAATGCTGTATCCCGGGGCGATGTGGTGTTGGCTATATCCTTGGATATAGCCAACGCTTTTAACTCATTACCATGGCCCAGCATATTTGAGGCTCTTCGATACCATAACATACCTCTGTATCTCCAGCGCATTCTTGCTTCTTACCTCTCGGAGCGCTGGATCGAGTACGAGAGTAAGGAGGGCCGTCGAAGATGGGAGATGAAGTTCGGCGTTCCACAGGGGTCGGTCCTCGGACCACTCCTGTGGAACATTGGCTATGATTGGGTCCTCCGTGGTGTGTTCCCGGGTGGTGTTGACGTCTCTTGCTACGCCGACGACACTTTGGTCATTGCTCGCGGGCGTACACATCACGAAGCTGCTCAAACTGCGACGGAAGGTGTGGGTAGCGTCGTAGCCAGAATACGTCGTCTTGGTCTTGACGTCGCCTTAAGCAAATCTCAGGCGATGTCGTTCCATAAACCAAGAAATGCCCCTCCAGCAGGTTTCCATATTGTAGTTGGGGATACCCAAATTGCCGTGCAGCCAAGCCTGAAATACCTTGGTTTGGTTTTGGATGCCCGCTGGACCTTTCGGGCGCACTTTACAGCTCTTGTGCCCAAGGTGATGGGTGCTGGTTTTGGCTCTGGGTCGATTACTACCGAATCTAGGCGGTCCAAAAAATTCTGTTCGTCCGCTCTACTTAGGGATAATTAAATCTATGGTGCTATATGGGGCCCCTGTCTGGGCTGATAACCTGACGGCTTATAACATCAATAAGCTTCACAGACCACAAAGGGCGATGGCCGTCAGAGTAATCAGAGGGTATTGTACCATCTCACGGGAGGCAGCTTTGGTGCTGGCCGGCTCCCCACCATGGCACCTCGAAGCAAAAGCTCTTGCATCGCTTTATCGCTGGCGGGAGGAAGCGCGTAACAGAGGTGACCGGCCGGCGCTAAAGGAAGTGGAGCAGCGTCGACTGGAACTTGAGCAGGTAACTGTGGCGGAGTGGCGGCTCGAGCTAGAGCACCATAGTTATGGTGTGCCACGGTTGAGGCTGTAAGACCAGTCTTAAGTGAGTGGCTGAATAGGTCTCACGGCACCTTGTCGTTCCGTCCGACACAGGTACTTTCCGGACATGGTTGTTTCGGAAAGTACCTGCACAAGATAGCCAGGAGAGAACCGGATGAGCGCTGCCATCATTGCACATCACTGTGCGATACGGTGGCGCACACTGTCGAGGAGTGTCCAGCGTGGGAAACCCAACGGCGGGTCTTGGTTGCCGAAGTGGGCAGTGATTTGTCTCTGCCTGCTATTGTTGGCGCCATGACTGAGGATGAGTCAAAGTGGATGGCGGTCAGAACCTTCTGCGAATCAATTGTGTTGCAGAAGGAGACAGCGGAAAGAGAGAGGGAAACAACATCATCCCTCCTAATTCGCAGGAGGCGTAACAGGAGCGGGATGATCCGCATTGATCGCCTTCCTCCGTAAAGATCGATGAGTGGCGATCTTAGGGGAGACCGTCACTCATAGCAATGACCAGAGATGGCGGTGGCGTGTGTTCCGCGTCGCCTCTCGACGGATTTTTTCCCGCTTTTCGGGTTTACCTGTAGGAAGAACAAGGAACGACTGGCTCGAAGTTGGGTCCCAAAGGACAAGTCGCCGATGGAGTCACAGAAGTCCTGCGCAAGCATACCTGTACTCCGTCAGACCTCGACTGTTGGTGGAACACCGATGGGTTTTTAGTGGGTAAGCCTCCGGCCGCCTACCATCCTCAGGCCGAAGGCAGCCCCACATACCTCCGTCGCCCCCTCCCCCCTCAAGGTGGCGGGAGGATGCAATAATGCATTTTCCCATCGATAAAAAAAAAAAAAAAAGGTACCTAGGTTTATAAGCCCTGCCGGGAATTGAAATTGCGTGCGGTGACAGACCAAGGATTTATTTACAAATAAACCTTTCCGATTAGTTACTTTGTTATGCTCTATTAGGTAAAAAGTGATGGTAGTGTTAGTTATATTAGTTAAGTTTCTCGCTCGTTCATTACGTTCGCAACAACAGTGAATTAGATAGGTACCGGTAAAATACAATGCCTAAACTGCACCTGGTTACAGCATCGCTACAGTGAAGATTTAATATTAAAACACTATCTAATACCTTAAAACAAACCTCAGGCCGCCAAATAAATCGAAATACCCTGTTAACTTGTATTCGAAAACGTTATTTCGGCTGTACCCGTGATTCGATTGCGTGGTTCAATCAATCAAACCACGCGAACTTTTTTATTTTTCCCTTTAGTTCGATTGAACTCGTGCATTATTATTTTCAGTGTAGTTCGATCATTTGAAACATGATATTAACAGATACAAAAGATGATTGAAGCAAATTAAATATTCTAGTACCAGCTTTTGCCCGCGACTTCGTCCGTGTAGAAGTTGAAAATAGACCAATTAATCACGATGTCCCATACAAACTTTTCAACCACTATGGGGTAGAAAATCCGTACTTATCGGATGCCTACGTCATACAAAGAACACACCCTCCAAGTTTCAGGTCTCTACGATCAGCGGTTTAGGCTGTGCGTTGATCCGTCAGTCAGTCATTCAGGACAAAGCATTTTATATGTATAGATGATATCAGTATAATGATAATGAATATGCCTTAGACATTGTCTTAGAGACGGTAGAGTATCACCGGAACGGATAGTTAAAATAAAATAAATAAAATAATAATAGTAGTTTACTAACCAATTAAAAAGAATCAGGTAATTAGTGGGTAACTGAAGACTGAAGAGACATAGATAAAGAAACGGTTGGTTAAAATAAAATAAATAAAAATTTAATAAACGAAATAAAAGAGTTAGGTAGTTAGTGGGTTACCAAAGCCGCTGAGACCTAGATCAAGAAACGGGTTGATAAAATAAAATAAATATTAATTTATTAAATAAAAAAAAGAGTTAGGTACTTAGTGGGTTACCGAAGATCTCTCCCTTTTTAAGACATTAATAGTGACACTTTTCACGCAAAAATGGCTTTTGTTAGTGGTTTTAGTTATCTCCAAATCAAGAAACGGTTGGTAAAAATATATAAATAATGATACTTACTTAATAAAAAAAATAGTAGGTTAAGTTAGGACTGAGGCTCTTTTTCACCAAAACTATAATAAATGTAATAAAAATGTGTGAGTCGATTTTCTTGCCTGACCGTGTATTATTCGATGCGACTAACAGCATCACTTGCAAATTAAAAATACATGCGTAAATTACTTAACGTTCCGTTTACTGTAACATTCTGTCATAGCCAAGGACATATAGTTCACGATATTATGTTAGTATTACAATAGTTATAATTATAGTCAATTTAGGTGGTATTAACAAAATTATTAAATGTCATCTCTATTACGGTTTCTTCTTCTGCCTGCCCATGTCCAATTCCAATTCCATATCAAATTTATTGGGGGTCTATGGGTCTTCTTCTACATCCCTCTATTAGGGTATCAAACTGGAAAATCGAGGAACCGAAAATAACGCGAATTCCTTCAATAATATAATAATCGGGATTTTAAAACTATCTTCCAGTCAAAAAAATTATAAAAGTATTAGAAAGCGGTCATAGCAAAAAAATATACTCGGAAACTGAGTATTCTTTTGTATAAAGCATACTCATCTTATATATTTTATGTTTGCTTTAAAATAACATACTTAATATAAACATTAGACGACAATCCACAGAGCGTCATGTAGTCCCGAGCTAAGCAACTGTGCTTGTGTTATGGTGTCCAGACAACGAATAGTTATATACTTATATACTTTTCTTTTGTAAATTTATACTTAATATACATTTCTACCCAGACCAGAAACAAATACTATACATAAATACTTGTTATAGGCGGGAATTGAATCCGCAACCTTCTGCGTGGCAAGCTGGTGTCCGCCCGATGCGCCACAGTGGTCTTCATTTACCTATATACTAGCTTTTGCCCGCGACTTCGTCCGAGTAGAAATCGAAAATGGACCAAGGAATCACGTTGTCCCATACAAACTTTACCCCCCTTTTTCACCCCCTAAAGGGTAGAATTTTGGAAAATCCATTTTCATCGGATGCCTACGTCATACAAAGAACATACCCTCCGAGTTTCAAGTCTCTACGATCAGCGGTTTAGGCTGTGCGTCGATCCATCAGTTAATCAGGTCAAAGCATTTTATATGTATAGAAAGATAATATTAGTAAGTTTATAATACTAGTGTAGATATTATATAGGTTAGTACTTGGTTATTCTGCAATAGTAACGCCTAAATAATAATCTGAAATACATATTGAGCTTTGAGCTTTCGTTTTACAATAAAAACAAGTCACAACTACACAAATATCAATCAACACAAACTATAAAAACAGTCCGCAAAGTCAAAACATCTGGCTTCCGCAAACTTTGTATAAAAATAGAAACCTAAACGTTGGGATCAATGAATTGGGAACGGCTACAAAAAATTAAAACATCTCTAAAACTAGACTGTTTTACACAAAAACTTATAGGTTTTATTCTCATTGACGACCTCTCTAGCGCGGTGGGCGAACACCCGCCTGCGATACAGAATGTTCAGGGTTCAAATTCTTAAATCATTTTTTTTTATGTTCTGTCTTTGTTTCTAGTCTGTGTGTCTGTCAGGTATGTATAAGAAATTCTGGGGCTAATAAACCACAACTTGATTTAACGAAAGAATAATATGGATTTGCCTTTCAGTATCCGTACCCAGAACTCGATTATATCAATTTAAATGAGTGAGACACTGCTCACAGCTTTAGTACCAGAAAGTTTAACAGATGGCGCTGGCGTATAATTACATTCTTGGTAGGTTTTCGTCAATTTAACAAGCGACAAATAATGCACTCACAAAGAATGCGCGGGAGCAAGATTATATAAACCCCGGCTCCTCGTTCCCTACTGGGCACTGAACCCAGTCTCACTCCTGCATTGCGTGCATTCGTACTTGGATGACGTCACACATGAAGCGTGAAATTTACCTACTAGTTATCACACCTACACTCAGGTATTATTGAAATACTTATCAGTACTCTTGAAGTAAATA
Organism: Idaea straminata; assembly: GCA_951213275.1. Lineage (NCBI taxonomy): Eukaryota > Metazoa > Arthropoda > Insecta > Lepidoptera > Geometridae > Idaea > Idaea straminata. The sequence goes on along the minus strand of OX577845.1, from coordinate 16,923,082 downwards.
CAAATACGTGTCACAAAATAAGTAAAAAAACAAATATGTATTAGTCTGCGCAAGAAGCCCTTAGTGGGTGTGCCCGACTCGCACTTAACCGATTTATTTTTTGTCATTATATAACTAACAATAATTCGACAATAATTCAAGAATAAAGTATTTAATAATTAAAGTAGGTAGTTTTACAAGAAGTTTGATAGAGGCATATCCATATTATTATTTCGTATGCATTTTTGTTAAGGTATATTAGCCCCCGAATTTCCGATCTCTGATAATAATATAAATTAATAGATCGATAATTACACAGTAAGGAACATAGAACACGATATCCTCAAATCAAAGTAATAGCTATAGTATAAGTTGCACAAATGGGCAGCCTTATTGCTGAAAGCGATTTCTTCCAGGCACCCTTTGGATAAGTATGTATTTAAAAGTATAGTAGGTATCCTATCCGTTGTCTAGCTATCGTAACTATTCGTAACACAAGTGTAGTTGCTCGGAGCTAGATGGCGCTTTGTGGATTGTCCCATATTTTTTATTACTAACATTTTCCCGCGGTTTACCCACACAAGTTCCGGTCCGGGTTAGTATTCTGTATGACAATTTGATGATGTTTTTTTTAATAATAATAAGAAATATTTTACTGTGTAACCCGTTAAATGGGTTTGCAAAATTAAGGCTCAGGATAAAAAGCTCATGTTATACTCCCATGTAGCCTCATATCAAGTTACAACAAAATCGGTCCATTTGTTACAAAGCCTTAACAACAAAAAGAAACATTTTTTAAATTCATATTATTACTAGTTGTTCCCGCAGTTTCACCTGCATAAGTCAGACATCTGGAACAGCCAACCACAAAAATTGGGCTATCAAAATGTAAAAAGAATTTTTCCAATCACGACTGGTTTGAATGCGCTAAACTCCAAATAAAAAAACACTTCAGCTTTATTAGATAAGTATAAAAATATAAGTAGAATTATATTTTGTAAAAGAATAATCAAAAATTACAATTCCTGCATTCAGAAAAATATACACTTCTTTCTGTTTTTAGTAGCTAAGTATTTGTTGTTATAGCGGCAACAGAAATACATAATCTGTGAAAATTTCAACTCTCTAGTTATAACGGTTCATGAGATATAGCCTGGTGACAGACAGAAGGACAGACGAAAGGACAAATCGGACAATATTAAGGGGAGAAAGGAGCTGTTTATTTTAATATGGATAAGTAGTACGCGGTATGTAACCGGCTTAAGGTTTTTGAATTAACAAGTCCCTTTCTCCTTTTTTTCTCTGATTAAACAAGCAAAGCAGACTACACGGACCTGTGGAGTTTATCAAAGAATGCAGGTTCAATCGTACATATCTATATCAAAGAAGACGCGACGACCGCGCCGACCGCTTCAACCGCGCCGCCCGCGCTGTACGATGAAGCTTTAAATTTTAACGTTGAACAAAAAAGTCATTTTTAGATTAAAGTTCCTTTCCGCGGGTTGGCGAGAGGAGCTGGCTGAGAAAAAATGTTACGCGTTACGAAAACGTGAACGAAAAACCTTAAGAGAAAGAGAGAATGGAGAAGAGAAAGAAAAAATAAGAGAAAAAGAAAGAAAAAAGAAAAGGTCTCTAAAGGGACTTCGTTCTGTAATTTATTTTAGTTGCGCGGCCACCTTTAATTCCTGACACAAACAACTATTAGTACGGTTTCGCACTACGTTCGATCCGAATCCGATTCGATATTAAATTAAATGTAAATTACCATATAACTATTTCTATGGTAATTTATTATCAACGACTACTCCGGACCATATTTTCACGGGTACCCGTGAAAATATGGTCCGGAGTAGACATAGAACTATTTCCATAGTAATTTACGTTTAATTTAATCTAATATCGGATCGGATTCGGATTGGACGTAGTGTGAAACCGTTCCTAATGTCATTAAAGTCCCTTAAATGTTGCTACCCTAAATACGTTAAATTGTCCTATTCTAAGCTTTCAATTTTAAAACTCACAATAAACAAATTTCTATTTCTAACTGCAACAACTTTATTGGACATAATCTATTCATAGGCTCCATAACTCAAACACGAATACTATGCTGACCTTTATGAACATGATTGCAGGAAAAAAAAACAAATCACCTTGATTTTCATGCGCTTTCTTTTGCATTTATAATATTGGGACTACAATTTGAATTGACCTTTTTTAATATAAATTGACAGCATAATTTGATACTCTGACATTTACAACATGATTACAGGAAAAAAGAAAAACACACCAGTGAATTCCATGTGCTTTCATTCGCATAATATTGGCAAACCTTTTATATCGACCTTTAAAAATTGATATTGACAGAATAATTTGATACTTTTGACGTTTACAAAATGGTTACAGGAAAAAAAGAAAACTATACCACCGTGATTTTCTTGTGCTTTCATTCGCATTATATTAGCGTGACTTTTATATTGATCTTTTGAAATTGAAATTGACAGCATAATAATATCACGATCAAAAGAAATACAACGAAACATACATTACTTAAATGTTCCATCATTGAACACCCGGAGAGTCTCATTGGGGTATATTAGAGGAACAGCACGGCTTATTCATTAATGTGAAAATAGAAAATGTAGAAGTATCTACTACGTTTTGAAATTTGGATGAAAGTAACAACAAGTCGTTTTATGGACAAATAAAATAAATAGCGGCTTTATATCTTTGTCTAAGGATATCGTGAGTGTTGCATGTCGCTCGTCCTTATGATAGTTTAAAAAATTTATCAACTACATGGGGGTAATTTTGAAATTATGAGCATTGCATCGACGGACGGCGCACGCAGTTCTCCAGTCTTTCCGCGACCATGGTCGGTACAATCCGATCTAAACGTCGGGTAATTACCATTAAATATGAATTTATTACATTATTCTGAAAATATCGTGTGAAAATGAGTTAAAAAAGTATTCTAGAAGAAAATCGACGGACAAGAGAGTGTCTTATTAGGGTTCCTTTTAAGTTACGTAACCCTAAAAACAGTGTTTTTTTTTAATTAATAATTACAAAAATACAGAAGTGCCGGTTTCTGACATCCAACGAATGAATCCATCCCGAAATTACACGGCTGTAGCGTTTTGCAAATTATCTGTTCCACTGAAAGTCGCGATTGGAAAAGTTAAAAAAATATCATAGTATCACATTTCTGGGCAAAAGTCGCGAATATCCTTCCCAGGAGATCAATCCTGAGCTAGGTTTGGTTGGTCTTTATCAATTTTTTTAGCTCCGTTTTAACGAATTTGAAGGGCTTCTATAACTCTTCCAACTTTTTGATTAGTCAGAAATACGTTCTTTAGGCTACCTACCTATCTAAAACCATCACAAGATAGTATAAATACCTACTCACTTCTGCAAATAATCTCCAAACAAACTCGATAGGAGGTCATGTAATAATTAACGAATCACATTTTGATTGAACCAAGATCGTGTTTGGTAAAGCGATAGAGCGAGTAATCAAAGGCCTGATTCGAGTGGTCTCTCTAATGAAGATACTCGAGCCACATAATACCTAGGTGTTTTCAATGGACCATGGTTGTAACGCGATCGTCTATTGACTACCAAAGTGATTTGTATTATTAGAACTTGCTTTCCAAGTGACGTAAAGAGAGTTAAACGTTTTTTTAATACATTGAGGTGTATAGATGTTTGATATTATCTATGTTAGCATAGATAATATCAAACTTCAATACAAGGAAAAGGTTTCCCATTTAAAATTTAAGAAAATAACGAAAAAGTATGTACCTATTAAAACAGTAGGTATGTGTTTCTTTTCCTAACTATTTTTAATTAATTGTCGCCGGTCGTCCGGCCAGCCCTAGGCTAGAGAGATTCTCACACCACTTACTTGTCGCCCCCTAGGGTGACGTTAATGCATTTTCACGTCTCGTCGTTAAAAAAAACTTTATTCAGTTAGTGAAACTTTTAAAAAAATCGAATAAGAGAATATCCTGAAGTGCATTGAAGTTTTTTTGTTACAATTATTGTGCCTTAGTAGTAGATAAGACAAAAAAAGTGATGTTATCCAAATTATCAATTTAAAAGTACTATGTAAAATGGAACTGAACGCAATAAAAATTTGTAAAACACACAAGATTTCACGATAAACGTTATCTTTAAAATTAGTTATCAATCGACCTAGTAAGTTAATGACATACATACTTGCGAAACCAGTAGCTCGATCGTATAACTGATTAAGATATGATTTAATTTTAGTGGGTAATTGCTTAATATCATTGACGACATGATCGTCAATGATATCGTTTCTTGAGTCTATATTATGATAAGAGACTTTTCCATGTTGAGATCGAATGGGTAGTTTCTATATATGAAACACCGTATAACACCTGCCTGATGGTAAGTGACGATGCGGCCTAAGATGTAGCACGCTTTCCTAGAAGATACCTATTCTTCGCAACTTTATATTAAGGACCCCTGTTTGCTTCAAGCCCTGGCACATAACATTCCAAGCTTCTATTCAAATCACCTTATCACCTATTAAACATAAATCTACGCAGACAAGGTACATTCAGGGGATTAATCTTACATTCTCTAAATCTTCGAAAGTGGAGCAGATAATTTTTGATAATAATAAATGTAAATTAGGTCTCGGAAAGCGTTAGATCAAGCGACGGAGTTTGTAAACAATTTACATCATTTTTGAGGCGAGTTATGTAGTTCAGCGACAGCTAGTCGCAGAAATGCGGTATACACGTACATTTACACAACATAGTATAAAACACATCATGTCACATTGTAAGACACGATCAACTAAAATCTGTTAAGAAAATCACCATACTATAGAACTCAAGGTTTTAAGGTACTTATTACGTATTAGCTCAGAATAAAAATATGGTATTGGTGTCTAATGCCCTCCCTTTGATAAAGTCAGTCATTATTATTATACACGGTATATTTATTTATAAAAGAGAAAATCCCTGACTCACTCGAGTAAGTGAGTCATCAGTGATTACTGATCACGAAATCTCAGAAACTACAAGTGCTAGGAGTCTCAAATTTTGCACGCAAAATCTAACTAAGACAGGATTTTGTTTAATTCAATAGGAAAATAACACCCCGTCGTTTTTGCGTCGGGGGTTAAAAATAATACTTCAACAAAAAAGTTTACTAGTGATTTATGTAAAATGGTTATAATAAGTTTGTCAAGTTAAGTTTGATATGCGTGCAAATGGCCTTAGTAACCAAGATGCCGAAGATCGTGTAAAGTGGAGGCGTAAAAGTAGGAAAGCGGACCTCGGGCTCCCGAGAGGGATGCAACCGGGAACATCGCTCGTATGATGATAGTAGATGATAATAAGTTTGTCGGAATTAAAGAGTTACATCACCGATAATAACGATACGATAGTAACTCAAAATAAAGTCAAAGTCAAAGTCAAAATTCTTTATTTCTTTGGATGCTTAATACCTAGGTACAAAGATCACATGGACACGTCTTAAAAACTAAGTTAGGATGTGTGCCTTCGGAACGCGCCGACCAATGAGAAGAAGGCACAAGAAACTCATGGGTTTTTTTTCATGTGATCACTCTCACAAACGTCAATATTACAAATATTTGAAAGTATTATTTGAAATGGAGCAACTAAACTCACGTCCATGGGTTGTTATCATTAAGGTAAGACGAAGTATCATAGTAAGCCTTACTGCACAATTTTTGCTTTATAAAAGTTTTGAACCTGATGGAGATGTCATATACATCTTTAGGTAATTTATTATAATAGAGCGCACATGTAATATTTAACGACCTGTTTATTTTCCGGAGCCTACTACCGGGCACGGTCAGTTCATCCTTATTAAAAAATGAAAAACCCCTCTTCGAGAAGTGGGCTACAATAAGATATGTCTAGTACATAATCCGGCAGCTATTGGAAACATTATTGCGGCTACGTTGTGGCTACACTTTACGGTGGAAGTGACATTTCCCCGGCAATAAATCGAATTATCGATAAACGTAGTCGCTTTGAAATACAACAGGATGTCCACTATATGTCATCTATGATCACTACTGCACTAATGCAGGTCAGTGTTCCGGTTTGGTAATGTACGTTTTAAATGCAATGATTGAGTTAATAAGTCCTACTAGAAGCTTTTAATTTATTTAGTTCATAAAATTTTAATTACTAACATTCGAAATATTTCTCATCTTCATAAAAACAGACTGTTTATCGATAACTTCCCACAAAATATTTTACCTAAGTTTTTCGCTGTTTTTCGTCGATTCCGTTTTCACGAAAAATTGCGAGGAAATATCTTTCACTTTTGACATTCTTGGGCTGAAAAATTAAAAGAGACGTCAATTAAAAATAATGTCGCTCATGATAGTAACAGGTTTTTTATCCTTGGAGAATTTCACGATGTATCACAAGGTCAAACTGAAAATAGAAAATTAAATTCTACTCAACGTCACATTATTTTTTTTTATTTTTTTATTAATATTATTTTATGAAAGTGGTGTAACATTTTAGCATAGTACACGGACAGCTATATAATAACAGCTTATAGAAGACATTAATAAAAACAACAAATGTGACAAAATCCCTTAAAGGGTTTTCCTGTTATGTGGCAAATGATCTTGTAATATTTTTACAAGCTTTTATTTAGCTTCACCTGTACCGATGTCTGTCATGGAATCGTGCAAATAAAATTTGATCTATTTCCCGGTTACCGTTTGAGCTGAAATTTTGCAAACATGTGTAAATCGCGTGACAATGCAATAAAAGTTTGTATTTAAAAAAAAATTCAAAAGCTTTTTTATAACATCAAATAACAGGCAAACCTGATACTTTAAGAGATTTTGTTACATGGCATCTTTAAACTCAGACGATTTGTAATTATTTTCCCGAGTCGTAATCGCGTTTTTTTAAATTTCTTTTACTTACGTTGCGCGACGTGAATACTTGATTAAGACCTGGAAAAATTATTACTATGGCATTTGTTGTTTGTATTAATCTCTTCTAAGCATTGCCATATAGGTTATATTTCCGATTTAGTATTTTACAGAAAGTTATATATGTTTTCTAAATTGTAGTTATTAGGACTTTTACAATAATATAAAGTGGAACCCCTTGGATTGTTTATTTTTGTCTTGGAAAAGAAGCTGTAGATAGGATAAGAATTATGTCTGTCTGCCTTTCTGTCTGTCCGGTCACCATTCATTAAAAAAAAAACAAATCTATTGGAATCAGGTTTATTTTTGAATAGATCTAATTTCTAGGTAGGTCGTTATATTCTTTACATCAAAACCCAACAAGTAGGGCATGAGAACGTCATTAATTAAAGAAAAACTGGTAGCTCGCGCCCCAAGAGCAGCGTTATATCCCAAAATAATAAATTTTTTTTGTAGTGTCCTTTATTATCCTTATTTGCTTATTTTCTCAGGTGTTGAAAGGACACTAAATTGTCGCCTGCGGAATAAACCGTATCTATATATTCTGAATTTTCCATAGAATCAAGACGCGAGTAAAACCGCGGGATGCAGCACTAAAACCAGACTGAGATAGAATTACACTTACAAAAAACCCTCTTTTAAACTAGCAAAATATTTACAGACTATAAAAAACGGCTCAAAGCTGAAATATTATTTACCGCTTCCCCTGTCGCTTTATTATTTTAACAATATAATTTATATTCAAAACATTGTGTTCAAAACATACCGCCTCTCACACACTACAGACTTGTTCGAAGGCAATAATAGTTCAGATTTGAAGACTATACTTATATACGGGCTGTTTTCCTAGACCTCTCTAGTTGGGTCCCTTTTTGCGTGACGATGGAGTAGGCTTACCCAACACCTACTACCGTCTCAGCTTAGTCGACCGTGTCCAGAGGAAAGAACTTGTCAATACTTCTGCAGTCAACTAAGCCACGAGTTCCATCATAGTTTCCTTCACCGTAAATTTTTATTAAGCAAAATTCATTGGTGCCGGTCGGAATTCGACCCACAACCTTCGGATTTAACGTCGACGTATCTACCACTAGACCAACACATCTCCTTTGAAGACCATTCGAGTTGATATGGACATGTGAGAGAAGACGAAAATGATTAGAAGAGTGATGAGTATAAATGAACGCAGAGGGATAGAGAGGAAGAGAATGATCTAAGAAGAAAAGAATATGCTGCGTGAGACAAGATGTGAACGATGACATGAAAAAGACATACTGCGCTGACCTCAAATAATCTATACTAATATTATAAAGCTGGAGAGTTTGTTTTGAACGCGCTAATCTCAGGAACTACTGGTTCGAATTGAAAAAATATTTTTGTATTGGATAGTCCATTTATCGAGGAAGGTTATAGGCTACTTTTTATTCCGATATTCCCACAGGATACCGGAGCGCTGCTAGTTGGGATAAGGGCAGACAGAATTTGAAGACCATTCAGTTCTATATCGCTATCGGCCGATGGGAAGTCCACGGTATGCGGATACTCTCAATGGTATTTAGACGTATTTACCTAATTACACATTAGTTACAACTAAAAATAATCATGTCGTGTTATATACCAGCTGATGTTATGTACATTTCAGAGCATGACGTCTTACTAGTATGCCTGAGTCATGAAATGATAGGAAAATACTAGAAAATATTATGCACATTTTAAAGGTCATGTTCTAAGAAACATATAAAATCCCTATCCCACCAGTGGGACTCAACATCGCTTTGTATTATCGATGTCACCAATCGACAGACTTTTTTTATGAAATTGACATAAGCCAACGAGAAGTCACTTGGTCTTGTGTTAGAGAAAAAATTGTAGACAAGTTTCATCATAAACCAATTTAATACGAAAAAAATATTTGGCGATATTGCTAATGGAAATGTCTCAGGTGGCAGGTTGGATTAAATAAACACTTGTGTATTCGCGAAGATCATTTTACGGACAAATTTAACTAATTAATTTGAATCACGTGCTACTAATTATCTAGGACTTTTTGATTTGAAGCCGGGGCGGGTCAGCTGGTTACACATAATAATCAAGCAATACAAGCATAACATAAACAATACATAATTAACCACAATTATAAACAAATGGCTACGTTAACAACACACAAGGTCGCAAAGATATCTGATAGTAAAATTAGGTACTTCTCACTAACTATACGGTGGCATAGGGTTGTCAAAGACTATCTAGAATTAATATTAAAAGTTAGGTGCTGGACCGATTACGATCATTCTTTTACCCCGACATAAATAGATAGATAAATTATTTATTGCCATTTTTAAATTACTTAGGAAAAAAAACATCGCGTATTTTCGACGCGGATGTGGAGTGTAGTTATTTAGAGTTTTAAAATGAGAATTGGACACTTTATCACATTCGTCATGATGTAACTGGCTAATAAAATAATTGGCCACTTCGGTGACTTTTAAATTTATATATATTTTTTATAATTGCCGTCGCTCGTTCCTATATTTTCAGAAACCGAGCATTAGAAATGTGCTTTTATCCATTATACTGATCAACATTATAAATTCAGTACTCGACAGTAGTAACGATAAATTATAAAGTATGTTTAAAATTATAGTTTAACTAATAGGTTAACAATAACTGTACAAAGTTTGTTTGCATTAAAATATGTTGCAAATGTTTTATTTATGCAAAATAAATTTATGATTTTATATTTCTGTTGATTACAAATTACGAGACACGAAACGCGATGGTCGCGACTGCGACGTTACCAGCAGCGCCAGCATCTACCTGCAGCAGGCACATACATAAATACAAAACCCTCGTGGAGAGAACCTAATTAAATTAACTAGTAAAGAAATATTATGTAATTAAATCAAGTACTTAACGTTTTTTCGGAAAAAAGGTCCTAAGAGTTTTATAATTAAGTCTTTTTAAAATACTTACTGTAAAACTGTCATAAATTGTAATAATAGATCGCTTATTGACTGTCATATGAAATGATAATCAGTTAAATTATAACATAATTTTAAGTTCGTTGCTACTGTTTACTTTAGCTTTGTATGAACCTTATGCATGTGACGATTTATTTATTTATATATTTCCATGTAATTCATAATTTAGGGCACCCCTACCGTAGGTCAGTGTAACACGTTAAGTACAAACTCGGTATCCGTATCTGAACGATATAATCGTTCGAATCTCAAATGTACACTGCTTTACCAACTCGATAACTGTTTGATAATGTTTCAAGCGATATCTGGACATCGGAGAGTAGGTACATATTTGCCTATGTAATCGATTCGGTATAGGCAGGTATCCTATGTTGATGGCATTATGTCACTATTGTTGACAAGCTCAATATGAATTTTGAAGAACTACCTTTTTCACTTGCGACTTTATCGTTGTTGTGTTTTGTAACAAGCTTTCAGCCGTTTTGTATCCCATAAATTATGCATAGTAAATAATATCCAAAAAAATGTAAAACAGGTTATTATTTATTTTACGTTAATCCCGACGAGACGACCTTTGATTTGGTTTAAGATATTTTCTTATTTAGGTAATTAGAGTTTTTTTTTGCGTCAGTCGGGAGTTATTTTTCATAATTTATATTTAATTTTTATTTTATGCCTTTTATAAGTAAGTAATTCAAACAGATTTTTTTCTTATTTTTAAAGAGAACATCCTCTACCTGTCAAAATTTCTACTGATTCCTTATTTCTCATTGATGTCGCGTGTCATTTTGAGATGTTGCTTTTTTTTAAAACTTTAGTATTTGATTATAGACATTAAATAGGTATAATTATATTTTTTTTTACCATTTATTACCATTTTAAATAAACTTAAAAAACTATATTATGCATGTATTATACATATAAACTTTCTCTTGCATCCCTCTATATATTAAAAAAACCGCCTTAAATTCCGTTGCGTAGTTTTAAAGATCTAAGCATACATAGGGACAGACAGCGGAAAGTGACTTTGTTTTATATCTTGTAATGATTATATCGTGTAAAATAAAAACTACATACTTCATATGTATCAAAATTAAGGCTTATTTTATTATTAAATTCCTTAGAAAAGGTGTATTCAGACTCTACGCACTTATCGATTCTTAGAAAATTTAATAAGCAATCCAAGTTAAGACCGACAAATGAGATATCGTTAGAAGAGTTCTTAATATACGTTTGCTAGTTATAGCTTAAATATGTGACTTCTTAATACCTATTTAATGTAATCGAATTTAAAAAATATTAAATTTGCTTTTTGAGTTTTAAATATATTGGGGCTTTATTAGCACTTTTGACTTATTATATGAGTCAAAAAAATACATAGTTAGGGCAAGGTGGCATACAACCACGGCTATCCATAGAATATTTTCTTGTTTCATACTTTTTAGAGTGATTCCGCGTCCACTACTCGCAAAAGAACCTTTTCTCAAAATTATCCATTTGCAATTGATCTTTTGTTGGTTCAAAACATAATTCAGCAACTACAGCATACAAGCCAGTAAAATGCCGTTATCGAGCCCCCATTCAATCTAACCTCTCAGTCAATCCTCAAGACGTCGCAGATTTAAGAGAACAAAAGAGTCCGCAATACTGTCTTCTCCAGTCTCAACATTTTCTGCCAAGGATTTATATCAACAACGGGCCGAAACGAAAAGTAGGTATCCTAATACCTATTTAACTAATGCGAAAGTTAAACGTTTAAACTTGTTAGGTACAGAAATGATGTGAAAAATTGTTGGTAAAAATGAAAGCTATAGGCTATGTATAATATCACGCTACGAGCATCAATAAAAAGTTGAAAACGGGATAAAATCTTCATTCTGAGAGCTTCCGTTGCGTGCGCTGTGTAATAGGTTAAAGTTACTCAAAAATCTAAATAAATAAATATTGCAGGACATTCCACACATCGCCATCTAGCCCCAAGCTAAGTAACTACACTTGTGTTATGGGTGCTATAGACAACGGATATACTACTTATATACTTTTCTTTTGTAAATATATACTTATAATGCATAGAAACAACCAGACCACAGACAAATATCTGAGCATAAATACTTGTCTGAGGCGGGAATCGAACCCGCAACCCTGTGTTTGGCAGTCCGGCATGGTGACCATTGTGCCAACTGAGGTCGTCAAATCTAAAAAAAATCTAAAAAAAAACTATACCAATATTATAAAGCTGAAGAGTTTGTTTGTTTGTTTGTTTGAACGCGCTAATCTCAGGAACTACTGGTTCGAATTGAAAAATTCGTTTTGTGTTGGATAGGCCATTTATCGAGGAAAGCTATAGGCTACTTTTTATCCCGATTTTCCCACGGGATCGGGAGTTACGCGGGTAAAACCGCGGAGCGCTGCTAGTCATGTATATGACGGATTTGTTCCCTTAGGTATTTGAGATTTCCTTATACTACATCAACATCTGAGAAGATAACAACGTTATATAACATCAGCAAATCAAATAGGTTTTAACAACATAAGTTAATAAGGCACGCCTACTCAAATAATCAAGTAACGACAAGCTTTTCCAACTTTATATCTGAATAAATTTATTCGAAGTGAAGAGACACTTTATATAAATATTTAAGTAACTTAACTTATAATTTACATTTTCCTTATTTAACAATACTTAATAGGTTGCTTTTTTGTATTCAATTGAAAGTTATTTTGAGCGCTTATGAATACTCATGAGATTTTTTTTTAAATAAAATGATCTAGCGTCGTTTGTATCTAGATGCCAATACAAATTTAGTTAGGTTTCCTGGAATTTGTTTAATTAATTAATTTTAAGAAATTGTATAGTATGTCCTTTTTAATAAATAAATAAGAAAAATAGTCATCCGTCTGTCAAGACAGTGAAAAGTGAAAAGATTTAATCTATACTAGTATTATAAAGCTGAAGAGTTTGTTTGTTTGTTTGAACGCGCTAATCTCTGTGAAACTGCGGAGCGCTGCTAGTTATTAATATTAAGGTTAGGTTTTAGCGTAATAATAGCATACCTATTATGGACTAATAAGATCTGATAATTATATTAAAAATCTGTTTTGTTAAAAATGTTAAAATAATGGCTACAATACACCAAAATAGCACCTTAAAAGAAAACTGGGAATATAAAGAGCAAAAAGAGCGAAAACATTTGACGAACTCGTGAAGAAGTTTTTTTCAATGTTTTGTAGAGCTTCTCAGAAGTCTGTGATCGTGTTTCAAATATATATTTTAACAGCGACGGAGGACTTAACATAAATTAAAAGGTAAAATGTAAGGTTGATTCCACAGGTTGTTGCCACGGGTTGTCTCCCAGGTTATTTCCATTGTGGCGTAATGTTTATTCTATACATATAAAATGGTTTGTCCTGACTGACTGACTGACGGATCAACGCACAGCATAAACCGCTGATCGTAGAGACCTGAAATTTGGAGGGTGTGTTCTTTGTATGACGCGTACTTAGGCATCTGATAAGGATTTTCCGAAATTCTACCCCTTAGAGGGTGAAAAGGGGGGGGGTGGGCAAAGTTTATATGGGACAACGTTTTAACCTAATTTTACGCAGACGAAGTCGCGACCAAAAGCTACTTAAATGATACTGTTATTTATTGTATGCCTCGATAATAAGGGAAACCTTAACAGTCTAAGCTTTACAACGTTTTTTGGAAACGTATTCTATACAAAAAAAAATAAACAGTTTCTATACTGTTTTTACTTTGTTTAAATTAAATCTTTTTGTTTTATAGTTGTTTTAGATTAAATTAAAGTCAATTAATACGACTAAATAATGTTCTTGGAACATTTCCTAATGCAATTAGCATTTGCATGTACAAGTTGATTCACAGATTGTTTTTGACAGTAAACAACGCATAATGTATGTATTTTATTTTGGTACTTTCAATAACTACGACTTGAAATCAACTATAGGCAATTACTGTCTTACAATTGGTAAATAAACTGAACCACAGAGCGAACATTCGAGATATTTACAGCGTCAAAAAGTATTGGTTTGTTTGTTCCCACATCACTGTCAAACAGCTCCAGCGATTTGGATAAAAAATTGCAGTGTTAGCCCATACAGTGCCAAGAAATATTTACGCGAATAATATTAACCAGAGTGGTATTGGCCCAGTAGTGATGTTCGATCACTACTAGGTCTCGATGTTTGTTCCGAAGGACGTGGGCTCGAATCCCGGTCGGCAATTCACAAATGGATTTCCTTACGAAAAAAATTTGTTCGCTAATTTGCTCTTACGGTGAAGGAAAACATCGTGATAAAACTCCTGACGTAATGACGTGTTCTTTGCTCTGGTCATTGTCGACTAAGCTAAGAGGATGTAATAGATTCTGGGCGAGCCTACTCAATCTAATACTTGTCCCAGGCACTACTACTTAGATGTTAAAGCCAATTATTAAATAACATAGTTATTAATTATTATTGAACTGTATAATTATCAGTTTATCAAAGGCTTGAACATAAATAGGCTAATTGTGTTTAAGACAATACCGTTTAATTAATATTCAGACAATGAGATAGATGCGCTTAATCATCATCAATGGTTCAATGCTTAATATTGATCTAATCTAGATTAATTTGCACATACACCAATCACTACATCGTGTTAATCGATGTATATAGATCCGGAGCGGGCGTTTGTCATAAAGTCAGTCAGCTTTGAATAATTTATAATATACACACATACTGCCTGATAATCAATTTATAGACAATTCAATCAAATTTGTGTACTTACGAATCTCGACAGACTCGCAGGACCGCTGAGGTGACTTATCTTCGATCTTCTGCGAAAAAAGAAAACATAATTTAAATAAGTATGATAACAAACTTTTTGAAATGGGCCGGTAACGTAAGCCTAGCGATAGACCACCATCTCACACGATGGTAAGTGACGCGATGCCGTCTAAGATGTAACGCGCTTATCCAGAAGATCTATACGGTCATGATTCAAAAACCTCCAAATAAACAGTGGCCTTTGAGAGATGCGAGTGCAGGTAGGAAGATGGCAGTGGAACAAAATCTTTACAGACCAGACCTCCTTAGCTCAGGGTCTGAGGAAGAATTAAGAAAAATAAGAGATCTTTTTCAGGAGACCTTATAGGTCAAAAAACACGAAGGAGATAGGTACATATTTCACATTTTCCCAGACCAGAAAAGCAGCGTCACATAACAACGCCATCACAATGCACAGCGCATCTCAATGCCTCTTCTACACAACACAACACGAGGCAGCGCGGCGCGTTGGCCTCGATCCGCAAGATTAGAAACCACCATTCCTCACTCCACGTATTCTTTCATTCGGCACCGGATATTTACCTACAGTGACAATGATTTCATGAACGAAGGGAGCTTAAAACTTCCACAAATTAAAAATGTACTCTGGACAAAGTGTAAATAAGTTATTACGAATTAATTTGTCATTAAAAATGTAAAACAGTGATATCTATACCTACTCTATACTTATATTATAAAGCTGAAGAGTTTGTTTGTTTGTTTGAACGCGCTAATCTCAGGAACTACTGGTTCGAATTGATTTTTTTTTTGTGCTGGATAGTTCATTTATCGAGGAAGGGTATAGGCTACTTTTCATTTTGATATTCTCACGGGATCGGGACTTAGGCGGGTGAAACCGCAGAGCGCAGCTAGTTAGTTATATTATGTTTAACTTTTTTTTTAAATCATTTATTCCAATTTAAAACACAAAATTAAATGTCAATACATCAATGAAACATCAAATCAAAATACACAAAATTAAAAACTAAAAATAATAATAATAAACACAAAATAAAAATAAATAATCAAAAATACCCCCACCCAGAAATTAAGTAAAAAAAAAAAACTAAACAATACAAATAAATAATAAAATGGGTAAAAATTAAATTAGTTAAAATTCAACCTAGGCCTATTAAAACAAGAGGAAGCCCTCGGCCATACCCTCCCGAGGCATTGTCCCCAAAATGCTGGCAGCATTTCCCCGCTGAATAGCAATACTGAGTCGCTGGGACAAAAAGCCGCCAGCTCTAGGATCGCCAGTAGCCTCGACAAGGCGCGCCGACAGCTCCCTCAAAAAGGTCCTAGCACAGGGCCCCCAGCAGCCAACGGTCTCAAAACCAAGCGGAGTAAAAATGTAACAACCGGGCATATCCTCATATTTGCGGACTTTCGCAGCCTCCGCCCCAGAAGCCGCAGCACCCGCACTTAACTTAAGTTGTTTAACTTAATTTTAAATACTACTTGCATGAGTTGTTGTATCAAACATTTTCCCGCACCTACCTCCCGTTTCTTGTTAAGGATTTTATTACATAACCAAACCTACCTACTTAAATTTAAAATAGCGAAAGAATGTTTTTAGGTAAGTACCTAATGTAAGTTTAATTTATTGTTATCACATAGAGACAATAGTGTCTTTAAGTTATTTAAAAACGTAAGGGAGGGCGCTAACATCATCACTAATTGAACAATCTAACCCAATATTGTTCATATTTGGTTGAATTATTTAGATCGCACGTCTCCATCTTTATGTAGGTATAAATATTGCGAAATAGTCATTTCATATATTAAATACAAAGAATAACAAAGTAATCGTGTAAAATATAAACTAAGTAACAAGTGTTCGTTTAAAATATAAAGTTTACAAAGTAATTCGCTTTCAATACAGTGTACGGTATGGCCCTAGATTAACGACCGAGTAGTCTCAAGCAATATCCATTGTTAACACATTGAATGACAAGAAGGATACACCCGCCCATCAAATTGGAACCGTTTAAGGACACAATTTAACCAGGTACCGACACGCAATGCAGTGATTGCGAGACAAATTATTTTTATACCTAAAGTAGTAAGTTGATATAATAATACATAGTAAAGTAAGTAGTAACAAATATATTACTATGAATTAGTTATTAGCCTTTTGCCCGTGGGGTGTGCTTTTTCTAAAATATTTTCTTAGCGGATGCTTAATGCCTATTGCTTTAACAACTGTGTGCCAAATTTTAGCCCAATCCGTACATTGGTTTGAGCTGTGTGTTGATGTATCTGTCAGTCAGTCAGTCAGGACTTTGAATTTAATATTTTAAGATAAACACAATCTCTAGGTTACCTGCAGAATAAGCAAAGTAATGGCCGGGTCGATGGTATGGGACATTTGCCAAATTGGTACTTGAAGTAGTACCGATAAAATATGAAATATGTTGGAAGTAGTAGATAATAGGTTTAAAAAACTAACTGTACAAAATGTGACAAAAACTATACAAATGTTTTATTTTTTCAAAAATAATAGGTTAACGTATACTATTTTTTTAAGACGATTTCAAGTGGTACATGTACATTGTACAATTGTATTAAGCATCCAAAGAAATATTTTTTTTTGATTTGATTTGATTTGATTACATATTTATCTGTTGATCATAAAACACGAAACATGACGGCCACAACAACGTCTACTTGCAGTACATTTTAACGAAAAAATATAAAACCTCCATGGAGTAAACCTTCAAATTAGCCTATGACGTCATCGACTGTATTCGTGCGACAATTCAATTAGACAATTGAAAAAAATGCAGATTTAAAGCTAGTTTGTGCAAAATGGCAAGTCTCTAGACCCAGCTGTCAATAATCTGGGATTTCAGTCGCATATTCACGAACACGTTGGGATTTAAAAAAAATCTGTTTATAATGTCCGAAATAGTAATTTAAATATGAGATTATGGCTGGAAGGACAAGCAATATGTGGCGCAGTGTTATTATTGCCTGGGAATATCGGAATAAAAAGTAGATAAAAAATATGTTACTGTTAAAAAATCAATGTATTCTCATACCAAGTTTTATCTAAATCAGTTCAGTAGTTTCGGAGCCTGTTCAATGCATACAAACAAACAATTGTTAAAATCTGACGTTCAAGACCATTGTAGATCCCATGTACTTCGGTTTGTAACTTGGTCATAATTACAAAAAAAAACCGGCTGAAAAAAAATAGTATAGGTTAACCTATACTATTTTTTTAAGACGATTTCAAGTGGTACATGTACAATTGTATTAAGCATCCAAAGAAATAAAAAATTTTGATTTGATTTGATTTGATTAAGTACATATTTATCTGTTGATCATAAAACACGAAACATGACGGCCACAACAACGTCTACTTGCAGTACATTTTAACGAAAAAATATAAAACCTCCATGGAGTAAACCTTCAAATTAGCCTATGACGTCATCGACTGTATTCGTGCGACAATTCAATTAGATAATTGGAAAAAATGCAGATTTAAAGCTAGTTTGTGCAAAATGGCAAGTCTCTAGACCCAGCTGTCAATAATCTGGGATTTCAGTCGCATATTCACGAACACGTTGGGATTTAAAAAAAAATCTGTTTGAGTAAACTTTTTCCCTTTTTTGACAAGCTTTTATTAAACTTGCAATGTTTGTTTAGTTAAAAACGAAACGAAACGTCTAACGATTTCTTCTAAGTCACATTAATTAACATCTTCGTAGCACTGTCTTTTTATTTATCATTTCACTTTCAATTTAAAAGTCTAAACCTTTTTTTTATTTTCCATGCCACGTTCATTACCTTCCCTGTAGCTCTGTCTTATTTAAAAAAAAACAATAACAGAAACTAAAACCTGTGTTGCTCTTTTTACGGTAACAGAAAATTCTAATTTAGAAAAGGTGAAAAAAGTTTTGTGCCTCGGTTTTGTTTTCGATGTTTCTATACAAACTTTAATCATTTTCTACTATAAGGGGTAGAATTTCAGATTAAAAAAATACGTATCAACGGAATTCAACGGTTTTAGTATGTGCATTTGGAGCTTCTAATTGACCTAATCTATCATTAAAAAACATTAATAGAGATGTCACCAACTCAACCATTCACACTTTGGATTGATTATAAATCGACATAGTTGAGCCATAGCCATAGTTTCATAGCCAAATGTAAGCGAAATAAATGTCTGTAGTCTATCCACCTCAGCGAATTCTAGAATCGTGTCACGTGGACGGAATCGACGACAACTCGAATCACACCCGACGGAAACTAATTTAACAAATACAATGGGTGCTTGGTCGCTCGATCGTCGTTAGCCATCCGACTCGGTACCATTATTCGCCTTTGAGCTTAATTTGATTGACTAAGCCTGCCCAATTAAATTAAAGAGATAGTTTTGCCTCACGGATGAAATAATTTTGGTCAATTAAGTTGACTGATGTTATAACTTCGATTTGATACTTACGATTTGCTTTAAAAAGCGCACATATATTGTTTCTTCTTTTTGATATATGCTAAGATAGTTCATCTCTCAATATTTTTGTAGCAGCCGGTTTTTTTTTTGTAATTATGACCAAGTTACAAACCGAAGTACATGGGATCTACAATGGTCTTGAACGTCAGATTTTAACAATTGTTTGTTTGTTTGCATTGAACAGGCTCAGAAACTACTGAACTGATTTAGATAAAACTTGGTATGAGAATACATTGATTTTTTTAACAGTAACATATTTTTTATCTACTTTTTATTCCGATATTCCCAGGCAATAATAACACTGCGCCACATATTGCTTGTCCTTCCAGCCATAATCTCATGACATTTCTGAGAGTAAAACATTCCGCAAACCTAGTCATTAATATTTAAATTACTGTTTGGGACATTATAAAGCTCTTGTCAAACACATCAATGTCTTTTGCGAATTCCGTTATACCGGACGTTAAAACTTCCCTTTTTCGCTGTCAGATATCATCGCCGACCGAGCTTCTTCTCAAAATAAGATGAAGTGAGTTAATCCTATAGTTTTGAAAGTTTCGACCTTAGCTTTATAAATAAACTAGCTGTCCCAGCAAACGTTTTTATTACATTTAAGTACAAAAAAAGAAAGATATAAACAATAGACGTTCGAGTCTCAACCCTAACGAATATACACAAAAAAATCATACAAATCGGTTAATTCGTTTAGGTGGAATTAGTAACACCGCGACACGAGATTTTTATATAAATACCGGGACACCTTTAAAACCGGTTTTGATTAATCAGGAAAAATATATCTGCTAAATTTTTACAAAACACTATTCTTTCTTTAGAAAAAGTTGGCTCGAAAGAAATCTTAAACTTCGTAAATTTCGTGAATTTACCAATAAAATCAGCCTTAAGTTGGTGCAATACGCAAAGAAAGGTGCAAACGACGAAGCAACTGAAATAAAACTTTAAGTCACGAGTGAATAAGTTGGTCTAGGCAAGCGAGAACGCCTGAGAACATTTAGTCCGCATATTCAGTTCAAGTTTCAAATGTCAATCCTCAAAGAAGTTTTTTGGTCTTAGTATTTGTGTTAAAGGTACCTTTTACCTATCGATTTTAATAAAACAGCGATCGGCTCCGCGGTCGCTATCATCAATGTAATAAGAAATAGACACCCAATCTGTGGGCTAAGCTGTAAACGAATTTCGGCTCCGAAAGAGATTAATAGCTCTAAGTTAAATTGGTGGTCTCAAGTTTCAACCCTAGCTACTTTAATCACGTGGGTCAATAGTTTAGGAAACACCACGACCAATAAGTAATTTTAACCGAAGCACTCTCATCGTCCACATTGGCCCGATGATGCTCGTCGTCTAAGGCCATCAATTAGACGACGTACATTGACAGACGAACTAATAGCGCTAGGGCAAATCGACCAATGAAAAGTGTCCTCACGCCTCGTGACAGGACCTGTTATAAAGACAAATTTAGGCTGTGACTAATTGAGTTGTTCAGTCAATTATTGTGGTTTAGGTACTTATTACATTTCCGGCACCTCGTATCGTGTTCAATTTACGAGAATTTTCTGTGGAAATACGTAGACAACTTGCTTACCTAGTACCTATTCATACCTATTCATATAATACCTCATTCATATTTGCAAAATAGATGGATTAAATTCAATTATCTAAATCTAATTAGACGATAGTATAGCAGTACCAAAAGGAGAAAGCTTTTCTTCATTTTCCTCTCAATTTTGAAGTGATAACGTCATCAATTGATGGAACACCCGCGTTCACAAAAAAGTGTCACGGTAATATTGTATGACGCCATGCGTCATGGTAATATGACCAGACGCGTCATGGTAACTTAGGAAACAGAGTATGGATAGGGTTTCCAAAAGTCAGACTTCAGATTATGTAGATGTAAGTCTATAGGCGCCGTGTTTTCACCTTTTTAGGATTCCGTACCTCAAAGGGTAAAAAGAACTTTTATAAAATCACTCTCTTGTCCGCCTGTTTTATACTTAGTCGTTTTTTAATTTTTGCTTTAGTTTTAATTCATGTACTGCTGCACACGCGCGGTTTTACTCACGTTATAGTCTTTTTAAAAGTGAAATATTTCCTACATAAACAGAATAAATAACTTTAACAGTCCTTTTTATCCCTTAAAAAGTAAAATTACCAAAAATCTCAACTTAATGCGCGTCTCCCAAGAGTTTTTTTTCTCTTCTTCATACGAATAACAGCTGAAGATGGAGCTCAACTTGATATAGCGCAGCGCCGGGGTAAAGCTGTGACAAAGTTTTACAACCCACTTCCACCTAAAGCAACTTGCTATATGAACTTCATTGTGCCAGAAGAAGAACCTATTTCCTATTATGCTGGTAGCTTTTCTACTTGCCAACGTTTGAATTACAATGGAACGGCGGAATGTCTTTGTGATGTTGTCATTCGTATACTTGGTAAATTGGTGGATTTGCTGTAAGGTCGTGTTGTTGTGACTTAATTGTGAAGATCCCTACATCTCAAGAATAAGACATTGGTGCTGGAAATGATGTTTAAATCTTATTTCCCCTCGTATGAAACAATAGTTTGTAGTTAAGTCCGCCGTCATTTTTATCCATATAAAAATAGATTTCTTAATACTATTCACAAACACGGTCCAAACAGGTACAAAGATTAAAATCTGTTGAGCCCTTCGGCCGTGCATTTATAGTATTAGTGGAGAGTACTCGGATATTAGAAATTATCAAACTACTATCCCTGTTTATTAAATTAGAATTTCAACCATAATCTGCTTACTTAAATAATTAATACAATTGCGGGAAACGACTGGTTTTCAATTAAATTTATAATACGTTAATGTGCCGTTGTTGGATTTAGTAAGAGCCGCTTATTGTAGTGGCTATGCATTATTTAGTTTCTATTTGATGCAAAAGCAGAAGCGACAGCAGTATGTTTTAATATTTAAAATGAAAAGCGGAGTGCATTTTCCTATAATTATTCGTTGGAAACTACTACAAAAGTTATTTTAACTTGGATATTTACCATTGTTTATAACTTTTGTTTTTTCTTTGTCTATTGGTTCATTAACATGCAATAGACAAATAAAACCAAAATTGACTTTTTAGCAAGTGGTCTTTATTCTTTATTACCGATCCCGTGGGAATATAAGGATAAAAAGTATGACTCTGACACTTCAATGAATCAATGTATCCTAATACCAAGTTTCATTAAAAAAGTAGTTTCGGAGCCTTTTTAATGCAATGCAAACAAACAATCAACTCTTCCCTCTTTATAATACGAGGGCGGCACTGAAAATTTCGGGAATCAAGGAAGTGACACAACATTACTATTTAAAAATGTATTTATTGCTTTTCGAAGTATTCTCCGCGAAATTTGACACATTTTTCCATACGATGGAACCAATCATTAAAGCAACCATTCCATTCGGAAGTTGGGGTCTCCAAAATGGCCGTTTTGTAGGCGTCCACAGCTTCTTTAGGTGATGAAAATCTCTGACCACGCAATTTATTCTTTATTTTAGGGAAAGTATAGAAATCATTAGGGCTTAGGTCGGGGCTGTACGGCGGATGGTCTAATAATTCTATGTTTTCTTGCTCTAAAAACTCTTTTGTTCTGTTCGCGGTGTGAGAACTCGCATTGTCGTGATGGAGGATGATGCGGCGGCTGCAGTTCTCTTTACGGAGTTCAGAAACGACCTGTGGCAAACAAATGCTAGCATACCATTCTGCATTAACCGTTCTTTGTCCCTCAAGAGGAATAGTCACAACATGGCCGGTTTTGGAGACAAACGTGGCCACCATTTTTTTTGCAACACTCCGTGAACGAACAATTTTTGTTGGCTTTAACTCATTTTCGAACACCCAAACTCGTGACTGGTTTTTTGTTTCGGGTTCGTACGTGTATATCCAGGATTCGTCACCTGATACGATGTTGTATACAGCATTTGAGGATCCTGCGTGGAATCTTTCGAGAGTTCTGACGCACCAAGTAACGCGAGCCACTTTTTGCTCTTCACAGAGCGAATGCGGTATCCATCGGGAAAACAACTTTTTTACACCTAATTGTTCATGCAAGATTATTTGTATTTGACTTATGCCAATGTCTAAAGTTGCCTGAATTTCGCGGTATGTTACATGTCGATCTTCCTCAATCAGCTTACGCACAGCATCAACGTTTTCTTGGGTGAGTGCAGTTTTTGGACGACTTTGACGGGGATCATCACTGAGCTTGACACGTCCACGTTGAAATTCAGCAAACCAGCGATAAATTGTGGTTTTGGATGGGGCTTCATCACCAAATGCAGAAATCATCCGGTCAACACACTGTTTTTGTGATAAACCACTTCGAAAGTCATAATAAATCATGGCTCTTGAATTTTCTCGAGTCAATTCCATTTTCTCAACGACTAAACAAGTTTGACAAAACCTTGGGACAAGACCGAGATTCTTTTTTTAAATAAATAAATGGTATTCGATTTTTAAAACCAAGGAGTTTTCAATTAAAAAGATTTAAATATGACAGGAACAGTGGAAATATTCCATTCCCGATACTTTTAGTGCAGCCTATGTATTCTTAAGAAATAGATCACTTTTGTAGGAAAAATAATCAAAGTTTTGTTTTTAATTTTTAGACTTTTTACTTCAATTGACGTTTGGAACTTTCAATGTTCAAAACTTTGATGTACGATATTCATAATGTACAGAAGTGCGAATTTTATAATGGAGATTGTTCGTAATCGTGATGTACTTTCCGAATATCGAAAGTATGCTATGTCGAATTACTTTATCTAGAATGATTTTAAATATGATGTACGAAAATTTGAAAGTTAATTATTTCAAATTATTAAACGAAAGTTATATCCCGTGGAAATATCGGGATAAAAAGTACTCCCAATTAATCAATGTATGCTCATACCAAGTTTCATCAAAATCGGTCCAGTAGTTTCGGAGCCTTTTCGTTATAAACATAAAATCAAACAAAAATCTTTCTGTTATATTAGTGTAGATTGAAAGATGATAGATTAGTTGACCCGACAGATGCAGTTGGCCTGAAACGCTACCTACCGGGTCCAATTGTGAATCTAAACCATACATCATTCCACTCAATGAACCTAAAAAAATATAAGTTTGAGTTTTGCGCACGGCGTTGATTTTTATTCCCACAGAAAAAAACAATTGTTATTTTTTCGTTCGTTTCTATCGAAAGTAAATAATACGATATAGTAAACTTTCAATTTTACCCATCGCAATATAAACATTCTAGATTGAATAATCCGACATAACACACTTTCGATATTCCGTACATTTCGATGACCAACGTTATCCAGGAATTTGCACTAAGCCGAGCACGAACGTTCGACCGACGCGATGATGCGATTATCGCACGAACTCAAATAGGACACCTATCGGACATCGATATATTTGATGACAAGCTTTTAACTTGTGATGATGAAGCCTTTAAAAATATCCTAAATTTAAATTCTTACTACTATCGTATGTCCGTTGCGGCCGTTTTGTAAAAACCTAGGTAAATTTTCCAAGACCAGTTAAGGGCAGGTGCTAATAAAGCTACCAAAATCGACCTTTGTTTTAAGCAACTCTAAGTAATCAAATACTCTTTTTTTGTTATTTGGATGTAAATGGATATTGTAGTTTAATAACCATATTTTTGTTTATTGTGGTTGCAAACATGATATGAACAACTTCGTTCGATAAAAAAATGTTAGAAAACAGAGAATTATTAGATCGTTTATCGGGTTTTATTCAAAAATAGTTAACGTTTGTTTCTAAAAATGAATCAAATAATAGGTTTTGACCTCTAGGAACTATATTTGTGGATAATAATGCTAAAATGTTTTGCATATCGATCAAATATAACAGTTAGCACGCAGCACGCTACGTCTTTGAGAGCGGGGGCTAAGGTAATGTGACTACCTACACACGGTACTGGAAGAGCGCCTTAAGGCGGCAGGCGTGGCGTCTGCGTATATTATTTACTTACCGAACCTATAAATGTATTTATCTAAAGGTGTCGTTTATGAAAAAACGACCAATTATTTTAAAGTTAAAAAAAAGAAAGTTGTTTTTTCGGTAGCTTTAGGACAGATTCGCGTTAAATCTAAATCACATTATAATGGATTCGTTAAAAGACAAATTGTTGTTGTAGGTTTTATGATTCCATATTTTGATTCCGCAGTTCGTACTAAAAGTCTGTTTAACTATTTGTGACTTCTTCACAGTCAAACAAACTACTCCTGTTTAAAGGAAGGAACACGAAAAAAAAACAATTGCACAGTTCTTTGACGCCATTTTGGTTATTTATTATTTTACATGATGTCCTAAAGTTTTACTTTCCAAAGATATGAGCCACGGCAGTTTTCAAAGAAATTGTCCTGGGAGTACGGCAATTCGTTGGATATATCTATACTAATATTATAAAGCTGAAGAGTTTGTTTGTTTGTTTGTTTGAACGCGCTAATCTCAGGAACTACTGGTTCGAATTGAAAAAATATTTTTGTGTTGGATAGTCCATTTATCGAGGAAGGCTATAGGCTACTTTTTATCCCGAAATTCCCACGGGATCAGGAGTTACGAGGGTGAAACCGCGGAGCGCTGCTAGTAACGGATAAAACGCTGGATATAACGTCAAAAAGATAGTATCAATACAAAAAAAAACATATTCCAAAACCGTCACGGAACAGAGTTATTAAAGATGATTTCGTATGTCTCCCTGGCGAACGATAAAATATGTGTGAAGGAATGCACATCAAGACTGACAATTGTTCCCTTCAGGTCATACCTTTAAACCGTCAGCGATCAGAATTATTCAAGGACAAACTTTTTAAACCGTCCGAGTATTTAAATAATCGCCTTGTCAAAGGATAAAATGATGTCTTCTTTCAAAAGGCATATATTTTATTCTTTGACAAGGAGTTTTACGAAATCATCAGGCGGTTTTAAATGTTTAACCTTGGATAACTCTGTTCCGCGACGGCTTAAAGTTATTGTCTTAGGACAAAAATGCTTTGTTTTCATTTCTTTTGAACTGGTATACGTTTTATCCTACGACTTAGCTTGTTATGTACCTAATTCTCGGACATTTTTTGCAAAAACTTTAATGGCTCATGTTTTTTAAACGTGACCCTTTAAGAGTTAGGACATCATGAGATAAAATATTTTATGTTAGTTCATGTCTATATCCAAATACGTATTTTTCTTTTTATATTAAATAGGTCAGCGTTTGACCACTACGTCACACGACGGTAAGTGACGATGCGGTCTAAGGTACGAGACTCGCGGAGAAGGCGCGGCGGAAAAGTTTGCTCCAGTAGGAGCAAAAACTTTTCCAACCGGTCCACTACATGGGTACCACCCTACTGTGATAAGGAAAATTTTTTTTAAAAACACAATGGCGTCGGACTGCTACGCCAATAACTTTAGTGGCCCTTTGTTTAAATATTTATAACCAAAAAATGGATTCATTACATTATTTGTGAAATACAAATTACTATAGATCTCAGTACTAGGAAAGGCCCGTGAATAAGACAGAATACAACGAGTATTAGAGATAAGTACAGGTATTGATGGTTAGAGGGGTCCGAACAAAGCCCGGGCAAAACAGGCTAGGATTGTCTGGAAGCCCCTAACGCGATAAGGAGGCTCTTAGTACCGCTCTAGGCTCTCTCTATATTTAAGTTTTCTGTTTAATTTTGAGTTTTAAGAATAACCTAAGAAATTTTTATAGTACTTTTTTATCTATCAATCTATGCAAAAAGCTAGTAAATAACAACACAATATTGAAAAAACTACTTAGCCATGAACAAGTCACAACCATAATGATTATTAGAGGAATAAATATAGTTTGTCTATTGAGGTAGGTCAATTAGTGCAATCTATTCCTTTTAACATTGTTTATGTAGGTATTTAGTTACTTAAATTTCATAACAATATGAATTGTTTATACTTGACTTGAGTAAATAATGATTAGAGAACACTTTTTAATGTTGCTTAATAAAGTGGACTGTAAAGTTTTATATATTTTACTTTGTAATTTTATAATAATTGTGACCGCTAAACATTTCAAATTTGACTTTAACAGAATTCATTCACCCATTATCATTTATATTTATGGATCTAATTATATATTTTATTCTAAACATAATAAAATAAGACAATACAAAATGCAAAGTATTTTAGTGAGTCGGTATCATTTTAATGAGAAATTATTATGTTACTTACAATAGTTATGTAGTCTTGAAATTATTGTTAATACATAATATAATAGGTAAGCAGGTATGTATTTTAGAGGGAAATAAAGAATAAAGATAAGCAATTGTATTATTAATATATACATAGATATTTAAAGAATGGGTAAGTATATATAGCTACACAAGTATGCGAAGAATTTCTACAACTTCATAAAGAAATTTCACTTTCACTTTAGTACACCATTGTGTGCTAGAAAATAAGGTAGCTATATATACATACATATACAGCTAGAAAAAAACATTCAAAGCATTTATGCTGTGCAATACATCTACCTACTTAAATAAAATGAGGGGAATTCATAATGTAGGTATAAGCAAGTATGTAAACATGTTGACGGCCACTACAAACAGAGCTCTAAAGCGCAACAACAAGTTCGTACATAGGTACCTACCAACTGCACAAATGAATGAAACGTGAGATATTATATGTAGATACTAAACAGTGCTGCAAGAGCTGGGCTCAGTGCTAAAGTAGGGAGATGGTAGAGAAAGGGCTATTTACCAGCGTATCTTGATCCCCGAGTTCGCGGTAGTAAGATTCGCTACTTCCTCGGCGACTTCCAACGCACATAGCTCGCCGTAATAAGTCCGAAAGTACTGAGCATAAACCACATTTTTTGGCGTTGGACATTTTTGCACATAAAGTTTGTACTGTCTTTCAAAAACACAACGAAAGCACGAAAATTTAGCCCGTGCTCTCGTACAAATCAGTTTTCTTACACTTCATAGTTGATATTTCAACATCTCTAAAGATTCTACGAACTCGACGTTTCCTATTCCTCATATTTACGTGCTAAATAACCGTGTTTTAGCGTGAGTGGTATAGTCGCGAGATAAGAAAAGATTCGCAGTTGTTGCCAATGCAACTTGCAGGTGTGACACACGACCGATCACAAGCAGCCGACCACGGCTGGTGACGGCTGGCTGGCTGACAGACAACCTAACGCTAGGTAGAAGAGTTGTGCAGTGCTCAGGGCTGCCAGCACCATTGAGATAAAAATCCTCCGGTTTTTGGGATATATTATTTTACAGTGTTTTTTATATTATGGCCAATAAGATAAAATAATCTATCCCCTTAATCGTAAACTTTTAGAAAGTCATAAATAGTTGAAATGTATTTGGTAACTGTAATATGACAAGTGCAAAATTAAAATAAAAGTTTATGAACAAGAACAATGTCATATTATGAAGTCATATACTTTTTATGTAAATAGCAACTACGACGCCAATGACCTATTAGTATAATGACCTTATTAAAGCAAAAGTTTGAATTCCGATTGGTCATCGCCAATAGAAGTCAAGCCTAACTCGAACATCAAAAGGTTTAAAATGGTCATATTTTAATGTGCTGGCAATTTAAAAAAAAAACCAATATACCAACTGAAGTTTTTGCCGCCAAATATTAGTTTTCATGTTTTGGTATTTCTTTTGGTTTTTTAAATAAAAAGTTGCAAGTGACACCTACTTCAAAACCTACCAAAACTGTACGGTAGTGTTTCGATAAAGATTGTTGCGAGTATTGGGAAAACAAAAAGTTGAATGTATGATAGAAAAATTTCAAACAATAAGGATAAAAATATTTGATGGGTACGAAGCCAGAACTTAAAAAATAAATTTTAGCCGAAAATGTCAAACGTCAACGTCAAACTGATGTTTTAGTGACATTGACAGACTTATTTTATTCTGACAGCAATACGAGGTACAAAAACATCAAATTCTATGCATACAAGTTTTGGCGGAACGTAAAAATAATTTTATTGTGAATGTGATTTATTTTATTCAATAATTTGCTTTCTGTGTTATCTTCAAGCATTTGTTAATTAATATTATAAGAATGATTAAGATGGTCTTTTATTTTATTTATTAGTATAAAGTTTAAGTGCTATAAATATGAATTAACCATGAAACCATGTTTCTGGTTATATGCGACAGCCGCGCGAAGCCATAATTATAACAATAACTTGACATTAGCAAAATTTTGTTTACTTTTTGTTTCGAAAATGAAAATAAACATAGAAAAATTATTAACCTCTTCATAAAAAAACTATTGACATGCATGCCTAGCCTACACTACACTTTTATTTAATCATTTATCGGTGTAGCTGCCAAATGTTACAAGAAAATATGCTGTTAGTAGTTATTTATTTGATAAAATTGTTTCTGCTCAAACAAGGCTCCATCATTCATATCCAAAAAATGTACTCGTGTTCGCCTTAGATTGCAATAGACTGGAAATGTTGATGTCTTTTAGTATCGGAATGTTGCGCTAACATTATTCTCTACATTGGTCTGAGTACCTTTGAATGTAAGTATGATTAAAGTTAGCTACGCTCCAGTTTAACCCGCCTAAATCTTGGTCTACTGATAAAATAGGGATAAAAAGTAACTCTTGGGTTATTAAATAATTGAAAGCAGAGTGCCAGCTATTTACACACTATATTTCATCACAATCGGTTCAGCAATTTTTGGTGAGAAGTACCTAACAGATAGGATATTTTTACAACCATTAACTGCTGCTAAGACCTCAGCAAAAATCTCAGAACACCTAGTTAAACCATAGTACAATAGGTAAGTAAGTACCTATTTTAAAGTTTATGTACAGTACCTACCTAAATTTTTCACTAATCTGTTACCACAGAATATGTACTTACCGATGCATCCAGTAATCTGGCATCTGGTTTCATGATTGTTTGTAACAGAAAAGTATATTTACTTACCTTAATTTTTTCTATCTAAATAGGTAACCCTGTAAACTGAACATTTCAATAGATTACCATCCTGTGGTTTTTAATAATGTACAAGTAAGTAATTAACAGAACTTTTTTTATTAAAATTGACTATCCTGTATGTACCTAATAAGTACTCCTTATAGTAGAGAGTGGTGTTGGCTTAGTGGTAGATACCTCGACTTTTATTCTGAAGGTCGTGGGTTCGAATCCCGGCTGGGTGTGCACCAATGGAGTTTTCTTAAGAAAAATTTATGTGCGCTAATTGACATTGCTCTTACGGTGAAGGAAAACACTGTGATGAAACCCGCGGCTTAGTAGGCTCCAGAAGTATTGACAAGTTTTCTCCTCTGGAAATAGTCAACTAGGCTGAGAGGGGTAGTAGGTGCTGGGCAAGCCTACTCCATCCTCACGCAAAAAAGACCCAATTAAAATGGGTCTAATTGCGGAAAACAGCCCGTTCAAGTACAAGTACTCCTTACCTTTTTATTATAATAGGTACCTAGGTATCTATTAGTTGGGAAACAGTTACCTGTCAGAAATTTTAAGCAGTAGATATTTATTTATCATAACAATACAATAAGCTTAGAAATAAGTTATAAACAACTTACATGACAAAATGAAATAAACAACATTTATTTTAACAAACTTTTTTATATATTTTTATATTACACAACAAATAGATGAAACATACAAAATGCATAACACCAGCCTAATCACTATAACAAGTAAGGTTGTAATAACTTGGCCGATGACATAGGATTCATCGGTGTCCACTGTAAATCCATACAACCCAACGGCCAAGTCACCACATCAATTAAATAACAACTCATATATAAATCTACAGTTATTTCATAAAATGCTAAATGGTTTTCAATTTGAAATTTCTAATAGAAGAACTTGTATATCTATACATAATAAAAATTTAAATTGCCAATCTAAGTACCTCTTTGATTGAGTTTATGGAAAATTTTAGTGTATAAAATATTTATACAATACGGTAAATAATTTATATACTTACCTTATTGTGTTTGAGCATTAAAAACAATTACCTACAATAAATATTATTAATATTTCTGTATTATTTTCTGTATTGTTAAATTAATATATCATAATAACAATAACAAAGTGTTACATCTACTTGACATATAAAATAATAAATTATAATTATTATTAATTCAAAAATTAAACTAAGCAGTGGCCAGGCTGGTTTATCAAAATGCTTAATAATCGAGTAATTAGACAATTCATATCATACCTACCTACATTACACAAATAGATAATAAATATGTGTTTTAACAAAACATTTGAATTTCTTTCAACTAGAGATTTAAACAATTTTCCATTCAAAGTTGCAATTGACAATAAAACTTACCTGTGGCTTAAATTTCATATTTGACTTAAACTGTTTGGATAGGTAGTAAAAAAAAATCTATTGACTTATATTAAACATATAGTAACAACTTATATTGGTATTTAAAATGAATAATTGAGGATGGCACTAGAAATTTTATTACTGTTTGCCATCGGGAGGGTTGAAAAACTCCCAGTGATGGTGGTGAACGGTCCTGCTGTCACTGAGACCAAACATGATTAGGCCAGCAACAAGGACCAGGAAGATTACTAACGCCATCTGTGCGTCCTTCTTGTCCTCGGCACCGCTGATGTACGACATGAGCGAATTGAACATTTGTCGCAGCGTCCGTGATATAGAATTGTGACAAACGCGCAAGAACTGCGCTCCCGCTTCGGCTATAGTGGGTTCATGCGTTCGTGCCAGTGGCCCGCGCCGCGGCGATGGTCGCACCTTGCCTTCATCCGAGCTTGACTCGCTGTGTGGTGCCGCCGGCCGGCGCTTACCGCGCCGCGCTGGCGCTGCTGGTGCTCCATTTCCATGCTCGTAAAACTCACCAAAATGTCTTTCCCTTAAAGATCGAGGCGGAGTTAACTGTGCGGGTGGTATCGTGATGTCTTGGAGATATGAGTACAGCAGCGGGGTGAGGTCGGGTGGAGGTGGTCTTTGTGGTGCGGGTGCCTCCTCCACTACTGGAGGCTCTGACCTAGGGGGGGGTGTAGGCGATGCCGGTGCCGAGCCGACTGGAAATGAAGTTTTCACTTCTTCGGTTTCTGCACGCTCAGTCTGTGTCTCCTCCTCTCTACTTACGGGTCGGGGGCACTCGGGCACCGCCAAGCTTCCTTGACTCGTTGTAGGCGGCTGACTCGTCGTTGATATCTCTGCAAACTTTTTAACGATCTCGTCGATGACAGATTGTGAAAATTCTATGCCACTAACTGAAATGTGACCGGATTTAGAGTCTAACTCTGCAACTTGCAATGTCATGCCTTCAATGTCAGAGACGAGAATTTTATTTGCTTGTAGCTCCGAAACGTTAAGACGGCCTACGTCCAAATCCCTCACCTGAAGCCGTTGCGTTATTAAATTATCCAACTGTATGTCTCTAGTTGCTTCAGTCATTCTCTCGAGCGCGCGCTCATCGTTGGGTGGCGGTAACGCAGTATTTTTAGTACTTTGAACCGTGTTTGAGATACGTCGCGGCCTTGGCAGCGGCGGCACATCTGGTATCTGAGATTCGTCGATATCGATGTGCTGCACGGTCAATGAGGCTTCCGTTACCATCACTTCGCGTTCATTAATTCTAGTTGGACTCGAAACCCGCTTTTCTACTAATATGACAGTGGGTGAGGTGCGGCCTATGTTCGGTTTCGATAGTTCAGATATTTTTGGATCCGAAAGTTTTACTGATTTTTCCGACCTGGATGTTGGCCGAGACACTCTAGGGCTCTCACCGAGCCGACTGTGACTCTTGGCTAGTATGGAATCGTCGTCAACAATATCTCTCAACGAGCTAGTAATAGACATGTCGAGATTTTCGTCGTAGCCGAGCTCAAAATCCATGTCGTCAGGTAGAGGGTCTGTCTGAGTCGAGACTTCAATTTCTACGACTCCTTCTGATTTCGACGGTTCTTGTGGGTAGCCTTGAGACACTTCTAAAGGGACCTCAGTTTTAGGAGTTATCGATTCATTACCATCGCTTTTGTCCTTTTTCTTCTTTTTTGACCCTCTGGGTGGCCTTGGTGGTGGTGGTAGAGGTCTATCTTTCATTTTATTGACAACATCGCCCGATTTTAAATCTTTTTGAACTTCTTCGAACGGTTCATCGTCAATCTCTACATACTGAGTGCCATCCGAATGCTTGGTGTAGCTGTCCAGCGTCATGAGGCTAGTGGATGACTTCTTCCGTGGGGGTCGATCTGGCATGTTGCTCTTTCCACCTACCGTGTAATATTTGCGTTCAGAGCTACTGCTCTTGCGTCGTCGGACTGGCGGCGTTTTGCTGACAGATCTCCTGGCGGCCTTGGGTGGTGCGTAAGGCCCTTTGTCCACGGTAGCGTACCCGGGACTCTCATGGCGTATTTCTCTCTCGATGTCGATGTGTTCATTGTGGGGTAAGTGGGTGTCAAGCGTGAGGGACTCTGCACCATGCGAGGTGCGGTCATCGTCACAGAGAGAAGTGCCCCGGGAGCTGCGGGAGCGCGTGCGCCGTGGTGGCACAGGACTCTGTGCCGGCACCGTCGCTGTCACCGTAGAGCTATATGCGCCCGGCACGATGTATTCATGTTCAGTCCGATATACCACTATCTGAAACCACATAAAGATCAATGTTAGATTGTAATAATTAGTATCACTTGTAAAATAATGGAATGCTATTTTTGTTAATGAGCAAAAACAAAGCGCACGCGTACACCTCTGAATATTACTGAGAAGAAAACTGACCTCTGTTAACGAAAATGGGTCAACCTATCTACTTACTTAGGTATGTATACCGTATTCCAAAAATACATCAAATTTCCAATGAAGTCTCACTGTGTAACGCGCATGAGATCTATCACTATTGGATGGATGCCAATGCCAATTTACTTGCACTTTGTGTTTGATTACGGGAGCGTAGGCATAAAAACGCAAATCGATGTACTTTTTTTCTTTTACCATTTGATCTACTTATACCAAACTTGATTGACGTTAATTTTTATCTATTACTAGCTGCGCCCCGCGGTTTCACCCGCGTAAGTCCCGATCCCGTAGGAATTGACATTTTTTCTCGCCTTTTAAACCTTCCCTAGACCTCCACGAACATTTCAAGACTAAGATAAAATAAATCCGTTCAGCCGTTCTCGAGTTTTAGTGAGACTAACGAACAGCAATTCATTTTTATATATATAGATAGATTATAATATTATGTTAGTTCATTTTGACTAGCATGAATTTTTTTACGGTTTTTTTTTAATTTAGTCATGTTGGGTATTAAATAAGAAGGCCTAATAAGTATAATTAGTCCTCCGGAACGAGTGGTGATTAACTTGCGGTTTTTATAATTCAAAATTGACCTCTTACCCCCGCCAATTGTTTGGTTACCCGCTGGTTACTCGTCACGTCGCGGTTCGCAAAATTTCATGCTGTCTTTATTCAATCTACATACAACTTTTTTCAGTATCTATTGTAAAGTTTGATACTTACATCGTCAGCATGTTTCTGTCTGTGCGGTTCCTCCCACAATTCCTCAGCCGGCATCTTCTTAAAGTCACTAAGAGATGAATGTCTTAGATCCTTTTTGGAAAACTTTTTGTTCCTCTTTGGTGGCATCGGTAGCGTCTGCGACTGAATATCATTCTCAGGGTACTGTATCACATCATCGTTTGCGTACTCGTGAATGGAATGAAGATCAGTCGTTGGCGTGAAGTGAATTTGACTGTCATCGTTTAGCATTTCTTCAGAATCGATATGCATAATGTCGTCCTGAGTGTGAAGGTCTTGTAAGTCCATAAGACCAAGGTCCACTTCCGTAAAGTGCATGTTGGGGTCGATGCTCTCGTCGATGTACGGTGTCGGCTGCTCTGTCGCCTGCACCGGTTTTTTCTTTCGCTTCGCCCGTGACGGTCTCACCGGAGGAAATGTATAATACCCGTCATCTTTATCATTTAAATCCTCAGTGGAGTATCTCATCGGTTCATTATCGTCAATAAGATCGGGATCGGCCTCCTCCGGGTCGTTCAAGTACAAATTATCGTCGTTCACCTCGGAACTGCTTCCCATCAGAGCGAGAACATTCTTTGGTGTTCTAAAGGCTTGTCGAGTTTCGTCTCTCAAGTATTCTCTTACTTGAATATCTTCTCGAGAGATACCTCTCGGTCGTACAAAGAATTCGTCGTTATTAATTTCGGTTATGACTGGGGTGTGGTCTTGTTTAGACGGTGATAATTCGGATGGATATGTTCCATTTTGATGATGTTCGTTGGCCACTGGATCTTCGTCCATGTATTCTGTGTCAAGTTTGTCAAAATCGTAGGTCGCTTCGAATTGAGTTCCGGCTGCCATGGTGTCTGCTGCCTCGTCGCTGACATTTTCGTCTTTCGTAGTGTACTGTTGAGTTGACTCTGAACTGTCTGGTTTCATAGAAGAAGACTGTACTGTCTCAATAGTTTTCTTAACTCGCGTGAAAGTGAATGTCGGTGGAGGTGTATCTTCTCTGTTAAGTGTCGGAGACGATGAAGTTTTTGGAATATCTCCTTTTTTCTTTTTGCTAAACCATCTTGGGTAAGTCCTTGCCTCAAAATCAACCGTTGCTACATTACTCAGTTCCGTCGCTGATCCTGTGACTTCAGTTTCTACTTTGTTTTCCTTTTTCCTGCCTAAACTCGGAAAGTTAATCTTAGGTCTTTCGGGCATTTTGAATTTTGGCATTTCAGGAACATTGAATTTCGGTCTTTCTGGTAGTGTAAATTTTTTGCGATCACCTAGATTAAGTTTTTCGGATATGTTAATTTTTTTAAATTTTGGCCTATCAGGTAAGCTAAATTTTCTCCTGTCTGGCATAGAAAATCTTTGTGTTATTTTAGGCCTCTCCGGCATTTTGAATTTTGGTCGTTCGGGGAAATTTATTTTCGGTCTATCGGGCATCGAGAATTTAGTGCTTTTGATATTTTGTAATTTGGTTTTTAATTTTCCGGCTTGTGTTTTTAATTTTCCTGTTCCTTCCCTTATTCTCTGTTGTATTTTACTGTCAGTAGTTTCTGCATTTTTTGTTCTACTGTCTCGTTTCAGGGGCAATTGCTCTAAGGCGGATGAGTCGACTTGACTCGTACTGACTTCACATTCTGTTCTGGAAACTGTCGAAGGAGTATTGACAAAAAATCGGTCTTCAATGTTCTTTTGTAATGCTTCGGCGTTAAATATAGCTTCATTGTCATGTAGGTTCTCTTTGTCTTCCGCCGGATCTTCCTCATCCGAAGTATGTTGTAAGTATTTCCGCTCTAAGGATGTCGTACTTGATAATTCATCGTCAGTTTTTACCATTGTGGGTTTTGCATCTACACTGGGAGCAGTGTAAATAATATTCGGTCGGGGCTTCTCAATTATTTCATATTCGTGATCACTGAAAATAATAAAAAAAAAATTTAATACAACAACTACAAAACAACTAATTAAAACATTCATCTCCCAGTGCGTAACCTTGAGAGATACAATTATCTACCTAACATCATAAAATAATAATCAAGTCGCATTGCACATAAGTAAATTGCTGATAAAAGACATAAAATAATAAAAACACAAATTGCAAAAATGTGATTGGTCGCAACAGATTCGAGTTATATTTAACATTGGAGATGTTACCCGAGTCATAATTAGGCCAACCGCCCAGCGCTCGTTTTAGCCGCAGCAGCCGCCGGGCTGAAGGCGTTTTAAATTTATTTTACAAGTCGTAATTTTACTCATAAAATGTCAACAAATGCGTCAAAATGATGTAGGTGGCACTTACCTTACATATGAAATGAGATTACTCGCTCGCGACGTCGGCCTCGTACCTACAGGGTTTACACGCTCCGGCAGCAACGAGTCGCATTGATAGAATTGACAAGCGCACCGTACGTCCGGTGTAAAATGCTGGACGCTACCTTCTCTGGTCGGCCTAATAGGCTTCTCTAATGGAGTGCCACCCTCGGATGTCCATCGTCGGAGCGCACTCATAACTACTGACTACCGTAGCCGGGCCATTTTAACACCTGTTTCCCGTAAACAAAACTATCGATTGTTACGCCATTTGTCCGAAGACAATGAGTCATTAAGCGTGTTTGTCAAACCCTGGCTGTAAATGAACTAATCACAGACGTGAAAGCAGCCGCGAGCACCGATCACTGATGACAATTTTAAGAGCTTACCGATGTGCAGGAAGAACGTACGGCCAGTGCTAAATTTATCAAACAGTCAGAAGCTAGCGCGTTCGCTTTGCATTTGTGAAATGCGAGTGTTATGTCACAACTACGTACAAAACAATAAGTACTTTCATTTCATTCGACACGGGTTTACTCTAACTGATAAATGAAATATTTACCTGTTGGGTTTAGACCATTCTCTTTCAGCGAGTTCCTCCGCTTCCTTTCGTTTTGCAATGTCCAGCGGGCTCGGGCTCGGTGATGTTTCGATAGGGGTTGCGTTCGGTGGATCTCCCGGAACATCTCCGTCATCATCTGTAATTTCTGTTATTGTAATATTAGGTGATTCGTTGTTGGGACTTCTTTCATCTAATTGGGTTTGGAATATTTCGTCGACATCGGGTTCTTCAGGGTCCATTTCTTCGTCTAATAACACTGCTTCTTTGTTAATGTTATCCATTTTATGTAATTTTTCCATTACATGTTCTTCCGACCTTAGTGGTACTTCTTCGGTCACTAAACTAGGATCTTGTGATGCTATAGATTTTTTCTCTATATTTGTTAAACTATCGTTTTCTTTGTTGCTATTACTTCTTGTTTCTTCATCTCCTCTGGGTTGATCCGTCTCCGAAGAGAAATGTATAGTTTTTTCTGAATCTTGAATTTTCTGTTCTTCAATGTCTTCGTATATATGTTCCTTGTTTTTTCTTGGCGGTGGAGTTTCCATACACATTGTTTTACTCATCTCATCAGAGTCCCCTAATTTAATAGCACTAAACTTTTGACGGCG
Organism: Idaea straminata; assembly: GCA_951213275.1. NCBI lineage: Eukaryota > Metazoa > Arthropoda > Insecta > Lepidoptera > Geometridae > Idaea > Idaea straminata. The sequence continues at coordinate 16,884,848 of OX577845.1, read as the reverse complement.
AACGGCCCCTGGAGAAGATCTTAATTGCCTTATTTCCTGTGATTCCTCATTTTTCTTACGTTTAGGTATTGGCGATTTTTCATTGTCATTTCTCTCTAGCTTGTGCAAAGTTTTGTCAGCCAAATGTTTTATTTTGTTTACCAGCGGATGACAGCATTTGGTTTTCTCCCTCGTTTCTGTAACTCCTATATTATATTGTTGGTCAGGTACCCGACGCTTTAAAATTCCTTTTGGTGACACATTTTTAGTTATTTCTATAGGTGTTGCTAAGTGGGAAGCACCTTGACTATCAGCGGCTTTCGTGTCCGACGCATTGGTTGCGATGGGATCTTCATCAGATTCTAAAGACACTTCCTTAGAGAAATTTGGTATTTGGACTCCTTCGTCCTCACCCTCCTCTCCGTGCTTTCTGCTGCTGCCTGGTGAAGCGTCAAGGTTAAGGATCTTCTGCATTTCACAGTCTGGTGACCGCGTTGGGGACCGCGTCGGGGACCTTGACACGTCACGTGACATGCTTCTTCTCGGGGTCGTCTCCCTGATAATATCCTCAGCTGTGATCTCCCCCTCGAGTGGTACTTTCAGCAGGTGGGTCCAAGGATATCCCCCCGCTTCACGAGATCTTCGAAGATCTTCCCATTGATACGTTTTTATCGGCACTGGCGGTATGTCTTTCTGTTTATCTGCTGACAATTCAGATTCCATATGTTTTATTTATTTATTAAATATGTATTATTTTCGTGTGAATCAATGTGTTTGCCGATTAGAGACCATGGAATATGCTATTATAATTTTGAATTTTATTATGTAACACTGGCCCCGCAAATCGTCCACTTAGGGGAGAAGAAAGAACTTTTCGAATTTATCACCGTGTAAACTAAGAGCACAACGTTTCGTTTCAATGTGAGCATCGGTGACTGAAAACACGCTATGTTTGCGTGGGCCTGTGTAGAAATAGGTGTGAATAAGTTGTGTAGGTACTATGATCACAGCACATATTATTTCGGACTATTGTACCGCGATTACCTTGAGTCGAATGGGAGGTGACGAGCCCTCAGTCAGCCCTCCCTGATGTTTATTTGTTTTAGATGCACAAGACGCTAATTTTCTTATATTTAATACAAAAACGATCAGTGATCGGTTCAAAATCCCGGTTGGACTGACCGAGACGTCTTCGTCCAACCGCTTGCGCTAAATATAAAGATGAGCGTGAATTTATTTTCGGTGAGCATTTCGCGTCATCGATTGTGAACTATATTTTTTATGTTGATCTGTCCTAGTTATGATAGAGTACCTACCTATCGATACAAGCGACAACATAAATCACTAAGGCATTCGTTGTTTGGAGATTGACTAATGAATAAAAAAGTTGATACTTACGAGTTGGTACGCCCTGTCAGTTGAACGGTGTCCAAACAGTGGCTGGAGGTGACACGAGGATTCGTGACTGATATATTGACAAGTGTACAAGTGTACCTATCTGTTGCTCGTCACATAGTACAATACGCCCCGCGGTCGTTCATTGTTGCATTGTCAAATGTTATATCATACATACCTAGTCGGTAGTCGCTGGTAGTCGCTATACCAGCTGTAACACTATACAAATACTAGCTTTTTTTAGAAATCAAAAAAGTATTTATGCAAAATTTAGTAGATTAGATAAAGAAATTACGTTGTCCCATACAAACTTTTTTACTCCCGTTGATCCGTCATTCAGTCAGTCAGTCGTTCAGGACAAAGCATTTTATATGTATAAAGAAGATATAGAGATAGGTATTATAAGTACAAATATAGGTAAGACATAAACCTACGATTATATAATATAATAGCTTTTGCCCGCGACTTCGTCCGCATAGAAGGCAAAAATAGACCAAGGAATCACGTTGTCCCATACAAACTTTGCCAACCTTTTTCACCCCATAAGGGGTAGAATTTCGGAATGTCTTGGATGCCTACGTCATACAAAAAATACACCGTCAAGTTTCAAGTCTCTACGATCAGTGGTTTAGACTGTGCGTCGATCCGTCAGTCAGTCATTCAGGACAAAACATTTTTATATGTATAGATTTTACTAGTACTTAATGTACTATAAGTTGTTACAAAATATTGTAATGAGTACCAACTTTTAAAAAAGCCTTAGGATTTCAATTCAGATCTCTATACGTTGCCTTATTAATAAATACAACTTCTGTCTGTATGTGTACTACTAGAAAAACAAATTTTAAAGTGGATCGAATTGGTCTGTTTTTTCTACCTGTGGAATTGATTTCCATTAGTGAAATTCTCCATCAATATTCGTATTGTTGTCGTATACTAGATGCGCCTCGTGGTTTTGCCCGCATAAGTGTCTTTTTTATTTTTACATATTGATTTCCTACAAACAGAATTCATAAAGTTAAGTACTACGAAATTTAACAGTACTTTCATCCCTTTAGAGGTCGAATTTCCAAGAAACATTTCTTAAAGCTCGCATATGTCATAAAAGGAAACCCCCCCATCTTATTTCGGTTTTAGACTCGTTGCTCTTGTAGATACAGGTTTTTCTTTATTAACAAGAACCTGAAACTACAAAAGACTAAAAGACTATTTATTGTCTTTTTCTCTTTTATATAAAACTCTTCTTACAACAGTTGCTCATTACGTGAATCTTACTTCACCGCTTTTAGGCTCATAATCCAACGTATTACGCACGCGTGCGTTTTACTTTACCATGACGCCACTAGTGCTGTAAAGTTATCCCGATAAGTTAAATTCGTAGGTATGTTACTGCTAATTACATGTTATGCAGATCAGATGTAGCTAATCCAACCTATCTTTTAGAATCTTCAAAACAATTCTGACGGATGTAGTTAATCCAACATCTTTGTTAAAACCTTCTGCACAATTCTAACATGATGGATTAGCTACATCCCTCATAATTGTGTCGAAGGTTCTGTTAGAATAGAACCTTCTACACAATTCTAATAGATGTAGCTAAACTAACCTATATGTTAGAGCCTTCTACTTTAACTAAAGTACCTAATAATTTTGATAGACAGGCAGACAGACGGACGTTAAACTTCTCACGCGCGTACATAAGTACACGCACATTTTTTAACCGACTTCAAATAAGGAGGAGGTTCTCAATTCGTGTAGGTATATTTTTTATCAAGTCTTTTCTTTTATTCGCAACTGTGATAAAAAATCATTGCATCTCAGCTTTTTAACTCGCTCGCGCGTCATAAACCGCTTCTATGCACTAGTATCGTGTACTATTAACCCCTTTCGGCACGGGACGGCCTGCGACTAGATGGACGGACGACTTAATTAAGGTCGCGGGAAGTCGTTGGACTCAGGGGGCATGCCTATGCCCCCTGAGTCCAACGAGGCCTATGTTCAGCGGTAGCTGATAATGATGGATGGTAAACTCCTTTTGATAAAATGTTGTATAGAGATCTTCTTCTTTGCGACTCGATTCCGAGTATTTGTATATATTTTGTGTTTTAATTTTTTTTATTATGTATAAATAAAAATTTCAATGCTTACTATGAATATTTAAGTGCCAAATCCAAATCCAATAAGTTGCCACAGTTACGGCATCGTCAATAAAGATAGCTAGATGCGTGGCATAACGTTAAGGCTACTTTATATTCCGATAATCTAAACATATAAAATGCTTTGTCCTGAACTACTGACTGACTGACTGACGGATCAACGCACAGCCTAAACCGCTGATCGTAAAGACTTGAAATTTGGAGGGTGTGTTTTTTGCATGACTTAGGCACCGGATAAGACAGGATTTATCGAAATTCCACCCCTAAGGAGGTGAAAAAGGGGGGGGGGGGCAAAGTTTGTATGGGACAACGTGATTCCTTGGTCCAATCTTCTTAAAATTTTATATAAACATTCTTTAACAGAATTGATGGAAAACGTGTTTCGTATTTTTTTGAAATTCATCCCCTTGGGCTACGTACACACTATGCGATTCAGCCGGATAGTGTGCAGCCGCCAATATTAAATTAGCATACTTCCCTGCCACACTTTTATTTATTTATATATTTCAGGTGGAGAAATGAGCAGCCGACCCATGTACCCTATGTCCTACTGGCCTGATGGTGGTGAGCGGCCAGAGGTTTACCCACTAAAGCTCCACCGGTTCCTCTCTCGCCATGATGTCGGGGCTGCGGGAACGTGGTGCGATTCTACCGCTTTTCTCTACCTTCCTAATTAGAGAGTAACTTCCTAATTAGCATTTGAGATCATTTGACAATTTAAAAGAGAGTTATACCAGATTATGTCACATGTGCCATTCCAATTCTTTAAGAAAAACGAACATTTTTCTCTTAGTGCAAAGAAGTTTTTGTAACCTTCATATCATAGACATATTGCCTAACTGTAATAATTAATATTTTTAGGATATTTAAGTTTTAAAACTTCCAATTATGTTTAACTAGTGTGTCATGTAAATATATTTACATACAAAAGATTAATAGGTTTTAGCGTTTTTATTTCGTATTTTGACTAATGTTTAGTAACTAAGTTACTTTAAATCCTACTTCCTATTAATATTATAAATGTGAAAGTTTGTGTCCTAGCTTGTGTGTATGTTTGTTAGTCTTTTACGCAAAAAATACTGAACCGATTGCAATGAAACTTGGTATGTAGATTGCTCGAGATATGTATTATCATATTTGCAACTTATATCCCACGGGACGATTGGGATATAGTATATAGTTGACGTTTTGATCAAGCGGACAATTTGGTGCGTTGGTCGTTTTGATAATAGGACATTTTAAAGTAACCATTTTGATAATTTTGACATTTCGATACAGTGGACATTGTGATATACCTAAAGAGCTCTAAAGGTTTTAATTATAGATTTAGTGAGAGGCTGGTGTTTATCCGTCACAGAAAAATATGGCCATCTAATTGATGGATTTGGTTCTGAAATGATAGTAATTGAATGATTGCAGTCTAGTTTCAGTAGCTTGCTAGGAAAAGCAGACTACTGAAATAAGCTTTGTTTTATTTTAGTTTTCCTTCATATAAAAGAAAGAAAAAGCAGAACCCTAAGAGGATTAAGGTTGACTTGCATAAGAAAATTAACTAACTGACAATCTAATTAAATAATTGTCGGGGTTATTATTGAACTAGGATTCAATTTGAGATTAGCTCTTCCTACATTTAGCTAGAATTTACCTTTTGTTTGAAAACAATCGTAATGCAACCCGTCGTAAGATGTGTAAGCATAAACAAAATAAGTACTTTAACTTATGCTCTTTTACCTATGTGCGAGTAAGTACTTACTCTTAAATGAATGGTTATTTTTCTTTCTTTATTTATTCTGAATGTTCTTAGCTATGTCTCACGAAAATCGGTCATTCTTGTGAATAGCTTTTGGTGTATTTTATTCGTTAGTTGCGATTTTAATTTTATTTTTCCTTCGAGAAGTGAACGTGTCAGTCAAAACCGTTAGGCGCTATGAGAAAATAAATACGACTACATAATTTCTAACATTTAAATAACATTTACTTCGAATTACATCGGTATTTTTTGCAGTAGACAATTTAATAATATTAAGATGCTATACAACAATTGTATAATTATATAAATAGTTTAAATAGACTATTAGTTCTATTATTAAACATGAAGAAAATTACATATAATATCCTGTTTTATTAAATATATATTAAGTACCTAAGTATAGGAAATCTTAAATATATTTGAACAATATTATATACCTTTATAGTAAATTATAAACTGTTAAAGCAATAGTTACATTATTTATCTAAAGGGGTACTTATATTTAAAAGAGGCAGATTGTACTGGCCGTCAAAGAAAAAACACACTTTTGTAATTGTTGTCAAAATGGATACCTTAAGATAATTTACAAGAATTTGAGCAGGTCCTCGACGTTGTCTTATAGACTACGAGTATCACTGAAGACCTGGAACTGGAGGATCGTTGGTTTTGGAGTGAGGCTCCTTTTAGCAAAACCATCGGTATTATTTATTTGTCGGCCAGTGTACAGCTTTGACGCGTATACGTCTTTAACACGAAGACGAAAAACGAAGTTCACTTACAACTAAATGACTTTTGTGACGTCATAAATACTAAAAAATTTAAATGCTCTTTGGTTTATTAAGTTTATTATGTACCTACTTTAAAATGTTTCAAGTATCTGATACGGCTACGTCGCGCACCTGATAGAATAAAAAGTAAACTTGGTATTTGCCCACTCCATATATACATTACCTAACACAGTACAAATCGCCGAAATCAATGAAGTAGTAAAAAACAGAGTTTTTTACCTGTACTTATGTATCTAATTAGTATAATACTTATGAAGCCGGCGATGTAAAATTTTCCGTACAAACGTAATAACAAAATTTAATTTTGGATTCGTGGAAATTTCATCTTATTATGGTGTTATTCAGATTTCGACGGTGTTTCAGTGTGTACGTTTCGTACCGTATCTTTTTTTCTAAAATATTAACTTTCAACTATATGATACGAAACTATATTTTGTCCATTTTACGTGTTTTAGATATAATTAAGCGAAACAAATAAGAAGTGAACATGTAATTTTCGCTATAGGACAATTTCGTTTTAAGTGAATCTTATGGAAAAAAAGTTCATTAGAAAACATGTAAATACTCTGTCAAAATGTTAAGTATTCGATAGGTAGGTATTACGTTTCTATGGAAAATTGAACTTTGCCAGTCCCTTAAGGCGCATATGTGAGCCAAAAGCTAAATACCTTTCGCCTATTACTAAAACTGTTAATTACTGGATGGGAAATTGTTCGTTAAAGTTAAATTCATTGTCGTGTCTAAGCACATCTAAACTGTATTCATTTTATTATGAATCTTCAAGTTTATTACTGCTAGTTACGCTCGCATGCTTAAATTTTGTTGAATTTAACATCATTTTCTACTCGTGAGATCCTGTGATTGGCTTTCTGTTGATACACTGTGGTTCATAATAGCAGTTGGATCTCTGAATAAATAAATTTAAAAAAAACTTCGTTTTAGGCGACACAGACATTTGGCAGTTGGCCCCTTTATGCATCGTAACACACATACCTAATATTGATTTGTTTCCAAAACTTATAATATTGAGATTGGGACAAGTAAAAAGCAATTAGTTGCTATAATATAATTGTGAGTGAATGACTAGAGTTTTTTTTTCATTGTTGTACAATGAATCTTTATTAAGTACTTATTTTAAAACATTTGTAAAGCTTTTTTTTTTCAATGCATACACTACTATAGGATTGTCCTTATTGTAATCAATATGCAAGAAGAATTGACTAGTTGCCTAAACATTTTTTATAAGTTATTTTATGTAATTCAATTTTCTGGTTTTTTAAAGTAGGTGAGTATTATTATATTAATTAAATGCATGAGTTATGTATTTATATTAGTTTTCGAATTAATTCAAGCTTAGCTTAGTAAGATTATAAACTGGGAAATAATTATCTTGTAGACAATAACTTTTTCTTAACTTTTTAAAAAGTGCCTTTCGGACTTTTATTTGTTTATAAGGTAACGGTAGCGCATAATATATTGTGACTAAAAATCACGTAGATTTCTTATTAAATTACAATAGTTAGGTAGGTATAATTAGTAAATATTAATTTATAAAATATATCAATATATATTTATTTATATTAATTTTGATCTTTGACAAAAATAGCAGAAGAATTATCTAGATTTTATTTTTTTATAAGGTAAATGTATAGTGCGACTGTTATAATTGTAACTTTAAGCACAAGGTTAAATGTAACCTATTATTAAATTTTAGTATTTTTCTTTTATAGGTTACTTTATTTTGTATACATAATTATATAAGTTAGTATAATATAAAAATATTTTTTTTAATTTGTTACATACTAACAATAGCGGAGGAAGTAAGAAGGTATATAAGGAAACTAAGTAGACTCTGTTCGGAAAGAGAAACGACGAAAATTTGAGATGTCTAATAATTATAATCTTTGTTTGTTTAGAAGGCAACTGCAGCGTGATTGCTTAAACTGTTAGAGGTTCCATAATAAACTGTTAGAGGTTTCATAATAAACTGTTAGAGGTTTCATAATAAACTGTTAGAGGTTCCATAATAAACTGTTAGAGGTTTCAAAATAAACTGTTAGAGGTATCATAATAAACTGTTAGAGGTATCATAATAAACTGTTAGAGGTTTCATAGTAAACTGTTAGAGGTTCAAAAAAAGCTAACTTCAGAGTTAGCGTATAGGTATTTCATATTTCCAGCCGAAAATATTTTAGTTTTAGAACTGAAATATAAATTTAACCCTACATAAAATAAAACTGTGTCTGTAGTCAAATATTTGGTTTCGAGTATTGTTTTAACGGAATTTGGTTGACGACGTAGGTACCTACGTTAGATTGTTTCGTGGATTTCCATCAAATTCTGTTTTCATTAAAGTATGAAAGATGATTTCTATTGGAATATTTACAACTTAATAACTTCATTTCTGATATTTTTGCACACATCATAAGTGTCCCCCTACTAGCTTGTTGATTCTACGTCTATGAATATACGACTGAATAATAAAATAATGTATAATTATTTGTGTCGTTTTGATAAATATCGTGTTTTTAGGAAATTGACATAAAATATAGCCTAGCACTGTCTAATGATAATGCTAATGACATGATAGTGTAGCTATCAGTGAAATAATTATGAAAAAACTCTTCAGATTTATTATATTTGTATGGATATAATAAAACTCAAGTATTAAATTTATATTTTATCCCCATTTATATACATCCATGTCCGCAGCCGTTTCTCTGTCCAAATAGACTACTAAAATTTATTTTTACGATTTGTAACTACCTTAGTTATTTTTACTATTAATATTATTTTAAAAATCTTTAAATATTTGATAAGCATTATCTTATAATACTCCAACAGTGATAGAATTCATTTAACTTCAACATGTTGAAAATACGGAATAATCATTATATAATCTTTTTTATAGATTTTACGTGAAAACATTTCATTTAATATTGATTATATCGTATAGGTAAACATTTAACTCCACACAGAATTTATAAAATCTACTGCTATTTTTATATTTTTCCCGATTGCAAATTGACTTGCCTACGAACTTTTACTTGCTATAAATCCAATTTTTCAAGTTCAATTTGTTCGTGAAATATTGAATCCATAAAAAGTTATAGTTACAGTTCTTATGCATCGACTATCAAAACTAAATTTTAGAGATTTCTGACTGAGGCCTTAAAACGACGTTCGTAGATGTGTACCTATACGTGTCACATAATAATCAAGTGGTAATTTAATAGACAATATTTCGTATGTAGATTTAACACTAAAAAACTTAAAATAAGCAAAGAACATGTAGGTGAGAACACACTTAATCATTACCAATTCTTATCCTAAATAGTTTACCTATGTAAAGTTGCATAATCGGTCGAGCTGTTCTTCATTTATCACATTTTTTCACTTTATACGTAACGAAGCATGTACCAGGCCGCTAGTATTTTATAGATTCGTGCGTCCAAGGGCCAACTGTTTAATTTCACGATCACTCGAGTCAGGCAAACGTCACTGTGGGACGTAGTTTCGAACATCAATTGCTCGGTCCACCTCCTGATGCAAGCGGATTGAAGAACTGACTCCGAATCTAAACGTTATAAAGATAATGTTAGGGTGACTTGTGTACTATAAAAATATTATTGCAAAAATTAAATTTAAAATTATGCAAGACACCACGTACTCACTAAAAAAGCAGTTTGTAAACGCAAACTTAAGTTAAGTACTTGTTGCTAATTAACTTAAAAGTTCCAAAACAGCATAATGGCATCTCAGAAGCTGCAGAATAAGGGTAAGGAGATTTTGGTAACCTTCAAAAACGATGCTAACTCCAACACCATCTCAGTCAGCACCAGGTTTTCGAACAGTTGGTCAGGGATCGAAGGCGAGCTCCTTGGCAGATGGTTCCTGGAGACAAAGCCTCTATGCATCCTGAGTACTTTTTCGCAGAATATGTACCTCGAAATTTGTACTCGGAGGAAGTCGTCTCCCAGAAATGAGATGTACGATGAGTCTGGAAAAATGGGACTACTTGACTTTGGTGTGATACACGGTGTAACATGGGGTGTGGATCATCGGTTGCTGGAGGTGGGGATCCTCAGTACCTATCGATTAAACCCCCCTGAATTTTTTGCAATATTTAGTGGTTCAAAGTTAATTGGACTTTTGTAAAATTTTAGTCAAAATCAGATTTTAACCTGAACATCGCAATTACAGGTAAACTATGAGGTCTGGGAATCTGCGTTTTTTTGCTAAAACAAGTTGAATAGTGGACATTTAGTACCCCCACCCCCCAGCAACTCACCTTGTTTCACTTTGTATATATAGAGGCATTAAGATTGTCTTCTTACTTCGAAGCTTTTATTGATTCAAACAGAAGATAAGACCGCACTGGTAGAAAAATTAGAATATACATACAAACAGGCAGTTTAGTAGTAGTCCCCAACATTACAATACCTTAAGTACTTAATCCACCTAAAACCTAAATAAAACCGAAAATTTGAAAAAAAGAAAACACTGCTGGACTCACCTAGAGGCAACCTTACTGCCACGACAACTGCTTCTTGCAAGAAGTTGTTGATAAGTATCTGCGCCTCCACCCACATATCCGCGCTTACATTGTCCACGGCACATATCCGACATACCGCTCCCAATGGACTGTATAGAAACAAGGTCAGCAAACCCCCGACGTTTTCGTAATCTAAAAAAATTAAAAAAAAATTAAAAATAAAATTCTCGTGTCGCAGTGTTAGTTGCCAATCTCCACCTAAAGGGCTGAAACGATTTGTATGATTTTTTTGTGTATATTCGTTAGGTCTGAGAATCGAACAACATTTTTTTTCCTATATATATATATTTTGTTTATTTCAAAACAACGTTAACGGTGCCCAGATAGAGTAATGAAACTAGTCGTCCATTTCGATGGTAGGATTTATTCTCCTAGTAATAACCTGACTCCGTATAACAGATTATAGCTTATATTATATACTACACAGATAGATAGGAAAGGGTAACAGTAGGTAGCGCATCTGATATACAAACTATCACGTGTACACGTGATATTCATAAGATATGATAAAGACTCGTGCTGACACACAGGGATGTGTGTCCGCCACAGGTACCTATATAAAAGAGAAAAAGATTTATCAATAAATCTCTGAAACTACAAGAGCTAAGAGTCTGAAATGCCGCATAGGGTTTCCTTTTAGATCGTAGGCGAGCACTAAGAAAGGAAATTCAGAAATTTAACCCCTAAATGGGGTAAAAAGGGCTGATAGAATTTGTAGTAACTATTATCTATTCTGTTTGTTGTTGCGAACATGTACTGCGTCTACTATTTATTATTCCGATTTTGTCACGGGATCGATACTAACCCAGAAAAAACTGAGGCACAGCTATAGTTCTATAAATTCTTTATCTTTTTTGGGCGACTGGCACTTTCGTTTCACAAGATATTATGCTTATCGATTTTTTTGTGACGTGAATAATTCATGTTCTTTCATTTTCTAAATAATTGTTATCGCCTTGCAAAATATTCTAAGCAAACATTTGAATGAAAATAAAGTTCAGGATAAAAATAAAATATTTCGCACGTGACAGGGACTTGTGCTGCAGTGTAAGCTGGTGAAACCGCGAGCTGCATGTTTACTATAAAAAGGTCAAGATTGGTGAGACTTACCCTTTAGCGATGGTGGAAACTCCGTCGGTGACATCAGAATAACCATAGGCATCTCAAATGGTCTCCTCATTTTTAAGAATATTGTGGAATGGTCGGAGTCGACAATAAGGAACATAGGTTTTCTGGTGAAGGGTTGCAGGTCTCCAGGGTGGAGGCATTGGATCTCTTTGTATCTTGCTGGAGTTGATGCTCGAAGGTCGCCGTAGATATCACTTTTTGAAGTTGTTATTAGACCTCCAGTTTCGAAGCCGTCTGTAGGTATCGATAAATGATTTTATTATTTATGCTTATCGACTGGCTTATACTTATTATTTTATTTTATTTAAGACTTTTTATTTTAGTAATGATTTATGAAAAAATACAATCTTTTGTGACGCGTTTTTTATTTTTTGTGCTCACAACAATATTCAAGACTAATATTTAAAAACAAAGTACATTTGTGATGGATCAATTACAATCATTTGTCTATGGGTTCTTTTCACTAAGGTAAGACGACGTATATAGTTTTACGATTAATTTTATGTCATTTACCTAATGAACATTTTTGTTAGATAATTTAGTATTATGAATCGTAGCGTAAACAGAGAAGTTCAATACGTTTAACTAAAGCAAACCAAGGGGTAATCTTTGGAGAAGACCCTTAATACTTACAGTCTTCACCGCCTTTCGTATTTGGTGATACGCCATCCGCGGAAATATAAATAAGTAACGCCCCGATCGGTGATAGATCTTCGCAAGCACTTGCGATGTATACGAGTGCTTGTGTTGGTGAAGGTTTAAACAATAGGTTCTTTTCAGGGGCATTTGCTGTCGCTATTTCTATGTTAAAAGCTGAAACAAACACATTACTTGATCTTCGATATATTTTGAATCATTTTGATTTCATAACATTTCACTTTGCTCGCTAAATCTTACGAGTATAACTCATTCGCAAAACATCTATTCGAAAATAATAATTCGCTTAAAAGGCCAATTAAAGAAGTGGGCCCACCAACATGAAACATTACATAGTATACCTCTGTCAAATCCATCAGCAAAAGGGTTTCTAGGTTCCTCCCAGACATGTCTCGACTGCACCGGTTCCCTTTCAATAGTTTGTAGAATTCTGTACATGTCAATTGTGAGTTCTGACACCTTAGCTTGATAAGATCCGCTGCCAATAATGACAGCTTTTTGTAGCCTAAGGTTCATCTGTGGTGTCTTATCTATGCAGGGAATCGAAACTGGAGTCAGTCTGAAATGTTTTTTAGGCTTAGAGACTGGCAGATCCCTTACCTAAAGTCTACTTGATTGTGTTGAAATATACCTGGTCTTCGTCCGTAAAGACTTTTTGCATTCAGGATCTTCAATAATTATAGCACATTCAACAGCAAGAAAGGCTTTGACCTCGCTAGAGACCATAGTCCACTGAATCTGATCTTCTGGATCGTATGAGTCTCCATATTCCATAATGACGTCATCAAGTTCGGTAATTAACTCCTCGACAACTTTCAGCTTTCTAGTGAGGAGGGATACGACTATGAACCTGGTGTAGTAGCGGAGTCTTTTGATCATGAGGTCTCCATTGCTTTCGTCTGCGGCCTTGGTGTAGTAGCCCCTTCCTCTAATAGCTGCGTAGAACTCGTAAGCGTCGAGAAGGTACGTTACTTCACTTGTTCTGAGACTATTTACAATAACGAACTCTTAGTAAAGACCTACCTTATTTAACAATAAAGATGTAGTCAGTGGAACAATCATTTACTTACTAGAAATGATAATAAAGCTGTCCAATTTTAGATGCTATCTCGCCGATTTGCCATCTTCGAAGTCCATACTCTTCGTTGAGCAGTGTTCTGTGTTGCTGTTGATATTTCCACAGTTTTGTGTAAACATCGAACGTTCTGCTGAAGTAAAACTGCCAGTGTTTGTGCCCGTGTTGTGGTAGAGCTCTGTAGAAGGAACGCGTTACTTGAGCCAAAACAATATCATAAAACTGTTATTTTTTTAAAGTTTTTTGTTTGTTTGTTACCAATAGGCTCTGAAACGACAGCACCAATTTTGATGAAACTTGTTATGAGGATACATTGATTCATTGGGAGTAACAGAGGCTACTTTTATCACGATATTCTCATGGGATCGGAAATTACGGGGGTGATACTAGTAGTAAGTATATATAGTTGGTCAAAATACGCACCTCAATCCAGTAAACAGCTGTTTCGACTTTTCCAGCAGATGTGTGAATTCTAATACAATTTTTCTATCTCTATATTCACATTGCATATTGATATCTTCTTATTTTACAAGTTATAAATATTATAGCAGAAAAAAATATAATACGTGAAAGCTAGAAGTTGTTGTGTTTATCTAAGTAAGTAATAACAGAGTGAGTATGACGTCGCTGACTGGAAACTAATGTCGCTCTCGCTATATCTCTACGGGTTATCGCACTCCTCGCAGGCCTTGGTTGAGCCCTCAGATACATCTGGGGTCTGTTAATATTTGACAGGCTTGGTGCTGGCGACGGTGGGGAAGCGTCTAAGTTTCGAGGGTGGTATTGTGGTGGTATTGAATGTACGTCTGCTTGCACTGTTATCGTATTATCTGTGCTATTGGCCTGTGAAACTATTTCAACATGTGGCGTCGGATGAATGATATCTTCATGAAATGCCTCATGGAGGACGTTTATTGCTGATCTGCGACTTGGTATTGGTCGTCTTTTCCGATTGGGTGTCTCCGGAAGGAGACGCTTCTTGTCCACGGGATGTCCCGTAGGTTGCCCCTTGTCCTGTTGCTTCTTTTGTGGTTGTCGCGTTTCCGGAGTGACTTGGACTGAGCGACGGCTGAAATACACGTTGTCTAGACTGAAATCCTCTTCGTCGTCTTCTTCGAATTCAGGCGTTACTATTTCAATTAAATCCTCATTTAAGGGATTTGTTGTTATTGTTGGTGACACTGCCGCGAAACGTGGTCGTCTTGCAGCTGGTCTTCTTGAGAGGCAGAAAATGCTCCTCCAACAATTTATGCATGTTTCTGAAACAATATAGAAACAGAGATATTTGTATGTCTTTGAATATAAACATATTTTTATTAATCAACTAGCTGTTGCCCGCGACTTCGTTTGCGATGTGGTTTTGGGTTATATAGAATACCTAGCATTTTTCGGCATAGATACAATTTATCATTCGGTGTAAGTTATAAAACAAAATAGGTAGTTACATTGTTTTTAAACTATATTTTTGATTGATTTGGCGAAGGCACTTTACTTACTCATACTCCGAAAGTAGGTCTAAAGATGCCTGAAGGGCGTGTAGAAAGAAAAACTTTCAGCCCTAGGGAAAATCGCTTTCACTGACAGCTGTCATGTCAAATTATGGCTTCGCACGGCTCATCCATACTGCCAGAGTACTGACAGAGAGTACATAATAGGTTTTTTCTTAGTAATCGAATTCAGGTAGATATATTTAGTTAAAGATATCTTATTTAATAAAATAAATGTAAAGGTGAAAATGGTCAAAGCGACGTATGACCATGCTGCGCCTCTGCCGGCGCCCTGTCAAGATGTTGCAGATGTGGCTTTATACGACCGTGCGGTCAGTGTTGTTCCTTGAGTAAAAAAATACTGGCAGGAAATGCTTGCATTTTGAATGATTTTAATTAGTATTATCTTTTGTTATTTTATTATGTTTTTGTGTTAGTTTAATCTGGTTTTTCATTTATGATTGTGTATTTTGAGTAAATAACATTTTCTAGACAAACCGTGTTACAAAAACTGTAATTTAAATCTACGGACTTCGCGTCATTACTCAGTGTTGGATAAACTAATTAATAAAAATCACTTCGGTAAGTACCGACGTATTTGAGTATTGAAAACATATTGAAAACAAACAGCAAAAACAAAAAAATCTACATAATCTATAACCTCTTTGGACCCAACCTTGTAAGAGGATCAGGTAGTATGGAGTCTCTCATTCACTCTCGTTATTAGGAAGAATTTTATGTTTATTCGTAATGAAAAGCACAGTGTTTACCTCGGGTTTGTTTTGTTTACCCAAGGTGTGAAAGTCACTCATTTAGTCCCTCGAAGTATTAGCGCCCTCGCTACGCTCGGGCGCCAAACTCCGTCTCGGGACTCAATGAGTGACTTTCACACCTTGGGTAACAATGTACTATTTTTGTTAATTTTTCACAAATAAAACATAATACACAACAATATGATAAGCTAAAACTAAGTCCAATTTCTATTCGCACAAATTTTTCAAAATATCTTTGTCTTCCTAGTTATCTTTAGATTTTTGTAAATTAGTTTTTTTATTAGGTAGCTGGCAGGCCTACGTAATTTTGGGAAAAAAATGATTTTTACAAATAAGTAACTATCTGTATATTTTTTAACCGACATCAAAAAAGGAGGAGGTTCTCAATTCGTCACGTATATATTTCTTTTTTATGTATGCTCGCTGATTACTCGTAAACTCTTGGAGCGATTTGGAAAATTCTTTTTTTGTTTTTACTATTTAAGGTTTCCGCTACTTGAACTCATAATTCAAACTATAGGAGGAGAAAAGCGCGATAGAAGTGTACCATCGGAGGTCTTCGGTAAAGGAGATCGGTAATATTATGTAGTAGTACCTCTTTGTACTAACCTCATTTTCAGTTTCACGTAGGTAGTATTAAATGAAAACTATTTGGTTTTATGACAGCTGTCATCTTGAGCGGAGGCATGTACTGCAGCCCTACCATGACTTTTTGAAGAACTCGAAAAAAAGAATCACTTTTTCGATCACTCTCTTGTCCGTTTGTCTGTCAGTGTGTCACTACCGATATTCTCAGAGACGGGTGGACCTAGTAAGTTGATTTTTAGGAAGTTTCATAGTAAATACTCAATATATTATGTTTAATCGAATACGTAAAAAACCCGTGGTAAGGGTACTGTTCCCTTCTGACGTTCGATTACGTTTTACCACGGAAAAATGTTTCGATTTCACATTTTTTAAATGTTTTTTTATCAAGTATCTTAATTATTGTATTAAACTCAAATTGAAACATACCCTAAATGTTAATCTGATATTTCCTGAACATATTTGTGTGGACCTGGTCGAAATCTGTTCTGTAGTTTATGAGATTACCTGGTTCAAACAAACAAACAGACAGACAAACAGACAAACAGACAAACAGACAAACAGACAAACAGACAAAAATTCTAAAAACCACCCTATCGTGTTCAGCTAACGATTTAAAGACGACCTGTGTATTTTTTTTCTGGATATCTTACAATTACAGATTTTTTGATGTCTACAGATTTATTATATGTATAGACAAAAAATTATTGGTTTTATTCCTTACATATTCCTACTTCATCTATTTTAGTACATTACGATACAATTATGGTAAATTGATCATTTCATTTATCATTGATCAACTTATTTTTTATCACAGTTGCTCATAAAATGGATCTTATAAAATACATTACCTTGACGCCACTAGTGTGTCAAAAGTTATCCTGATAAGTTAAATTGATATCTTACTGCTAATTGCATGTTAGGTAGATGAAACATTCTTAATTTATCTGGGTTATTCTGTTATGATGGATAAAAAAAAGGTAGGTCTATAAATGTCTTTAAAGTTGGTTTACGAACGACAATTTTACGTGATAATGTCTTAAAAAATGATTAATAATTAAGTTTTGCTTTGTTTTGTTGTTTCTTTACTTAAAAATATTTTTTTCCGTACCTTTATATTTAGCTTTTAACCCCCGATGCAAAAACAAATAAAAAAGCCCAAAAAAATATTGTATGCCAGACTAGGTATTTTGCCTGCCCTTTCGAAAAGAAACAAAAAAATATTTCCAAAAAAAATTACACAAATATTTTGTTAACTTTTTATTATTTCAAGTCTTTTCTTTTCTTCGCAACTGTGATAAAAACGTCGTACGATACACGTGTGGTTTGATCATTCCATCTCGGCTTGATAAACGCCTCTATACAATAATCAATTTACCACACTTGTATGTACTATAAAACAAAGTCCCTCTGCGTATGTCTGTCTGGATTAACGCAATATGCTCAAAAAACATTAAACAGACTTTCATAGTGTTTACTTTTGCATGACAAAGGTTTATGTATATTTTCTTGTAGTTTTGTGAAGAGTTTTGTGTAAATTGTTTGAATTATGATGATAATTATACCTATTTGGTGTTGCCCAGTTTTAGCCACACCATGTATAATGGTATTGGAAAGTTTAAATGTATGTATAATTCATTAAAGTTTTGTGTAAATTGGCTGAACTACGACGCTAATTATACTTGGTATTGCCTAGTTGTGGCTGATACCATGTACCTACAACGGTATCGGTAGGTTTAAATGTAGGTATAATGCATTTATGTAAATTGGCTGAACTACGACGCTAATTATACTTGGTATTGCCCAGTTGTGGCTGATACCATGTACAACGGTATCGGTAGGTTTAAATGTAGGTATAATGCATTTATGTAAATTGGCTGAACTACGACGCTAATTATACTTGGTATTGCCCAGTTGTGGCTGATACCATGTACAACGGTATCGGTAGGTTTAAATGTAGGTATAATGCATTTATGTAAATTGGCTGAACTACGACTCTAATTATACTTGGTATTGCCCAGTTGTGGCTGATACCATGTACCTACAACGGTATCGGTAGGTTTAAATGTAGGTATAATGCATTTATGTAAATTGGCTGAACTACGACGCTAATTATACTTGGTATTGCCCAGTTGTGGCTGATACCATGTACAACGGTATCGGTAGGTTTAAATGTAGGTATAATGCATTTATGTAAATTGGCTGAACTACGACGCTAATTATACTTGTGCTGGAACAATATTCCTCCTCCTCTTAGGTGTTTGAAGTGGCCCAAGTACTCTTTCAGAATAAATTACAAGAAGTTCTTATTAGAATGGCAACATTTGGAATACCACGAGGTTGGCTGGCGGATTTAGCTGTGTGATTTCACTTAGCTATCTTCTTTACCTTATCATATAATTAGATATTTTAAGAACAAGTGACTTATCCAGTTAGTTTATGTATATTTATATCTATTGTATGTATGTACCAACTTTGTTATCTATGTAAGTATGTATGTATTTGTATTAGACATATACCACTATTTGTATTGTATACGAGTAGCATCTGTATATTATCTACAACAACCAGTACATGCTCAATGATGTGTTCATTGGTTTCCTTTCTCTCTCTCTTGGGTGATGACAGATTATAATTATCAGTGTTCACTCGCTAGAGTGAAACTACACACTGAGTCATGGCCCTGTTGTCCTGCTGCAACACACACAGTCATGTTGTTTATAATTTGGTTATAGTGAAAATGTTGCAATCATTAGATTAAGTCCTTTTTTTTGTATAGGAACATGTGGGTTTTGGAGAATTAATAAACGTTATATCTTTCTGTCTCTATATCTACTGAATGGATTTTAATGAAACTTTACAATAATAGGTATAGCATATACATCAGAATAGCACATAGGCTATAATTTGTAAAGATAATGTGTGAATTGTCCAAATATAACGAAAAGTTTGTAATTATGCCAGAGCAACCATTACGCGTTTATCAGAATTATACGAAAAAAACGGCTAAAACTTATGCCAAACGGTATACCTAATGCTAAAAAATATTATGCGAGCGATAGGGCTCTCCTCATCGGCTCCTCTTTATTGTTCATCGAGCTGGAGTTCTCAGACCTGGATTAACGCAAAAGCTAACTTATTCTACTTATATATTTTCACGGGATTAGGACTAACGCGGGTAAAACCATTTGGCGCAGCTAGTGTAGGTATAATTCATTAAAATTTTGTATAAATTGGCTGAACTACGACGATAATTTTAATTGGTATTGCCCAGTTGTGTCTGATGCCATGTATAATTGTATCGGAAGGTTTAAATGTAGGTAGGTATAATTCATTAAGGTTTTGTGTAAATTGGCTGAACTACGACGATAATTTTACTTGGTATTGCCCAGTTGTGGCTGATGCCATGTATAATTGTATCGGAAGGTTTAAATGTAGGTAGGTATTATTCATTAAGGTTTTGTGTAAATTGGCTGAACAACGATGATAATTTTAATTGGTATTGCCCAGTTGTGGCTGATGCCATGTATAATTGTATCGGAAGGTTTAAATGTAGGTAGGTATAAATCATTAAGGTTTTGTGTAAATTGGCTGAACTACGACGATAATTTTAATTGGTATTGCCCAGTTGTGGCTGATGCCATGTATAATTGTATCGGAAGGTTTAAATTTAGGTAGGTATAATTT
Organism: Idaea straminata; assembly: GCA_951213275.1. Taxonomy (NCBI): domain Eukaryota; kingdom Metazoa; phylum Arthropoda; class Insecta; order Lepidoptera; family Geometridae; genus Idaea; species Idaea straminata. The sequence continues at coordinate 16,864,833 of OX577845.1, read as the reverse complement.
ATTAAGGTTTTGTGTAAATTGGCTGAACTACGACAGTAATTTTAATTGGTATTGCCCAGTTGTGGCTGATGCCATGTATAATTGTATCGGAAGGTTTAAATGTAGGTAGGTATAAATCATTAAGGTTTTGTGTAAATTGGCTGAACTACGACGATAATTTTAATTGGTATTGCCCAGTTGTGGCTGATGCCATGTATAATTGTATCGGAAGGTTTAAATTTAGGTAGGTATAATTCATTAAGGTTTTGTGTAAATTGGCTGAACTACGACGATAATTTTACTTGGTATTGCCCAGTTGTGGCTGATACCATGTATAAAGGTATCGGAAGGTTTAAATGTAGGTAGATATAATTCATTAAGGTTTTGTGTCAGTTGGCAGAATCGCAGACCTGATAGTTTGGCTGTAATTTCAAGGTGAAATTTGATTTTAACTATAATTTCACTAAAACCCAAATAACTTTTGAACCACTAAATATTGCAGAACATACAGGGGGGTTAAATCGATAGGTACTGAGGTCCCCCACCCCCCAGCAATTGATGATCCTGACCCTTGTTACACCGTGTTTATAGAAGAAAGTCGTGTTAGTTACACCATTTAAAACTCGAGAACGGCTGAATCGATTTGGCTGAAAATTGGTAGGGAGATAGTTTACAACCAGGAGACGGACATTTTTTCAATATTCCCACGGGATCGGGACTTACGCGGGTGATACCGCGGGGCACAGCTAATTATCTATATTTGCTAAACAAGTCGGTACAATTTGGGCCGAAAAGACCCCTCCGAAGAAGTTAACGTAAGTCTGTCAGTATGCTGACAATTTCATCAATATAAATAGCTCTTTTGGCACCTAAATTCTACTTATTTTCTGATAATTTCCCTGTATAATATTTTCTGTGTAAGTTTGGCTATTTTCTTTTTGACTTTCTTCAGAAAGAAGTTCAACGCGTGCACGTTCTTGAATCACGCTGACAATGTTTTAAAGTGTATCTACTTTCATAACGTAGGAAGGTACGTTACGAACAACCTTATAAAAAATAATATAAATATTATAGAAAATGATGTAAAGGTTGATGATGTAACTAAATAACTACAATAACGATAACTATAGGTATACGCACAATGGCCCAAATAATGAGGCTAAGTGCGGAAACAGCCCCGTAAAACTAAACTAAACTAAACTATAGGTACCTTAAACATATCGATGGGTGCCTGGAACAAAACTACAATATCCACAGTGGCAGTTTTCCGGTAAAGCTATTTTCGTAAACTACGGACCCCGATACGACTTGTAATTTTTTTCACATAATTAAATGAAAATGAAAACTGGCTTAGCAAAAGCACTATGGCTATTGCCTCGATATAACCCGTTCATTATTCGATTTTTTTTACCGGAATAATCGTTCTATGTGCAGTGATAAACGTTTTTTTTTTCAACTTTCTACAGGTCAATTTTGTAAATCGATTTACAATAGACATTGCTGTAAAAATATTTATGACTTTCACTAGTTAATGATTGTTACGGTCATAAGAAAAAAAATATTTCGATGGATTTTTAATAAACAATGGATATGTAATCTATCTATTTGCCATTTTCAAAGCACATTGTAATGGTATTTTATCAGTAGAAACTGTTACACACTGTCTGCCAGACATTGGCGCGGCGCTCTATAATATATACATATTATATTTCTTCTTTAAAACCGCAAAAATATAAATTAGTTATTAACGTTATGAATCAAGTGACAATTTTATTCATAATGTACTAATAACATTACATTCCTTGCAAAGTAAGAACCATTATATGAATTATATGGTCTGCTCGATGGCGCAATGAATCCGTACGTCACAATGTAATAACAGAGGGTGGTACCGCTGCTGTCACCGGCCGTAAATTGGAGAAGTGAATTTGTGTGAGTTAACAGAAACAATGGTATAGTTGTGTTTGCAGCAAATCACGTCGGCTTTTGTGTTTCTGTGTGCGCTATTGAGATAATAATTAGTATTGTGTGCAAATACAAATGTGTGAAAAATGGCGACCGCGGGTACGCTATTAAAATCAAAAGATAACAAATCTCCCTTGATCTGACGATTGGACCGATTTGGATGTTTTTTTTTGTATGCGTTTGAGTGGCGCTCGGAATGGTTTAGATTCACAAATCTCATTTTTTTTAAATAGCAAAACACGTTAGCTGGGCAGCCAGTTATCTCTAAAAATTTACATAATTCTCGTGTCGCGGTCTTAGTTACCTATGTCCACGTAAACGGCTGAAACGATTTGTATTAAATTTTTTGTGTATATTCGTTAGGTCTGAGAATCCTTTAGTTTTTTTTAATATGGCAAAAGAACGTTTGCGCCCGGACAGAAAGTTACCTACCTATACCTATATTAAATTCTCATGTCACGGTGTTTGTCCACCTAAACGGTTGAACCGATTTGTATAAAATTTCGTGTATTCGTTAAGTCTGAAAATCGAACAACATCTAGTGTTACTATAAATTCTAATATTCCCGCAGGATAGCGCAGGACCTATGCAGGTGAAACCGCGTGTCAGTTATAGTTTAATTCGCCACTGACATTAGTGGACGAATTCCAAAAATTAATCACCACGTGAGTTTGTTGTGTGTGAATATGTTGTGCCGATGATAAATCCTTCAAATGACAAGACCAAATAACAAAACACAACGATAGCGCGATTCAGAAAAATTCAAGCCGACGCATAGCGCCATCTGTTGAAAAATGCGAGAGTTACGATAGTGAAGTAAGAGCTACCAGCAAAAATGCTTTATTGGTGATTTTTCTTTGAAATTGTCCTTAGGTAAGTGATATGGTGAATTTTGGTACGTCTACAATTTCAAAGATGAAAATTCGATTCTAAGCCAATCCAAAAAATAAAACAACTGCGAGTCGAACACGCTCGTGAAGGGTTCCTGTCCGTAACATGTTGTATGGAAGCCGCCCTTATATTTCTTAGTAGGTATTCGTTGTTATATTATGACGTCAACAGATATAGGTAGGTACTTCTTCTTCTTTTCTCCTTGCCTTTGCCCATATCATCTGGGGTAACTCACTTATTTATCACCAATAGTTTTTCGCCACATTGGTCTGTTATGGGCCGTCTCTGCATCGGCGTCAATGGCTTTCAAGTCGTTTTTTATAGTTTGGGAGAAGGTCGCTGGTATTACAGGACATTCCACATATCGCCATCTAGCCCCAAGTTAAGTAACTAGAAATGTGTTATGGGTGCTAGACAACGGATATACTGCATAAATACTTTTTTTTTGTAAGTATATACTTATAATACATAGAAACAACCAGACCACAGACAAATGTCTAAGCATAAATACTTGTCTGAGGCGGGAATCGAACCCGCAACACTGTGTTTGGCAGTCCAGCGTGGTAACCATTGTGCCAAATAGGTTGTCAAATTTAAAATTATAGGTAGGTACTTAATCTGTTAACATTTCAAACCCTAAAAGCACACAGGTCGTCTTTTTTTGATTTAAGTAATACCTACCCTACCCATCATAGTATCGGGTCTTACTCAGCGAGTTAAGAGGAAGGGGTACCGGGGGCTCTCTCCATACAAACGTAGCCGACTGCTTTCTCCCTGGATAATGACATTAGCACAAATATTTTAGTTGCATAAAACTTATAACTGCCATGTTTTGTGTTTTGTTTGTTTTGTTTTATTTTTATAAAATGAAAAAAACACAGAACATAAGTAGTCATGGCAGTTATAGGGTTTATGGCACAAATATATCTGTGCTAGTGTCATTATCCAGGGAGGAAACAGTCGACTACGTTTGTATGGAGAGAGCGCCGGTACCCTTTCACCTTAAACCGCTGAGAGCAGATAGTTTATTAATAATTTTTGTTTGGCCATTTAATACAAGCATAGTTGCTTAGTTTGGAGCTAGATGGCGCTGTGTGTCATCTACACACAGCGCCATCTAGCTCCAAACTAAGTAACTAACTGTATTATTAGTGCAGGACATTTCTTGCACTAATAATACAGCGCCAGCAAGTTTAATTAATGCTTTTCATGTAGCTGTAGCATCTGGGACATGTATTAGATGAAGTAGGTAGGCTAATACACAACCTAAATCATCCTCTCAGCTTTGTCGACCGTGTCCCAAGAAAAGAACTCGTCAATACTTCTGGAGCAAACTAAGACGCGGGTTTCACCACGATGTTTTACTTCACCGTATAAGCAATGTCGGCGCATATGAATTCGTCATAAATATCCAATGGTGCACGGTCGGCCGGGATTCGGGACCTTAGGGATCAAAGTCGAGGGATCGACGACCCAGTTGGCACAATGGTCACCATGCCGTCTAGTTACTTAGTTTGGGGCTAGATGGCGATGTGTAGAATGTCCTGCAATATTTATTTTTTATTTACGTGGTAACATTTTATAAATCGATGAACACCTGCAATCTTAAAAAAGTGTGACGTCATGTCACGTAACCATAGCAACGTATTAAAGTTTGCAAAATAGTAATGTCAACAATATAAAAAGTTCTTATAACGTTATTTTATAACAATAGACTAACAGCCCTTCTTATGTAGGTTTAGGTACTACTTATACAAGCAAAATAAAATGTTACATAAACAATATTCGGTTACACAAAGATCACCATTGTACTTCAATGATCGGTCAGGCGTTGAAAAGAACTTCTTCCCACATTATTTATTTATAAGTAAATATTATGTTATGTAACAATTGGCACCTTGACAGTTTTGAAGTAAGTATTTTATATGTCTTAAAATGTCTATATCTATAAGAAAGGTGGACCATCGTTTGGGGGATCACCTCATTGTACCTAGGGCGGGTCAGCTCAAAGCGCGGAATACCTTTACTTTTACGTTCAATAATGCTTTGATATCTGTCTGTAGTGTGGTTGTTTCTGTGTAGGTATTATATGTATAAAAGAAAAACTATATATGTAGTATATCCGTTGTCTAGCACCTTGCTTTAGCACCTTAGCTTGGGGATAGATGGCGATGTGTGGAATGTCCAGCAATATTTTTTTTTAATTGAACTATCGCTAACATTTATAAACTAGTACTTTGGTAATTTATAATATTTTTGCTATGTGTAATTTAAATTTGTGTTAGTTTAAAAATAAGTGACTAATTTGCAAACTACGAAAACTTGTCAAAAACCTTTGCACGAGGGCCGGCCTAAAGCGGTCATGGGGCGGTAAGGGCAAGCCAAAAGTCAAAAGGAATATGTTTATTATATACTTTCTTATTTTGCAAAAAGCGGTATTGTCATTTATAACTTCAAATCTTACAATTTTAGAACTTTTAGGAACTTAAACTCAGCTTAGGTACCTAACTAATTAAAAAAATAGTTATTAACAGTTTTTATTTTTTCAATACAATAATCATACACAGCTAACACTTCTTATAATTGCACTTGTCTTGCTACTTTGAAGCGGTCAGTTGGCCGCTTTGCCCGGACCGCTTTGCCTTTTTGGTTAATTTTTTTAAGCTCACTCCATGGAGGTTTTATATTTTACACAGCAAATAGACGTTGTGTCGTCACACTCGTAGCCGTCGTGTTTCATGCCTTGTCAACAGATCCATTTCTAACATCCTATTTTTTATTATATTGTTACAACTGTCAAGTACCTATCGATAATATTTACGGCATAGAAAAATAATTTCAATTTTCCACTAACATCGGCTGGATGTTAATAAACACAATTCAAATATTGATTGAACAGACTTCAATTAAAATATATAAACTCCATATTTTCACAGGCGAATTGGCATCGTTCATTGATAGCTGTACCTCTACCACGAGTTGTTTATGCAATCGAATAAACTAATTGCAAGGGTGTCGTCAATTTTTGTGTGTCCATTTAATTTCAATCCTTATACATTGAGTAGTTTGTTCTTTATACTCCAACTCCTTTACCTTCAAGGCGGCATTACTCTCGAATGAGATGCCACAGGAAGTCAGGAAAACTCAATCCTTGCAAACATTGAAATCCCGCGTTAACTCGTCACTACAAATAGCTAATAAATGAAGGTATTTACAGCAGGTATATACAAATACAATGAATTACATGTACATATTAAATTCATTTTTTACTCGTAAATATATTTTCGTTATAATAACACGTGTCGCGATCGCGTTATAATTATCAAAATGAGTGAACGAAGTCGTCGACGGACTGTGCTCGTAGATTCTCCAGTCTTCAGAGACCACGATCGGTGCAACTCGATCGAAACATCGGATAAGTATTAATACTTATCCGATGTTTCGATCACGATCGCGTTAAAACTACCAGTTATTTTAAAATAACTGGTAGTTTTAACGCGATCGTGACACGACGTGGTTATAGAATTAATATATTTTATGTGGTTGACGCTTAACAGCTCCACTAACGGATATCCTACTCTCAATGGACCTCCTTGTAACTTAAATCAACTTTTATAGATTAGCAATAATGTCGGTCGAGATGAAAATAAACCCACTGGCAGCTAGCCACATCATAGCCGAACAAAGGCCAGCACTTAAGAGGAAGACTAACCTAACTGTCACACATGTTAAATTGGCCTACCATCTTCCAAACACCTTCTCCCTTATTCCAAAACGAGGTTTATGAATAGTCTGAGATGTGGCTGGCATCTATATTACCCTCTCAGCTTAGTCGCCCGTATCCAGAGGAAAGAACTGGTCAAAACATCTAGAGATAACTAAGCTACGGGCGCCGACCACTGTGGGTCCATGATCCCGGTTTCATAACGATGTTTTTTTTCACCGTAAGAGACATACACATACATTTTTCCTAAGAAAAATTCATTGAGGCACGGCCGACCGGGATTCGAACCTATGACCCACAGAATGAAAGTCGAGGTGTCTACCACTAGGGCACCACTACTACGAATGTTTGTTAATAAGCTATCTATGTCAGCTCGTGTTTTGGTCCATAAAGTTTCTTACGAAATGTTCAATACGATCTAGTATGTAAACAAATCGTGGTATGGTCTCTGAGTAAGAATCACAAACTCCTATTATAAGTTTCACTCCAACGTTTCATTCCATCGCACTCAACAATAACAAAACATAAATATTACATTATTATTTTCTAAAGAAATTATTACTCTCCGTTGAATTTGCAAAAGCTTTATAATATAGGTTGGTAGGTACTTATGGGATCTCATATTTATGTAATGTTTACAATATTCTACTCATTTACGAAGTTATACAACACTCTATTAAAAAACTTTCCGCTTGTTGAATTTGTTTTACTGGGTGAAAATTCATTTAACATTTACCTGGGTTCAGTTAAAATTTAACTATGAATGTGAAAATGTATCTGTTTATTCTGATTTCAATTTACTTTATAAACCAAATGAATAAACCTACATTTCAGCACATAACATTATTGTTTTATAGTATATAAACGCTGTGAATACCTACCAACAAACTCATATTATATTTCTCTTATATACTTGAGAATTAAGAGGATTACATACTACGGTTACACATTTTTTTATGGTATTTTCCTTCCGGGGCATACTCGTTTTCATCCTATATATTGTAACAAAATGTTATGTTATTGATATATATAGATAATTAATAGATTTTTCTTACGAAAAATGTATGTGCGCTAACTAACATTGCTCGTAGAGAGCGGTGATGGCCTAGTAGAAGATACCTTGAATTTCATTTCGTAGGTCGTGGGTTTTAATCCTGGGCGTCCGTGCACCAAAGGATTTTTTACGAGCAATTTGTGTATGTTAATTAACATTGGTCTACGGTACAGATGCTGGGCAATCCTTCTCCATTTAAAACATGTCCCAGGCTCTACAGCGCCCTGAATATCATGGATTAAAGTTGCAGGCGCTATATAAAGCAATGTAAAGGTCAAATGTAACGCTCTTAAAATCTCAGTAGTGGAAATGCATTTAAGAATTTTCCTACTTATGAATTCATACGGTAGAGATACGAATTTGAAAGGATTTATTTTAGTATACGAGGTAGAGGAAAAAATGCACGACAACCGTTCCATGGACAAAGGGGCAAAAGCATGATATAAAAAATTGTACTTTTGTATTGTAATGAGATTTTCTTCCCGCTCTTAACCAACACAATACAATGCGAAACAATAAACCTTTTAAATTCTCTTAAGTCCTTGTAGGGCATTACTATAAATATATATTTATTCTATTCAACTCTAAACATAATACGGAACAATTTTCAGTTTTTTCACCATTGATAGCCCTAATTATATCGATTCATTTCACGGAAAGATCTATTAGAAAAGAACAGGTGTTACCGCTAAGCAAAATGCTGCGTTATGAACAACCCACCTATCCCCTTAATTCTTGTCCATCCAAAGGTTGCCTGGAAGAGATCGCTTTTAGCGATAAGGCCGCCCATTGTGCCATATTGTAAGGTATTCAATATGAATCTTGTAGCATATAGGTAGTTACTTAAGTTAGAATTAATTTTAATTTTGTTATATGTAATCATTTTACGTTTTGTTTTTATTTGCAATGAAGTGTTTATCTATCTTATCTATCTATCTAAGTAGACTCACATTAAAAAACAAGCTGCGCTGCGCCCCGCGGTTTCAGCCGCATCAGTCGCATTCCGGGATAAATATAAAAAGGCCTATGATACTAAGCTAACCCCAAAACTATCTCTACCTATACAAAATTTCATCCAAATCGGTCAAACTCACAAACTTTATCTTCTTATAGCATTATTATTTATACTATATTTATTTATAGTTTTTCTTTTTCATCCAGACTAGTTGTGGAATATATAGTCATTTTGTATGTGAAAACATTTAATTGGTTCATAGTCACTATTTTTAGTTTTGTAAGCAGAATATTTATAGCTGTTTGTTTTCCAAAAAAAATAAAATAAATTACAAGAAATGGCATAGTGACGAAAGTCTGCATTGAGTACCATAACTCGTCATTATCATAGTACGGTCAGCTGCATAATTGCAGACCCACCGTAGAGCTCGTAAAAGGCTGTTATAAGAATGTTTTCAACACAAACAAGATTCTAGACACCTGTTTTAGTTGTAGTTTAAAGTCTTCTAACTCATCAATTTATCAAACAACAATTATTAGAATGAAAACATTTTAATAATGGTAATTTTAAAACTCTACCGAGGGCTGCAATTATGCAGGCGACTGTACCTACACAATGAAATAGTAGCGAATCAGTCTGTAAAAGTAAATAGTCTGAAGAAACGTATTTCAACAAGTTATGATTAACTGTTTCCCGCATTCGATTAGCAAAGCGAATATGCCATCGAACCGTGGTGAGTCTTGCCCGAGGCATATTAGCTTCCTCACGAAGTTTCTTTTCACCAAGCGTTTTCAATCAAGTACATTTGATCGAAGTCAAGCATATGTTAATCTCGGTATTCAAGAAAGCTCCCTCGAAGTAAAACTACTTGTATTATTTTCCTGTGCTGGTTACTTTTAAATAATATATTTTCCGGGTTGAAATAGTGTATTTTTAAACATTGATCCGACGCGGTTGAAATGAAAGTAAAAATATATTATACTTAGTTTCATTGTGTTGTTTTCGAGATTTAGATTTTAGTCAGTTAATATTATTTCGATTTTAGCGGTATTTTAAGATTTTTAATATGTAAAAAAACCGACGCGGTTAAGACCTGGGAAAATCATTATTATTATTACTTTTATAGACTCCGTCTGGGTTCACGTCCGAGGCCTCCCCTGTACCCCTGGCGAGGGGGGAGATGGGCGCTAACTTAAAATTAGATCGGAGGGCTTCGTGGATCTCCTATGTTTGCAAAGAAGAGACGTTCGATTGCCTGAAAGTCTTTGGGGGAGGCCTATGTTCAGAAGTGGACTTCCTGTGGCTGATATAATGGCATGTTTTATAATAAAACGTTTTGTTTTCTGACTGTAATTTTTACTTAAGTTACTTAGATGTATTTAGGTATAGATTTAAGAAGAAGGGGTACCGGGGGCTCTCTCCATACAAACGTAGTCGACTGTTTCCTCCCTGGATAATGACACTAGACCAAATATTTTTGTTACATAAAACCTATAACTGATGGCAGTTATAAAAACAAAAAACAAAAGTTAAGGCACAAAAATATTTGCTAGTGTCATTATCCAGGGAGGAAACAGTCGACTAATAAATAAACGTTTTGATTTTTGTTATGCAAGGCATAGCAAAAACTAAAACACGATTAACCAACTGTCAAAGTGTCAAAACGATTAAAAAATATCGATACTTGAAATATATTTTTATTTTAGTTTACTCGATAAATGCGTTTAAGCATTTATAATAATTTAGTTAAGTTTAAGCACAATATCATGCAAGATGACTTAAAGAACGTTTATTTTAAACTTCATATTTCAAATCTGAATCTCAGAATATACTTAAATTTCGTTTTAGAATTATGTTGGTAGAGCAGCTTTCAAAAGTACCACGTACCAAAAGTGTTGAATTTATGACGCCATTTATTTGAAACTAGATATTTAAAAAAACGCATCAAAATTCGTTACGAAATTTCAAAGATCTAAGCACACATAAGGACATACAGACAGCGGGAAGCGACTTTGTTTTATACTATGTAGTGAAAACACATACCTAAAAATTCTACTGTTAAAAATTCGTAACATGAAACCTAACCTCATCGTCAACAACATAAAATTTGCCTTCAGACATCACTGCAATCGCTTACCTTATGCCCGTAATTGTTAGTTATTAACGGTTTCAATGTCGTGAAGCAAGAAACTTAAACATAAAAATAATAATCAGCTGTTACTGTCCCACTGCAGGGCCAAGGCCACCCTTTTGTCCCTCCACACACCCCAACTAATAAGAATATCTGGCCTGTCAAGTTCATTTAAGGTATACCAGCGGATAAAAAGGATCGCTAAAAGGTTTTTTAAACCTTGACATTAGTGTTAAAATAAAAGGAAAATAAACAAATGAATTGTTTTTCAAATTCACAATAGAGCAAATGTTTATTTAATTAATTGTTTTTACGAAATATTTCGTTTTTAATCATTACCCGCAGGTACCTTAAATAAAATGTAATATTATAGTATTTTCTAAGGTTTACGCGACTTGAACACATAATTATATTTATTCCACATTGGTACATATTTATTGCCTCCCGATCAGAAAGTCTAAATAGCAAAACGTCAAACAAAGCGAATCTCAAACAAATCTGTCTAATTAGCTAATTAGTAATTACATCTGCATGGGTAATTAGCTAATTAGACAGGTATATTCATGAAGATAGACATTTTGATATATAGACGTTTTAGCAGTAAAACGTCTATATATCAAAATGTCTATTTAAGAAATCGTCTGGGTATATACCTATATGTGAGAGATTATTTTATCTTACAGTTTTTAGTTTCGTAATGCTCAAACTAGATTGAACTGGATTTTTTTCTCGAATAGTTCCCGTCGCAAAACCACGATAAAAAAATTCGTTCCAAAACAACTCGATTATATCCTTTAAAAAAATATAATTATGTGTATCTGTTAGTAGGTAGGTACTTATATTAATAATGTAGAGAGGTAGAAACTCACCTTTCGGAAAAGCCCAGAGGTTTGCAAAACTGAAAAAAAAAGAAAATAAACAATATTAATGGCTGACCTTAACATTGATATCCTGTAATCAAGTATGAAGGTCAAAGACGTGTACCGTGGGACAACTAACACATTTTCACAACAATTTTCACCACCCTGCCGTAACCCCTCGTGTAACAAAGAGAATGCATTACTACAACGGGGCTTTTATCGGGGCTATCGATTGCATACCTATATAATTAATATCACGTTTGATTTTTGTGTTCTTGTAAAAAAAAGACTTTAGCTTTTTTAAAAGAAATGATGCGATATCTGAAGTACATTGTTATGATATTACCTAAGGACTTATGAATGATATTTGAATTATCGACTTTTAATATTTATTTATCTAATGAAATGTCACGGTCGTAATCCTTTGCCTGAAGCATCCTTTAATTTTAAAAGGAAATCACCTTTACGGAATCTACTTTCATTTCCATCACATTTTATTTTTAATATTGCCAATAACGTTCCTGGCGTTCTGATAACTTTATACACAATAAGTGTACACCTACAGGTTGCATTTTAACATTGAACATGTTTATCTTCTTCTTCTCGTATAATGGTGTGGCTCACCTATTGTTAGAGATTTCAGATGGCATTAAGGCCTCTAACTTGGCCTAACGACTGCTACTAAAGGTAGCAAACGGAACCAACGGCTTAACGTGCCTTCCGAAGCACGGAGGGGCTCACGAAAACACATTTTTGCCACACTACTAATTGGCCACTCATCCAAGTAGTGACCGCGCCAGGCGTCGCTTAACCCGCACGACCGTAAACGATCAGTGAGCGTCGTTAAGCTGTGAGCCTCCTCTGAAAATGTTTTATAAACATACAGTGCTTGAATTATGAAATTGTGACATTTGCCTGTAGTTTCGTAAATACGCAGACGGGCCGCGTCTACCAGAGGGCTTCAATGCAATGCTTCAGTGCAATTTCAATTCATTAAATAAGTCGGCACCGTTTTGAGATTCACCAAAAATCCTCATCGGGAATTTCCCAATAACTTTTTTTAATTCGCCGTCAAACGAAAAAAAAACGGGATTAAATTAAGCTACAGTTTGAGCCCTTTTAGGAAGCGAGCGGGCCTAAACTGTAGCCGATACGCACGAGGTAGTCTGCTCTCCGTTCAGTTTATCGCATTTTTGCAACATTTTTGTCAAAATCGCGTAGTGTGAGATCTGTAGATTTTGAAGCGAACAGTGCTGAAAAGAGTCGCACAATTTAGACAAAACATAAAACTGTTATTTTCGATTTTTTTTAAAATCATTATCCAAGTCAGGAATCGATTACGTACTAACTACCGCGATCGTACTAAAATTTAGATGTGTAAGACGTGGACTAAAGGGCTTTTCGAAATTCCACCCCTCTAATGCCCGGATTTTGAGGTCATCTTGTTGACGGTTTATTCATTAACACTATTGATTACATAAGTTATGGAAATGCGTTTCTGAACAATTGATTGTAAGATAAACTAAGTTCTTCCTTCAAAATACCTTCAAAACAAATAACATAATAATACTTCCATAGGTATGTTATATCACCTACCAGTGGTGAACACACGAGCAAAATAAAAGACAATCGAAATGTATGTACGGTAGGCTGCATAATTGCAAACCCACCGTAGAGCTCAAAAACGGCTGTCAAAAGAATGTTTTCGACACAAGCAAGAGTCTATGCACCTGCTTTAGTTAAAGTTTAAAGTCTTCTAACTCATGAATTTATCAAACAAAAATATAAGAATACAAACACGCCAATAATAGTATTTTTTTAACTCTACCGGGGGCTGCAATTATGCAGCCGACTGTACATTGTAACAACAAAAGGGAAAAATGGAAACACTAAACAAATAAAATGTAAACAAACGACGGTCCAAATTCAAACTAAATATGTGCAAAATGAAAACAAAACAAAATCAAAACTCAAACAAAAGAGAATTAAAACTTTGACAAAAGATAATCAAAATTATTGAAATAAAATTGAAGGATAACTGGAATACCTAAAAAATTCCGACGTGCGCCGCTTAAGCCAATTAAATATCACTATCATGTTATAAAATGAAATCACTCTGCGCCGTGTCTATCAATTTAGTCTGCTACACGTTCGAAGCCGGCGCGGATCGCTAATATACCTGCTATTGAAATCCGATCATTGTATTGCACGCTGAGAGCGTGCAATGAAAAGCAAAGTAATTGGTATTATTGGTAACTGGGTATTAAGTTACTTTCAGTTAATGAATGAAATACAATGCAATGAAATACAATGAAATGTTTAAAACTCTAGAAAGGACTAACGGAAGAACAATAGACACTGAATGCAATGCAAAATTCGCTCGGAGTAGCGAGAGAGCGCCGTTGGCCACTATCAATAAAGTAATAAAATATCCGATTTAAAGAAGAGTATTATTTTAATTGCTCACACTTGTTAAAGAAAATAACGTTGTTTTTTTTAGATCTATGGCACTTTTATTATTTTTTACCTGGAAAACGGCTTTGATGGAATGGTTTCTTACGTAAAATTATGATGAAATCAAACGTGTACTCACCGCACACATTTATATTTACGCACATTTAGAACCATTTTTGTAATAAAAATTTATTCATTTTATTAACGACTAGCTTTTGCCCGCGACTTCGTCCGCGTAGAAGTCGAAAATGGCTCTAAGAGTATTTTTAATTGGTTTAAAATATTTCTTTCTTTGGTTTTAAAAATACCAAAATCGGTATTTTTAAATTTATTTGTAACTTTTACTTTGTACTAAATGTATGTATTTTATATTTGACGTGGTTTCTTCTATAGATACTTCTAATAAAGGTAGAGCGGACAAAAAGTCTGTAGATAGTTGGAAGCAAATAAAAAAAATGGTTGGGACTTATAAATAGTAGTAGAACAAAATTTATAGTTTTTAAATTTCATGTCTGTCTGTCTGTTTGTTTGTTACTATATATATACAATAAAACGCATAAACAAATTGAAACCTGGTTTTCACTATAAGATAGCTCATTTTTTAAGGAAGATCTAAATCCAATTAGTAAAACCTGAGTAATCAACGAAACACTGCAGCTGTTTGAGAAAACGCGTCCCACCAAACACATACAGACTACATAATACAAAATAGTGTAGCATACTTTTTATTCCGATATTCTCACGGGATCGGGATTTACGCCACAGAATACATAATACGTCACAGAATACATAAGAGTGTAGCATACTTTTTATTCCGATATTCCCACGGGATCGGGACTTACGTCACAGAACATATAATAGTGTAGCATACTTTTTGTCCCGATATTCCCACGGGATCGGGACATACGCCACAGAATACATAATACGTCACAGAATATATAATAGTGTAGCATTCTATTTATCCCGAAATTCCCACGGGATCGGGACTTACGCCATAGAATACATTATAGTGTAGCATACTTTTTTGTCCCGATATTAAATAAATAAATAAATAATAAATATTGCAGGACATTCCACACATCGCCATCTAGCCCCCCCCAAGCTAAGTAACTAGACTTGTGTTATGGGTGCCAGACAACGGATATACTACTTATAATATACTTTTCTTTTGTAAATATATACTTATAATACATAGAAACAACCAGACCACAGACAAATATCTTCGCATAAATACATGTCTGAAGCGGGAATCGAACCCGCAACCCTGTACAACGAAATATTCCCACGGGATCGGGACTTACGCCACAGAATACATAATACCTCACAGAATACATAATAGTGTAGCATACTTTTTATCCCGATATTCCCACGGGATCGGGACTTACACCACAGAATAAAATTAAGTTGCAAGATTCCAACCGAACAAACATACATACATTGCAAGTTAAATAAAAGCTTTTAAAAATGGGTGAGACTTAGAAAAAGTAGTAGAACGAAAATATATAGTTTTTCTTTCATGTCTATCTGTTTGTTGCTAATACAATAAAAAACGCATAAACTAATTAAAACCTGGTTTTCACTCTTAGATAGCTAATTTTTCAACGAAGGTCGTGCTTTAAATCTTACTAAATCCAATAAGTAGAACCTGAGTAGGGAATCAACGAAAAACTGAAGCCGCTCGAGAAAACCCCGGCCGTGAGGCCCTGTCTTAAAAGTGCAACATTTTTTGAATAAAACTGAATCGAGTTTTCAAACATATTATATCAAAATAAAATGTAGGTAATTTAAAACGAGTACTGAAATCAGCTTCTAAGTAAATTATCCCCAAAATAAGATTCTAGCTATTTTTAACCTTTTTTTTTATTTAAAACCTAAAATTTTTATTTAAATTAGATTTAACTCCAATTTCATGTTTTTATTAACTTTTTATATGAAATTTAACCTTTCGCGGAGTAAAAAATGCATGGTCAGTTAGTTACTAACTAAATTAAAACAAGTTGCCTATTTCATTGAGATTCTGAAAATATAAAAAACTATACCTAATACGTGATATTGCCAGCATTTAATTTCTATTAAATTGAGCCGGAGCAGAAATAGGCAACTTTTTTTTATTTTGCATTACATTTTTTATACCGCAAAAAATTAAAGTTCAGTATAAAAAAACATGAAGTTTGAGTTAAATCTTAGTTTAAAAAAACTTTGCTTGTATCGTAAAAATAATAGGTTGCACATTTGGCCCGAAATACTATACAAAAAACGAAATTGTTATTTATTTTGTTTTGTTTTATATTGATTTTCTGGGTTGATTTTATTTATTTTGTATATTTTTTGTTTTAGATTTTTAATTAGTGTAATTTAATTTAATGTACCTACTTACTTAATTTTAAAATTGTGTTTATAATTAATAAAATGACTTATTGAAAAACGGATTGGAATAATATAGCCTATTTATTTTTTTGCAAAATTAAGAGGTTTGATTCTTGGCTTTGCCTCCTTCTAACTCTCCAAGCTACTATGGTCTGCACTTCATAATTGCACATCGTTCATAACTGTATTGGGGGTAGGCGCTGAGAAATACTCAACTTTTATAAAATCACGAAAGTTCGGTGATAGGCGGGATCTTATTCTATAAAGACGATGAAAAAAATTCCGCCATCTTATATATTTTATAAATGTGTCTGTGCTACAATGAGATTTTAATCACACACCATCATTAGACCCTGGTTACCATTGAAAGACAAACTACTCGTCAATACGATTCAAACGAGCCCAAACTCGATGAGGTTGTGTCGTTTCATTGAAAAGTTCCTATAGCCACCTTCCAGATTCATCATCAGACTCTGATTCCCATTGAAAGACAAACTTCTCGTCAAGACGATTCAAACGAGCCCAAACTCGATGAGGTTGTGTCGTTTCATTGAAAAGTTCCTATAGCCACCTTCCAGATCCATCATCAGACTCTGATTCCCATTGAAAGACAAACTACTCGTCAATACGATTCAAACGAGCCCAAACTCGATGAGGTTGTGTCGTTTCGTTGTGAAGTTCCTATGGTCACTTTTCAGCTCCATCATCAGACTCTAGTTCCCATTGAAAGACAAACTACTTGTTAAGACGATTCAAACGAGCCCAAACTCGATGAGGTTGTGTCGTTTCGTTGTCAAGTTCCTATGGTCACTTTTCAGCTCCATCATCAGACTCTAGTTCCCATTGAAAGACAAACTACTTGTTAAGACGATTCAAACGAGCCCAAACTCGATGAGGTTGTGTCGATTCATTGCGAAGTTCCTATGGCTACCTTTGAGCTCCATCATCAGACTCTGGTTCCCATTGAAATACAAACTACTTGTTAAGACGATTCAAACGAGCCCAAACTCGATTACGTTGTGTCGTTCCATTGCAAAGGTCCTATGGCCACCTTCCAGCTCCATCATCAGATTAGCATCATGGCATCATAAGCATGCAAGCATGTCATCATAAGCAAGCATTGTCACCCGATTTACATGTATGCAAAATTTCAGCTCAATCGGTAAACGGGAAGTGGATTAAATTTAATTACCAAGATTCCAAGACAAACATAGGCACACATCGGCAAGCTTGAGAAAAAATTAAGTTGTAAGATTCCACCCGAACAAAACCGTTCACTTTTTTAACTTGCAATTTATGTAATGTACCTATACATTACATAAATTGCAAGTTAAAAAAGTGAACGTGACGCAGGACACGCGTTTGGAACGAAGACTTTTAAATTTTTCTAATAAATTGATGGAACACTTGCCTTCACAAAATAGTGTCACGGTAATATTGTGTGACGTCATGGTAATATGACCAGACGCGTCATGGTAACTTAGGAAACAGAGTATTTAATAATAATATCGCTCATCTCGGCTTGTATTATGGTGTGACAAGTGACGAATAGAAGACATATATTTATAAAGAAAAAAGGAAATAATGTAAGATAAGATAAGATAAGATAAATTTATTCATGCCAAAAAAAACAACTTATGCATAGGTAAGGTACAATAAAAATTAACAGAACATCAAGTTAATAAAGTTGCGTAAGGCTAATTTGTTGTATAAGCGAGGTTCAAACTGTTGCCCTAACTAGATTAAACAATATAATCTGTAATAAGGGCATCAGTGCCGTTCCCAGCACGTCCTTACAATATTTTCCATATACAGAGGCAGAATATACATTTGTTTTTAAATTAGGATATTCAGCTATTTGTCAAACATCGGCAAGAATACATGTAATTATATAAAAGTAAAATAAAGATAATAATAATAAAAAATAAAAAAAGAACTAATAAACTTTCCTTTTAAATGATGCCACTAATATGCCACAGTGAATATTAAAGTGTGCAATATAATGGAAACAAAAAATATATATATAAACAGGAATGGTATACGAATCAAGGATATCTACTGCCACTAGCGATGGGTAGGAATATAGAAAAGGGAGGAGATGAGCTGTAAAGATAACTGATAGAGGTTGTAATTGTAAGTAAGTGATACATAGGTAGTTAAAAATGAAATGATTTCGATGACTAAGCACTAAAATAATTAAAATAATTAGGCTAGATAACTAATAGGTTTTAGTAGGGAGAAGTAAGATAGGTGAAATAGAGATACGTAGGAACAAGGTGGTCTAGGACAAGAAGGTTAAAAAATTCTCGGTTTCGTCGTAGTTTTTAGTCATAAGCCAAGTTGTTAATTGTTTTTTACATTGATAGTAGGTGAGGGAATGATGGGAATGAGATTTATTGAATTCGTTATAGAGATAGGGACCAAGGAAGAAGTTAAAGTGTTTGGTAAAGGCAAATCGAGGACAAGGGATGTAGCAGACCATGTGGTTCCGTCGCTTAGGAGATATTGAAGTTATAAATGGAGTTTTAGAGTGAGTGTGTAATAGGGTGTATAATAAGAATAATTGTCGAACACTTAGAACTTTCCATTCTTGGTACAACTCGAAAGTAGGGAATGAACGGGGTTTAAAAGAACCAACTTTGAGTACGGCTCTTTGAGCTTTTTCAAGGTCGATAAGATGTATAAAGGTATAACAAAAAAAATCTCAATTTTTCATCGTTCTCCTAGGACGTTATCACCTAAAATTATATTCCGTAAACCGACTTTACAGACAACCTTTTGTTTTTAAAGTTTTTTCTTTTATGAAATCTTTTTGTATATGTAAAAAATATTGGTCTCCTTCATTTCGTCCTTCTCTTAAGGTTTTTGTTCCTCATTTTCGTAACGCATGACATTTATTCACGGTTAGATCCCCTCGCGAAAACCCGCGACTTGGAACCACATTGGAACTTCGTTCTTAAAATGAAGAGAAAAAAAAATATACCTATTAATAAAGTATGAGAAGAAAGCACAAGAAACTCATTGAGTTGTTTTTTTGTGATCATGCTCACAAAGGTCAAGATAACTAAAAAGTCACGTTATCAATGTGTCTTATTGTTATGTACTTGTACTTGTATACAGGTCCGCCATTGGACCCTTTTTAATTGGGTCCTTTTTGCGTGAGGATGGAGTAGGCTTGCCCGGCACCTACTACACTCTCAGCTTAGTCGACCATGTCCAGAGGAGAGAACTTGTCAATACTTCTGGAGCCAACTAAGCCGCGGGTTTCATCACGATGTTTTCCTTCACCGTAAGAGCAATGTCAATCAGCGCACATAATTTTTTCTTAAGAAAAATACATTGGTGCACGGCCGGCCGGGATTATTGTTATGTAATGCAGTTGAAAAATAAACGCCCTCCGTCCCTATACTATAAAATTCTCATGTCGCGGTGTAACTCCACCTAAACGGCACCAACAATTTGTATGATTTTTTTATGTTTCGTTAGGTCTGAGAATCGAACTACATTTTTTATTCCCGTTTTTTCCTCTTTGTTGTGTATTCACAGCTAGTTTATTTATAGAATACTGTTACGTATTCTATAAATTTTATTAAAGTGATAACGTCTTATAAATCGATGAACACCTGCTGCACTCACAAAAAGTGTGATGTTATGTCACTTTACCGTTATTATCGTCCGTAAACCGCCTTTACAGACAACCATTTTTTTATTTAGTTTTCAGGTAACCTTTCTACATTGACTTATAACAGTTTCAATGCCTCACAAACCTGTTATTACCGACAACAGCTACCGGAGACACAACCTGACTCAAGGGATTCAAACGTACGACGGCGAAGTATCTAAACCTCATGATTACTTTAATTTACCATTTCAAAAAATGCGTGCGTGTAATTATTTACGCGCGTAACTTATACTTCTTGAAGATATACGTCTGTCTGTCTGTCCGTCCGTCTGATATTTATTTTGCAGCTATTTTGGGTAGCTTCAACCTTTTACTTTAGTATTAAAGTGATGTAACATTTCACTCTCGCAGCATCGACCTGTTTTAATTTTGGGTGACGCCGCTGCAGCGTTTGACATTTGTGTTATCATTTTTTCAACTTCAAAAATTGTCTACACTTAAAAATAAAATAAGTTACCTATAGTTTGGCAAAGTCGTGCGCGACCGTCCTGCGGTATTTGCGGGTGGCGGGGTTGAGGTAATAGAACGCGCTACACACGGGAGAAGTGTGCCCGGATATATCTTGCGATATATTGAAACAATTTTTGATGTAATGTAAGGTTGAATAAAAAGGTACTTAAAGTAGTTCCATTATTTATTCATTTATATTGTTGGTAGTGGAAGATAAAGTAAAGAAAAATTTAAATATATTCATTTACCAAAACGAGTACAGTTTATAGAAATATCTGCGGCCCTCACACTAGATTAATGTCAGTATTGTAAAGTAAAGTATTTTTTTCTGTTAAAGTATTTTACTATAAATAAAAGAATATAAAAAAAAAAAAAAAAATAATATAAATAAATCAATATCCATATCACTTTCATGTTCTGTCTCTGTTTGAACTTCTTGATTGTCGTCATCATCATCATCATCGTCTTCATTCGGACGAAATACGAATCTTCAAAAAATCAACATTAATATAAAAAAGACATATTTTTCACAATATTATGTTTAATGGTGATTGTAGATAGCCTGAGCAGATGGTGCCGGTGATGAAGCGTCACGTCTGCCCAGTCAGCACACCAATAATCGATTACATTAAAAAAATAAACAATAATGTACCTACCTGTCCAACGCATCGTTAATTACATTATCTGATTTATAATATTCGTCTTCACTTTTATGACATGGTCGTCACACTTTATAAACAACATTCTTAGTCGTTCGTGTCGCCAGACTCATCCTGAGATCGTTATCTCGTGTGCGTTGAACTCAAAGTGTCATAGGTTTGACAACACGTGTTGCCGCTTCGAGTGCGCGGTCGTGACTGTCATAAGTTGACGTGCGTTGCACGCGTTACCCTTCCCCACTACACCACCCGCTACCCGCTGACATCTTCAGTACCTCGTCCCCGCCACCGTCTGTAACGCCGCAAGGAGGGTTCGGCATGAACTTGCCAAACTATAATAAGGGTAACAAGAGCCACCTGTTTACACACCTTAATTAAAAACTAAAAATTTCGTAAAAATAGGGATAACTATACTTAAAAACCGATCATAAGATAAATATTTGATTTATTGTCAAGTTGAAAACAATTTATTTATTAACTTCTTATTTTGTTTTCTATCAAAGTTTTAAAACCCGTTTTAGTGGCCCTTATTAACCGCAAATACCTTACATACATGTATACTATCTTACAATCCTAATTATCTTTTACTTATAACTCCGTTGAATCACAATCGATACTCCGACCGAAGGTCTTGTCCTTGTCTGCATTATTTACAACGGAGTGCATTATAATCACAAAATACGGGAACAGAATTCATGGGCCAATTAATAGTGGATAAACTATTTCTGTAAATAATGGGAAGAGACAATGGTTTTATAGTTCTTGTATAAAATAGACTAATTTTCGAAAGAGTAGAATTGTTCGTAAGACATTGATGTTAAAAAAATTTAATCATTTGAAATCATAAAAAAATACTTATGATGTGCTTTAGAAATGCGCCAACCGCGACCGGTGAGAACAATGCACAAAATGGGTTTTTCTTTTGTGATCATGCTCACCAAGGTCAAGATTACAAATATTTGAAAGATATTATTTGAAATGTAGCAATTAAAGTCACGTCCATGGGTTCGTATCATTAAGGTACGACAAAGAATCACAGTACGTCTTATCGCCGAGAAAGTGAAACGGTAAGCAATATTAACACATTGTAAACGTACTATTAAATAATATATTTTTAAGGATTTCTTATACTTATTAAATAAAATAATTCCTTATTTTTTTAGAGAGTAAATTTTTACCACTCATAAAATTTTAATCAAACTGCCATCCTAGTAGAAAATAATTTAAGCGACCAGCACCGCTGCACAGGATCAGTGAAAACCCTATTAAAAATAAATTTACAATTTATATTAAAAAAATTACTTACAATTCCCTGATGCAGAGGGGGACCGACCTCTGAAATTTCGTTTTTTGTTCCTCGAACGTTAAAACGATTTTTAATTTTGGTATTTTTCGCGGGTCAACCATAATTGTACCATTCTTTAAGTTGGTCAAATTATGGATTTAAGTTTTTATTCAAATTTTATTTGAAACAAAAGTTTGTCACTTCTTTAAACATATAATTTTTAAATTTTAATTTAAACTTGATTCAATTACTTCATTATTTTTCTCACTTTTTTCGTAATAATTTAAAAAGTATCTATATCACCAACAGTTTACGAAAACAACGCGCGGGGCAAGCAACAAGTGAGTGTTGCCTAGTGCGCGGCCGGGGACGTTCTTTCGGTTCGTCCACCGACTACCTCGTGCACTTGTTGCAATATTATGTATTGCGCATGTTTAAAAACCCGCCTACGCAATAAAGTGGGTGTATTCAGAATAGTTTCAGTATATAATGTCATTTTATTATGTAAAAAAATTAAGTCCTAACTTAATTATTCGATAAGTGCCTATGTATTTCCTTATAGCCCGAAGTCCCTAAAATGAAGTTTGAAAAAAAAAACAAAAGACACAATATCAGCCGAAAAGATTTTATTTTGTAACTAGTACCGAGAAAATAAAATTTTGTTCTTTTGTAACTGGTTGTCAAAGACGGTAAGCGGCCGAAATAAACACAACCGCCTTTGGCATGAACTCCACACACTTGTTGAGCCCGCTTAATTACTTTGGTATGAAAACGTCACAAGTCAACGATAAGGTTTAAAAATATAATTATAAATAATAATATAAAAAAGTGCATCTACTTAAAATTACATTAGAAGGTACTCCCACCAACTAAATACAATTAGGCAACAAAAACGCACCGAAAAGTCTATTAAATTCAAATAATGTACGCAAAGCGTTATTTTTTAAATGTGAAAGAATAAATATGAATAAAAATTGTGTGTTTATATTTTATTATTTATTTACAAAACAAGAAGCGCAGCGTCCCGTAACAATGCAATATTGAACTTGACCCTTATCAGCGCGCGCAGATATAGGTCAACAAATTGCAAGTTCGCAAACTGTCCTAGTTCTTCCTGCCATGTGACATCAAAAGTGGATATTTCGAATAGCTTAAATATGTACTTTTACTATTTACTAGTTTTATCGTAATACAGCGACATAATTACATAAACACAAAATTTTGGCCATGGTTTTCAAATTAGTATTGCTGTTTGTGTGTAGCTGATAAATAAATAAATAAAGTACCTACATTATGCAGAAAAAAGGATGTTAATATTGATTTTAAATTATTGCTTATCGAGGAATTAGCCACGTATAATAGAGATTCTGTATGGCTACTTTAAAGGCTCTATATATACATATCTATGATAGGGGTGTTTGATTGTTTTAAAAAACGCTTGCCCGTCATAGTGTGCTTAATAAGTCAAAAATAATAAATTTGGTTATCGCACTGATTTCGCCCCTGTTACGGTAATAAATCCATATGTGTGTTGGAGAGAGACAGAACGATCGGCTTTCAGATTTCATAGATGACCTATGTATTAAACAGTACCTAACGAAAAACTTTTTTGTTATGTTTTATTTACATCTACAGTCTTAACTATTTACTTCACGTGGTTGCACCCGTAAAGAAGATAGATTAACTCTGTAAACTCTTTGTCTCAAATTTTCATCAAAATCGGACCAGTCGTAAGAAAACTTGGATTTATCTTTATAAAGGTATTATATAATTATACTGTACGTGTGTCTGGGCCGGCCATATCTGCCGTATGCCGGAAGAACTTTGGGCCAAATCAACAACTTTTTGGACACCCACCAACGGAAAAAGATTACCCGGCAGACCCCGTCGAAGGTGGCGAGACGATATGGACAAATTTATGACAGATTGGCAATCCGTCGCACAAGATCGCGATCAGTGGAAGGGGATTAGAGAGGCCTTTGCCCTGCAGTGGGACACTACAGGCTCTTAATAATAATAATAATAACGTGTGTCTGTCACTGGACCGATTTGAATTTTTTTTTTGTAACAAACTTTCATCTCCGGAGTAGATGAATAAAGAAGAATTGATCGGAAAAGTTTTTGTTCCACTGGCGTATTCCTACCTCCACTCGCGTCTCTCGAAATCCCCCGTTTATTTGGGATGAGTGTGCCACATTTTAGACCATCTACATCTTCTAGGAAAGCGTGCTAATTAGACCGCATTGTCCCTTACCATCATGGTCAAATGCAGACCACTATAAAATATAAAGATAAGGTACCTGCGGGTAATAAGAGCTATCTGCCACTTTATTTAAAAACTAAATATTTCGTAAAAAAATAGGGAAATTATTTAAAACAGGTCATAAGATAAACATTTGCATTATTGTTCATCTGAAATGACTTGTAATTTGTTTATTTTCTGCATTTTTTTAGGGACGTCGGCGCGCGTCTTGTCGATGTGTCTGGTGATCGGAGGGCTGGTAGCTTTTTCGCTCAAAGGGTCAGTCTGGCCATCCAGAGGGGAAATGTTGCCAGCCTTCTGGGAACGATGCCTCGGGGAGACTCGCTTGAGGATGTCTTTTATTTATAATTTTATTTTATTTTCGTTTTCCGTTCGTATATTTTAATTTTGTAATTGGTTTTTATATGTGTTAATTATTTTTTCAGACTAATAGAAAAATTTGACATTTGATAATTAATTGATGATTTAATTTACTGATTTGATTTTCTATTTTATTAATTGATTTAAATGTATTTTTAATGTATTTATTTTTTTAAATGCATGGCCTGCACTGAAAATTGTTTTAAGTCTCAGTTGCAATTTTTGAGGACGCCTTTTTCCCCATAAAATATTTTCTAACGTCTTTAAAAACAAGCAAAACAAAAACTATGAAAAAAAAACCCTACAAAAAAAAGAAAAAAAAAATAGCGCCGAAATTATGATCCTGCGTAAGTAGGTACATCTGAATTTTTTTGATTAAATATTGTCGCGTCGGGGGACCGCTCTTTAATGTTTGTTTTAGCATTTATTTGGATAGTTAAGTTGTGGAAATATTTAGTTTTAAGTAGTTTTACTTGTAATTCTTAATTACTTCAACATTTTCGTTGAAATTTTAATATTATCATTTTATGAAGGTTTTTTATAGGTAAAGAGCCCCGATGCGAAAATATTAAATCAAAAAAATTCTGATGTACCTACCTACTTACGGAGGATCATAATTTCGGGGCTATTTTTTTTCTCTTTGTAGGGTTTTATTTTTCATAGTTTTTGTTTTGCTTGTTTTAGGCTTTTTACGTTCATACTAATTTTATTATTTAGTGTCGGGGATTTTTAAAAAATCTTAATTAAATTTTTTATTTAATCCTTTTTGTAGGGACTTTTTAATAAGCTATTTGTAATGTGCAAATCATGCCCTTTTATTTGATACCCCACTCGAGCATATCTACTTACATTCGATTTTAATCCTGACTTTTATCTCTCATAACTTTCAAACGGCTTAACCGATTTCCATCAAACATAACTAAGAACACACTCGACTAATTCACCTTTCAAACAAAAAAACTAAATTAAAATCGGTTCATCCGTTCGGGAGCTACGATGACACAGACAGACACATACACACACACAGACACTTCAAACTTACAACACCGTCGGGTTAAAAATCTACTACGTCAAAATTGAAATAGGTATATCTATTTATTAAATGACGTATTAGGTATGTACCTAATAAGATAATCAATTATTATAATTAAAGGTAGGTAATTAGAGCGTAATAATTAAATCATTACACGCCCAGATAATTAATTAATTAATTGTCAATTGTGATAATTGGTCAAACGCTATATCGGAAACAATATATCATAATCATAGATCATAATTACAATGATAAAGTACCAAAACTGATTATTTACTTTAAAAAACACTAAGTACTTAGTTCATATTTAAATATATTTATTCAATAAAAGGAAGAAAATTAAAGAATAAAGTTTATTAAAGAGTTGGGTGTTAGGATTAGGGGGAATGGGGCAGACTCCCGCTCCGGCTCGTTTCTGGCGCAGAGGTTAGCCATCGCCATTCAGCGTGGCAATGCTTCTAGCATTATGGGAACCTTTACGCCGGGTACGATAAGGGGCGGGTTATTTGACTAACTGGTAATTAATTTTTGTATTTATAATGTTAAATGTGTATGTCTTTTTTTATATTATTAATAACGAAATAAAGTTCAATAAAAGTACTTGAAAATTATATTATAACTACCTATTCCGGCAAACGTTGTTTTGTATAAGGTCTACAATACTGTAGTACATTATCTTGATCTAACACGTATGGTTTAACCGGCGTTTGAAATGTAAGCTCAAAAAAATGTATTTATTTACGACATCACATTAGAATCCTCTACAATTATCAGTTTTCCTTTACTATACATGTATTATCCCTATAAACCTTCCTCTTGAATTAATTCCATACAAATTAAATACATCAAATTAAAAATACTTAAATAATAAATGAATAAAATAAAAAGACATACACATTTAACATTATAAATACAAAAAATGAAGTGACCAGTTAGTCAAATAAACCGCCCCTTATTGTACCCGGCGTAAAGGTTCCCATAATGCTAGGAGCATTGCCACGCTGAATGGCGATGGCTAACCTCTGCGCCAGAAACGAACCTTGAATTAAAAAAAAAAAAAATATTATAAAAACCGCATCAAAATTCGTTGCGTAGTTTAAAAAGATTTAAATACATAGGTACAGACAGACAGCGGAAGCGACTTTGTTTTATACTATGTAGTGACAAACGTTAGGTTGACTATTTTTTCGCATTACGACTTTTGGGTAGGCAGGTAAGTATAAACAGGTAAATCGATACTAGTAATTTGCACTGGTCTGGTTACCGAATTTAAGTTATGTTAAGTTAAAATAAAGGAAAGATAAGGTAATAAAGGTAAGGTTAATATTTGATTGGTATGGTATTTCTCTACCTTTGAAATGTAAAAAAAAATCAAATCAATTAATCATTCAAAGTCAAAGTCAAATTTCTTTATTCATTTGGATGCTTATGTAAATTTTATACACAGATCACATTGAAACGTCTTAAAAACTAAGTTAGGATGTGTGCCTTCAGAACGCGCCCACCAATGAGAAGAAGGCACAAGAAACTCATTCTAAACTGATATTTAGTTAACCCATTTGCAACATATTTGTTGACCTATTGTACAAATTGTTATTTATGGCAATGTAATACTATAGATAGGTAGTTTTGTCCTAGTTAGAATGGCAACACTGAACGTTGTCTATTGTCTTTGATTAGAATAAAGAATTCTTCTTGGTTCGGCCATTTTATATTGAGTTTGTTTCTCGTCGTTTCGTTTAAATAAAATATATTTCAGTGGTTAATAGTCTTGGTTTTATTGAAATTAATACAGGTTATGGGCCCAGACACATAATCTCTGTGTTTAATCAAACTAATTCTATTATCACGTTGAAAATACTGTCGGTGTTGGTGCGGCGTGGTGTAGCGCGTGCTGTCGGCAGGAGGGCTGTATTACTTGCTAGATTGCAAGGACGGATTGCGAAACAAAAGCGAGGATGGAGGACGAGAGGTCGTCCGGCGCGCATATTAGGCTAGATGGAGCGTCAAACTGGAATTTGTGGAAGTTCCAGACCATGATTTTGCTAAGGGGCCAAGACCTTCTTGATGTGGTAGAAGGGAAAGGTGTGAAGCCGGAGGCGGCGGCCGAGAAAGCAACCTGGGAGAAGAAAGATGCGAAGGCTCAAACATGGCTTGTCACAAGAATGTCAGAAAACGCTATGCGACATATCTTGACATGTACAACGTCTGCGGCAATGTGGAGAAAATTAACTAGCATCTACGAACAAAAGTCAGAAACGAGCATTCATGTTATACAGCAAAGATTCTTTCAGTATAAGTATGAAGAAGGTACAGAGATGGCATCATTTTTGTCTAAAATTGAAGAGCTCAAAGGTCAATTAATGCAGATGGGACAAGAAGTTCCTGAGAAGTTCGTTATAACCAAAGTACTTATGTCGTTACCAGATAGCTACAAACATTTTATTTCTGCATGGGAATCAGCCCCGGCGGATAAACAAACGTTCGATATTCTGGTAGCTAGATTGATGACAGAAGAAGAAAGAATTAAAGAAAAAGGTGATGTCATGTCTTTGCAATCGACGTCAGCCTTTGTTGCGAAGAAAATTGATAAGAAGTCAGTAAAGTGTTTTAAGTGTAATAGACTGGGACATTACAGAAGTGAGTGTAGAACGCAAAATAACAATAAACAGGAGGTAAAGAAGTGTTTCTATTGTAAAAAGCCTGGACATCTGAAAAATGAGTGTTGGTTCAAAAATCAAAAGGAAAAGGACGGTAATGCATTCGTGGTAGTGAACTCGAGTGAACATTTCGAGCAATCGCAGTGGCTAGTGGACACTGGAGCGAGCCAACATATGTGCAACAATCTGGACTTATTTACGACATTTTCGTCGATAACAAATAAATCTGTGATCGTTGGAAATGGCAGTGTCATTAGTGCAGACGGTTGTGGACAGGTTACGCTACAAGTGTCAAACGGGCGCGAATGGGTGAACAGCACCATAGACAATGTACTTTTTGTTCCGGACTTAAAAACAAATTTGTTTTCTGTCAAGTGTGCGACAGACAGAGGTTATGTCATGACTACGGACGGTAAATATTGTACTTTTTATAACAAAAATAAAGTGTGTGCGATCGCAAATCGACATGACGACATGTATTACATGACTGTGCGTTATTATAAACGTGAACAGGCGAACGTAGTGAGAGAGTGGCACGAGAAACTTGCCCATCAGAACATTCAATATGTGAAGTCGATTTTGAAAAGAAATGATGTTCCGGTAAAGGAAGATAACTTTCAATGTGAGAGCTGCTTGAAAGGCAAAATACATCGCTTGCCCTTCAATAACAGCAGTACGAAATCATCAAGAACGTGTGAGATCATACACGCGGACACCTGCGGTCCAATGGAGGTTCCTTCTGTGGCAGGTTCCAGATACTTCATTGTTCTCAAAGATGATTTCTCCAACTTTAGATCAGTTTATTTTGTAAAAAGAAAGGATGAAGTGAATAAGTGTATTGAGAACTTCATAAATAAAGCTGAAAATATAACCCGAAATAAAGTACTGTATTTTAGAAGTGACAACGGGTCAGAGTTTGTAAATAAAGAGGTGCGTGAGTTGTTTGAGAAACGTGGCATCATACATCAAACGACCGTTCCTTACACGCCTGAGCAAAATGGCAAAGCGGAACGAGAGAACCGTACCTTAGTTGAGGCAGCGCGTACAATGCTGTGTGCCAAAGGTTTACCTAAGAAGCTGTGGGCAGAGGCGATTAATACTGCGGCTTACGTATTAAACAGAACGGGTATAAGCAATGAGAGCGGGAAAACCCCATACGAGACATGGACGAATAAACATTTTGACATCAATGAGTTGAGAATTTTCGGTACACCTGTGTACGTCCATATTCCGAAAGAGAAGAGAAGAAAATGGGACTCTAAAAGACAGAAAGGAATTATGGTTGGTTACAGTGAGATTACTAAAGGCTACAGAATATTTTTCCCGGAAAAGAATGATGTTGAAATCAGAAGAGATGTTGTTTTCTTAGATAGCGAGACAGATAAAGTGGAAAAAGAAAATAATTTAGAGAGAAATAAGCAGTTAGTCATGATAGAAAGTGACAGCGAAGAACAACCTAGAAGTGAAAATCAGCCTAGTGAAAGTGAGAACTTAAGTAGAGAGCAAGGAGAAGGTGAGAAACTGAGCGCAGAGCTGGTAGAGAGTGAGACTCAAAACCCAGAAACTGCGGAACCTTTTAATATTTCTTCAGGCAGTGACAGTTTATACACACCGTGTGACAGTGATGATGAATCTTGTGATGAAGAGACAGACTTACCTCTACGTCAGCATAGTACTCGAGTCAGGAAGCAGACTTCTTTCTACAAGTGTCAGCATGTGTTTACAGAGGAAAATGAACCTAAGACCTACCGTGAGGCAATGCAAAGGAGTGATGCAGGTAGATGGCAAGAGGCTATAAAGAAAGAGCTAGAAACCCTGAAAGAAAACAATACCTGGGAAGTATGTAGTAAAGAACCTGTAAATGTAAACATTATTAGTAGTAAGTGGGTGTTTAAAATTAAAAATTGTAACAATAAAATTCAGTATAAAGCTCGATTAGTTGCTAGAGGCTTTGAACAAAATGATATTTTAAACGAGTATGAGATTTATGCACCTGTAGCTAAACTATCAACCTTTAGGTTATTTGTGTCTATAGCAACTAAATATAACTTACCTATTTATCAGATGGATGTAACTGGAGCTTTTTTATATGGTAATATTGAAGAAACTGTGTATTTAGAACTTCCAGAAGGGGCTTATTATGACAACAAAAAGATTGTAAAGTTAAATAGATCATTATATGGCCTGAAAAAGTCTCCTAAATATTGGAATGACAAATTCAATTCTGTAATAATAAAAGAGGGTTTTGTAAGGTCGTTGGCTGATAGTTGTCTTTATATTAAGTGTAGTGGTGATTCCAGAACTTATGTATTATTGTATGTCGATGATCTTTTGATATTCGGAAATAGTAAGACCGAAATATGTGACCTTAAGTCAGTACTAAACAGTCAATTTAAGATGAAAGACTTAGGTTTAGTATCAACTTTCTTGGGAATTAATGTAAAACAAGATTTAATTAATCGTACTACTGAGTTATGTCAAAAGGAGTACCTTAATAATGTTTTGAAGAAATATAATATGGAAAATTGTAAAGGTGTGTCCACACCTATGGATTATAATTTTAACACTAACATGTTAGAACAAAGTAACGATTGTGTAGTTGATAGGGATATAGAAAACATGTGTAGGAAAATTATAGGCTGTCTGTCTTATGCAGTGTTGGGAACTAGACCTGATATTTGTATTGTTTTGTCGATCCTGAGTAGATTTCAAAGCAAAGCAAATAACGCGTTGTTAGTTGCTCTGAAAAGAGTTTTAAGATATATAAAACATACCCTAGATTATAAACTAGTTTATAGATGTAATGGAAATTTATTGGAGGGGTATTGTGATGCAAATTGGGGTGGAGATTTGAGGGATAGGAAATCAACAACTGGTTACTGTTTTATGTATGCGAATTGTTTAATATCTTGGTGTTCAAAGAAGCAAGTTAGTGTCAGTTTATCTTCGACAGAATCTGAGTATGTAGCAATGAGTATGGCCGCAAGCGAAGCCTGTTGGCTTGTTAACTTATTGAGAGATTTTAAAGAGAGTGTTTGTCCAGTACAATTAAAATGTGATAACCAGAGTGCCATAATGTCTGCAAACACAGATTGTGTGAAGCGTTTGAAACATATCGATATTAGATTCCATTTTGTAAGAGATTTAATTAAGAAAGGTACTTTTGTTATTAAATATGTTAAAACTGAAGAGCAAGTAGCAGACATGTTCACCAAGGCTTTGAATAAAAATTTGTTGCTTCGATTTATAACCGACTTAGGTTTAGGTAAATAAGAAGAAAAGTTTATTTGTGTGTATTAGTATTACATTGAGAGGGGGTGTTATTTATGGCAATGTAATACTATAGATAGGTAGTTTTGTCCTAGTTAGAATGGCAACACTGAACGTTGTCTATTGTCTTTGATTAGAATAAAGAATTCTTCTCGGTTCGGCCATTTTATATTGAGTTTGTTTCTCGTCGTTTCGTTTAAATAAAATATATTTCAGTGGTTAATAGTCTTGGTTTTATTGAAATTAATACACAAATTAATAAATTGTACCAATATGATAGATGAAGCATCTTATCTCACATTTCTTAGGAATTGATAATTTACTATACAAAATTTAACAAATCACTAATTGTACAAATTCAGAATTTGAACGGATGACGATGCTCCCTTTAATTTGACATAAAATACTTTTTATCCATTTCCTAGCTCCGTGAAAGTCGTTCTATAGAGGGATCCTATACTATAACCCTATTTGTATGGTTGATTATAATAAAACGCTCTTTTAATTTGCAACTTTTTGAGTATATGACACCGGCCGTCCTAATTGCGCATTATCGCGCGACCAATGCCATAAAAATGATCGTACGATTGTGCGATCGAACACACTAGTATCTAATAAACGTCCTAATTGAAGGACGTACGACCATGCGATGCGACCAAACTGTTCTATAGAAATCGCATCATATCGGACGCATCGATCGTGCAATGACGCGCAATGGCGCCTAATAAGACAGTATTTTTCACCAAAAATACAATTTAAGGTAATTCGGAAGTACTTTAATATGTTTTTGGTCCAATCCAACTGCTTGTTTTCCTTAGACCTTTAATAATTTACCTTCTTAGATACCTAATCAATTTATTAATTGATTATGAACATAATTCATTGATTAATTAATTATAGGTAGCTAATTTGGTTAGGTACCTAACTATCTACCTATTTGAAAATTATATTTTAATCAGTTATTTGGTTTTAAACGACAATTTTATTACGAAACTTTTTTAAAATTAGAATCTAAAAATTCTTGAATAACGGATGCTTAGCTTTAGGTATATCCTCATTTGACTGTGCATTAATACCTGTCAAGACAAAAGCGATAGCTCTGTGAAATTTCTAAATAAACTTATATTTGAACTATTAAAAACTCAAAAAAAACAAAAAACATTTATTTTCGTTAAAAAATTATTTCATTACAGCTACTTTAACCTTGTGCAAAAGTAATTGAATTGAAAAATAATTGCGAAGTCACACTATCAAAGTCAGGTTAGTAGATTCGAATCGAAAAATTCCTTTAAAATGTTAATATGAATCCACCCGTTCACACTCGTCAGCCACTCCATCACACTTTGACTGTGCACGAATACGGCGAAACGATTCCAATAGCACGTAACTGCAGGTGAAAATTTTCAAAGGAATTTGTCAATTTCATCCAATACATGTTAGCGTGGTACGATATTTGCAACTCTTGACACATTTGATTCTACTCCTAGTTAAGGTGAAACAGTTTCATCAAATTTTAATTTATACCTACTGATGATGATTTATGGAGATGGGGCTTCTAAATTTAAGTGGTTGGTGCCTTGACCGGGTATAACGAAACCAATGACATGATTTAAAAAATGAAGATAATAATGAAAACTTCTAATAATTACTGCAGAGCCTGCGGTGATTTCAGCAAAACTATGGAGTACATACTGTGTGAACGCGACCATTCTAACCCAAATCAAGCACGTAAGCAGGTACCATTTCAAAAATTATATGATCTAGCCTTTATCGCGTCTTGTTTGAGGTGTAAATCAGCACATCGTTGTGTCGCAGAGATGTGCTGATTAACAAGACGCCTCCACTCCGGGCCACACTTGACTCAATTTCTTCTCTCCAAGACACACATAAATTTATTGCATGACATTAATCTGTGCTGTCATCACTTCGGTTTTTTAACGTTGATTTTAAGCCCAAAAATGCAAGCCTCGTGATGAGTCCGCATCGTCGGCATACATTATCTCTGTTATGAGGGTTACTATGCACGGCGCCTAGATTAAAACCTAATTAGGCTTCTTTCTATTGCTGTATTCTTACAGGATCGAGGTTTACGCGGTGAAATAACTGACCGCTCGCTGCTAGTATCTATACTTAATATTATAAAGCTGAAGAGTTTGTTTGTTTGTTTGTTTGTTTGTTTGAACGCGCTAATCTCTGGAACTACTGGTCCGATTTGAATGATTCTTTCAGTGTTGGGTAGTCCATTTATCGAGGAAGGCTATAGGCTTAATATGTTTTTTTTTTTCAAAATTAGGGATCCGTAATAAAATTGCTATTTTGTAATACAAGGTGTAAAATCGAAAACCTATTTTTGGGTGCGCTGCAAAAACTATTGACAATAGAACAAAATGATGTACTACGGGTTTGTAGATCCCATTAAGACCTACAAATAAGTCCGCGAGAACATATATCTAGCTATCATGGTTTAATCACAATAACCGATTTTGTGTTCAAAATAATTACTAAATCGTCTGAAGAAAAAAACTACGTTAAATATGTATCGTAATATTAAATCTTTATCAAAATTAAGCATTATGTTATCAAGAGTATTTATGTAGAAGTAAAATACTTTTTGTTTCATCTCAATCGGATATTTCGTTTAAAAGTTATCACGTGTATAAGATGTTAAGAGTTGGTTATGGGCCATAGAGTTTTTATCAACATAAAATCCTGTAATAATCTTTTTCGAAATATATTTGTTGATGATTGTAAGTATAAGATCTTTGAAGAGTATCCTATCCTACTTCCTACTAATATTATAAATGTGAAAGTGTGTGTGTGTGTATGTGTGTGTGTGTGTTTGTTACTCCTTCACGCTAAAACTACTGAACCAATTGCAATGAAATTCGGTATGCAGATAGCTAGAGGCCTGGATTAACATATAGGCTAATCTAGTATAGGCTTAATCATAATCTAAATAATCTAATATAGGCTAATCATATAAAAAAAAAAAAAAAAAAAAAAAAAACTGTTGTAAAAATTAATGATGAGGAAGTTGAATTAGTCAGTAAGGCTGTCTTTCTAGGTATAACTTTAGATCCTAAGCTTCAGTGGGGCCCGCATGTGGAAGCATTGTCCAATAGACTTAGTTCTGCCGCTTACGCCGTTAAGAAAATTCGCGAATATACGGATATTGAGACTGCTCGTCTAGTCTATTTCAGCTACTTCCACAGTGTCATGTCGTACGGCATCCTACTGTGGGGGTGTGCTGCAGATATTGATGCTATTTTCATTTTGCAAAAGAGAGCTGTCCGAGCTATCTACAGGATGGGCCCCAGGGAATCACTTAGGGAAAAATTTAAAGAGATCAATATATTAACGCTCTATTCACAATATATCTACGAAAACTTGCTATACGTTCACAAAAATCCTGATATTTTTCGTAAAAATAGCGATATTCATAATTTCAACTTAAGAAATAAGGATGAACTGACCGTGCCCGGTAGTAGGCTCCGGAAAATAAACAGGTCGTTTAATAATACATGTGCGCTCTATTATAATAAATTACCTAAAGATGTATATGATATGTCCATTAACAGGTTCAAAACTTTTATAAAGCATAAATTGTGCAGTAAGGCGTACTATGATACTTCGTCTTACCTTAATGATAACAACCCTTGGACGTGACTTTAATTGCTCTATTTCAAATAATACTTTCAAATAATTGTAATATTGACCTTTGTGAGCGTGATCACATGAAAAAAAAAACCCCATGAGTTTCTTGTGCCTTCTTCTCATTGGTGGGCGCGTTCCGAAGGCACAAATCCTAACTTAGTTTTTAAGACGTGTCTATGTGATCTTATACCTAGGTATTAAGCATTGAAAGGAATAAAGATTTTTGACTTTGACTTTGACTTTGCTACTTTTTGTCCCGATATTCCCACGGGATCGGGACTTACGCGGGTGAAACCGCGGGGCGCAGCTATTAATATTATAAAGCTGAAGAGTTTCTTTGTTTGTTTGTTTGAATGCGCTAATCTCAGGAAATACTGGTTCTAATTGAAAAAATATTTATGTGTTAGATAGTCCATTTATCGAGGAAGGCTTTAGGCTACTTTTCATTGTGATATTCCCACGGGAACGGGGTGTTTTGCGGGTGAAACCGCGAGGCGCAGCTAGTTTATAATAAAATAAGAGAGGTTAAAAAGTCTGTCTGTGTACTTGAAAGCAAATAAAATATTTATTCTTATTGTTAAGTGTTGTTATGTGTATCGTTTGTATATAAGTTATTTTCCTAAAATTTGGTATAATTTAATAACGGATCACTTATTCTTTCTAAGCTTTTAGGTCGAAAAAAGCATTGGTAGCTTTTAGGGTTCCATGCCTGGAGAGTAAAAACCCTATTACTAAGACTTTACTGACCGTCCGTCTATCTGTCTGTCATGAAGGTGAAAAAAAAACCCACAAAACGTACACACAACAACACATTAATAAGATTCCGACCAATCATAAACAATTATAGTTATCGTCCACAGGCATTTTGGATTTGAAAGTCAGAACGTTAAACGCGTTATTAATTTCTTCTACGAAAAAACAAATCCAGCCAAGTGATTCCGGTTCAAGTTACTACCTATACCAAAAGCACGATTAAATTTAACTTCTCGAAATCAAAACTTAAGGTAAAAAAATACACAAATATTTCTTAGAGTTTCATAATTAGTGTAGGTATTGACGCATGACGGCAGCGGGTTTGGCCGGAAGACCAGCGCTGCAGCCAAGTTACGCTTGAGCGTGGCTTACAGCTGAGGTCGACCCATTTGGGGCGGCACATGGCTTCTTAAATATTCTTAGGTTTAGTGTATGTTTCTTTCTTCGTTGTATAATGTTACCTATTTCTCTTGTGTGTGTTTAATTTTTAAGTTGTCGTGTGCCTGCACCGAATAAATGTTTTACTTTCTTTCTTTATTCTGAAATAGGTAATCACTTTTCTAAGTAAATTAAAATTACGTCTTTAAGAGGAAAGGGTACCTACGCTCTTTCCTTACAAACGTAGTCGACTATTTGCTCCTTGGATAATGACACAATAGCAATTTTTTTTGCATAAAACTGCCATGGCCATGTCCCTATGTTTTGTTTTTTTTTCTTTGTTTTTAAATCTTAATTTCTATGATAATTAGAAAATGAAAAAAAACCAAGACATAGGGACATAGTCATAGTCATGGCAGTTATAAGTTGTATGCAACAAAACTATTTGTGCTAGTGTCATTATCCAGGGAGGAAACAGTTGACTACGTTTTTATGGAGAGAGCGCCGGTACCCTTTCCTCTTAAGATACTTTTATTTTAATTTTCCGGCTTAATAAATGAAGTAAACAAGTTGTTTATCTTTTATTTTTAAAATGTCTACTAAAAACATTGTTACTTTTGGAAATACATCTTATTTTTCTTTTTAATTCTCAAATTGTTTGTAAACAAATAATAAAATAAAATATAAAAAGAGAGAAATACTTTACATTATCCACTCATCATCGACGAGAATACCTATTGTGGAAATAAGACAGGGAGTAAATAAGGGATAAATTCGTTAAAAGGCCCGAGGTAGCATTATAACTGTATTAATTTCACCGGCATTTATACAACAATCCGATCGAATTTAATTAAAGCAGCGCAGCGTCCGATTGCTCTGCCATTCTGCAAGTCGGACTCGCCCACGAAGGGTTCATGCACAATGTTGCTTACAATGTTGGGAGGCCCACTTAATTTGTTTTTCTAAAACATGCATGAAAATATTGTCATTATTTTCGAAAAAAGAACACGCGAGGTATCGAATTTACGGACAAAGAAAGTCAAATCAATTGCAAACGCCGTTTCATACAACATTGCTGGAACGCTGTAATGTTCTAAATTACACCATAAATACATACAAGTCAAACGAAAGGTTAGTAAGCAAATGATTATTTGATCGAAACTGGTTGCATAAAGAAGAATTATATTTACTTCGTAACTGGTTACGAAACTACGGTTCCGTATACGGCCGAAATGAAGTAATTATACAAGGTGTAACAAGGGGGATGGATCATCGGTTGCTCGGGGGTGGGGGACCTCAGCACCTATCGATTTAACCCCCCTGTATGTTCCGCAATATTTCGTGGTTCAAAAGTTTTTTGGACTATAGTGAAATTTTAGTCAAAATCAGATTTCACCCTGAACTTCGCAATTACAGCCAAACTATGTGGTCTGGGATTCTGCCTTTTTTTGTGAATTAAGTTCAATAATGGACCTTTTGTACCGCTACACCAATCAGAGTCTTAGATTTATAAAACTCAAAATAAAACCATTAAAGTAATATTTTCTTTCAAAATCTAATGTTTACATTATCTTTGTATGGTTCTAAAAAAAATATTTCAAAGTTTATTTTTTTCTGCAACCTATCGTAAAAACTACCGGTTTTCATGAAGAATAAACCCTGAAAGTGTCATTCGGTTAGAACTAGGGCATCATGTTGAAAAATGTACTTGATAGTCTAAGGGGTTATAAGTTCAGGGGTTACTCCTCATGAAATCCAGTAGTTTTTAAGATAGGTTACAGAAAAAACTAATCTGTGAAATATTTTTTTAGAACCATATAAAGATAAATTGAAAAAAAAAATACTTTAATGGTTTTATTTTGAGTTTTATAAATCTAAGACTCTGATTGGTGTAGGGGTACAAAAGGTCCATTATTGAACTTAATTCACAAAAAAAGGCAGAATCGCAGACCTCATAGTTTGGCTGTAATTGCGAAGTTCAGGGTGAAATCTGATTTTGACTAAAATTTCACTAAAGTCCAAATAACTTTTGAACCACGAAATTTTGCTTAACATACAGGGGGGTTAAATCGATAGGTACTGAGGTCCCCCACACCCAGCAACCGATGATCCAGCCCCCCTTTTTACACCGTGTCTATTAATTTTTGTATAAATATTTTCTAACACATTTAAATACCTATGAGAAAGTAAACAAATAAAAGGGAGGCCTTTGCCCTGGCAATGGGACACTATAGTTTATAACTGATTTAAAAAAATGCATAGAAAATATTTTTAACGGTAGGTATCTATGGAATAGCAGAGTATGGGAACAACCTATGTGAAATCGTGTCGTATATGTGTCTCAAATCTCTCAAAGTCATTTTCGATATAAAACAGAAATTCTCAAAAAAATCGTCCCGTATCTTCTAAGTCTATGTAAGCAAAAACCGGAAAAAGATCTTTTTTTATATAATATCGGTATTTCTAGCAGCGTGATAAGAAAAATAGTGCTATCCAATAGTGGAACAAGTTGTAATTGCAAATATACCAGAGGGATCAAACAAATAGACAGACATTTAAAAACTATGAGTTCTACTTATATTTTAAAATCCCTTAACTCCATTGTTTTTGTTTCCAAGCAATAACTTTTTGTTCTTTAAAAATAATTAGAAGAAGTTTTAAGTGTGGAAGAAAATATTTGTCAACTGTAAGCAATGATTAAAAGTTCCCTTACTTACAAATAACAAACGCCTTGATTACATATGTTTTCGTATTAGTTTGGCATCGTTTGAACTATCCCGAGCCTCCGAATATAGGTAATAGATTACGGTAGCACGCATAAGTTTGTTCAAGTTGTGTTTACGGGTACTGACTTTTGTCCTAACTTATTCGAATTATCCGGACATTAAAAATACAACTTTAATATTAAGAAAACCAATATTAATTTTTTTTTTTTTTTTTTTTTATTTATTTACCAAAAAAAAACAATAACATAACATACATTATCTTCACTCCCTTAAACCAGTAATTGGTTTGTGTGAGAGTTGCACAATCCTCTTACTAACTAAACCTACATTACGTAAACTACTGTTAATATTAACTAAACATAATCAACACAAAAAAAAAAGATTTAACGTGTGGGTATTCACACAATATTCGTAAGTTCATAACAATATCAATTCAGCAATGCATCAATCGTCGTCTTCGCTATCCAAGCAGTGCGTCTCACTCGCACGCATTGGTCGAGCCTACCAACAGCTACCAAACCGGTCCGCTTGACACAATGAGTCTGCACAACTGCACAAAGTTTGCCTTTGCAATACAGGATGCTTCCATTAACTTAACCGAATTAATTAATAGAAAATTGTTATGAACCTACGATCCACATAATTTAACATATTATTTTATCATCTATATTACGTAATAAATATTGTTTAAGTATATGTTTAATATTATTATACGTAATTTTATTTTTAACATCTAGTGGTAATTCATTGATTAGTCTCGGTAACATATATGCTGTCGTTCGTTTGCCATAAAAATTACTTGCGCATATCAATTTTAAATGTTGACATCTAATTCTTTTTGTATTCCTATTATGTTTTATACGATTATCTTTATATTTGAAATAGTTTTCAATCATTAAGAATTGATTCAACTTTTCCTGCACTGGCAGAACATTACAGTATTTAAAAATACCTAACTCATTATCACTATACTTGACTTTTACCTTATATGGGACAATCATTTTCAATATTCTTAACTGAAGGTTATATATGTCTACTACATATGACTTAAAGGTACGCCCGTAGCTACTGAGACCGTATGCAATTATACTTTCAACCAGAGCATTGTACAACTGCAGCCGTATACCGTATGGTACTCTATTTTTTATTATTTTAAAGTTGGCCATAACCGCCCTCAGTTTGTCGCACGTCACTTCTATATGGGGTTTCCAACAAAATCTGTTGTCAATAATCAAGCCCAAATATGTACACTGCTGCACCTGTTCAATAGCTTCACAAATACAATTCACACTACTCAATGCATGAAGGCAGTCATGCCTATGCACAATTAACTTAATAGGCTGTATAGTTCGATTGTGACTAGAACGGATATGCATAAGTTTGGTTTTTTGTGCATTTAACACCAGCCCGACATCATGGGACCATTTACATATAAGATCAAATTCCTCCTGTAGTGTTTTAATTGCATTTACTATGTTCCTATCACTAGCAATAAGACATGTATCATCGGCAAACTGTAAAATTTTACACTTTGTGACTAATCGGTTGATTTCATTAACATATGAAATATAATGCAATGGTCCTAATACTGAACCCTGCGCTGTACCATCTGCCACATGAACCTCGTCGCTATATTCACCTGCAACTTTAACCCTATATGTTCTTTCTTGTAAGTAATTCTGACACCATTTGAGCAAAGGCCCACGGATGCCGTTATCTTCTAACTTACTAACCAATGTACAATGTCTGAGTGTATCAAAAGCTCGACTATAGTCTATAAAAACAACTACCACGTGATGTTTCTTATCTAGACAATTATTTATATGATCAGTAAAAACAGACAATAGCTGTGTAGTACTTTTACGTCTCTGGAATCCAAACTGATTTGGAGATAAAATTTCATTTTTTGTATAAAACTCGTGAATTTCATTAGCGATAAACTTTTCAACCACCTTGTCAATAATAGGTAATATTGTGATTGGCCGATAGTTGCTACAATCTAGTTTATCCCCTTTTTTATGTATGGGTCTCACGACACCAGATTTCAGTTCTTTTGGATAGTTCCCTTCTTTAACGCTCTTATTTATCAAATGAATAATAGGAGCAACTAGCTTCTCAGACAACGACTTAATATCTATTGGTCTAATCCCATCAATTCCTGGACTTTTATTACATTTAATATTCTGTAACAACTTATAAATTGCCTTAGGCTGTGGTTTCCTTAACAGTATTGATACATTGGCTTGGTTACGATAGTTATCATTTTTTAACAATGGCTTACTACAATTTAGAATTACACTTTTAACAGCTATTTCAAATCACATAATTACATTATGTGAAAACGATAATAAAAGTTTATGTTATTAAAATTCGGCAATTATCAAATAATTAAATATTACGGCGGTATATAACCGATCGCACGCGATAATAATTCGTAACTGGCGTATCTATCGCAATGAATGGCTACGAGATACCTTATTAGGCTGGAATTTTACAGGAGAAAGACGTAATCAGTGCGCAAGTTGAGTAAATAAAATTACCTAAGGTGCGCATAATGAATTTGATGTTGGTATATCTATTAATACAAAAAATCGATATGCTCTGTTCATCAAAACATGATCGCAAGTTTTTACTTTAACTCAATAGAATTCTCAAAATGATTTCAGATAGACTGAATTGCCCTTACATGAATCGGTAATGGCAGAAACTAATCTGGTGACTAGATATAAGGTTTATTGTCTTTAATAACCCTTATGGATATTTGGTCTTTTTTTTAAAATGTTCTACTAAAGTTAAAGCCGGATATTTACCATGTCATGATTTAATTTTGTAGCGCTTGACATTCTGTACAAGCACCATTTTTGCCTCTATTTTCAAATAAGTTTAAACTTTTCTTTTTGCGGTTTTTGTCACCGGCGTAAATCGTTTCACCAAGCGTACCTGTCTGTGTAAGGTAAAACGTTACGTAAGCTGGTGCAGCTACAAAAGAAGGATGGGTCGAAAAAGTTTTCGTTCCACTGCCGTGTATCCTACCTTTAATCGTGTCCCTCGATGGCCCCTCGCTTGTTTTGTAGGTCTTCAAGTCACAAGCGTTTAGGTGTATCTTCTAGGAAAGCGTGCTTCTAGGAATTAGACCGCTTCGTTACTTGTCATCGTGTAAAATAGTGGGCAAATGCTGACTTATATTTATACAAATAAAATTCTTTGTCCTGAATGACTGACTGACGGATCAACGCACTCCCTCCAAGTTTTAGAGACCTAAGTGGCAGGAGTGTTCTTTGTGTGACGTAGGCATCCGATAAAAAAGAGTTTTCCGAAATTCTACCCCTAAGGGGGTGAAAAAGGGTGGGCAAAGTTTGTATGGGATAACGTGATTCCTTAGTTCATTTTCGATTTAACGCGGGCGAAGTCGCGGGCAAAAGCTAAAAAATAATAAATAAATATTACAGGACATTCCACTCATCGCCGTCTAGCCCCAAGCTAAGTTACTAGACTTGTGTTATGGGTGCTAGACCATGGATATACTTTTCTTTTGTAAATATAGTATATACTTATAATACCTTTACATAGAAACAACCAGACCACAGACAAATATCCAAGCATAAATACTTGTCTGAGGCGGGAATCGAAACCGCGACCCTGTGTTTGGCAGTCTGGTATTGTGCCAATTGGGTCGTCATATAATATGCATGTACCTATATATACAAAATATTTTCTTTTTATACAATTCTAACGCCTATAAAAGTAAGAGTAAATGGACAGTCGCCAGATACGTTCAGAATTATTTACAAGTTTGTAAGAAAACTTATAAAACACTGTAAAATTAGTTGTTAAACTAAAACTATTATACTTAGACAAAATACTATTTCAAAATATTATAAATTCTATATAAAATTGTACTTATATACCTATTCATATAAACTTTATTTTTACAAAATAGGAATAAATCATTATAAATAGAAAAACATAATTATTATTTATTTATTTAGTAGTTTGATATACAAAGAAACGTGTTTTGTTCAATAACATGATTCAACAAATATCCCGTTTTGTTTAATATCCCGTTTCCGAGACGCTTTAGAGGTTTGGTGTGAAGACATTTTATTTATTTGCTCACTCTAATGCTTCTATCGATTGAGATGGGTCTCGAAATGCTCCGCGCTAAAAATTCGCCATGCCAAGTTCCCATACTAAATGTCTGGACCCTTTAAAAAGGGGTATTAAAAAAATGTTAAGGATAGTCTTAAGGATCCCTCACATCAACTGTTCAAACACTGAGTTGTTATCTGCTGTCAGTTCGGAAGTGTATCATCGCAAAGTCAACTATTCACACAATTAACTTTAGTGAACAATAAATTCGTTCAGTACATGTCATTAAAACAACAATTTCTCTGTCAAATACAGCGATTTCAGCTCAACTGCATAATATAATGCAAATAATAATAATATAATGCATATAATGGAGCAGTAGGGTATGTAGATTCATTTGACGTTTTTTAAATAAAGTGTGTCTCATTTTTTTTTCTATTAATTATTTCGCACGGCTTGTGCATTTAGCCAGTGTCAAGTTATATTTTGCATCAAATTATGACCCGATTTTTCATAAATCAGGCCTAAAGTGTTTCAAAACAGTCAAATTCGTCATAGTCCGTCAAGTCAGGGGCTATAGTAAAGCGGTGGCAAGTTTACCATAACCTTCATAGGAGATTTGGAGGCAACGAGAAAACTTCATGTTTGACACTGATTTTTACCTTTACTACACTTGTGCACTTTCACAGAATAACATTCCACCAGAATTATACAATTCAACTCGGGTTACAACTAAGTTTCATGAAAAAAAAAACTGCAGCACGAC
This sequence comes from Idaea straminata, assembly GCA_951213275.1. Classification (NCBI taxonomy): domain Eukaryota; kingdom Metazoa; phylum Arthropoda; class Insecta; order Lepidoptera; family Geometridae; genus Idaea; species Idaea straminata. Next base: position 16,820,425 of record OX577845.1, on the reverse strand, counting down.
ATGTTGTTAACTCGTTCCCGCCAAAACTCCTGTCTCTCATTTGTTTCTCCGGTGTAGGTAATTGTGGCGGACACACATCCCTGTGGCGGGCACAATCCGTCTTAATCTATAGCGACCGTAGAAATACGTGTCTTTATCGTATCTTATGAATATCACGTGTATACGTGATAGTTTGTATATCAGATGCGCTACCTACTGTTACCCTTTCCTATCTAGATATCTGTGTAGTATATATAAGCTATAATCTGTTGTACGGAGTCAGGTTATTACGAAGAGAATAAATCCTACCATCAAAATGGACGACTAGTTTCATTACTCTATCTGGGCACCCCACAGTAATCTTTTTCATTTTTCAAAAAATTAAGTGCCTTTTTTTGCATATTGCTAAATTTGCGATTATGGTTTGAGGTAACAAGGGTTTCTTTGTTGTGAAACGGAAGGAAATCGCTACACAAATTTAGCAGGTTTAGAAAAAAATCGATAAGAAAAAATATTAGCTTTGATATCTTCTATACCTATAAAATTCTTTGTCCTGGATGACTGACTGACTGACTGATGGACCAACGCACAGCCAAAACCGCTGATCGTAGAGACCTGAAACTTGGAGGGTGTGTTCTTGAACGTGATTCCTTGGTTTATTTTCGGTTCATTGTCACTAGTACCACCAACAGTTCCATGATGGAACTACTGGTGTTTTTTTTTAATCACTAGTTCCATTTTAAAATAATCTGGAAATAAAGGAACTACTGGTGATTTTTTTTTATCACTAGTTCCATTTTAAAATAATCTGAAAATAATAGAACTAATGTTGAATTTTGTTATCACTAGTTCCACATTAATTATTTTAGGTACTTGTCAAATTTTTCGAGGGTTTAAAAACACTAGAGATAAAAACACTTAGTTTTTATAATAATTACTTTAATAAAATCAACAAATATTTTTAACTTTTTACCTTTACTTCGTTTTATAATATGTAGTGATAGTAATCGTATAGAATCAGGAAACATTTATTGTTTGCCAATTAATTTCTGTTAAAATTACAAATTGAACCCTAGTTTACCAACTCTTTAGTAGAATGGGTACACCTCTAGCCTCTAGTTCATAGATACTTACCATAGACCTAAGACTATCTGTTGCTGTGTGTCAAATGTTGCGTGCCTGTTATTGAAAATAAATATGAATTTGGTTTTTTCCTAATCGGGAGGTAGTTAAAAAATGTAAAGATATTGTGCAAGCAAGTTCATTTCGCTGATCTTAAAAATACAAAAATGAGTGCAATTCAAATAATTGAAAGGGGCAGGGGAAAAGTGTTGTTATCATCAGGGTGGCAGTATTACAAACATGCGCTGTATAAAAATGGAACCAGCTTGTGGCGTTGCAAGCAGTTTAAAAAACAAATGAAATGTGCAGGATCCGTAACAATAAACACGGTAAGCTAAAATTAACGACTTCGTCCATTTTCGTAACTATACTTTTTTAACCAGTTATAAGAGAAGATTATGAAAGTTAATGTGCATGTTTATGTGTGTGAGTGTGTGTGTGTTTGTTACTCCTTCACGCAAAGAGTACTGAACCGATTGCCATGAAATTATCCTTCTTCCTTTTAAGAATACCAATTTATTATATTGGTTAATTTTATTTTGTTGTTCTAGGGCCAAACATGCATTATTAAACAAAAACTTCACGACAATAATTGTGAGCCTGATGAAACACAAAATTTGGTAGATTTTCAAATTGAAAAAGCTTGTCAAGAAGCGGCTCAGGGCAAAGAACCGGCTCCTAGGGTTTACAAACGGGGCTTGGTTCATATAACAAATCAAGGATGGGATTTAGCAACAAAAAATGCTGTTCCACCGTTTAAATGTAAACAGAGTCGCATATACCGCCTAAAAATGAAAAATGCAAACGTTAATAAAATTAACACAAATGATCAAAATAAAGTTGAGGTGCCAAAACAATTTGAAAAATTTCTTCTAGCAGATTTCAAACAAGATAATAATAGAATTCTGGTCTTTTGTACTTCTGAGGGAAAAACGCACATGGAAAATGTTACAGATTTTTTTATGGATGGCACTTTTAAATTTTGCCCGAAACCTTTCTCACAAATGTTTACTATTCATGCTGACGTTGGCAGCAATAGTAATTACACTAATGTTGTGCCCGTTATTTATGCATTTATGACAAATAGAAATAAAAATTCTTATGAAATTTTATTTTCTCTAATAAAATCGCAGATACCCCAGTGGAATCCAACTAAAGTAATGATCGATTTTGAGGAAGCCACAATAAAGGCTTTGTTATCATTTAATGTAGCTATAGATGTTAAAGGTTGCATTTTCATTTTACCAACAGCCTTTTTCGAAATGCTGCCAAACTGGGCCTTACATCGAAAAAGGGGTACAGTAACAGAAAAAACAAAAGAATAATTTCTCTTTGTGGCAATTTAGCGTTTCTCCCACAAGCTAACATTGAAGAAGGTTGGAAATATATACAAAAAGAAATGCCCGAAAACGATGCTTTTAATAAATTTAAAAAATATTTTCTCTCGTTTTGGATGAAACCAGATGTACAAAAATTATGGTGTGTATATGGTGAGATGCATAGGACAAATAATGTCCTTGAAGGTTGGCATCATAATATTAATACAAATGTAAACAAAAACGAGACCAATTTGTTGCAGCTCTTACATATTTTATACGATGATGCAACATTAATGAAGTATAGAACTAATCTTCTACAGAATTATGGGTGCAGCTCACAACCTAAACGACGCAGAATCTACCAAGACAGAAATTACTTAGTTATTGAAGCCCAAATGCAATTATTAACAGGCGAAATATCTGTAGGCCATTTTTTAGATAAACTTCGGTAAATGCATACTATAATGAAAATGATTTTAAAAATAATGATGGAAAACAATTTGCCTTCCAAGAAGGATTTGAACTGGTCCACATGGGATTTACTTTCCATCCTTCTTTATAAAGATGATTATTTTAAATCTATACTGAATTCGAATCATAAATGAAAAAATAATCAAGTATTGCCAGGTTAAGAAATTAATTGGCAAACAATAAATGTTTCCTGATTCTATACGATTACTATCACTACATATTATAAAACGAAGTAAAGGTAAAAAGTTAAAAATATTTGTTGATTTTATTAAAGTAATTATTATAAAAACTAAGTGTTTTTATCTCTAGTGTTTTTAAACCCTCGAAAAATTTGACAAGTACCTAAAATAATTAATGTGGAACTAGTGATAACAAAATTCAACATTAGTTCTATTATTTTCAGATTATTTTAAAATGGAACTAGTGATAAAAAAAAATCACCAGTAGTTCCTTTATTTCCAGATTATTTTAAAATGGAACTAGTGATTAAAAAAAACACCAGTAGTTCCATCATGGAACTGTTGGTGGTACTAGTGACAATGAACCTTATTTTCGACTTCTACGCGGACGAAGTCGCGAGCAATAGCTAGTATATGATATATATAGAGATATAGTCGGAAAACTTCTAGGCACAATAATTTACAGGATATATTCCAGCGTCTACTTATTTCCTCCGATCCATTTATTACGAGTTTAAGACCTTTGCTCAAATTAAACCATAAACAATGTGAACCAGAAGCAATGGAATATGTTTTTGTAAGATCAATCGGCAATCACTTCTAGCAACCTTGTATGGGAAGGCCCCAGGTGGCAGGGCTTCTTTTTCTTTTCTTTTATGTAAGTTTTAATGTAGTTTCCTATATGTCTTTGTCATTTTTTGTGCCTTTTTCATCTGTAACTATGACTGTCGTCTATTTCGTCTCAAATCAAATCACGCTGTTTATGTTTTTTTTAATACATAAACAGCGTGATTTTTACATAGGTCTTCAGGGTTATTCTTAAACTATAAGAGATACCGAAAAATGCTGAAAACAGTGAACTAATACTAAGTAGTTTAGTTTTACGGGGCTGTTTCCGCACTTAGCCTCATTATTTGGGCCATTGTGCTAAGTAAGTAAAGGAAAAACTAAAAATATTTAGGTTCAGAAAATAAAATGTTTAATATGCATTAAATGATTTACTGCATCATTAGATTTTTGGAAAGTCATTACCCTAGCCAGGAATCAAACCTGTTAATTTTCCAAAGATTTAAAATCGAAGTCTTCCAGCATATTTCGCTATCTCTAATAGTTTAGGATATAGCCCTGAAGGTACAGTCGGCTGCATTATTGCAACCCTCGGTAGAGTTCGAAAATAACTATTATTGGAATGTTAATAACGAGAGTGAATGAGAGACTCCATACTACCTGACCCTCTTACAAGGTTGGGACCAAAGAGGTTATACATTATGTAGATTTTTTGCTTTTGATATTTGTTTTCAACATGTTTTCAAGAGTTTTGGCGGGAACGAGTTAACAACATGTCGTGCTGCAATTTTATTTTCATGAAACTTAGATGTAACCCGAGTTGAATTGTATAATTCTGGTGGAATGTTATTCAATTTAGTTCTGTGAAAGTGCACAAGTGTAGTGAAAGTAAAAATCAGTGTCAAACATGCAGTTTTCACGTTGCCTCCAAATCTCCTACTAAGGTTATGGTAAACTTGCCACCGCTTTACTATAACCCCTGACTTGACGGACTATGACGACTTTGACTGTATTGAAACACTTTAGGCCCGATTTATGAAAAATCGGGTCATAATTTGATGCAAAATATAACTTGACACTGGCTAAATGCACACGTGCGAAGCCATAATAAAAGGAAAAAAAAAAACATGTTTTCAATACTCAAATACGTCAGTACTAACCGAAGAGATTTTCAAGAGGGTCAGGTAGTATGGAGTCTCTCATTCACTCTCGTTATTAGGAAGAATTTTATATTTATTCGTAATGAAAAGCACAGTGTTTACCTCGGATTTGTTTTGTTTACCCAAGGTGTGAAAGTCACTCATTTAGTCCCTCGAAGTATTAGCGCCCTCGATACGCTCGGGCGCCAAACTCCGTCTCGGGACTCAATGAGTGACTTTCACACCTTGGGTAACAATATACTATTTTTGTTAATTTTTCACAAATTAAACATAATAAACAACAATATGATAAGCTAAAACTAAGTCCAATTTCTATTGGCACAAAACTTTCAACGTTCTTTGTCTTCCTAGTTACCTTTAGATTTTTGTAAATTAAGGAAAAAATAATTATCAACTACCTTTGTGTCTCGATTCATATTCTTCAATTAATAATATAAGAGGTTATTATAGTATTTATAACACCAACATCATGCAAATAATAATATATTTTGGTGCAAATAATATTTTACATTGTTTTTATTATCAAATAATAATATTAATGATTAAAAAGAAAGGCAATTGGACAGAACAAATACTAATACGATAAAACGCGATGCACATTGAGATCCTTACATATTGATAGCAGGCATTACGCTGAACAAAAAATGCTTTCACACCAAACATCTAAAGCGTCTCGGAAACGGGGTATTTGAAGGAACGTGATATCCTATGAATCCAATTTTCTGAATTCTTGACCAAAATACCCAGTTTTTTTTTATTAGGTAGCTGGCAGGGCTACGTAATTTTGGGAAAAAAAAATGATTTACAAATTACTATTACCTGTATATTTTTTAACCGACATCAAAAAAGGTGGAGGTTCTCAATTCGTCACGTATATATATATATTTTTTATGTATGTTCGCTGATTACTCGTAAACTCTTGGAGCGATTTGGATAATTCTTTTTTGTTTTTACTATCTAAGGTTTCCGCTACTTGAACTCATAATTCAAACTATAGCAGGAGAAAAGCGCGATAGAAGTGTAACATCGGAGGTCTTCGGTAAAGGAGATCGGTAATATTATGTAGTAGTACCTCTTTGTACTAACCTCATTTTCAGTTTCACGTAGGTAGTATTAAATGCAAACTATTTGGTTTTATGACAAATGTCATCTTGAGCGGAGGCATGTACTGCACCCCTACCATGACTTTTTGAAGAACTCGAAAAAGAAACCCTTTTTCGATCACTCTTTTGTCCGTTTGTCTGTCGGTGTGTCGCTACCGATATTCTCAGAGACGGGTGGACCCTGTAAGTTGATTTTTAGAAAGTTTCATAGTAAATACTCAATATAGTATGTTTAATCGAATACGTAAAAAACCCGTGGTATGGGTACTGTTCCCTTCTGACGTTCGATTACGTTTTACCACGGAAAAATATTTCGATTTCACATTTTTTAAATGTTTTTTTTATCAAATATCTTAATTATTGTATTAAAGTTAAATTAAAACATACCCTAAATGTTATTCTGATATATTCTGAACATATTCGTGTGGACCTTGTTAAAATCTGTTCTGTAGTTTATGAGATTACCTGGTTCAAACAAACAAACAGACAAACAGACAAAAATTCTAAAAACTACCCTATCGTGTTCAGCTAACGATTTTAAGGCGACCTGTAATTTTTTTTCTGGATATCTTACAATTACAGATTTTTTTGATGTCTACAGATTTATTATATGTATAGATATAGATATTATATGTATAGACGACCCAGTTGGCACAATGGTCACCATACCGGACTGCCAAACACAGGGTTGCGGGTTCGATTCTCGCCTCAGACAAGTATTTATGCTTAGATATTTGTCTGTGGTCTGGTTGTTTCTATGTATTATGAGTATATATTTACAAAAGAAAAGTATATAAGTAGTATATCCGTTGTCTAGCACCCATAATACAAGTTTAGTTACTTAGCTTGGGGCTAGATGGCGATGTGTGGAATGTCCTGCAGTATTTATTATTTATTTATTTATATTCTTTTCTAAGTGATTCCCAGGGACTTATTTTCTAGATAGCTCGCAAAATATTGCTATCTAGGTTTCTAGATCCAGTGTTTAATTGAAAGTTGCATTCTGTTAGCTACTTGTTTAACCGAGACGTTGTGTCCTGAATGCAGCGCCACCTATCGGGTTTTTTTTTGTGAATTCATACCATTTCACAAAGAATGTCTTCAAAATGATCTATTTTCGAGTTTTTGCGATTCTAATGTACGGCAATTGATTGAGATACTTTTTTCCTAATAATTATGGCTTCGCACGGCTTGTGCATTTAGCCAGTGTCAAGTTATATTTTGCAACAAATTATGACCCAATTTTTCATAAATCGGGCCTAAAGTGTTTCAAAAAAGTCAAACTCGTCATAGTCCGTCAAGTCAGGGGCAAGTATATCATATAACCTTAATAGGAGATTTGGAGGCAACGAGAAAACTTCATGTTTGACACTGATTTTTACTTTCACTACATTTGTGCACTTTCACAGAACTAAATTGAATAACATTGCACCAGAATTATACAATTCAACTCGGGTTACAACTAAGTTTCATGAAAATAAAACTGCAGCACGACATGTTGTTAACTCGTTCCCGCCAAAACACCAGGATACTTATTTAAAATATTAACAAGTATTGACGTTTCTATTTTTTTTTAATTCGCTCAGAAGCGTAACGAGGCAACACCAAATTTGTCGAATGTATGCAGCTCCTTACTATAACTTGCTTCGTCCTTATATCAAAGAAATCTACAGACGACAGTATCATGATACGTGTTCCAAGAGCATGATAGCACCCTTTCAGCCGCATGTTTTTTAGTTACAAAAGAAAAGCGCACATTCAAACATTATTTTTTAAAATGAACATTCTAGCAAAACATAGGGAAAACAATAATTTCGGTAAATTCTGGAAGAGTACCAGAAAGCTAAATAGTAAAAGTAATATACCGGCAAGTGTAGAAGGTGTACATGAGCCGAAACTTATAGCCGACTTATTCTCGCATCACTTCAAAGCTAAGCCTCTCTCCGCTAAGCTGAATGCTGATCTTAACATAGACAGACAGACTGCCTCAAATACCGCTCCAGGTAGTAACCGTTACATATCTCCACACGAAATAGCTTTAGTGATAAGAAAAATGAAGCGCAACAAAGCTCCAGGGTATGACGAACTAAGTGTTGAACATCTTATACATGCAGGTGATTATATATATAGGGCTCTAGCTCGGCTGTACACTGTATGTATAAATTCAAGTTACTTGCCAAATAATCTCATGAAGACGGTGGTGGTTCCAGTCCCGAAAAACAAAACTGGTGATCTTTCTATCGTAAAAAACTACAGGCCAATTTCTCTCGGCACAATACTGGGTAAGACGCTGGAATCTCTAATCTACCCGGATGTAAAGTTCCATATAAAACTGGACGATGCGGTTTTCGTCCTGAACTTTCGACAGACTCAGCCGTTTTTAGTCTCAAATCATTATTACATCAATAGAGACACTTCTGTATATGCCTGTTTCTTAGACTTAAGTCGGGCTTTTGACCTGGTAAATTATAATTTACTATGGCAAAAACTGGTTACGTCAGGGGTCGCGGATGACACGGTTCGACTGTTGAGGTTTTGGTACGAAAACAAAATAAATTTTGTGAAATGGGGCGACTCCATATCTAGTGAATACATGCTAGAATGCGGAGTACGCCAAGGTGGACTGACCTCTCCGGACCTTTTCAACCTTTACATTAACGAACTTATCGAGGAGCTCAGGAGCACTCAAGTTGGTTGTCACATTGGTGGAACTAGTCTTAACAACTTGAGCTACGCTGACGATATGGTGCTCCTGAGCCCCTCAATCAACGGGTTAAGAAAACTGCTTAAGATCTGTGAACAGTATGCACATAAACACGGTCTAAAATATAATGGTTCTAAGACACAGATGATGGTATTTAGGTCGGGGAAGGGTCCGGAGAGGGTCCCTCCGGAGTTTATGGATGGGGTCCGGGTGGAGAGAGTTCCGCGCTTTAGATACCTAGAGCACATTGTGACCGAAAACCTCAATGACGACGAGGATGTGGAACGGGAACGCCGGGCCCTGGCAGTTCGCTGCAACATGCTTTCGCGCCGTTTCTATCGCTGTAGTGACCAAGTGAAGCTGACATTGTTCAAAGCATACTGCCAATGTTTTTACACATGTCAGCTTTGGGTCAACTGTACCAGGAAGGCTCGTAGTAGCATCAGGGTGCAGTATAATGATGCATACCGCATTCTGATGAAGCATCCGAGGTACTGCAGCGCGTCCAACATGTTTGCAGCAGCTAGGGTTCCGGATTACTTCGCTGTAATTAGAGCTCGCGTTGCTGCTTTTTGGTCCAGGCTGCGGAGATCAACAAACAATATCTTGTCTACCCTATCCGAACAGCTGGATAATTATATTTATAGATATTGGCTATCTGTGCACCACAACCAGAACCGTAAGTAGCATATACCTACCTATAAAAAAAATGTGATACAATACTTATGTATAACGTGGTAGTATGTAAGTATCTACGATACAGTGGTAATCTTGATTTTATTTTATCTTAGTCCTTAGTTATTTTTAGATCGATAATACTACTGTTATATGGGTACATGCCTGAATTAAATATATTTTATTTATTTATTATTTTGTCTGTTATACGTCCTGTATCACGGGGCTATGGAGCCCCGGACCTTTGGAAGGCGTGCGTGGAGCCGAAGCCAACACGTAGAGGCCCTTTACAATAACAAGTATAATAGCAAGCAATGGGGTGGATTCTTTTTTTTTTTATTATTATATCTATGTGACCATACTTTATTTTTTCTTTTTATTTTATTTAACTATAAGTATTCTTATTAAAATATCTTGTAATAACTGTATTCCCCATAACGAAAAAACGTCAATGGGAACAACAGGGATAAATTTAAATTTTATTGAGTTCTACATTCCCCATAACAGGTACACCGTCAATGTGGACAACATGCATAAATTGAATATATTTTTATTGAGTTCCGCTGTCCCAAGAATGAATGGGACAGCAGGCATACACCATTCTATCTATCTCTATTCCAACAACAAGTTTTCGGTATATTACTCTAAGCTCTAAATTAATTAATTCTCAAAGTTATAAGTTGTATTCAAATCAATCATCTATTGTGTTTACCACCTTAGACGGCACATAAAAGGCGGAAAGCGGGCACCGTGTTCGTTAAGTACGTAACAAGCAACAAGCAACGTGCCCAGTGCACATTGCACAACGAACTTGTATCCAACTTTAGTCAAAGACGTATACATACTTAATATTATAAATAGGTAAAGTTTGTGAGTTCGTTTGTGAGGTTTTAGAGGGTAATAAACTTAACTATATTAAGAGGTGAAGTTTGTGAAATTGATGAAATATTAGCATAGGATGGTAGCCTGAGTGTCATGGGCATTTTTATCCCGGAAATACCACGGGATCGGGACTTCTTCTGTAACTTTTTTTGACATTGCACGATGTCATACAGTATACTAATAAAAAATTAAAAGAAAGCTGTCTGTTGAGTAAGGAATAAAATCGTATGGGTGGAGAAAAAATACTGAGTCAGTTGAGATTTCATCGGTTGAATATGGGAGAACCTTCTACTATATCTTTATTTACTGGTGTCCACCTTGACTCATTTTAAATTGTGAAGAAACTTTGTATCCTAACATTACTATTACTAGGTAACAAGGTGAAGTACCGTGGAATTATCATTACACAGTATAAAATGAAGACACTTTCCGCTGTCTGTCCCTATGTATGTTTAGATCTTTAAAATTACGCAACAGATTTTGATGCGGTTTTTTTTATTATATAGAGTGATTCAATAGGAAGGTTCAAATGTATAATACATGCATAATATAGCCGTGGAGCGTGTCGCTAGTCTATACATATAAAATGCTTTGTCCTGAATGACTGACTGACTGACTGACGGATCAATGCACAGCCTAAACCGCTGATCGTAGAGACCTGAAACTTGGAGGGTGTGTTCTCTGTATGACGTAGGCATCCGATAAGAAAGGATTTTCCGAAATTCTACCCCTAAGGGGGTGAAAAGGGGGGGCAAAGTTTTTTATGGGACAACGTGATTTTTTGGTCCAATCTACTACAAGTTTTCGACTACAACGCGGACGAAGTCGCGGGAAAAAGCTAGTAATTGATAAAACTCTCTTAATTAATAGCTGCATTGACGCCATAAGCGGTAGAATCATATTATCTTAGGTAAACGTTTCGTTTTCAAAAAAAACTAAACACCGCTGATCCAAAAATAATTAGGCAAACTTAGACCAATTATGTAATTTTAAATCAGGTAGAGATGGGATAGAGTGGGGGTCGAAGCTACCTCAAGCAAGTGTATTTTCTTATGTCAATCAATATTGACTTACAGTATTACGTAATGGGATGGTATGGCTCAAGGCTCGTCCATTGAACGAGCGCAACAGATTTTTGCTACTCGTACTTTTTAACACCTAATTATAACTGATCTTCTACACAAATTTTATAAAGAGGAAAGATTTTTTGTTTGTTTGTAACGAATAGGCTCCGAAACTACTGGACCGATTTAGATAAAACTTGGTATGTAGATAGCTGGAGACCTGAATTAACACATAATTATTTGAAACTAGCAGCGCTCCGCGGTTTCACCCACGTGACTCCCGATCCCGTACGAATATTGGGATATACAAAGTAGCCTATGTTATTTCCAATGAATCAATGTATCCCCATTCTAATTTTCATCAAATTTCCGTCTAGTAATTTTGGCAAAGAGACAATCAAATAAAAAAATCTTTTATCTTTATAATATTAGTGTAGACTAGTTTTGGAAACGAATTCGTTCGGGTAGAAGTTTATCTATCCATATATAATGCTTTGTCCTGAATGACTGATTGGCGGATCAACGCACAACCTAAACCGTTCATCTTAGAGACCTGAAACTTGGAGGGTGTGTTCTTTGTGTGACGTAAGCATCCGATAAGAAATGATTTTCCGAAATTTTACTCCTAAGGGGATGAAAAAGGTGGACAAAGTTCGTATGGGACAACGTGATTCCTTGGTCCAATCCTATTAGACCCATTTTCAACTGTTACGCGGACGAAATCGCGGGCAAAAGCTAGTATTTTATAAAATCTATTGTTAGTAGATGCCTAACCTACGTCATAATAGCTATTGGCTACTATTTTAAAAATCAGTGTCAAACATGTAGTTTTCTCGTTGCCTCCAAATCTCCTATTAAGGTTATGGTAAACTTGCCACCGCTTTACTATAGCCCCTGACTTGACGGACTATGACGACTTTGACTGTATTGAAACACTTTAGGCCCGATTTATGAAAAATCGGGTCATAATTTGATGCAAAATATAACTTGACACTGGCTAAATGCACACGTGCGAAGCCACAATAAAAATAAAAAAAAAACTATTGACAATTAGTTTGAGCTGTCCGTGGCATTGATAACAGTCAACCAGTTAGCAGGGACGTTAAATTATATATTATTTATAATGAAATAACGATATGGTGGTGGGTGGTGCAGCAATATCACGTCTTTTACGTGTTTCGTTTACAGTTCATCGACGCAAAACAAAACCAAAACGTCACCTTCATTAATCATAGTCCTCGTGTGGTCCTAGGTCAAGTATAATATCTTTGAGTGAATAAACCTTGACTTTATTTATTCAAAGATTTTTTTATTTATATTCTGTATTAATCTGTTTTAAAAGAGTAAAAACGGGCCTATTATTAAGACTTCACCGTCTGCATTTCTGTCACCGGGCTGTAGGTTTTTTTTAAATTATGGCTTCGTACGATTTGTGCATTTAGCCAGTGTCAAGCTAATTTTCGAGTAAATGCTGAGCATGGACCATGCTGAGTAAATCTTATCTCATGAACCGTGATAGCTAGACAGTTGACATTTTCACAGACGATGTATTTCTGTTGCCGCTAAACTAATACTAAAAACAAAAAAGGGTACGAAACCCTTTGTACGCGAGTTCTACTCGCACTTGGCTGGTTTTTCGGCTACTTCCCGTTTCTTTAACTTCCCGTTTCTACAACCACCCAAAGTACCTACACAAAAGTAGCGTTTCTACAACTTTTAAACCTTCATACATTTATTCCCGGTTCTACAACTTTTTAAACCCTTTGTTTAAGTTCCCGTTTCTATAACTTTTTGACAATCAAGTACAGTCGTGTAAAAAACTACATTATAATTTCAGATAGGATTTGTAATCGCATTGTGACACCAGTTAAATACTTAAAGGTAAAATGTAAATATTACTTAAAGCTAAGTTTCATAGAAAAATCACAGTTCGTCTGATTTGACTACAAAAAAATATTCTTACTATTAAGTTTAATAAAAAATCACAAATCGTTTGGTTCGATTACAAAAATAACTCTACTACTTAGTTTAATAAAATAATCGCAGTTCGTCTGATTTGACAACAAAAAATAACTCTACTATACTTAGTTTAAATAAAACAATCACAGTTCGTCTTATTGGACTACAAAAAATAACTCTACTATAGTTAGTTTAATAAAATAATCACAGTTCGTCTGATTTGACTACAAAAAATAACTCTACTATATTTAGTTTACTAAAACAATCACAGTTCGTCTGATTTGACTACAAAAAAATATAACTCTACTATACTTAGTTTAATAAAACAACAGTTCGTCTGATTGAACTACAAACATAAATAGTCTCTTATTAAAAATAGTCTCTAAAATATTTAAAAAAATGCAGATTCTGCAGAAGTACTTAAAAAATAAAACAATATCTGAACAAAAAAGTTATTTGAAAAGTCTGTAGTCAGTGTGATATTTAAAAACACATGAAAAAATTATAGTGTTATGGATGAGATTTTTGATAATTGTAACAGGCAATCTTCCAAGGAAATGTTCTTACTTTTATAATCTTCCAGTAGCTTCTTTATGTTACAATCGTTGAAGAAAGTAAACAAGTACTTACCGAGTTTAGATGACACACAATAAATTTCAATTATATATTGCTATCTCTTTCATACCTTTGGTTAAAGTGCAATATGATATGAATATCCGTTTTACCGTTTTAGTTTGCGAATGCGCACCCGCTCTAACCACCCTCACATCCCCGCACTTCACACCGTTCCCCGCGCGCTTCCTACTAAGTGCTGCTAGGTAAGTACAAGTCAGTATGAGTGCTAAAAACGAGCATACGAGAATGCGCTGATTTAAGATGTTCTATGAATTAATAAAAAAATATGAAGTAATTGTACGTGACAGTACCGTACGTAAGTACATGGTTGTAGAAATGGGAATAAATGTATATGGAGATTAAAAAGTTGTAGAAACGCTACTTTTGTGTAGGTATTTTGTGTGGTTGTAGAAACGGGAAGTTAAAGAAACGGGAAGTAGCCGGTTTTTCTTATTTTGACTTTTTATTTTGTACTGGAGCAGTAGACAGTGGAAAGTGGGGAAAGATGCCTTTGCCCAGCAGTGGGACAGAATAGCCTTAAATTTAAATAAATAATTTTAAATCTGAGACTTCATATTCGTCTTGTAGAATAATATGACATTCTCATTACCAAAAGACAAGAAAGAAAACAGCGAAAAAAGAGATAAAATTAAATGTTTTAACTATGTATAAAAACAATAATAAATAGATAAAATTATATTAAGATATCATAATATTGATAAAAGCTGCAATCGATATGAAACTTGGTAGAAAAGCGTCTTAGATATGAAGTGCTTCTTGAAAATCTTTGGAAATTTTACAAAGCTTATTATAATAACTAAGAGGATGTTGTCTAATTTTATATAAAGCTATTGTAAACAAACAACATATTTTATATACCTATAGTATTTGTTATGTACCCATGTTATGTTGTATGTTTAGTGTTATTGTTATATTCCATGATTGTTTGATTGTTTCTCTATTGAGAACTAGTTCTGAATCTTTGTTACCAAATCGGAGGGTCACTCAAAAACGACTAAATCAATTTTGATAAAACTTGATATCAAAAAAGGAAACTTACCTCCATAGAAATGAGTTTCATTAAAAAATATGAATAGGTACATAGTACACAAAAATTAATACGTAAAAAGATTTTTAAAAATTTCATGTAAAGGTTAGTCAATTATTTTAGTAGTAGGTACGGTTGGAGTCAGAATTGCAGACCCATCGTAGAGTTCTAAAATGATTGATATTTAAATATTTTTATTTTAATAATATTTTTTTTTCTCTAATAAATTTATGACTTGAAAGACCAAGACCTTAGAATCATGCTTGAGTTGAAAACATTTTTATAATCGCAGTTTTGTAGCTCTACGGTGGGACTACAATTCTGACTCCGACCGTACCTACTACTGAACTAACTCACTCCGACTCTGACTCCGACTGTGTTACGTACAAATATTTAGTGACTGAAAATATGTTGGAAATCTATAGAACAATCATAAACCAACACAGTATCTACCTTTTCTACTTTTTTTCGATCTTATTATACACGGTGTAGCAAGAGGTGTGGATCATCGGTTGTTGGGGGGTAGGGGACCTCAGTACCTATCGATTTAACTCCCCTGTATGTTCCGCAATAATTAGTAGTTCACAAGTTATTTGAAATTTACTGAAATTTTAGTCAAAATCAGATTCCACCCTAAACTTCGCAATTACAGCCAAACTATCAGGTCTGCGATTCTGGCTTTTTTTTGTGAAACAAGTTCAATAATGGACCTTTTGTACTCCTATACCAATCAGAGTCTAAGATTTATAAAACTCAAAATAAAACCATTAAAGTAATATTTTTTTTAAATCTAATGTTTACATTATCTTTGTATGGTTCTAAAAAAAATATTTATCAGATTATTTTTTTCTGTAACCTATCTTAAAAACTACTGGCTTTCATGTGGAATAACCCCTAAAAGTTTCATTCGGCTAGAGCTAAGGCATCATGTTGAAAAACGAAATTGATAGTTCAAATAGTGAAAATAATCTATATTATTTTCAAAAAAAATAAGGAAGTACATTTTTTTTTAATTTTTTTCCGTTGCATATTGGTGGTGTAATTTTTTTATTTATTTCTGTATTTGTGTGTAATAATCTTGTTATTCTAGTTTAAATGTAGTTTACGCTTAGTATCAAAATTTACCTAAATAATGTCGATTTCTGGCACTTATTAGACTATCAAGTACATTTTTCAACATAATGCCCTATTTCTAGCCGAATGAAACTTTCAGGGTTTATGCTTTGATTTTGACTAAAATTTCACTAAATTTCAAATAACTTGTGAACCACTAGTTATTGCGGAACATACAGGGGGGTTAAATCTATAGGTACTGAGATAGGTACCCTACCCCCCAACAACCGATGATCCACCCCCCCTTGTTACACCGTGTATATTACATAAATTATTAGTCCAGATAATTGGTCATTTTGCTTTAATAAAGAAATAATATTGTTAAAAGTTGATTCAGATGTTAAATAATGGTACGCAACTAATTAACTGGAAACAATTAATGACAAAGGCAAAGGCCTTACAAAGGCTGTCGAATACAATTCGAATATTTGTTTCCATGCTAATTAAAATAACAGGGGATGCCATCCGTGTTTCAGAGGCATCGTAAATACCTACACCTACATGCATCAATTACACGAAATATCACAAATAATTATTTATTGGGTTCGAATTGGTATTGTAAAGTTGTTTCCTTTTGACTATATGAACTTTAGACCATCGACTGTTTAGAAGAATTTTCGACTACCCGAGTGACGATAATTTTTTTCTGTTCCGTGGAAAATACGGAAATAACTATGGGTAAATCGGTGAGATGATATTTTACTGGGGTAAATACGAATATATTTACGAAAACCTAAAACCTCTTTCAACGAAACTTACGATTACAATAAAAAAAAATAACTTTGAAGTTTTTACGTAAGAGTGTCATATCAATCTATTATGTAACAAGTTTTGCAATTATATTTTGTACGTTTACACAATTTTGGGGAAATTTAGATTTTGAATTTTAGGAGATAATGCTGCACCTGCCAAGAACAGTTAATATTAAACAAAATTCCTTGAAAGTGTTTTTTTATAATGGGTAAGCAATATTCACTTACACTATATTTTGTTTGTTGTTAGTATATAATTTAAAATACGTAGGTATAATATTTATTGAATACATATATACAATCAAACCACCACGCTTGCGATAAAGTACGAATACGTATAGATTGATTTATATTATGATTGCCTCAATAAATAAATAAATAAATATTGCAGGACATTTCACACATCGCCATCTAGCCCCAAGCTAAGTAACTAGACTTGTGTTATGGGTGCTAGACAACGGATATACTACTTATATACTTTTCTTTTGTAAATATATACTTATAATACATAGAAACAACCAGACCACAGACAAATATCTAAGCATAAATACATGTCTGAGGCGGGAATCGAACCCGCAACCCTGTGTTTGGCAGTCCGGCATGGTGACCATTGTGCCAACTGGGTCGTCAATCTTGTGGTTAAATCGGTTACAATGTTTGTATTAAGAAGAAAATATCTATGAAATAAGGAAATGTTTTATCTATCTCTAAGTAATAATGATCTGTTCTTGGGCGAGGCACATTTAAAGTTTTTTATGTACACCTATTTAACAGATGTACTTAACTCATACTACAGTTTTTAGGGTTCCTTACCGTAATTATAATTAGCTGTTTGTAATGTGTAAATCATGCCCTTTCATTTGATATCCCACTCGGGCATATCTACCTACTTACATTCAGTTGTAAATCTTGACTTTTATCCCTCATAACTTTCAGACGGCTTAACTGATTTTGATCAAACATAGATAAGAACACTCTCGACGAACACCTTTTAAACAAATAAAAAACTAAATTTAAATCGGTTCATCCGTTCGGGAGCTACGATGCCACACACACACACACAGAGAGACACGTCAAACTTATAACACGCCGTCGTTTTTGCGTCGGGGGTTAAAAACTAAGACTTCGCTGTCCGTCCGTATATCTGTCACCCGGCTGTATCTCATAAACCATGATAGTTAGAGAGTTGAAAATTTCACAGCTGATGTATTTCTCATAAAAAGAAAGAAGTAAATAATTTTAAGAATTTCAAGCTTATGTTTAATATAACTTTAGGCAAACATTTTTTTATCTATCTTTATATTTATGTTTCAAAATCATTAATTTGATACCATGCAACCGTCTTGGAACACCGCAAGACGGTTCTGGTAGTTGCATTTATTAATAATCCTTTTAAAGTTTCAATCCGCTATAATTACAAGAAATATTCGAACCTATGATCTACATACTACACGCGTAGAAACAATACCTTTTAAAGTTACTCATCTATATCTAACTTTATTATTATTAAATTGTAATTTTGTAATAAATAGGTAATAAACAGGCTTGGATATTTGCTCGTATATTTAGGTGTACAGTCCATACTTACTTACTTACTTAATGCCTCACCTTGTTTCGTTTTATACCTATAAACCTATAAAATATATTTTCCAATAAAATGTGAAGGGGTAGAGAAAATAGATTAATACGCTAGTAAGTGGAACGCCCTTGCGACTGTGCAGGAATAGCACTAGAAAAAAGGAAGGAGGCTTTTCCTTTTAGAAGTGGAAGGGCTATTGAATTTTTAAATACGATGAAGACTGGCCAGGTATTCCCTAGGAAATTAATGTTTGGAAATATGCAGATAAGGGGAGAAAGGTGAGCATTTCACTGCAGCAGGAAAACATAGGTTCAGTAAAAAAATGCAAACACAGTCCGGTCGCTTGCTCGCAAACATCACTATCAAAGGGTTAGATGCTATAGGGATACACCTACTATAATACCTATACCAGGGGTTCCCAATTTGCGTGTCGCGACGCGGTACTATCGGGCGTAGTGAGGCGATCTATATTGTTGGCTGTCTGAGTCGATTAACAAACGAAAGAGATATCGATTTTATGTTTGGTCCTTTATTTTGTAATAAAAAATCTAGATGCTTTTTGGTGATTTTCTGACAAATTGTTATTTGGCTAGAACGGGTTCACTCCATATGCAATAATACCTTCAAATAATATTAATCTTGACCTTTTTGAGCATGATCATATAAACAAGCCCATAAGTTTATTTTGCCTTTTTTTCATTGGTGAGCGCGTACCGAAAACACACATCCTAACTTAGTTCTTAAGACACTTCAACGTGAATTAATGCAAATTTTGTGATTTCGTATGAATAAAGAATTTTATAACTATTTAAATTCACAGGATTAGTATAAATATTATCTAATTATTTGCCCGGGTTCTAATCACGTATTATTATTGCTCTTACGTTTCGACTATGTTACAAAAGTCATTGTAGTGAGGAAACATCTTCCTTGTGTCTCTTCTCGACCATGGTGGACGTCGAGGTAAGAGAAATAAATTGAAAATTCGCTGGAAAAAAATTAGTACCTACTTGTACAATGTCTTGTGTTTGACGAATTTGATAACATGCTTTTCAAGAAATTGTTGTACTTATGTACTGCGCCCCACGGTTATAACTGCGTAAGTCTCGATCCCGTGGGAATATCGGTATAAAGTCAAAGTCAAAAATCTTTATTCCTTTCAATGCTTAGGTATAAAATTACGTAGACATGTCTTAAAATTAAAGGTTGTTTTAAGGTGAAAGGGTACCGGTGCTCTATCCATACAAACGTAGTCGACTGTTTCCTCCCTGGATAATGACACTAGCACAAATATTTTTGTGCCATAAAACCTATAACTGCCATGACTATGCCCCTATGTTTCGGTTTTTTTCATTTTTTAATTATCATAAAAGTAAACATTTAAAAACCCTAAAAAATATATAGTGGCATGGTCATCGCAGTTATAACTTTTATGCAACAAAAATATTTGCTCGAGTGTCATTATCCAGCGAGAAAATAGTCGACTACGTTTGTATGAAGAGAGCGCCCGGTACTCTTTCCTCTTAACAGCTCGTCGTTTTTGCGTCAGGGGTAAAAATAAATATGGTGGAGTAAATGTTCTATTAAGCATTAAGGTGAAAGGGTACCGGCGCTCTCTCCATACAAACGTAGTTGACTGTTTCCTCCTTGGATAATGACACTAGTGCAAATATTTTTATATTTGCACTAGTGTTTTTATATTTGCACAAATATTTTTATATTTGCACTAGATAGGATCATAATCTTGACAATTATATGTTTTATGACACAAAAATATTTGTGCTAGTGTCATTATCCAGGGAGAAAACAGTCCTGCCATGACTATGCCCCTATGTTTCGGTTTTTTTCATTTTTTAATTATCATAAAAGTTAACATTTAAAAACCCTAAAAAATATATAGTGGCATGGTCATCGCAGTTATAACTTTTATGCAACAAAAATATTTGTGCTAGTGTCATTATCCAGGGAGAAAACAGTCGACTACGTTTGTATGGAGAGAGCGTCCGTTACCCTTTCCTCTTAAGAGTGTTGAAGTCTCGACTGATTTTCAAGTACAGATAAAACCAATGGACGGATCGAGCTAAAAGGCACACAGATAGCTTTATTAAAACGTAAGCATCAGTTAAGAAAAGGTGGGCAAAAGGAAATCTATACAAATATTATACAGCTGAAGAGTTTGTTTGAACGCCATAATCTCAGGAACTAGTAATTCGAATTGATAAACAACTTATTTATTTTTTATGCCGTTTTTCTTTCTTCGATATTAATTCAAGTACAATAAAAAACGTTCGGGCGAGCTTTCCTCTTAAGGTCTCCATGAGCTATCAACAGAGCAAGTTTCATCGCAATCAGTCCAGCAGCTTGTGCGTGAAGGAGTAACATAATAAAACACAAACTTACATTTCACATTTACAATATTAGTGGGAATTAATATTTGAGGTTTAAAACATGCTTAATTATTCATGCACGGTTGCATGTAAACACGTCTCTAAAAGTAATTAGCATCCGTATTCAAATATTGCACTATTCATGATCTATTTTGGATTTTGGTATGCTTTTGGAGTAATGAACAAAAGCCGGGGTAGCGTATATTGAAATGTTAATCCAAATAAGTCCAGCGAAGTCATACGTGACAAGATATTGTCACGTCCCGTCCGGCACGAGAAAAATCCCGTTAAATATCTTTAAAGACCACGACCGACTTAGTGGTAGATACCTCGACTTTAATTCTGAAGGTCGTGGGTTCAAATCACGGCCAGCAGAGCACCAATGGATTTTTATTAAGAAAAAATTATGCGTGTGCTAATTGACATTGTTCTTACGGTGAAGGAAAACATCGTGATGAAACCCGCGGCTTAGTTGGCTCCAGAAGTATTGACAAGTTCTCTCCTCTGAACATGGTCGACTAAGCTGAGAGGGTAGTAGGTGCTGGCAAACTCTCCTTTTACTCTATTTTCGTCAAACATTGAAACTGATTTTCAGTTTTACAAAAAGCTTTAACTATTTCATTTCATTTGATGCAGAACTCAAATGAAATGAAATAGTTAAATAAAGTTTTATGACGCTTGACAAATAGCAGCATTTGTGTCAATATAGTTAGTTACTTGATGTTGTGCCATATCATTCATTCATTTTATAAAGAACAATGACGCGAAAGGTTGCGGGTTCGATTTCTATCTACCGTATAGATAGATAGATTTCTGAAGTCTTGAATAAGTATTCAAGACTTCAGAAATCACGTTTATTAAGGGAATATGAATGTAAACCACACAAAATAGATATTTAGAGATCATTCAAAAGCTACTAACGGACTATGTTTGTCTATAGTTTGAGTAATTTTTAGGGGTTCCGTACTCAAAGTGTAAAAAGGCTTCACTGTCCGTTCGTCTGTCTGTCACCAGGCTGTGTATCATGAACCATCACGGTTCATGATACACAGCCTGGTGGTGAGTTTGAGAGTTTCGATATTTATAGAGTGTATTTTGTAGAAAATACAAAACAATTCATTAAAACTAATTATTAAAATAATTAAATAAAATTTGTGAGTTTATCGAATTTAGTTCCAGTGCCTGAATAAAAGAATTAAGTTACAAGGCTCATAATAAAAAGAACCATTTTGACGTAGAAGCTATCTTTTAATTTATCTTTTTTAAATTTTGCAATCTGATCCAAACATTGTGTTATCATGACGATCTCTATGGCACAGTGGGCGAATACCTGTCTGGGAAGCGAAAATTGCAACACACTGACAAAATAAATGTTTTCTCTATTCTCAGAATGCAGAATTTTTTCCAGCCAATAGTGCCAGTGCAAAGCAAAGCCTCCTTGCACCGAGAGAAGCACACAATCACGTATAAGCCTTATGTACCACAGTGTTACAAGGACCACGATCACAAGAACATGACGCTCAAGAGGCCCATGTCTCCGCACCTCACGGTCTACGGGATGACCATACCGGCGGGCACTTCCATATGCCAGAGAATCTCTGGTAAGACTCCTCAAATGCACAATTGTGCTAAGTTAAGACTGGATATTTTTTACCAAAGTTCGAGTTTACACTTTTTAAAATATTAACAAAGATAGAAACATAACACTGTTGGGTAAAAATAAGGATTTTGACAGACAGACATACAGTTCGACGACCGAGTGATCCCATGAGGGTCCAGTTTTTTCCTCTTAAGGTACGAAACCCTAAAAATAAAAATATTGTTTCGTGCAAGGATAATCAATTTATTTAAATATTATGCTCCACGGATCCACTAGTGTAATTCCAGACCCCCGCGACAATATCTAAATATATCTTAGCTACTTGTACCACCAAATAATAGTAAAACTTCCACTATACTCCTAAAACTTCTAAAGAATACTTAGTATGACTGAATCGAGTAAGTTATAACCGGAATGTTCAATAAAGATCCAATATTTCATTTTGATGTACCAACCCTGAGTTAATCTAAAAGTACGGGACTAACGGTTCTTTCAATTTGCAATGCTTACAAGTATATTCCCGTATAGCTGTGCCCAAGGTTTCATCCGCGTTTAAAAGGCTTGAAATCATTGGAGTATAAAGTCGCCTTTATCCTATGGATAACGGATATCGTACGGTTAGGTATCTTATCATGTAATTTAAAGTATCTTATCCTACCTATTTTTAAATTTCATCAATAGCAGTCTAACAGTGTTTATGTAATTAAACAAAACTCAACATGAACATACTCGTATTAGTCAGTCGTGTGAGGTACATTTTTCATAAAACAAGTCACTGTTACGTCAGTAAAATGCTAGGTAAAGTAGTACTGGACGTCTTTTTTTTGGACGAAGGGTAACCGCTTCGTCCAAAAAACTCCCTTAAAATCTGAAAACCCTGATTACGTGAGTTAGTATCATATCGTCACAAAATCAGGTCATGTAAGGTAGCAACTCGTTGAGCCTAATTCATAAAATATCTAAAAGGTCTTGTCGTCTCTTTATGGAGTCTCTTTCTAGTGCTCGATCTTTTATTGTATGGAACGTTCTACCTTGATTTCAATTTTATGTAAATAAATTGCATCTTTCAGATATTACATTTTAATACGTTGTAGCAGAATATGGTTTCCTGGAAACCGTTTCAGAATATTCTGCTATTACGTTAGCCAAGAGAATATTAAACCGAGACGCTTTTGATGTTGGAGTGATACTACTTCAGATAACTTACGTATACAATTATTTTTCAACATCTGCAGATCTTAACAACGAGAATTAAAATATGTATACAAATAAAAAATATATTAATAAAATTAAATCCACGTAAATAAATACAATAAAAATGATTAATAAATAACATTATGGAATAAGAATCGACGAGGTCGTATCGGCAAATGGATATTGGTAGCGAAGAGCCGCGACCGATACCAACCTTAAGAGCTTGATACACAGCCGGATTTGATTTAGAACGTAATGGAATATTCTCCATATTCTGTGATAGATAACCGTTTTATTGAGTAAAAAGCCGTTCTTTAAATTTTGACAAAATTTTAATGAAAAGATTATTAAATTAAAATAATAATTCTTGACTAATTTTTTAGTCAATGTACTTTTTTTGTATGGCTATTGAATTAGGTTTAAGTACTTCTATTACGTGTGTTACGCTTGATGTATTTTATAAAGGTCGTCTTGAGGTTTTTAGAAGACCAAAGACCTGCCTTAACATTCATTTGATGTTATAAGGCAATATTTAGTGTTGAAAATAGTCGTTTTAAAACCTAGCTTCTTGCTTTGAATTTGTTCTAACCTAATCTAACTTTTTGCTCTGATTTCTTTCTAACCTAACTTCTTTCTCTAAATTTGTTTTAACCTAATCTAACTTTTTGCTCTGATTTCTTTCTAACCTAACTTCTTGCTCTGAATTGGTTCTAGGTGTAATAGTGACCGGATACGCACTAGTTTTAGCAGGTGGAGCCCTATTTCTACCCAATGGCATAGAGACATACGTATCAATTATACAAAGTCTAGGACTTTCTGGTGGAACAGCCTTCTTGATTAAAATAGTGCTCGGTCTACCTTTCTCTTACCATTATTCAAATGGCATCAGGTTGGTTTATTTTAATTTTAAACGAGTATTATTACTATGATTATTATTTTATAGTGCGTGCGGGCTGCATTGAGATAATTGAAAATATTTTAAAGGTAAAATGCGTTTCAAAAAATTGCGCAGTTGGTAATCGCACCTGTATGATAAACATAAGGTTTCGAGTTCAAGTTTCGTCTCGGTTGCAATTGTTATTAAAATATTTTCCGAAGGTATACTATGTTGGTAGTAGGAAACAGCCCCCCGGAAATGGCATTGTCTCCCTTTGTCTTATGGGGCAAATAAGTAGCCACTAGCTGCGATAGGTAGGGGGAAGTTCAGAAGGTCCGCGACTTAGACTCAACAAAAATAATGCCGTTTCTAAATAGGTGCAAAATCATCATTTTACCATTATAAGGTTTAAAAACAATCGTACAAAAGTATTTTTATAATAAATAGGTCAGCCTTTGACCACTATCTCACACGATGGTAAGTGACGATGTGGTTTAAGTGCCACGCTTTGCTAGAAGATGCACTCGTGGCTCAAAGATCTCAAAATAAACGGGGGCCTTCGAGAGAAGAGAGTGAAAGTAGAAGATGGCAGTGGAACAAAAACTTTTCCGACCCGATATGTATGTGCAAGTATTTGGCACATGCACGGTATTGCACGTTGTGTCAGTTACGTGTGAATGGATCTTTGTTAAAATGACCAATGGTAGTTGCACAATATAATACTTGCCCAAGTTTTGATTCTTTAATTATGCCAGGTAGTTTACTGCTGACTATAATTAACCTAATATTGTTCTCATCCACCAGGTTCTGTGCTTGGAACACACTCCGAATATTTAAAAAAAAGGAATTGAACGGAACCGCTTTCAAAACATTGATTTCTACTGTTGTCATAGCTTTAATATTTGCTCTTTTTTAATTAATTATAAAGTAATTATTCGCGATGGTTACCTGCAATGTTTCTCACTAGGATCTCGATAATCACGTTTATAATTACAGTCACCGGCACAAAGTAATCAATAATTAATGTTTTTATAAATCCTAGTTGGAACTTATGAAATAAACAGTAAATAGTTTTCGATAAAAATAAAATTACTTAGAGATGCTTTATGTCGGCGCGGCGACTACTACAACGTAGAAATAATCAAGATCAAAATAAAAGTGATATCAAATAGGTACATACCTTATCTATTTTTTAATAACTTAAAGTCTCGAATGTTTGTTTGAAATGTAATTATTGTTGTTTCATTAAACTTTATCGATTCTAATCTAACAAGATATTTTAATTACCTACGCCTAATAATTAACATGGATCATAAGCCCTGTACCTAGAATAAAGTACCGGCGGGTAATAAGGGCCACTTTTACCTCAATTAAAAACGAAATATTTCGTAAAAGAAGGGAAAACTACTTCATGTTGCGTCCACTAGCGCGTATTTATATATTTTATTATTATGTGTTAAGTTAATTAGATTCTGGCGCCTATTTTCAATGGTAAACTTAGGTTAAGTATAGCATTGCTATGAAATGGTGGTCAGGCGTTAATGAGATTAATTGTTATTTTTTTATTTGCTTTGGGACTTACCCACGAACCTTCGTCACGTAAGCATCTATATTAAATTTTTCAGAATAAAATTTGGCTTTTATTCTGCACCATTTATGTAACAAACATAAAAATGGTGGCCCATGAGAGGAACTTACATCAAGAAACGCGAAGTAGACAAGAAAAGAAGACAAAACTGTCAAATCACAGAAGAATTAAACTGCCACGTCTAAGCCAACGTGCAGCAGGAGAGCCGGGACTGCCACAATGCCACGGGTTCCGGTGGATGAAGTTGCAGCCAGAGACGCATAAGGAACTGGTCAGGTCCAGCGGTGCAGCAAGCATCGCGCCGCGGAACGGAGTCTACCAAAGATAAGTGTCTTTCCATCGCACCTATACCTAACTTTAGCAAAATCGATCCAAACAGCCCAAAACCTATACCATTCCTAACCAAACCGTGCAGAATATTCATACATTTGTGCAAATTAAAAAAATACATATGTGCAGAAATTCTCTTGATTACCAATTTGTGAGGAATTTATAATTAATTACAGTACCCACTTAAAAAAAAACAACTGTAAATTCATATCAAAAGTTGCAACCAGCCACGTTTTCTCCCATATTTACGTAATATACGGCGCCGTTTCCCCGTTAATGACATTGCGCGCCGAACGATTCCAGAACATCTGCCGGCCGCGCCACGTCCATGCACTCAAGTAGCAAACGACGCGTGTGACCTGGACTGGCAGGCTAAGAGCTGATCCACGACGGTCCCGGATTTCACGGAGGGCAACGCCGGAAGGAGGAGCGTGAGCTTTTTATATTTTTTCCTAAACTGGTTTCAATTTTAGCGTCACGTCGATTCGAACTTTAGTTCACTGACTTTAGTGTCAAATGTCTGAAGAAGAGCTTACAAAGAGTTGCTTACTAAGCGCTTGTCTATAAAATTATACTAAGTTTAAAAATTATTTAAATGCCACGTCCAATCAAACAGCATTGAATAACATTCAGTTGACTGAGTTTTTGAAACTAGCTAGGTTTGAAGTATTATCCATAAGTTTTGATGAATTGCAAAATGAACTAGAGGTTTTAGTCCCTGCTAATATTGAGGTTGAGGTCGAAGAACGTGAAAATATCGAAAGCGACATAATTACAAACATAGCTACAGCCTGGCGACAGCTAAGACATTGTTAGAATCATTTTCTATGCAACAAGAATGTGAAAAAAGGCGCAATACTTGTCATGACAGTTCATGTTGTGAAAGAAGACGCAGCTCATGTCATGATGGTTCATGTTATTCGGAAAAGAAATATGACTTAAGCCTCTTAAACAAATAAATAAATTTGATGGCTCATATTTCCATTGGACCGCTTTTAGGGATACCTTCCCTAGTATGATTCACAATAACGAGCGCATACCATCAATTAATAAACATTATCTTATATCATATTTAGAAGGCGATGCGGCCAGATTACTGTCAAACCTCGAAGTTTCCAGTGATAATTATTCTGTAGCCTGGGATTTGCTATATAATCGTTTCAATAATAAATAACCTTAATTAATCACCACCTGACGTCCTTGTTCAATATTAAGCCATTTGCCGAGCCCGAGCGTTCTTTGAAGTTTTTAATTGTCCACATTAGAAAGAACTTAGGTAGGTGCATTGGATAGCTTGAGTCAGTCAACAGACAAATGGGACGTTCTTATAATATTCATGGTTTCTCCAAATGGGAAGAGCATCGTAAAGCTTTAAAGGGCGCGCAGCTACCTTAGAACAATTCTATGAATTTTTGCAGGAGCGCGCCGAAATGCTTGAAAAATTTGTCAAAGATACAGCTAAGTCTCCTATTTCTCAACTATTGAAGAATAAAATAAATAGACGCACTAGAACCCGAAACACTAATGAATTACTCAAATGAACCTGAAACAATGGTTAACTATTCCAACGATCAAGTTACAATCGCTAATTTTTCAAAAAATCCTGAACAAAATCAAGTCATACTTTTGTCCACTACTATAATCGAGGTATTGAATCCATCTAGCCACAAAAGGATCAGAGTTCGTGCCCTGCTGGATTGTGGCAGCCAATCCTCATTTATTACCGAATCACTTAATAACAAATTATCATTAAAATCAAACTCAATTAACTGCCTAAAAGTCATTGGAATAGGCAACGTAGCATCCTACAACGTAATTGAAAGTTGCAAATTACGAATCAAATTATCAAGTTTAATTTTAAAGGAGCTGACAGGTTGCCTACCCAAGAGTACCTACTATCAATGTGCAGTCACCTTTACCTACTGATTTACAGTTAGCTGATCCAGAAGGTTGGATCAGCTAACTGTAAACCATCCCGCTTCGCTAGACGCTTTAATAGGAGCGGATCTATTTTGAGATCTACTAGGTAACGAGCAGCGTTCCGTAGGATCCACAAATAGAACCAAATTACGATATACGCAATTAGGCTGGATCATATCCGGTCCTATTCACTCAGCGTCGTCATCAAAAAGTACGCACTGCGGCCATGTAGCTGTTTCTAATTTTTCCGACGAAAACATAGATAACATGCTCACAAAGTTCTGGGATTTGGAAGAAATTCCCGATAAACCCATACTTAGTCAAAACGAACAATATTGTGAAAAACATTTCCTTGCCAACGACTAGGGATCAATTAGGCAGATTTTGTGTGTCCATGCATTCTGGGTAAGACAATGAAGCTTATCCAGCGTGTTCAGAATGCCTGTGCTAGATTTACATTCAGCATCCCACCTCGTACCCACGTCACACCTTATCTGTGCAAACAAAATATATTGAAAATGGAGGAGAGACACAAGCTTCACTTTGCATGTCTTATGTTTGGGATAGTAAAGTTAAAAAAACCGGCGTATCTTTACGACAAACTCACATGGGCTGATGACTTTAGGCATTTTTCTAGCCGACCAGGTAAACATGTGCTCAATTGGCCCCGACATCATTCTGTGGCATTCCGTGGCGCTTTTCGTTATGCGGCCGCCGGGTGCTGGAACGATATTCCTCCTCCTTTGCGTGCCCTGAAGACAGTGGTACAGTTTAGAAAACAATATAAAGCCGTACTGCTGCAAAAACAAATTTCACATGCGGCGGTTACTTACGTTTAGTTTGTGCACGTCCCGTACGGAGGCTATCGTTCTGCTGCGGGCGGTTGCGCTGGCGCTACTATTTTATTATTTATTGTATATAGACCACTTGAAATCGTCTTAAAAACTAAGTTAGGATGTGTGCCTTCGGAACGCGCCCACCAATGAGAAGAAGGCACAAGAAACTCATGGGGTTTTTTTTTAAGTGATCACGCTCACAAAGGTCAATATTACAAATATTGAAAGTATTATTTGAAATGGAGCAACTAAAGTCACGTCCATGGGTTGTTATTATTAAGGTAAGACGAAGTATCATAGTACGCCTTACTGCACAATTTATGCTTTATAAAAGTTTTGAACCTGGTAATGGACATGTCATATACATCTTTGGGTAATTTATTATAATAGAGCACACATGTACCTACTATTAAACGACCTGTTTATTTTCCGGAGCCGACTACCGGGCACGGTCAGTTCATTCTTATTTCTTAAGTTGAAATTATGAATATCGCTATTTTTACGAAAAATTTCAGGATTTTTGTGAACGTATAGCAAGTTTTCGTAAATATATTGTGAATAGAGCGTTAATATATTTATCTCTTTAAATTTTTCTCTAAGTGATTCCCTGGGGCCCATTTTGTAGATAGCTCGGACAGCTCTCTTTTGCAATATGAAAATAGTATCAATATCTGCAGAGCACACCCCCAAAGCAGGATGCCAATAATAAAATAATAAACATTTTCTAAGATGGTAATTTTTTTTTAAAGATATTAAAAAAAAATTTGATCTTTATAAAAGCCCGTCTGTTAACATTAAATTGATTTATTAGTCTATCCGCCGTTATACTCCATATTGTGTGCTGTTAGTGATTTTTGCGAAATGTACTCTAAACGCTAAAAAAAATAGATTTATTTAAAACTAAGTCTTGTTAGTTACACCATTTATAACTCGAAAACGATTGAACTGATTGCGATTAACCTCACTTATTACCAGTCTTTCCTACCTAGCCATGTCTTACCCACTGGGAACGAATGAAACAAAAATATGTACCTAATACTTAGTATATATATATAGCTGAAGTCCTAGAATATCGTAGAGACTCAGTTATCAATAACAATAATTAACGTCAAATACGGAAACCGTTTAATACAAGAACAATGCAATGGAAAACAAAGCATGAACGTTAATTAACGTGTCCAGTAACACATAAATGATATTTCTGTTTCCCCAGGTTGATAATTTGATATCTTAGTTTTGAAATATAAGGACTCATGCACACATCAGTCCGTTTTACATGTTCGTTGTATCGTATGCATAAGTTTATGGAACGAAGTTTCTTATCGCGCGTTGCGAAAGGGGGCTAGACGGAAAAAATTAAGATCAAAAGTTCAACCTAATGACACTTTTTGCTATAGTTGTAAGCCGTGCGGCTTTCTCTGTTTGTCTCTCTATCTCTCTCATAGAAAGCAAGCCCGTATACTAAAATTTAGCCTACTGATTAAGTTAAAACTACATTATATTTGTTAATAATAAAAAAATATTATAACTTAAAAAAAAATTACAATTCTCTCACTAATTAATTGAAAGGAATTTCTTTCCATCCGGGTGTCCCTCGACACCTCTCAAGTTTTTCTTTTTTTCGGTGATGGCGCATCACTACAAAGAGTATAAAACAAAGTCGCTTCCCGCTGTATGTCTGTCCCTATGTATGCCTAGAACCTTTAATCTACGCCACGGATTTTGATGTGGTTTTTTTAATAGTTTTTAGTAATTAGTTTAGCAAGAGAAAGGTTTTAGTATATGAAACAAAAACAGCTAGTATCGCAATATAAGGTTGTTCGTTAATGCGGATCCGGTAAAAATACTAGCCCAGTCAAGACAGTTGAAGTAGGAGCTACAGGAAACTGCAGGTTTTATTAAGCGACGGATCCATTACAAACGGTCTTCTAAATATGTTGTAAACATTGCCTTTCGGTAAAGCGGATCCGTTACAATAAATAAATAATAAATGCTCGTAAGTGGCCTACGTGCTCTAAGAAAATAGATTAGCTGTGTTAGGCGGTAATTCAGTTTGCACCGTCTCAAATGAGGTAGTTTATAATTTTAACAGAATCAACAGGCCAGTTTTCCACTGATCAATTTTATTGTAGGTATCTCGGCCAAGCCGATTTATGCGCAAAATATATTATACGCATTTCCCTTTATAACGTACATTTTGTGAAAATGTAACTATTCGATTTTCTGTTAAAGTCTATTGTTATGAGAGCATATTATCAATTTAATAATTATTATTTTTGATACCATTGTTTATTCTGTGGGTTTATGTGTGTAATTTTGTTTTGTTCTGAAAATAATAATTAATACGTACGAGTATCTTTTCATCGGACTACAAATAATGATTTTGTGGTTACGAGAATATAAAGGTAATACTTACCCAATTAAAATTTTAGCTGAATGCATATTGATTTTACCTTTTATCTAGTCTAGATGATATTTAGAGAGCCGGCAACTTTGATGCTGTTTAGGGCACTCGGTGTAGTGACTGGAGTATGTATTAAATGGAGATGACTTGCTCAGAACCTATTCCATCTCTCAACTTAGTCGACCGTGTGACACGGTCAAATGTTTTCACGAATATTTCTTTTTTTACTAAAAAATAATTGACACAAGGTATAGACAAACTTAGTCCATTAGTGGATTTTGTGTCTATATATATCTATTTTGTGTGGTTTTCATTCATATTTACATAAATAAATCCTATTTTTAATGATGTATTTCGCGATGGAAGTCATATAGTACATTGCGATACAAGTGTGGTAAATTGATAATTTCATCGAGGCGGTTTATGACGCGCGAGCGGAACCCTAGTGCGTCTACAGACCGCCGAAATTAAATTATTAATTCACACGTGTATCGTTCGACGTTTTATATCACAGTTGTGAATAAAAGAAAAGAAAATAATAAATAACAAAATATTTGGTGATAAGTCTATGTTTACAATTTTTTTTTAGTTGGAGTTTTAAACTCTTTTTTGGTTTAAAAACCTTATTTTATCCATCAAAACAGTATAACCCAGATAAATTAAGAATTTTCATCTACCTAACATGAAATTAGCAGTAAGATACCAATTTAACTTTTTACACACTAGTGGCGTCGAGGTAGTGCATAACGCACGCGTGCGTAATACGTTGGATTATGAACCTAAAAGCGGTTAAATAAGATCCACTTTATGAGCAACGGTGATAAAAATAGTCTCACAGAATTAGGGCCCACAGGAAATAAATCGTCAATACCTCTAGGGGCGGTAACTAGTTAGTTCATATAAGATAATAAGGTAGTTACATCGTTCTTTGAATCAATTAAAATACCGGAGTTTTCCCCAAAAATTGTCGGGTTATCTCTCGTCAGTTACCCTAATTATTTGTCAATTCCATAGAAATCTTTAAGTAGTCAAGTTTTTTTTATTCGCCAGTTTCGTTAACTCGTTAGTTTCGTCAAAGTGTTTCGTCAATTTTTGTGGAATTTAAGTCAACTTGATTTTTCTTGACCAATGTAATGATAGACAAAATAAAAAAACATTTTATTTTTTTTGACACGATTTTATTTGAAATATGGTTATTATTTTACCAAAAAGTATTAGTATTGGCTCCTGATATCTTGTTTTGTAACCCATGCTTGTTTCAAAGCGTGGGGTGACATATAGGTGTGGGTAGGGGTGAGCATAAGGGTGTAAAGTAATACGTGGAAAACTCGGTTTTTGAGTAAAATGACGAATGTGCACCGAAGGCCGATTCTCGTAATTATATCAGAATGTAAATTAAATTGATTGAAGTTAAATGATATCGTAGGTAATTTAACTGTCAATTGTTATTCTGAAAACCATCAATTACAATAACATTTCAGTGACATTATTCCATTGCCATATCATTTATCTTTAAAGGAGTAGGTTTCAATAAAACGAAATGTCGTAAAGAATACCATTTTGCGTAGGTATATACATTGAGTCAATGAAGTTACGATTTAATTGACATATCATGTTGATATTTTAGTTTAGGAAAATACTAAAAGCTGATGTTTAGTGTATTTTTTGTAATCGAAATGCAATCGGAATGGTTTGCAATATAATTTGAACAATTTTATTTATGAGAATTGGCCTTGAATTGGAAAAGATTGGCATCTGTTTTGTTTTTGGGTGGTTATCTATATAGTAGCGGGGATTTCGGGATTTACTAAAGCGCGTCAGATTAATATACAGGGGGATACCTTGTACCCGGTTAAGTCCCTCCACCAAATATGAACCTCATATAGAAGGCCGGCCGATAAAGGATCAGATTAGTAAAAAAAATTGATTATCAGAAATTCCGAGCTCGTCAGATTAAGGTAGGGTGAGCTAATTACATGCTAAAAAGTGTATATTCCACTAATCTGACAATTTGAGAGTGACGTAAAGAAAGGGGAGGGCTACAAAGTTGTAAAAAAAACGTCATCTCGACATTCTCGAGCGTGGCTAATTTTTTTTTTATTTCGAAGGATATAATTGAAGGATAACGAAAAATATATAATCTGACGATTTCCACAAGCCGAAATAACAAAAATTCGTTGATAAAGTTTAATGCGTGCAGCTGTGTTATGCCTAAATTCTCCTCTTCGCGTTTCTATTCTTTAAATTATTTTCTTACATATACAAGTATTCTACATAAAAAACATACACTTTTTTATTTGCATGCTATTTCCTGAGCTTTTCAATTAATTAAGTTCAATGAATCAAAAAATGTAAAAAAATAAATAAATAAAATTGTCAGATTAGGCGAAATCCTCTAGATAATCGTCAGATTATGAGACAGCACATCTAGGACATAATGATGAACCATATATATCTTAATCTGACGCGCTTGAGTATTTCAAAATGGCGAATTTTTTTTTCTCATAATAATTGTCGCGAGTTT
Source organism: Idaea straminata (assembly GCA_951213275.1). Lineage (NCBI taxonomy): Eukaryota > Metazoa > Arthropoda > Insecta > Lepidoptera > Geometridae > Idaea > Idaea straminata. The sequence continues at coordinate 16,786,474 of OX577845.1, read as the reverse complement.
GCGTCACATTGGAATCGTCAGATTATTGCATGAGAGCTTTTTTTAGGTTCACTTAACACCGCCTAAGAAAATCTGACGCGCTCGATTAATTTTTTTTTCATTTTCAACCCTTACGTACGACCACCCCCATCATGCAAACGATCAGATTAACATACGGACATTATTAAAAATACGTAGAACATTGATGCTATCAATATCTGACGCGCTCGAGTATGTCCACGCAACAGTTTTTTTTTACATTTTTGAAAATTTATAGCCGCTTCCCCCACCTATGAAAAGATATACATTATATGACATTTTTTTCTTGACTTATCATCTAAGCTTTGCAACCCAATAGGTCTCTATGACGCTCGAGTAAATCCCCATTTAGCATCGTGGGCTCCCCTACTAATACATATAAAATCCTTTGTCCTGACTGACGGAGCAACGCACAGCCTAAACCGCTGATTGTAGAGACCTGAAACTTGGAGGGTGTGTTATTTGTGTGACAAGAAAGGATTTTTCGAAAAAAAAACCCTAAAGGGGTAAAAAGGGGGGCAAAGTTTGTATGGGACAACGTGATTTCTTAGTCCAATCTTATTACAATCACTTTCGAGTTCTGAATTGGATACATTACTGTACATAAACAAAAGGGATTAAGACCCGGGAAAATAATTACTATGATTACTGCACCTGCAAATCATTAATAGAATGATGGCTGAGCTAAATAAGGCAGCTCTATCTCCTAATGGCATTTTTATCACAGTTGCTCATAAAGTGGATCTTATTCAACCGAATTTAGGCTCATAATCCAACGTATTACGCACGCGTGCGTTATGCATTACCTCTATCGATGCCACTAGTGTGTGATAAGTTATCCTGATAAGTTTAATTGGTATCTTGCTGCTAATTACGTGTTAGGTAGATGAAACATTCTTAAATTATCTGGGTTATACTGTTTTGATGGATAAAATAAAGTTTTTAAATTAAAAAAAATGAGTTTTTATCACAGTTGCTCATAAAGCGGATCCTATTCAACGGCTTTTAGGCTCATAATCCAACATATTATGCACGCGTGCGTTTTACATTGCCAACTAGTGCTATAAAGTTATCCCGATAAGTTTAATACGTATCTTACTGCTAATTACATATTAGGTAGGTGAAACATTCTTAATTTATCTGGCTTATACTGTTTTGATGTATAAAAAAGGTAGGTACCAAAGAGTTTTTAGCTAGCAAAAATGGTTGTCTCTAAAGTCGGTTTACGAACGAAAATTTTACGTGATAATGACTTAGAAAACGATTAAAAATTGAGTTATGTTTATTTTTTGTTTTGTCTTTACTTATTTTGTTTTTCCGTACCATTGTATTTTGTTCTTAAACCCCGACGCAAAAACAAATAGAAACAACCCTAAAAATGTTCTATGTCAGACGAGGCTGTATAGGTTAAAAGTCTTTACCCTGGCCTTTCCGGAGCATAATTAACAAAAAAATATTGCCTTAAAAAATGTAAACATAGACTTATCACAAATATTTTGTTAATTATTATTTTGTTTTCTTTTCAAGTCTTTTCTTTTATTCGCAACTGTGATAAAAAACGTCGTACGATATACGTGTGGAATTGATCTTTGCATCTTGGCTTCTTAACACGCTCGCTACCGCTCGCGCGTCATAAACCGCCTCTATGCAAAGATCAATTTGCCACACTTATATCGTAGTGTACTAATATTCTTTTCTTTTCAAGTCTTTTCTTTTATTTACAACTGTGATGAAAAAAAAGTCGTACGATACACGTGTGGATTGATAGATTTAATCTCGGCTTCTCAAATGCGCTCGCGTTCCGCTCGCGCGTCATAAACCGCCTCGGTAAGATAATCAGTTAACCACACTTGTATCGCAATGTACTATTATGACACAAGTCGATGCAGAAAGTTGTTTAAGTCTTTGAGAGAAATATATTTTATCATGAAAACGGATATTGCCCAACGTCAAAGCAAAGACATGCTTATCTATTTTTGCTTTGAAGTAAGGCAATATTGACGCTGCCCATGCCACGTTATAAAACGATTAAACTGTTTATGAATTCTTTTTTACAGCAGAATCTGTCTGTGAACATTTTTTTGCTTGCTTTATCGATTGGCTCGATTTGCCCTTTTAAGATGAAAAAGTTCTTACTTGACAAGGTGCGTGATTATATGATATTTTTCTCTTCTTGTTATCTAATTATTAAAAAGAGAAAAAGACTTATTCACGAATCATTAAAACTACAAGGACTACGAGTCCAGTAACTTAGCATGATGGTTGTGTCTAAGACGTTGCACTAAGTACGGTTTTTTGGAAATTCGACATTTTAAGAGGTAATAAGATACATTATGAGGTAATAATAAGGTACATATCAAATAATTATTGACCTATTTCTGGTTATCCTGTTCGTGTTAAGGCGATAGGAGAGCGAGGAAAAGATCCTCGTGCTCATCCCAGAAGGAGAAAGAGGAATGTTATGTCCTCGTGCATCTACCAGAATCCTTTTATGCCAATAAATATCAAAGACTAGCTTTTGCCCGCGACTTCGTCCGCGAATAAGTCGAAAATAGTTCTAATGGGAGTTTTAATTGGTTGTAACTGTAATATATTTCTGTGGGTATTACCAAAATCGGTAGGTTGGTTTAATTAAATATTCTTTTATATTTGTGTTTATTCAGTTTTTTTCTATCCTTATAATAAAGTTAGAGGGGACTTAAAGTCTGTACTTGGAAGCAAATTTCAAAAATGGGTCTAGGGGACCCTAATATATATGCTTAGTTTTTAAATTTCATGTCTGTCTGTCAGATTGTTTGTTATACAATTACAAACACCTAAACCAATTGAAATCTGGTTTTCACTTTAGATAGCTCTTTTTTTGAGGAAGGTCGTGTTATACATTACATCGAAATTTAATTAGTAGAACCTGAGTAATCAACGAAAAACTACAACTGCTCGAGAAACCCCGCCCGCCCGCCCGTGACGACACGAACGCATCCCAGACCAGCAAACACGAACGTCATATTACATTATAGTAGTAGTATAGCATACTTTTTATCTCGATATTCCCACGGGATCACAACTTATGCGGGTCAAACCGCGGTGCACAGTTAGTTTTGAATATGAAATAATTCGTATATTTTACTAGCTACGCCCCGCGGTTTCACCCGCGTAAGTGCTGATCCCGAGAGAATTTCGGGATACAAAGTAGCCTATATGTAAATCCAGGCGTCCAGCTATCTACATACCGAATTTAATTGTAATCGGTCCAGTAGTTTTTGCGTGAAGGAGTAACAAACATACACACGCACACACACACACACTTTCACATCTTCTATATATATAAAAGGAAGTCGTGTTTGTTACAACACTTATAACTCGAGAACGGCTGAACAGATTGCGATGAAACTCTGTATCTGGATAGCTGGAGACCTCGATTAACACATAGGCTACTTTTTATCCCAATATGCCCTCGGGATCGGGACTTACGCGGGTGAAACCGCGGGGCGCAGCTAGTTTATAATATTAGTAGGACTAGCTTGTGTCGTCCCGTGGGAATATCGGGATAAAAAGTAGCTTATATGTTTATCCAGGCTTCTAGCTGTCTATATATCGAATTTCATTCGAATCGGTTCAGTAGGTTTAGCGTGAAGGAGTAACAAACACACACTCGCACACACAAACTTTCACATTTATAATATTAGTAGGATAGTAGGAAGTAGGATCAAAATGTTCTAGTTCCTTCTAGTCCTTACCATTTCAAATTTCGAATTCTACGTCCCTATAAGGCCGTGTCCTAAAAATGTAACCTTTTTTTGAATGAAATCGGATTGCATTTTAAATAAATTACAAGAAATTCAAGTTAACCTAAGAAAGTTAGGCCCTAAAAAGATATTGAAATATAAAGGTAAGGTTAGCGATAAGATTTTAGAAGCTGAAAAATAATTTACTACCTATAAGAATCCACTGTTTGACGGGTTCAACTCATAGACGCACGTGGCTAAAATTATAGCTATTTCACTGTTTAGGAAAAGGAAAGGCTCAGTAAAGAGCAGTATGAAGATATTACGCATACAACAATTTCAGCGTCAGAACACTACCACACACTACATTACATATAGACGTTCGGGGCCGCTTCGGTCGTTTCAACAACAAGCTTACACGGAAGTTGAAGTTTACAAACGTCTCACTACCAAGGAGTTTTACATTACTTCATTCAAGCATTGAATGCTTGAAGTTTATAGTGATTTGAAAATGGAACGTTCTATCTTAACAATGTAGGAGGTACTCTGTTGCCTCCTACACACAGCCTCTTACCATACTAGTAAATCCTAGTTACCGAGTATGACGTACTGTGGGCTGCATAATTACAGCCCCCGGTAGAGTTCAAAAATTACTATTATTGGCATATTTTTATTCTAATATTTTTGTGTGATAAATTCACGAGTTAGACGACATTTAACTTCAACTAAAGCAGGTGCCTAAAATCTTACTTGAGTTAAAAACAATTTTGTAACAGCCGTTTTGGAGCTATACGGTGGGTCTGCACTTATGCAGCCGACCGTACATAAATACAGGGTTATATTTTATGGGAAATATTAATATGCCTATTACAAAGAGAAAATATTTGATTGTTTGTTTGTTTGCATTGAATAGGCTCCGAAACTACTGAACTTATATAGACGAAACTTGTTATGAGGATATATTGATTGACATAAAGATATGATTTTCACTTTTGGGACTTTTTTCAATATGATGCCCAAGCTCTAGCCAATTGAAACTTTCAGGGATTATTCTTCATGAAAGCCAGTAGTTTTTAAGATAGGTTGCAGAAAAAAATAATCTTCGAAATATTTTTTTAGAACAATACAAAGGTAATGTGAACATTAGATTTTGAAAAAAAAAAAAAAAACAAACTTTAATGATTTTATTTTGAGTTTTATAAATCTTAGACTCTGATTGGTGTAGGGGTACAAAAGGTCCACTATTTAACTTGTTTTACAAAAAAACGGCAGAATCGCAGACCTGATAGTTTGGCTGTAATGCAAAGTTCATGCTGAAATCTGATTTTGACTAAAATTTCACTAAAACCCAAATAACTTTTAAACCACTAATTATTGCAGAACATACAGGGGGGTTAAATCGATAGTTACTGATGTCCCCCACCCCCCAGTAACCGATGATCCACCCCCCTTGTTACACCGTGTATATTCTGTACTATAGGCTATAGGTACGTGAATCTTATTGCGTAAATGCGTAAATTCAAAGAAAATTGCACGAATTATTGTAGAGACATAGAAGCGAGCGGTTATTGTAACGAAACGGAAGGTTCCGTTACCAGTTTCAGAAATTTAGAAGAGTCTAAAGAAGAAGTTGAAGAGGGTCAGTCAGTCCGTCAGTCAGTCCGTCATTCAGAATTATAAGTCAGTCCTACCTGATAAACCTAATAGCTCAAGACCCTCAACAATAAAAGTTTAGAAAAAGGATTAACAACTATAATTCACAAAGATAAAAACTTAACTAGGTGTAAAGTCAGTAACAGTGGTATCCGATAGCTGAATACTGCGTTCTCTATTATTATCTGCTTTAATCATGGTGGGTAATATACCAGTTATAGCGAACTCCATCCTTTTCTTACTCCTTGATCTTCAAGTTTATATACACCAACCTTTTTAGGTGGGTGAATCAACGCGTTGTTGTATTGTATTGCACGTAATAACGAAGGAATATATAAATTGTTTGAAAGAAAGTGCGTTAGTCTCGTCGTCGTCGGTGTATGAACACACTCTGTAATCGCATCCAATGCACACAGCTAATATTAGGCCATAATACTCGGCACCACAGCCAGAATAATTCTATATATTCTATATTCTATTATTTTTAATTATTATTTTTTTAAAGTCATGTCTCGGGTTTTTTTTTCTATTAATTATGGCTTCGCACGGCTTGTGCATTTAGCCAGTTTCAAGTTATATTTTGCATCAAATTATGTCCCGATTTTTCATAAATCGGGCCTAAAGTGTTTCAAAACAGTCAAAGTCGTCATAGTCCGTCAAGTCAGGGGCTATAGTAAAGCGGTGGCAAGTTTACCATAACCTTAATAGGAGATTTGGAGGCAACGAGAAAACTTCATGTTTGACACTGATTTTTACTTTTACTACACTTGTGCACTTTCACAGAACTAATAGTACATTACGATATAAGTGTGATAAATTGATCTTTGCATAGTAGCGAGCGTGTTAAGAAGCCAAGATGTAAAGATCAATTCCACACGTATATCGCACGACGTTTTTTATCACAGAACTAAATTGAATAACATTCCACCAGAATTATACAATTCAACTCGGGTTACAACTAAGTTTCATGAAAATAAAACTGCAGCACGACATGTTGTTAACTCGTTCCCGCCAAAACTCTCGTCTCGGGTCTTTTTTTGCTTATAATTATGGCTTCGCATGGCTTGTGCATTTAGCCAGTGTCAAGTTATATTTTGCATGAAATTATGACCCGATTTTTCATAAATCGGGCCTAAAGTGTTTCAAAACAGTCAAAGTCGTCATAGTTCGTCAAGTCAGGGGCTACTTACTTGTACTTGTATACAGGCTGTTTTCCGCCATTGGACCCTTTTTAATTGGGTCCTTTTTGCGTGAGGATGGAGTAGGCTTGCCCAGCACCTACTACCCTCTCAGCTTAGTCGACCATGTCCAGAGTAGAGAACTTGTCAATACTTCTGGAGCCAACTAAGCCGCGGGTTTCATCACGATGTTTTCCTTCACCGTAAGAGCAATGTCAATTAGCGCATATAAATTTTTCTTAAGAAAAATACATTGGTGCACGGGCGGCCGGGATTCGAACCCACGACCTTCAGAATGAAAGTCGGCAAGTTTACCATAACCTTAATAGGAGATTTGGAGGCAACGAGAAAACTTCATGTTTAACACTGATTTTTACTTTCACTACACTTGTGCACTTTCACAGAACTAAATTGAATAACATTCTACCAGAATTATACAATTCAACTCGGGTTACAACTAAGTTTCATGAAAATAAAACTGCAGCACATGTTGTTAACTCGTTCCCGCCAAAACTCACTCGTCTCGGGTTTTTCACGAAATTTTCTTGAATTACATTTTGATGACATTGTCAGCCTTCAAAAATCTGAATATATTTTTTTGTCCTCAGTAAATAAAAAGTTTTAATTAATATCAAAAAGGATAAATTACAAAGAAATGTATAAAATAATGAGTTGACGTTTTATAAACTGTTATTGTCTATTGGATGCGAGATTTAGACAATAGTTCACTATTGGTTGGCAAAATCACTGTTACTTGTCTTTATTGGTCCCTGTGAAACTTTGACAGTAATTGTCGATAGCACACACACATTGAATGCTAAAATAAATACGTATACATTGCTGGTATAGCCAGTTAATACAAAAGTATTCAAAAAGCTCCAGCGCGCATTGGATTAGATACACCCCCCGCTACCCGCTGACGGGGTAATTCTCTATAGGTGAAAGGTAACGATGTTTTGAACACAATTCGGGCTGGGAAATTTTGTGAACAGACCTTTCGAATTTAGAAAAATAGAAAAAAATCTTCAAAATGAATTCTTTGAAAATAAAGTTATTTTAACTGATTGATAAATTTACTACATGATGACGGTTTCATATTCGATATTTTATTTCTTCTGGCGTAGCTATTTCACCCGTGAAATGCGCATTATTTTTACTAAAAATGCTAAAGTTTTTATGGGAATAATTTCTAAATTAAATATAATTTTACTATTCCGCCGCCGTCATGGGCTAAATATTTACTAGTTTAGTAGATTTAAATTTTATATTTTTAAATTCCATGAATAATAAAGAATACACTCTAAATTCATTTGTATGGAAACACGATCGACTAGCAGAGCCTTTCTACACAGGAAAGTAGAGTATTTATGAAATATTAAAGGATCGCATTGAATTGGCTTATAGTAAAATTTTGACTTATAAAATTGATTTTGATAAAGTTATACGTATAAGTGTGAGGATAGTACAATGGTTATGAAAATGGAGAAGTTCGATATAAAAACGGCAACTTCTTTAATTCCTTTACTGGATAATACAGAGGAAACTACTGAAAAATTATAGATGGCATTGAAATGTATGACGAATATCTTGATGACGTAACTCAGAAAAAAATATTAATTTATTTTATATTAAGAACCAGATTGACAATCAGCAAAATTAAAATTAAATAACGAATATTCTGACGTGGCGAGCTTAATACAAGACATCAAGAAATTTTTACTTACAAAAAAAATCGGCCAATGCAATACTCAGTCAATTAAATAGCTTATCTCAAAATAACATGTCAATAAATGAGTACGGAAATAAATTATCTGAGTAATTTATAGGCCTTACTTATTGCACAAAGCGACGGAAACCCCAAAGCATGTGAGATATTGAGACCTATAAATGAAAAACTTGCTAATCAAAGGTTTTCTGATGGTTTGCGAAATAGACGCTTAAGTACGATTATATCAGCACGAAGTTATTCGGAACTAAAGGATGCGGATGCGGAAGACGAAGAGCTAGCGCAACCTTCGTCCTCTAACAACATTTTCAACGCGCAGAGAAGAGGATAACAGCACCTCAACTACCGGTCCGCACATAGAGGAAGAGGCGGCCGAGTAACAAGAGGTAATCGAGGTCATTTTAATATAAATAGAGGGCAGAACTACAACAGCTACAATAATACGAGGGGTAAGTACGTAAACAATAATTATAACAACAATTGGCGATATTTATTAATCGATCCCGCCCAACACAAGGTCATCGCGGCAATTTCGTGAGTTCGAATCGAGTTTACAATAGTAGAGGTAATCAGCGAGCAATTTGTTCGGTGCAAGTCGAAGGGGTAACCGGAACCAGAAACTATTGAACCGAATCAGTTTTTTCGGACCTTCTGACTTGTGACAATAACGTAAAATATGTATACATGAAATTAGGTAATCAAAAGTGTCCATGGTTGTTGGACACAGGTGCGTCATTATCAGCAATTCACAGTAACATCTTATCGGAACGGATACCGGTACATAAAGACCCTATTGTTATAAGCGGGATAGGTGGTAAAACTTATTAATAATAATAATAATAAGCCCGCAGGGCACCTTGAGGCGAGGTGTCGGGGAGTAGCGACCCCGCGGTTCCCGAGTGCTCCAGGGGGAAGCAACCGTTCCTCATCTCCGGCTGGCCTTAGTTGGCTGATCGAAGTGAAAAATGACGAGGAAGCGGTCCCCCGCCTCTGGCTTGCCTTCACCGGCCGTCCAGAGTGGAGTCGCAAGAATACGTTCGAAAGATATATGCCGCACGTCAGTGGTGAGTGGGCCAGGTAGGCTGGACCCTCAGGGAGCCCGTGACCTGAGTTTAAAACCCAGTGCGGCATCACTATCTTTAAGCCACTCCCGTCCCTGTTGCCCCCTTGCTGTAATTTACTCAGCTGATTAGGGTGGCCCAGTTTGAGAGTTGGCGAGTCTCCACCTGCCACTTTTACATGTTTGTTGAACATTGTTACGGCAGGTGCCATAGTACCCATAGTCTCCCAGTATCCAGTCCACTACCATCCCATCACAATAGCCCAAGTAGTAGTTTTCTCCTGTAGTTTATCAATAGTTCTATTCAAACCGGAGATTGTCCTTGGCTGCATTTTATAGTGCAGACAGGGATAATCGCCGGTTTGATGTCCACATCATACTTTGCCATTAAACTTGTTATTGTAAAGGGCCTCTACGTGTTGGCTTCGGCCCCACGCATGCCTTCCAAAGGTCCGGGACTCCATAGTCCCGTGATATAGGACATATAACAAACAAATAATAATAATAATAATAAATCATTTATTTCAGGCTACAAAGGCCCATTATTCGAACGGCTATGTTTACTTAATTTTGCAGGCATTCGATGGAAGTATTACGAACATAAGTTGTATTTGTTCGAAAATTTACCTTGTAAATCAGACGGTATAATTGGGTTAGACTTTTTAAATCATTTCAATTCGACAATCGACTTAGAAAAAAATATTTTAATATTTTAAATATTTTGACAAACGAAAAACAATGTGTTATATACTTCACCTTTTTTCTATTTTTTATGGTGGGGAAAATGCTTTGCAGCATCTCTGCTGTCCCGGGGGGGAGCAGCGGAATAGGTCGTCTCCGCCCATTGAAGAAAATAGCCTCAGATTTCTCTAAGGCTACCTTAAGACCTAGTCCTCTGATTCGGGACACGTGCTGGACGACGCAAAGAGTGCCGAGACGCGCTGCTTCTCGGTAGTCACGCCCCCGGGGTTATATACTTCACCTAAATGATGTACCGAGTATTTAACGATACCAGCACGATGTAAAACAATTCATTTCATTAAGTTAAATTCGGATGTGAAAGAAGATTGTGTGATAGTGCAGAAAGAGTTAGGAGAAAATTTATTTTTAGCAGATTTAATAGTAAAACCAGAGAATAATATGATACCAATCAGGTTAATGAATACAAGCGAAAAAGAAATCATTATTCCAATATTTCAACCCGAATTATTACCATTAAGAGAGTATAATGTATGTTCATTTGATAAATGTAATTCGAATTCTACACGTGCAAAAACATTGTTGCAATCTTTGAAACATGATCACTTAGGTTCCAGTGAACGTAACAGCATAGAGAGTATTTGTTCTAAATAATAATATGCTGACATATTTCACCTACCGGGCGATAGGCTCACTACTACTAACCTATGTGAACTAACAATTAGTTTGAAACAAAATGTATCTACATCCTGTTTATGTAAAGCCCTATAGATTGCCACACAGCTTGAAACCAGAAATAGAAAAACAAATTAAACAAATGTTAGATGACGATATCAAAGAGCCATCACAGAGTGAGTGGTTCAGTCCTGTTGTATTAGTACCCAAAAAATCAGATGATATAAATAATAAAAAGTGGAGATTGGTCGTAGATTACAGAAAGTTAAATGAAGTAATACAAGACAATAAGTTCCCGTTACCTAACATTACAGACATATTAGATTCATTATCAGGCGCAATCTATTACTCACATTTAGACCTCAGCCAGTCGTATTATCAATGTTCCTTAAAACCTGAATCCCGACCGATAACTTCCTTCACTACCAGTACTGGGCAGTATCAAATTAAGCGTCTGCCAATGGGTTTGAAGACGAGTCCCAGTGCTTTTTCAAGAGTCATGTCAGTAGCTATGTCAGGCCTTAATTACATAAATTGTTTTATTTATTTAGATGACTGTATTTGTTTTGGTAGAAATTTAGAATCACATAATAAAAACTTAATCGAAATTTTAGAACTTTTACGAAAAGTCAACCTAAAATTGAATCCAAATAAATGACAATTTTTAAAAACAGAATTACTATATTTAGGTCATACGATATCATACGTCAGAAGGGATTCTACCCGACCCAGAAAAAATTAAAAGTATTCAAAATTATCCAAGGCCGACAAACGCCGATCAAGTTAAGCGATTTGTTGCAATGTGTAACTATTATAGAAAAATTATTAAAAACTTTGCTGACATAACTAATTGTTTAAATAAACTTTGAAGGTAAAATATCACATTTGAGTGGACTGAGCCTTGTGAAAAAATCATTTATTTTTTTGAAAAATGACCTAATATCATCTCCTATCCAATATCCTGATTTTACGAACAAGTTTGTATTACAGACTGACGCATCTGGAACAGCATTAGGTGCAGTACTTTGCAATAACAATATGAGACCCGTAGCTTACGCAAGCAGATCCTTGAACAAAGCAGAGCTAAATTATCCAACGATACAAAAAGAACTTCTTGCTATAGTTTGAAGTGTCAAATATTTCCGACCTTATCTATACGGACGTACTTTTACTATCATGACTGATCATAAACCTTTAGTATACTAGTTTGGTATGAAAGATCCGTCAAGTAGACTTTTAAAATTTCGTTTAACACTATTACATCACACATCACAAGAACTGAAAGTTATGAATGAAATGGCAGTGACAACGAGAGCACAAACTAGGAAACTAAAAGAGACTGAAACAGAGATTGAAAGTAGGAATGAAAGAGAAAATACGGTCACCCCAAGTATTAACCCGAACGATTGGCCTGATCAACCAAAAGTTGTGGAAATACTTAGGATACCAAATGGAGCGGTTGAATTAAATTTAATGAAAGGAGAAGATATAAAGAAAAGCACATTACACGCGAATATGTGAAAAATTAAAAATTAAAGACATATGCATAATAAAAAAAGATGATAACGCGTTATTTATTAAAAATATTGTAGAAGAAATAAAAGGCATAAACAAGTGGTCCGGACCACGCATTTGTATTTTACGAGGAATAAAAAGAATAGAAAGTGACGGAGAAAAGCAATTTATTAAAAATGACTATCATCAGCTACCTACAAGCGGACATGCTGGGGTACGTAGAATGATAAATAATATAAAACGTAGGTTCTGCTGGCCAGGGATCGAAGATGACGTTAAGAATTATATTAGGAAGTGTGAAAAATGCAAAAAATTAAACACTCTAGATATGTTAAGGAACCTATGATAATTATGACTACAGCAAATTCTGCTTTAGAAAAGGTATTTTTAGACGTAGTAGGCCCATTAGATAGAGACTTAGAAGATAATAAGTATATTTTAACAATGCGAATTAAGTAAGTTTGTCGAGGCTTATCCCCTTAGAAATAAGGAAACGGTAAGTATAGCTAAGAGTTTTGTGAATAATTTCATTTTAAGGTTTGGAAGTCAACAAGTCATCGCTACAGACCGTGGTACAGCATTCATATCATCAACTATGGAAGAGGTAAGTAAATTACTTAATATAGAAAAACTAAGTTCCACAACATACCATCATCAAACTATTGGTTCGCTAGAAAATGCACATAAACATCTAGGTTCATTTTTACGCATACAATGTAATAATCATCCAGAAACTTGGAGCTAATGGCTACCGTTTTGGTGCTTTACATACAACAATACAATACATTCAAGTACAAAATATGCACCATACGAGTTAGTGTTCGGAAAACCGTGTGAATTACCAGTAGAATTTCTTCTAACATAGAACCATTGTACGTACAACCCAGACAATTATTGTTTAGAATTAAAGTGTAGGTTACAGGTAGCCAATAGAGATGCGAAGGAAAATTTAATGAAGAGTAGAGAGAAAAGGAAACAGAGTTAAGACAAAAATGTAAATGAAATAACGTATAAACCAGATGACATGTTATTGGTAAAAAATGAAAAATGTAGTAAACTAGAAATTTTGTATAACGGCCCTTATTCAGTTATTGAAGAACAAAAGCCAAATGTAAAAATTTTGAAAAATGGAAAAATTGAAATTATTCACAAAAATAGAACAAAACCATTTGTAAAAGATAATTGATTTGTTTATTTACTTATAGTTATTATCGATTATTATTATTTACTTCCGCCCTGTATCACGGGGCTATGTAGCCCCGGACCTTTGGAAGGCGTACGTGGAGCCGAAGCCAACACGTAGAGGCCCTTTACAAGTTTAATAGCAAACAATGGGGTGGATTCTAAACCGGCAATTATCCCTGTCTACACTATAAAGTGCAACCAAGGACAAACTCCGGTTTGGATAAAACTATTGATAACCTACAGGACAAAACTACTTGAGCTATTGTCACATGAGTAGAGATAGAACCAGAGACTAAGGTGCCATACAAGGCTCTGTGATAAGTACACTACTACAAGTGTGACGCGCGTGCGTGCGTGAGCACTGGCGGCCCGTCACGTACGGAGAGAAACCGGTCTATACTGGCTCGGCCAGTGCCCGAGTACAGGGCTGTGACACTCGCATGCGTGTGGTATGATATGATTATGACATCTTATTTTTTCAAAACAATTCTTTTTCTTTTTTGTTTCTTATAAGGTGGGCCAGATAAAAGACATTTTGCCTATACAGCGTCATCTATCCAAATATTTTATAAAAAATTAAGGACCCTGCAAAATTATGTTTATTTGAAATATAATTTCATGGAAATTACGTTACAGTGGTTCACTCTTTTTTTATTGAAAGTTTATAAAATATCATCAAAAATTATGGTAACGAATTTCCTAAATTGATCTATGTTGGTTGCAACCAAAGGTGCAACCAACATATTTTTATATAAAATTCATGAATATTTTTTTGGTTAGATAAAAAAAATCCTATCTCACTTGAAAACACGATTTACAGAAAAAAAATTGACCTTATGTAGGAAGGAAGTTTCTGAATGAGTGAGTGCTCCAACCTAAGCAACTAGGCTTGTGTTATGGTGACCAGACCACGGATAGAAGACTTATATACTTCTCTTTCTTTTGGGAGGGAGGGGGGAAGGGTGGGAACTATTGAGTAAGTGAGTGAGTGCTCCAATCTAAGCAACCTTGTGTTATGGTGATGGTGACTAGACGCGACGGATAGTATAGTTAAATGTATAATATACTACTTGTGAATACGCAACATTTATGTATTTAACGTTCGGTTCGGTGACAGTAAAGTTTTCCGGAAAGCCATAAAAAATCTGATATAGGTATTATGTTCATCATCATTTATTTATTATTCATCAAAACTAAAGTTACATTGTCACCGCGTCCAAATAAACGCCCATAATAAAAGACACTGATACACATTTTTTTTATTAATATAATCCACCTGTGCCAACCCTACATGATTACGTAATCAACTTTGACAGCTCCGAATAACCTTAGTTTCTGTTTCTATCTCTACTCATGTGCTATTGTGATGGGATGGTAGTGGACTAGATACTGGGGAACTATGGATACTATGGCACCTGCCGTAACAATCTATATCTATCTATACATATAATAAATCTGTAGACATAAAAAAAATCTGTAATTCTAAGATATGCAGAAAAAAAATACACAGGTCGTCTTTAAATCGTTAGCTGAACACGATAGGGTAGTTTTTAGAATTTTTGTCTGTTTGTTTGTCTATTTGTCTGTTTGTTTGAACCAGGTAATCTTATAAACTACAGAACAGATTTTAACGAGGTCCACATGAATATGTTCAGAAAATATCAGATTAACATTTAGGGTATGTTTCAATTTAACTTCAATACAATAAATATGATTTTTGATAAAAAAACATTAAAAAAATGTGAAATCGAAATATTTTTCCGTGGTAAAACGTAATCGAACGTCAGAAGAGAACAGTAACCCCTACCACGAGTTTTTTACGGATTCGATCAAACATACTATATTGAGTATTTACTATGAAACTTTCTAAAAATCGACTTACTAGGTCCACCCATCTCTGAGAATATCGGTAGTGACACACTGACAGACAGACGGACAAAAGAGTGATCTTCTATGGGTTTCTATTTTTCGAGTGCTTCAAAAAGTCATGGTAGGGGTACAGTACATGCCTCCGCTCAAGATGACAGCTGTCATGAAACCAAACAGTTTTCATTTAATACTACCTACGTCAAACTGAAAATGAGGTTAGTACAAAGAGATACTACTACATAATATTACCGATCTCCTTTACCGAAGACCTCTTCGATGTTACATTTCTATCGCGCTTATTTTCTGCTTATTTCTAATGAAATAGACTGAATTATGAGTTCAAGTCGCGTAAACCTTAGAAAATAAGAACAAAAAAGAATTTTCCAAATAGGTCCAAGCTTTTACGAGTAATCAGCGAACATACATAAAAAAAATACGCAGCGAATTGAGAACCTCCTCCTTTTTTGAAGTCGGTTAAATAGATATATATTTGTAACAATCAAATTTTTCATTTTGTTTTCCCGAAAATTACGTAGCCCTGCCAGCTCCCTCATAAAAAAACTGGACAATTTGGTCAAGAATTCTGAAAATTGCAAAAGGGGTCCTGCCATTCAGTATGGGAGCGTGGTATATTATGTGTTATGTTTTTTTTATCACAGTTGCTCATAAAGTGAATCTTATTCAACGGCTTTTAGGCTCATAATCCAACATATTATGCACGCGTGCGTTTTACATTCCCAACCTAGTGCTGTAAAGTTATCCCGATAGGTTATATGCGTATCTTACTGCTAATTACATACTGTTTTGATGTATAAAAAAGGTAGGTACCAAAGAGTTTTTTAGCTAGCAAAAATGGTTGTCTCTAAAGTCGGTTTACGAACGAAAATTTTACGTGATAATGACTTAGAAAACGATTAAAAATTGAGTTATGTTTATTTTTAGTTTTTTCTTTACTTAAATATATTGTTTTTCCGTACCATTGTACCATCTTAACCCCCGACGCAAAAACAAATACAAAAAAACCCTAAAAAATATTGTATGTCAGACGAGGCTGTATAGGTTAAAAGTCTTTAGCCTGGCCTTTGCGGAGCATAATGAACAAAAAAATATTGCCTTAAAAAAATGTAAACATAGACTTATCACAAATATTTTGTTAATTATTATTTTGTTTTTTTTTTCAAGTCTTTTCTTTTATTCGCAACTGTGATAAAAAACGTCGTACGATATACGTGTGGAATTGATCTTTGCATCTTGGCGTCTTTACGACACGCTCGCTGCCGCTCGCGCGTCGTAAACCGCCTCTATGCAAAGATCAATTTACCACACTTATATCGTAATGTACTATTGCGCTGTGATTTTAGACACGATGAATAAATAATGCCCTTATGCTTTATAGGTTTTGTCTGAGGGCATTATTTGTTCATTTCGATGGGTATGGGACTCAAAGTGAACCGCACACTTTTGAAAAATCATAGGACATCATTTTTAACCCCCGACGTAAAAACGACGGGGTGTTATAAGTTTGACGTGTCTGTGTGTGTGTGTTTGTCTGTCTGTGACATCGTAGCTCCCGAACGGGTGAACCGATTTTAATTTAGTTTTTTTTTGTTTGAAAGGTGAAATAGTCGAGAGTGTTTTTAGCTATGTTTGATCGAAATCGGTTCAGCCGTTTGAGGGTTATAAGGGATAAAAGTCAGGATTAAAAACCGAATGTGAGTGAGTAGATAGGCTCGAGTGGGATATGAAATGTAAGGGCATGATTTTTACTTTACAAATAGCTATGTTTTATCGAAATCGGTTTAGCCATCTGAAATTATGAGGGATAAAAGTCAAGATTAACAACCGAATGTAAGTAGATATGCCCGAGTGGGATATCAAATGAAAGGGCATGACTTGCACATTACAAGTAGCTTAAAAAGTCCATCCCTACAAAAAGGATGAAAAAAAAATAAAATTAAAAATTTGAAAACCCCCGACACAAAATAATAAAAATAGTATGAACGTAAAAAGCCTAAAGGAAGCAAAAAAACTATGAATAAACCCCTACAAAAAAAAAATAACCCCGAAATTATGACCCTACGTAAGTAGGTAGTACATCTGAATTTTTTTTGATTAAATATTGTCGCGTCGGGGGCCGCTTTTTACCTATAAAACACCTTCATAAAATGATAATATTAAAATTTCAACGAAAATGTTAAAGTAAGTATTAAGAATTACAATTGAAACTACTTAAAAACTAAATACTTACACAAATTAACTATCCAAATAAATGCTTAAACAAAAATTGCAACGACGACTCTTACATTATATTAAATTGACTCTAAAATAAGAGCGGTCCCCGACGCGACAATATTTAATCAAAAAAATCAGATGTACCTACTTACGTAGGGTCATAATTTCGGGGTTTTTTTTTCTTTTTGTAGGGTTTTATTCATAGTTTTTTTGCTTTTTTTTAGGCTTTTTACGTTCATATTATTTTTATTATTTTGGGTCGGGGGTTTCTGAAATTTTTAATTTTTCTTTAATTATTCCATTTACGAGACGCTTTAGAAGTTGGACGTCCTTTTGTAGTTGGCATAAAGGATTTTCCATAATTGGTTTCGGCATAATAACCCTAGGCATAACATAATTTTACACAATTCTTTTTGGCATTAAGTCACCGCGCTCTTTGGAAAATCATGGAACATCACGTTTCTTCAAAAACCCTGTATCCAAGACGTTTTAGGGGTTTGGTGTTATTTATTATTTGTTTTATTGTTTCGATGTCCTCTATCGATAGGTATGAGACTCAAAGGGCAACGTGCACTTTTGTAAAATCATAGGACATCACATTCCTTCAAATATTCCGATTCCGAGACGCTTTAAATTTTTGGTGTGAAAGCGTTTTTTGTTCAACGTAATGCCTGCTATCAATATATAAGGATTTCAATATGCATCGCGTTATTTTAAGTATGAGTATCTGTTCTGTCCAATGGCCATTCTTTTTAATCATTAATATTAATATTTAAAAATAAATATAATACAAAATATTATTTGCACCAAAATAGATTATTAATTGCATTATGTTGGTGTTAAAATACTATTACCTCATAAATTATGAATGGAAGAATATTAATCCAGGGACAAAAGTAGTTAATAATTATTTTTTCTTTAATTTATAAAAAACCAAATATAACTAGGAAGACAAAGTATGTTTAAAGTTTTGTGCGAATAGGACTTAGACTTAGTTTTAGCGTATTATATTGTTGTGTATTATGCTTTATTTGTGTGAAATTATTTAAAAAAATATTACTAACACATAAGTGCCTTCACCAAATCAATTAAAAAATATAGTTTAAAAACAACATAACTACCTTTTTTGTTATTATAACGTACACCGAACGATAAATAGTATCTATGCAATAAACACGTAAAAATGGCAGGCGGAGATTCGCCAACTCTCAGGCTGGGCCACCCTAATTAGCCGAGTAGATAACAGCAAGGGGGCAACAGGAACGTGAGTGGCTGAAGGATGGAGAGGCCTCACTGGATTTTACGGAGCGGGCCAACTCATCACTGACGTTCAGCATCCATCCTTTGAACATTTCTGCTATAGTGGCTCCACTCTGGACGGCCGGTGAAGGCAAGCCAGAGGCGGGGGACCGCTTCCTCGTCAGGTTTCACTCCGACCAACCAACTAAGGCAAGCCGGAGCTGAGGAACGGTGACTTCACCCTGGAGAACTCGGGACCGCGGGGTCGTTACTCCCCGTCACCTCGCCTCAAGGTGCCCTGCGGGCTAATTAATTAAGAATTATTAAGAATTAATTACTAATTATTAAGAACTAGCTGTTGCCCGCGACTTCGTTCGCGATGTGGTTTTGGTTTATTTAGAATACCTAGCATTTTCCGCATATATACTATTTATCGTTCGGTGTAAGTAATAATATCCAAATAGGTAGTTACATTGTTTTTATGTTTTTTAATTGATTTGGCGAAGGCACTTATGTGTAAGTAATATTATTTTTTTAATAATTTCACACAAATGAAAGATAATACACAACAATATAATAAGCTAAAACTAAGTCTCATTCCTATTCGCACAAAACTTTCAACATACTTCGTCTTCCTAGTTTAATGTGTTTTTTTTGTAAATTAAAGAAAAAATAATTATTAACTACCTTTGTCCCTCGATTCATATTCTTCCATTCATAATATAAGAGGTTATAGTATTTATAACATCAACATCATGCAAATAATAATCTATATTAGTATTAATGATTTTAGAAAAGGGCCATTGGACAGAACAGGTACTCATACTTAAAATAACGCGATGCACATTGAGATCCTTACATATTGATAGCAGGCATTACACCAAACATTTAAAGCGTCTCGGAAAGGGGGTATTTGAAGGAACGTGATGTCCTATGATTTTACAAAAGTGCACGGTGCCCTTTGAGACTCATACCTATCGATAGAGGGCATCGAAAAAAAAAAAACAAATATTAAAAAACACCAAACCTCTAAAACGTCTTGAATACAATGTTTTTGAAGAAACGTGATGTAACATGATTTTCCAAAAGTGCGCGGTGACTTTATGCCTAAAAGAATTGTGTAAAATTATGTTATTATGCCAAAACCTTTATGTCAAACTACAAAAGGACATCCAACTTCTAAAGCGACTCGGAAATGTAATATTTAAAGAAAAATGATGTCCTATGATTTTCCAAAAGTGTGCGGTTCACTTTGAATCCCATACCCATCGAAAAGAACAAAAAATGCCCTCAAACAAAACCTATAAAGCGTAAGGGCATTATTTATTCATCGGGTCTAAAATCACATAGCAAAAAAACATAACATAATACATAATATACCACGCCATACTGAATGTCCCTTTTGCAATTTTCTGAATTCTTGACCAAATTGCCCAGTTTTTTTTATTAGGTGGATATATAGATGATATAGATAAATTATTTATTGTTAACACCAATTTCAAATAACATTAATAATAAAAATCAAAGTTTAAGTCTAAGTGTTACAAAGGGCGGCCTAATCGCTCTGCGATCTTTTCCAGGCAACCTTTGGATGGATGGTAGCTGGCAGGGCTACGTAATTTAATTAGTAATTCGGGTAAACAAAATAAAAAAATATTTAACAAATATCTACCTATTTTTTAACCGACTTCAAAAAAGGAGGAGGTTCTCAATTCGTCGGATATATAATATATTTATTTATGTATGATCGCTGATTACAGTTTTTGAAGCCCCTTGTAAATATTTTGAATTATTTTGTAACAAACCTAAAATATTAGTTTTGTACCGATCCAACTGCTGAACTCTGCTACAATAATGTCATTAAGAAGTACACAATTTAGTAACAAATAATCGATGTTCGAAAACTATTGATCTGTAAATCTCAGTAGTTACGGGATACTATTGACCACAAGACCAATAACCTCGTCTCGAGGCAAAGCCATTGATAGTTTCTCTATCAAGACAAACTTAGATGTGCAGATAACGATCTCTTCCCATAATATTGAAACATTCTAGGAACGATACTTGACCACAATAATTTTCCGGTGACATTGGTCATTGAAAGGTGACATTTTCATTCATACTAATATGCCAAAAGTCAAACATGATCACTTTGACATGTCTTAAAAATTATAAACATTTTATGTCAATGAAAGAGTGATAAAACATTTAGTTACCTACACACTTTGTTTTCTAAAAAATAATTTCTTATTCTGAAAATAATAAGTAGTATTCTTAAATAAAGAATAATTAGAGTTTTTAAATTAGGAACCATGAGTATTATTTTAAGATTATGTTGGTGGGGTTTTCACTTCTTTTTTTAATATGTAGCTGAATTAATAGTAGTAGAATAATGATAATTAAATGATATCAGCCATTGTAGTACAAAGTATTAAATTCCTATTTACTTTATCGATTATTGTTTTATTATAGGTTTGATCATGACCCCTTAGTACTTATAAACTAAAAGATGTCAGTGGACTTATTAGGTATTCTGTTAAATGAAACCAAATATATCAGTTAAGTAGCAAAATGTGTATTTACAATTGAGGTTCTGGTACTAAAGTTTTCGTTAGAACCTTGTCCTTGTCCTGTTACTTGAACCTCTTCGGCTAGTTCATCATAAGAATCTTCAGATTCATATAGATCCTGCCGTGAAAGGGCTATATTATGTAAAACGGTAGGACATGCTACAATTACAGCAGGGACATTTTTATGTCGATGTTAAACCAAATCTGCAGGTAAGGAAATCTTCTTTTTAAGAAGGGGCTGTATGTTTTGTTCAAACATGGAGCACACAGACTTTACAGCTTCCTTGCTAAGGCGGAATCTTTGTTTAAATTCGATCTCGTTATATGCTTCGAATGTATCTTAACTTATCGACACTTGTCCGTCTAGTGGTATGACCGGGATCCTCTTCTTCATCAGAGAGCGATGACAATGAAGAAAGAGACATAATTGATATTAAAGTAGAAAGTAACTTTCTTTAATATTTCGCTAATAATATTTAAGATAGCTTGCAAGCACTCTTAAATTTGTCAACCACTTATAGTAAATAAGTGGTATTTATGTTAGCTGTCAAACGCTAATTGTCGTTTCTGTATACCAAATTAAGGAATAAGTGGCACCTAACACCATAGCCTGCTAAATTTTAAGTGGCGTTTAAATTTACGTTAAGTGTATGCTTGCTATTGAAGCCTACACTTAAATATCAATTTAAACGCCGCTTAAGATTAAGTAGCCTTTCAGTATTCGGGCGTCAGTGTGTTAATCCAGGTCTCTAGCTATCTAAATACCGAGTTTCATTGCAATTGGTCGTGGAGTTTTACGTGAAGAAGTAACCAACATGCTTTCTTTTGCATTTTTATGCTAGTACGATTACTTGGAGATTAGATTTTAAATAAATAAAAATGGTATATATATTTTAAATTTTACGAGATATATTGTAAAAAACCTTATATACAAATACATTTATGAACATGATTTACAAAATATATAAACTCGAAAAAAATGATTAAGTATTATTGTATTTTAAGATATTACTCTCATTTACCTACCTACCCATGGTTTGGTGCGGTAGTTTTCTTCAAATTGTGACAATAGAGAATATTATTCATCTAAGGGCTTGTAGCCAACAAACGTGTTCCTACTTCCCACATCTTCGAAATTCATTTTTTCAGTTATATTTATAGTTTCACTTTAAATAAAAAATATTTTATTTTTTAATATTCTGGGTCCTGGGGTTTTTAATACACACTGTATCTATAGCTGATCCAAAACTATTGCACTCGAGTACAAACTATATGAATCGAAGTGACTTTGTCTCTGAGATTTATAGAAGAACCAAATGCAGTTGAAATTGTGCCAGAAATACCTCTGGGGAAACTTTTCGAAAAGCTGACACGATCGTACTATCGATCAACTATTTTATTGGTCCGGGAGCAAACAATTGCCAGACTTACCTAATAAAATTACCTACTTTTCGAACAAGTTAAAAACATCTGAGCCAATTCTCGTATATAACATTGTTCTAATTACATTGCAATGTCAGTCCGATTGCATTTAAACTACATTTTGATTACAAAAAATACCCTCAAAGTAGATTAAAATACCCTCAAAAGTCACCTTTTGATATTCTCAAAATACAATCGGAATGATTTTGCAATGTTATTTGAACAATTTTATTTAAGTACGAGAATTGGCCTTCAGATTCTCAACAAAAAATGGTTGTCTGTAAAGTCGGTTTACGGACGATAATTTTACGTAATTGAACATCATAAGAAAACGAAGAAAAATCAAGATTTTTTTCTTTTTTCTTTCTTCTATATGTAATATATATTATCATTTATGTAACTCTTCTATTTGCCACTCGTCACCATAACACAAGTCCAGATGAGCGATAGGTATTATTATTAAATACTCTGTTTCCTAACGGGAACGGACGAGTCATGGTCATGTTATCATGACGCGTAACGTCACACAATATTACCATGACATTTTTTTGTGAATGCAGGTGTTCCATCAATTTATTAGACGTTATCAAAAAACTCTTATAATAATTATTATAAGTTTATCTATATGAATTCTATACATTGTCTGGCGGCCATTACACAAGCCTAGTAGCTTAGCTTGGGGCTAGATGGCGCTGTATAAAGTGTCCTACAATATTTATTGTTATTATTATTTTATTTAGTCTACTCGCAACCATAACTATTGTAACATAGTCGAAACGTCGAGGTAAGAGAGATAAAAAAATGATTAATTCGCAACAAGTCACCCTGCATCCTGTACACTGTGACAAGGAGAAAAATAAGAGTAACAGTGTGACTCGATGCGAATTTTAATTCTCATGTAGTAACACTGATTCGTTAGAAATAAGCACACAATCCTAAAATTAAGAAATGGATGGAAAAACATTCTGCTAAAACTGCCAATTTTGTTTTTCAAAAACCTTGTGTTCTCGACGTATGAAATAACAAAGTACACTTCGTTACCACATGTAAGGCCACTTCAGGCCACTTTTGTTGCTTTAATTGGCTTGTTCGCAGTTTTGCAACAATTATTTTAATAGTAACCATATTTATTTTATACCTCTAACAATTATCTTTTTTCTCATTTAGAAATAGCATAACCTGAATAATTTCAATGATTTTCTAAATTAAGTGGAATTCTGGCAGAAAAAACTGTCAATGACGTCACTAGCTCATCTTTCAAGGCTCACTCCATGAAGGTTTTGTATTTTTCAGGTTAGATGTAATGGTGCTGCCTGTGACGTCACAGTCGTAGCGGTCGCGATTCATGTCTTGTTATCAGCTGACAAATAATAGTAAATGTATTTTGCAAAAATAAAACATTCCCAACATATTTTAATCTATTAGTTACCATTTGCAACACATTTTAACCTATTAGCTACCATTTGCAACACATTTAACCTATTGGCTACCATTTGCAACACATTTTAACCTATTAGCTACCATTTGCAACACTTTTAACCGATTAGCTACCATTTGCAACGCATTTTAACCTATTAGCTACCATTTGCAACACTTTTTAACCTATTATCTACCATTTGCAATATTTTTAACCGATTAGCTTCCATTTGCAACATAAGCGGACCCCGAGCGGGATGCAATCGGGAACATCGCTAGGATGATGATGATGATGAGCTACCATTTGCAACATATTTTAACCTATTAGATACCATTTGCAACATAGGTATTTATCGTTACCATTAATTACTTGTACTTATATACATCTATGTTTCTAGTTATAGTAACAATAATCATCATCAGTTTATCATAACTACTGACCCAATGCACCCGGTAGAGATGATTGTCAACAGGACTGGAGCCCCCCAATGACCTCCAAGTTAATGATGAATGACGATTGGCTACGAGGGGAAAGATATTCGATACTACACCGGATTATAGTGATTTAGACTTTACCACACAGAAAGTAAGGTTTATTGAAGCAAGAACACAGGTGTTCTTGCGTTATGAAATAATTTCTTGATTTTAGTAATGACAGCTCTTGAAATGATAAGTCTATTTAAAAAAAAAGTAGGTATGCGTCTTCTCAGTTGCAATTTTTGAAGACGCATTTTTCCTTTATAAATATTTCCAGATAGCCTAGTACAGGCTACGTACTATAAAAATAAAACATCAATCATAAATAGTAGTATTCTTAATTTCAAAATAATATTTTTATATTATGAATATTTTTAAGAACATTTACTAAATAAGAAAATTATTCTCTAGCGTCTATATGGAGATGATTAGTACAAATTCTTAAAATAATACTCATGGTTCCTAATTTAAAAACTCTAATTATTCTTTATTTAAGAATACTACTATTTATGATTGATGTTTTATTTTTATAGTACGTAGCCTGTACTAGGCTATCTGGAAATATTTATAAAGGAAAAATGCGTCTTCAAAAATTGCAACTGAGAAGACGCATACCTACTTTTTTTTTAAATAGACTTATCATTTCAAGAGCTGTCATTACTAAAATCAAGAAATTATTTCATAACGCAAGAACACCTGTGTTCTTGCTTCAATAAACCTTACTTTCTGTGTGGTAAAGTCTAAATCACTATAATCCGGTGTAGTATCGAATATCTTTCCCCTCGTAGCCAATCGTCATTCATCATTAACTTGGAGGTCATTGGGGGGCTCCAGTCCTGTTGACAATCATCTCTACCGGGTGCATTGGGTCAGTAGTTATGATAAACTGATGATGATTATTGTTACTATAACTAGAAACATAGATGTATATAAGTACAAGTAATTAATGGTAACGATAAATACCTATGTTGCAAATGGTATCTAATAGGTTAAAATATGTTGCAAATGGTAGCTCATCATCATCATCATCCTAGCGATGTTCCCGATTGCATCCCGCTCGGGGTCCGCTTATGTTGCAAATGGAAGCTAATCGGTTAAAAATATTGCAAATGGTAGATAATAGGTTAAAAAGTGTTGCAAATGGTAGCTAATAGGTTAAAATGCGTTGCAAATGGTAGCTAATCGGTTAAAAGTGTTGCAAATGGTAGCTAATAGGTTAAAATGTGTTGCAAATGGTAGCCAATAGGTTAAATGTGTTGCAAATGGTAGCTAATAGGTTAAAATGTGTTGCAAATGGTAACTAATAGATTAAAATATGTTGGGAATGTTTTATTTTTGCAAAATACATTTACTATTATTTGTCAGCTGATAACAAGACATGAATCGCGACCGCTACGACTGTGACGTCACAGGCAGCACCATTACATCTAACCTGAAAAATACAAAACCTTCATGGAGTGAGCCTTGAAAGATGAGCTAGTGACGTCATTGACAGTTTTTTCTGCCAGAATTCCACTTAATTTAGAAAATCATTGAAATTATTCAGGTTATGCTATTTCTAAATGAGAAAAAAGATAATTGTTAGAGGTATAAAATAAATATGGTTACTATTAAAATAATTGTTGCAAAACTGCGAACAAGCCAATTAAAGCAACAAAAGTGGCCTGAAGTGGCCTTACATGTGGTAACGAAGTGTACTTTGTTATTTCATACGTCGAGAACACAAGGTTTTTGAAAAACAAAATTGGCAGTTTTAGCAGAATGTTTTTCCCTCCATTTCTTAATTTTAGGATTGTGTGCTTATTTCTAACGAATCAGTGTTACTACATGAGAATTAAAATTCGCATCGAGTCACACTGTTACTCTTATTTTTCTCCTTGTCACAGTGTACAGGATGCAGGGTGACTTGTTGCGAATTAATCATTTTTTTATCTCTCTTACCTCGACGTTTCGACTATGTTACAATAGTTATGGTTGCGAGTAGACTAAATAAAATAATAATAACAATAAATATTGTAGGACACTTTATACAGCGCCATCTAGCCCCAAGCTAAGCTACTAGGCTTGTGTAATGGCCGCCAGACAATGTATAGAATTCATATAGATAAACTTATAATAATTATTATAAGAGTTTTTTGATAACGTCTAATAAATTGATGGAACACCTGCATTCACAAAAAAATGTCATGGTAATATTGTGTGACGTTACGCGTCATGATAACATGACCATGACTCGTCCGTTCCCGTTAGGAAACAGAGTATTTAATAATAATACCTATCGCTCATCTGGACTTGTGTTATGGTGACGAGTGGCAAATAGAAGAGTTACATAAATGATAATATATATTACATATAGAAGAAAGAAAAAAGAAAAAAATCTTGATTTTTCTTCGTTTTCTTATGATGTTCAATTACGTAAAATTATCGTCCGTAAACCGACTTTACAGACAACCATTTTTTGTTGAGAATCTGAAGGCCAATTCTCGTACTTAAATAAAATTGTTCAAATAACATTGCAAAATCATTCCGATTGTATTTTGAGAATATCAAAAGGTGACTTTTGAGGGTATTTTAATCTACTTTGAGGGTATTTTTTGTAATCAAAATGTAGTTTAAATGCAATCGGACTGACATTGCAATGTAATTAGAACAATGTTATATACGAGAATTGGCTCAGATGTTTTTAACTTGTTCGAAAAGTAGGTAATTTTATTAGGTAAGTCTGGCAATTGTTTGCTCCCGGACCAATAAAATAGTTGATCGATAGTACGATCGTGTCAGCTTTTCGAAAAGTTTCCCCAGAGGTATTTCTGGCACAATTTCAACTGCATTTGGTTCTTCTATAAATCTCAGAGACAAAGTCACTTCGATTCATATAGTTTGTACTCGAGTGCAATAGTTTTGGATCAGCTATAGATACAGTGTGTATTAAAAACCCCAGGACCCAGAATATTAAAAAATAAAATATTTTTTATTTAAAGTGAAACTATAAATATAACTGAAAAAATGAATTTCGAAGATGTGGGAAGTAGGAACACGTTTGTTGGCTACAAGCCCTTAGATGAATAATATTCTCTATTGTCACAATTTGAAGAAAACTACCGCACCAAACCATGGGTAGGTAGGTAAATGAGAGTAATATCTTAAAATACAATAATACTTAATCATTTTTTTCGAGTTTATATATTTTGTAAATCATGTTC
Organism: Idaea straminata; assembly: GCA_951213275.1. Lineage (NCBI taxonomy): Eukaryota > Metazoa > Arthropoda > Insecta > Lepidoptera > Geometridae > Idaea > Idaea straminata. Next base: position 16,758,612 of record OX577845.1, on the reverse strand, counting down.
ATAAATGTATTTGTATATAAGGTTTTTTACAATATATCTCGTAAAATTTAAAATATATATACCATTTTTATTTATTTAAAATCTAATCTCCAAGTAATCGTACTAGCATAAAAATGCAAAAGAAAGCATGTTGGTTACTTCTTCACGTAAAACTCCACGACCAATTGCAATGAAACTCGGTATTTAGATAGCTAGAGACCTGGATTAACACACTGACGCCCGAATACTGAAAGGCTACTTAATCTTAAGCGGCGTTTAAATTGATATTTAAGTGTAGGCTTCAATAGCAAGCATACACTTAACGTAAATTTAAACGCCACTTAAAATTTAGCAGGCTATGGTGTTAGGTGCCACTTATTCCTTAATTTGGTATACAGAAACGACAATTAGCGTTTGACAGCTAACATAAATACCACTTATTTACTATAAGTGGTTGACAAATTTAAGAGTGCTTGCAAGCTATCTTAAATATTATTAGCGAAATATTAAAGAAAGTTACTTTCTACTTTAATATCAATTATGTCTCTTTCTTCATTGTCATCGCTCTCTGATGAAGAAGAGGATCCCGGTCATACCACTAGACGGACAAGTGTCGATAAGTTAAGATACATTCGAAGCATATAACGAGATCGAATTTAAACAAAGATTCCGCCTTAGCAAGGAAGCTGTAAAGTCTGTGTGCTCCATGTTTGAACAAAACATACAGCCCCTTCTTAAAAAGAAGATTTCCTTACCTGCAGATTTGGTTTAACATCGACATAAAAATGTCCCTGCTGTAATTGTAGCATGTCCTACCGTTTTACATAATATAGCCCTTTCACGGCAGGATCTATATGAATCTGAAGATTCTTATGATGAACTAGCCGAAGAGGTTCAAGTAACAGGACAAGGACAAGGTTCTAACGAAAACTTTAGTACCAGAACCTCAATTGTAAATACACATTTTGCTACTTAACTGATATATTTGGTTTCATTTAACAGAATACCTAATAAGTCCACTGACATCTTTTAGTTTATAAGTACTAAGGGGTCATGATCAAACCTATAATAAAACAATAATCGATAAAGTAAATAGGAATTTAATACTTTGTACTACAATGGCTGATATCATTTAATTATCATTATTCTACTACTATTAATTCAGCTACATATTAAAAAAAGAAGTGAAAACCCCACCAACATAATCTGAAGTCGGGTAACCAAACTAAAAAACTTCTTTTCGAGTCACTGAAACCATTCAAATTTTTTCCGCATAATAGTCAGTCAACTGCAGCATCGATGGCTTCTATCAGGTCCTCCAAGGTGCAGGTATTAGGGCATAATGGGCATTGGAGTAGGTGCACCGTGGACTGCAACGGGGTTCCACACCTGCATTGCTCCTCAGCTGGTGCAATATACCCCCAAGCTACAAAACTGCCAGACTTTTTTTTGAAGTCGCTGTTTTACAATTTATTTATTTTTTGAAATAATTTATTTGCATTTGCAATAATTCCATTTCAAGCTTGTGTTTTTCAATCAAAAATCTCCTCTCCAACATGGCATTATCAAGTTTAGTTTGGAAGTATTGCTCTTTTAGATTTAAATTTGTATGAACTGTTTTCACTTTTGTGTTATTTGAAAAAAAAGTGATATTATAATATAGTTTGGCTAGCACAATCATTTTAACGAGAGGTAATTTCGTTAGGTATCGTAAGAAATGAATTAACTATTCCATAACCCTTGATATAATCTGGAAAGGCTCTGCATTATTATCAAAGTTTACTATTTTCTTTTGAGCTTCCATCGAAAATAAATCAACCCATTTTTTGCAACCAACTTGTAGGTATTTTCTTCCAAATAAATACAAATTAAAAATATAAAATTAAAGTGTCAAGTAGATTCTTAACATTTATTGCAGTAGTCAAAGTGACTGGTTGAGCGTCAGTGACTCGAAAAGAAGAAGAAGTAGCTTTGGATTCGATTAAATTTATGACTGCCCCAATTTTGACTGTACTCAAAAACAAACAAACGATCTGAAACAAATGTATTAGTCATTAGGTGAAAGAAATAAAACCCTTGGTACACCTAGGTATCTTAGGGTGAAGCATGGTAAGAAAAAATTGCCCCTAGTACACCAAGTTATACATTTTGATGTTGGACCATGAAATTTTAATTACATACTTGTACTTGTTTACAGGCTGTTTTCTGCAATTAGACCCTTTTTAGTTGGGTCCTTTTCGCGTGGGGATGGAGTAGTCTTGTCCAGCACATACTAATATCTCAGCTTAGTCGACCATGTCCAGCTTCCATGCTCCCATATCCGTGGGCCTGTTGTGGCCAAAGAATTGTAGTGTTCAGCTACTCTCTTCCAGCACTCCCTTTTTTTGTCTTATTATATCGCCATTAGTTTTATTTTTATTTTCTAATATGTTAATGTTTCTGAAGTAAAAAATTCAACATTGTTGATTTGTAGAGAAAACATTTGATTGTTTGTTTGAATTTAATAGGCTCCGAAACTACAGGACCGATTCTAATGAAACTTGGTATGAAAATACATTGATTCATTGGGAGTGCTATAGGCTAGGCACTTTTTATCCCGGTATTCCTACGGGATCGGGAGTTATGCCGGTAAAACCGCGGAGCGCTGTTAGTTTGGTATATGTATAAAAAAGCACCGAAGCAGGTTACTTACTTGTTAAATAAATCCACTAAGATTTATTTTTCTTCGGTTGTGTAGTTGCAGCCCCTTTTTTCCCTTTTTCTTCAGACATTTTAATTTGTTTACAAACAATTCGAAAGTTTTTGATAAAAAGTTCAAACAACTTGACGTTTAAAATTTGATGTCAAAAATTTTCAATCACAGAGTGTAAAGAAACGTTAATTTTTTTTTATTTATCAACTTGTACTCCAATTTAGTGCGTGAAACGAAACGTGTTTCTAGCAATCACTGGATCAATCAGAAAATTGTAATAGAAAACGAACTTTTTGTCGAAAATGTTGCCATTTGGTAAAAGTTTAGGCCTGCTTTGCTAAGTACAATCTCAAATCTCGTAAGTAGCCTTTGTGAATACAATAAAAATTTAAATCCAACTTAAAAATATGTAACGCTTAACGAAGTTGAAAAGATAAGTAGGTTTTCAGTATTCGGGCGTGAGTTTCATTGCAATCGGTTCAGTAGTTATTGCGTAAAAAATAACAAACATACAACTTTTATAATATTAGTAGGAAGAAGGATTAAGTTACAGATGATTAATAAAGCGCCAAAAACCTTAATCCATGCTATTCAGAGCGCTGTAGAGCCATATATTAGACCTGGAACAGGCTTCCCCAGCACTTATATCACCTACATAGCGTAGTCGACCGTGTTCAGAGGAAAGAACTAGTCAACACAAGATGTATCGACTAAGCTGCGGGTTTTATAATGATGTTTTCCTTCACCGCAAGAGCAATGTTAACGCTCACAAATTAACCTCTACCTATGTTCATGAATAAACATTAATTCAAAGACATGTTCTTAAATATCAGTGACTAAAATAGAAATAGTAGGTACCTACCCACATATTATTATTAATTTGTAGACTTTTATTTAAAATACTTTCAACTCCCGATCCCGTCGGAATAACGGGATAAAAAGTAGTAATAGATATACACTTCCAATGAATCAATGTATCCTCATACCAAGTTACATCAAAATCGGTCCAGTGGCAGTTGTAATAGAAAACCGATTTCAAGAAACTAATAAAATTCCACAAGTGCTTTTACGCTATTGCTTCATTAAATATAATATAAGGAAGAACATTAAGTTAAAACAAACAAACAATCAAATGTTTCCTCTTTGTTTAGATTATTATAGTATAGGCCCGTGGTTTTATCCGTGTAAGTCCCAATCCCGTGGTAGTTTCGGGATAAAGGCCCCCGGTCTTCAAGTCACGAGTATTAAGGTATCGTCTATAGAAAAGCGTAGGTCTTAGACCGCATCATCACTTACTTTTGGTTAAGTTATGGTCCTGGTCTGGGATAAACTGAACAAAGATATGTGATTATTAAAATAATAAATTGGAGTCCCAATAAGTATCTATTGAGTATGTTCAAAGTGATCTCCGAATTATGATTGCAGCGCTAAGTTTTCGATCTCAACCCATATGTAAACACGTTATAAACAGTTCGAATTGATTGCTCCCAAGTGTAAATTATCAGAAACGTCCGTTGTTCCCGACCTATCCTATAGCTACAACTAGTTGAAGCAATTTGGCAGAGTTTGTACTCGGTGATTCTACTCGTCACTTTGTTATGTAGGTACGTTTGTACGATTACTCGAGAAACTCTAATTATAATATTATCCTCCCTATATCCCTAGCCCTATATATATATATACTCGTGTCTCGGTGCTAGTTACCTACGTCCACCTAAACGGCTGAACCGATTTGTATGAAATATTTTTTTTGTATGAATCGAACATTATTCAGTTATTATCTATATATATAAAAGAAAGTCGTGTTAGTTACACCATTTATAACTCGGGAACGGCTAAACCGATTTGGCTGAAAATTGGTGGGGAGGTAGCTTACAATCATAAGACGGACATAGGATATTTTTTTCGATATTCCCACGGAATCGGGACTTACGCAGGTGAAACCGCGGGGCACAGCTAGTTTTTGTATAAATGGCAAACAATACCACAGAGCAACAAAATAACAGAGAGGGGATAAGTCGCCAGGTCTTACGTAGCGGTATGGATACCATCGCAAGACTTCACTGTCCGTCCGTCCGTCTGTCATCGGGCTGTATCTCATGAACCGTGAAAGCTAGATAGTTTAATGTTTCACAGATTATGTATTTCTGTTGCCGTTATATCAATAAATACTGGCACTTATGTGTTAGTAATATTTTTTAAATAATTTCACACAAATAAAGCATAATACACAACAATATAATACGCTAAAACTAAGTCTAAGTCCTATTCGCACAAAACTTTAAACATACTTTGTCTTCCTAGTTTAATGTGTTTTTTTTGTAAATTAAAGAAAAAATAATTATTAACTACCTTTGTCCCTCGATTCATATTCTTCCATTCATAATATAAGAGGTTATAGTATTTATAACATCAACATCATGCAAATAATAATCTATATTAGTATTAATGATTTTAGAAAAGGGCCATTGGACAGAACAGGTACTCATACTTAAAATAACGCGATGCACATTGAGATCCTTACATATTGATAGCAGGCATTACACCAAACATTTAAAGCGTCTCGGAAAGGGGGTATTTGAAGGAACGTGATGTCCTATGATTTTACAAAAGTGCACGGTGCCCTTTGAGACTCATACCTATCGATAGAGGGCATCGAAAAAAAAAAACAAATATTAAAAAACACCAAACCTCTAAAACGTCTTGAATACAATGTTTTTGAAGAAACGTGATGTAACATGATTTTCCAAAAGTGCACGGTGACTTTATGCCTAAAAGAATTGTGTAAAATTATGTTATTATGCCAAAACCTTTATGTCAAACTACAAAAGGACATCCAACTTCTAAAGCGACTCGGAAATGTAATATTTAAAGAAAAATGATGTCCTATGATTTTCCAAAAGTGTGCGGTTCACTTTGAATCCCATACCCATCGAAAAGAACAAAAAATGCCCTCAAACAAAACCTATAAAGCGTAAGGGCATTATTTATTCATCGGGTCTAAAATCACATAGCAAAAAAACATAACATAATACATAATATACCACGCCATACTGAATGTCCCTTTTGCAATTTTCTGAATTCTTGACCAAATTGCCCAGTTTTTTTTATTAGGTGGATATATAGATAGATAAATTATTTATTGTTAACACCAATTTCAAATAACATTAATAATAAAAATCAAAGTTTAAGTCTAAGTGTTACAAAGGGCGGCCTAATCGCTCTGCGATCTTTTCCAGGCAACCTTTGGATGGATGGTAGCTGGCAGGGCTACGTAATTTAATTAGTAATTCGGGTAAACAAAATAAAAAAAATATTTAACAAATATCTACCTATTTTTTAACCGACTTCAAAAAAGGAGGAGGTTCTCAATTCGTCGGATATATAATATATTTATTTATGTATGATCGCTGATTACTCGTAAACGCTTGGACTGATTTGGAAAATTCTTTTTTGTTTTTATTTTCTAAGGTGTCCGCGGCTTGAACTCATAATTCAAACTATTTAATTAGAGATAAGCAGGAAATAAGCGCGATAGAAGTGTAACATCGAGAAGGTCTTCGGTAAAGAGATCGGTAATATTATGTAGTAGTACCTCTTTGTACTAACCTCATTTTCAGTTTCACGTAGGTAGTATTAAATGCAAACTATTTGGTTTTATGACAGCTGTCATCTTGAGCGGAGGCATGTACTGCACCCCTACCATGACTTGTTGAAACACTCGAAAAAATGAAACCCTTATAAGATCACTCTCTTGTCCGTCTGTCTGTCAGTGTATCACTACCGATATTCTCAGAGAAAAACTCGTGGTAGGGGTACTGTTCCCTTCTGACGTTCGATTACGTTTTACCACGGAAAAATATTTCGATTTCACATTTTTTTAATGTTTTTTATCAAATATCATATTTATTGTATTGAAGTTAAATTGAAACATACCCTAAATGTTAATCTGATATTTTCTGAACATATTCATGTGGACCTCGTTAAAATCTGTTCTGTAGTTTATAAGATTACCTGGTTCAAACAAACAGACAAATAGACAAACAGACAAACAAACAGACAAAAATTCCCCTATCGTGTTCAGCTAACGATTTTAAGACGACCTGTGTGTTTTTTTTCTGGATATTTTACAATTACAGATTTTTTCATGTCTACAGATTTATTATATGTATAGATATAGATATTGTTGGGATTATTTGGAAAAAGTATGCAGCAGTGGAAATAAAAGCTAAAATTTCAGGTAGACAGCCATATATATTGTAATGACATTCTAAAGGTGAAAAAACATCAATCACCAAACCAGCCTGTGAGATAAGACCATGAAGGTGATACATGTAAACATTTATTTCAACAGATATAGATATAGATATAGATATAGATATAGATATAGATATAGATATAGATATAGATATAGATATAGATATAGATATAGATATAGATATAGATATAGATATAGATATAGATATAGATATAGATATAGATATAGATATAGATATAGATATAGATATAGATATAGATATAGATATAGATATAGATATAGATATAGATATAGATATAGATATAGATATAGATATAGATATAGATATAGATATAGATATAGATATAGATATAGATATAGATATAGATATAGATATAGATATAGATATAGATATAGATATAGATATAGATATAGATATAGATATAGATATAGATATAGATATAGATATAGATATAGATATAGATATAGATATAGATATAGATATAGATATAGATATAGATATAGATATAGATATAGATATAGATATAGATATAGATATAGATATAGATATAGATATAGATATAGATATAGATATAGATATAGATATAGATATAGATATAGATATAGATATAGATATAGATATAGATATAGATATAGATATAGATATAGATATAGATATAGATATAGATATAGATATAGATATAGATATAGATATAGATATAGAAAAAAAAGAGAAATAAGACAATACTTTAAAGCAATTAAAAGGTAGGTATCTACACAAAAAAAAATAACAATGTACTTAGTTGAATAAGTTAATTTACTTGGTATATTTTAAACTTTAGTACTTATAGAAAAAAAAAGAGTAATATTAATATTTTTTTTTCTTTTATTACCCCGATGTTGAAGTGGGTGTAGATTAGTTCATAGTTACCTACATACTCTTACCCATATTTAATAAGTAGTACCTAAGTAATTCATATGAGAATAAATCGACACGTCAATCAGAGCACTCGTTTCATTACTATAAATTAAGTACCCCTCCTCACACCTCATATTTTTTATTTAATTTTAAGATAAGCTTTAAGCGAGTAGCTCGAAGAAAAGACAACTCAATGTAATATTTTTATGGAATCTGGTATGACGCTATGTCGCGTTACCATGCGGGAAATAGACACTGGAGAAATTTTGAATGTTTAGGGGAAGTGGACTGTATGGGAGTAGAATTATTAAATAAATGTAACAAGTACATAGATATATAGATAGATAAGACTAATACGCGGGTTGACACAGGTGGAAATGGAAAGAAAGGGTAACTGGTGAGCGATCCCAGTCGGTAGGCTACTTGATGCTGTTGCATGAGATCGCCGCGGGCGCGGGCTGCGTTCGCTATTTTATTCAAAGTTCACGAGACACAAATTAATAACACAAAGGTACCACTTTCACTGAACAATTCGAGTTTATATAAAAGAAAAGTTAATAAAAGGCGCGAGGCGGTTTTTGCACGTTCGCCATGTTTTTCTTCACACTCCGAAGATCTTACAAAATTGAGCTTCCAGTTTATCGCCAGTCGAACGCGCTCTCAGCGCCGGCGGCGGAAGTGATCTTCATTTCGGAAAGGAAAAGGACGGGAGATGTGTCAACCACGCGGAAATGCTCATATTAATTAAAAATAGCGGTAGAATTGAGGAGATATAAAATAAATAAGATGGCGGGAAATTCAAATATAGAATAATGAAATATGACATTCGCATAATGTCATATTTCATTATTCTATATTTGAATTCGTATTCTTCATTAAACAGAATCGAAGTGGCTAAAAGGTACATTTAAAATACTATAAATTAAGTGAAGATTTAAAATTCCTATTGATGTTGCAAATGTCAGTAGAGCACTTGGCAACCGCGGTTGTGACAAATTGCTGCAATCGAAGGCAGAACGTATCATGTATCATGAATAGAGCCTATTATAGTTCCTTTTATATTTTCTTTGTATGTAAGAAATCAATACCAATTTGAGACACGCTGCTTGTCCACTGAAGCGGAACTGTAAGCGAGATCAAAATCAACCCAAAGGATATTTTGTATTTCCATAGGAAGGTAGGTATATGAAAATTGTATTTGTAGGCTCACTTACCGATTCACTTAAGTGGACAGGTAGCCCAACGCGGATAAAACAGTGGGACGCAGCTTAATATTTTCTTATGTTTTATTTTAATTTAGGTACCTACCCTTCAGTTGTACTTGTATATTTTATCCTCTCTTAATTGTTCTTCTATGTATTATAACACAGAAGAACAATTAAGAAAGGATAAAATACAAACAAACAAAAAAGGTTATTAAAATATTATAATCTTTTTTGTTTTCTTTGTCTTTCTTATTTATTTTTGTGTATGTTGTTTAATGAAATGTTTTTTTTTCTTTTGATATCGTGAAAACATAGAAGTAGAAGCATTGATTTAAATATCAAGATATGCATATACCATGCGTAGAACTCTGGACGGAGTTCCGTTGAGAGTAAGGGAGACGTTGAGAGACGTTGAGAGATAAACAATTACTTCGAAGATATGCGCATCTTATGTATGTATTTAATCTAATATATTTAAACGAGCAATTTTTGTATAAGAACTCGGAAACGGCTCCAACGTTTTTTTTTATTTTTATTTTAGTAGGTACGGGGGGTTTTGGAGGCAACGTAAAATAACCGAACAAAGCTCGCTCACCCAGCTACTGTGAGGTTTATGTGAGGAAAGTGAACTGTCAATGACGTCGACTTTAGACATCGAAAAAGACCCAAGTACCAATAATAATTGTTCGGATTCGTTAGTAGAAAGCCTATGAGTAAAATGTATTTCTAATAAAATTCTCAAAAGTTTTTTTTAAATTACTGGTAACTCCATCTAGAGGATTGTTTGCAATCATCGTTCTGAGCTAAACTAGGGTTCACAGCTAAGTACTTAAACTTGTGAAATAAAACCTAGTTGCGAAATTCACCATTGCAATTCTAGATGGAGCTGTAAGGTACTTTAATGAACAGTTTTGGTATTTATTTAATTTTCTTTTCAAATATTTAGATTTTTTATTTTTTATATTTCTTTATTGTAAACACCATTTTCAAATAACATTAAATAAAACCAAAGCTTAAGTCTTAGTGCTACAAAGGGCGACCTTATCGCTCAAAGCGATCTCTGCCAGGCAACCTTTGGATGGACAAGAAGTTGAGGAAGGTGAAGAGTAGGGTGTCCAAACTTAGGAAAACTAACCAAGATGCAAATAACAACTAGACTAGCTAATGGTCGAGGATCGTACTTCGTACTTTTTAACATACCTAATAAATAGGTCAGCCTTTGACTCTTAGCTCACACGATGGTAAGTGACGATAATGTAACACGCTTTCTAAGAAGATCCCTATGTAAACGAAAGCTTTCGAGAGACGCGAGTGAATGTATAGAGATGGCAGTGGAACAAAAACTTTTCCGTCTTCCTTTTGTGACAAGTATAGAATATATTTTATTTATATTATTAGGGTCCCGTACTTCAAAAGGTAAAAAAGGATTATTAGATCACTTTCTTGTTCGTCTGTCTGTCTGTGTGTGTGTGTCACCACCGATTTTCTTAGGAACGGATACTAAGGTCATACCAGATACTGAGGTCTATAGTCCCTATTAGGTGCATATGTATTGTAACAGAACCTTAAAATGCTGAGTAAATCCTCTGTTCGTTTATATATTTTTTATCACAGTTGCTCATAAAGTGGATCTTATTAAACGGCTTTTAGGCTCATAATCCAACATATTATGCACGCGTGCGTTTTACATTGCCAACCTAGTGCTATAAAGTTATCCCGATAAGTTAAATACGTATCTTACTGCTAATTACATGTTAGGTAGGTGAAACATTCTTAATTTATCTGGGTTATGCTGTTTTGATGTATAAAAAAGGTAGGTACCAAAGAGTTTTTTAGCTAGCAAAAATGGTTGTCTCTAAAGTCGGTTTACGAACGAAAATTTTACGTGATAATGACTTAGAAAACGATTAAAAATTGAGTTATGTTTATTTTTTGTTTTTTCTTTACTTAAATATATTGTTTTTCCGTACCATTGTATTTTGTTCTTAACCCCCGACGCAAAAACAAACATTGTATGTCAGACGAGGCTGTATAGGTTAAGTCTTTAGCCTGGCCTTTCCGGAGCATAATTACCAAAAAAATATTACCTTAAAAAAATGTAAACATAGTCTTATCACAAATATTTTGTTAATTATTATTTTGTTTTCTTTTCAAGTCTTTTCTTTTATTCGCAACTGTGATAAAAAACGTCGTATGATATACGTGTGGAATTGATCTTTGCATCTTGGCTTCTATAACACGCTCGCTGCCGCTCGCGCGTCATAGACCGCCTTTATGCAAAGATCAATTTACCACACTTATATCGTAATGTACTATTTATTTGACGGCTGTACCGTCTGTCTACTTTTAGAGAACGAGTTGCCGAGATTTTGGAAGGTTTGTAAATTGAATATATTATTATTTTGTGTATAATTGGCTAGTAATTGATGTATTGGAATAATATCTGTTTGTAATATCATATTTCTTGTTTAATTTAATGAATTCTGAGAGGTTCCCCTACATCTCAGAAGTGGGATAACTCAAAAACAACAAAAAAGTTGTTTAAGTTCACATAGCTCGATCGTTTCGACTATGGTATAATAGTCATGGTCACGAGGAAACAAATCGTATGAGTTTAAAAAAATCTTAATCAGACGAAACTATTCCAACCTAAAATACCAACAAAAGAAAAAAAATAGGGTAAGTTTGGTTTATTAATCAAACCAATCCCAACTTTTAATTCCAACAAAAGAAAAAATCACAAAAGAATGTCAATTGTGTCTAGCTTTAATCAAAGATAAATGCAAAATCAATCATAACACATCATTTCCTATGTTACTATTAGCTAAATTAATTAACATCCTTCAATGACAAAGCTGCAGGTAGTTCTAATAGTTGTCAATGTTGTCCTAAATAGGCGGGGTTGCCAGTAATAGGCAATTTCCTACATAACAGGCATACAAAAGTTACCTTATTGTGTCGGTTGTGGTACTAATATTGTTAATAGGAAAGTTTGTGAGTGAGTTCAAAACTAAGTAGTTTAAAATTTTCGTTGAAGGCCTTTGAAAAATAACTTAAGAGGAAAAGGTACCGGGCGCTCTCTCCATACAAACGTAGTCGACACTAGAACAAATATTTTTGTTGCATAAAACTGATAACTGATATGATATGTTTTTTTTTTTGTTTTATAAATTATGATAATTAGGTAAAGAAAAACCAAAACATAGGGGCATAGTCATGGCAGTTATAGGTTTTATGGTACAAAAATATTTGCTCTAGTGTCATTACGTTTGTATGAAGTGAGCGTCGGTACCCTTTCACCTTAAAATTAAACGGGACATATTGGATTTATTTAGCAGACCTAGGACTCTATTCTATGTTCTAGGGGGTAGTGTAGTGGTACCAGGCCTACCAGCTGTGATCGTCGATTTATTTAATTGGGTATCAATATATTAGCCTTACAAGTATAGGTTTTATAGAGTTGGAGGGTATCGACTGTGCAGTAGATTATCAACTGTAGTAAAATATCTATGTTTATTAAAATATAATATCTTCTAGTATCTATTCTTTAAGTTAACTTTCGTCAGTACATAGGGCAGTGGACAAGATCAAATACTTCATCAATTCCCCTGAGTTTACCTTTGTTGTGATACCTGTATCTCCACTTAATTAGTTTATGCAGTGTATTTAATCCAAACTTGTAAAACAGAATCTCTATTTTGTCTATTTAGGTACAGTTCCCACGGTAAACTGACAGCGGGCGCGAATAAGTATTCAACCTTGCTTGGTATCCCACCAACAGGTCACGGCCAGTCCCCTAGTGAATTTACGGGAACCCTACTTCCACCTGAAGCGGTGTTGCAATGCAACATGGGCTAGAACTGACCACCTTTCGCTGAGAAGCGTCTACTATCGACACGTCCCGGGACGTGGATTCATTTTTGAGCCCAGTATACCATGGTTTATATTATATCGTATTTAGTATTTGAGAGTTTCAATATGGCCATATTGATTTCGGTGGTCATTCTTAGAGAGGACGTGTCTGTAGACTTACCCTAGGGGACTACGTCCGTGTGCCTTGCTAACGTATGTAATGGCATTTCGCGTATAGGACTCCAATCCTAGTGACTCGCATGGTCAATATGCGCGCCGTCTCGGCCTATTTCATCGCCTTGGATGAAAACAAGACGGTACAGCACGCGCATATGTGTCCCTCGGATGCGATCTCACTGTATTTTCAATGTACCTCTCCACTTCTATAAATATTCACCTAATACCTGCTCAGCTTCGCCTAATATTGATCTATTCTGTTTCTAGATAGCGGAACCTACTACCTACATAGCTCTTAAATAGTTACTACCTTCCGTCGTAGACCCGGAGCTCTGCTCTCTCTCCGGCTGTAGGTGTAGCGCTCGTTCAGTCTACCTATCTTTACTACCTAGTAGGTAAAGAGTCTAATAGAAACCAATTGTTATAGTTGATAGATCTGGCTAGTACTAGTGTATGTACTTGTATATGTTATGTATGCGTCCATATAGATACACCGTCCATGTATACGTTAGGCTCTATCGGTCAACGGAGACTAACGTATCCTTTCTAGAATTGGTTATAGTTGAAAGAGTTATTTGGTGACCTCTGGATTATATGGTTCAGTAGTTCATGAAGTATACTCGGACTATCTTCCTATAAAATGGAAAGTTGCGTTGGGATTACGCGCCTGTACCTGCAGTATCTGATTCCTACCTAAGAGTGTCAATTAAGCAAAGGTTCTTAAACTTAAACATTAAAACTTCCTGTTTAACTTTTACTAAAATTGGTATTTATTCAATATATTTATGTGAACCAAAAGAGAAACTGTGATATTATTTAAATCATAATGTACTAGTTTTAGCACATTATGACTGGATTTTCTGTTCCTAGGGCCGCTAAAGTGGAGGAAAAAACACAAAATCCAAAGAAAAAAAACCTCAGGCCTTCTTATATACTATTAGATTACATAGGATAGTAATTACCTTATACTATATCATTGCCCATGCATCTTGAACTACAGGTTGACTAACACAATGACTTTACTTTACTTTAATTTCTTGACATTGCTATTTAACATTGACTGGAGACTCTCCTTCTCTCTCTCTCTCTCTCTCTCTCAGATAAATTGCTATGTAAATAGCCGTCAATGTATTTCCATATACTGGGACTCTGGTTAGATTAGCGAAAGAAAATGCATTACATTATTTATAATTATCTTGCTTCCATTACAGTAGTCAACCTGTACCCAAATAACAACTGACTTATGCTATTACATTACCAAATACGCCGGCGTAGATCAACACTCATCACTTATTCTACATTAATTACGTTATCTACGAATTATACCATAACTTAAAGACAATTAAACTCTATCATGACTTCGTCCCGCGCTGGACGCTGATATTATATAACACTGCTTCTAAATCGATACAAAACTGCTTCTACTTCTGCCCTCTGATCTGGCCCAAAACCAACTGTGTCCTCCTTTCATCCTCGATTTTCGTCTTCGGCTATCATCCCTTCTCAATTGAAATGGGCGGGTGTCCTGTGCGAAACTCATTATCCAATCACTATTCTCGGACTTCTGGCGACGTCTTGTCATAAACGCCCTTTTCAGTGGGACGGCGTGTGCCTGCGCAATTTCTAAGAAATACCCTTTTTTTCTATTCCGTTCGTTACTTTGTGCAACATGTTCGGGTCAGCTTTCAAATTTATGGATCCTCTAGACGCTATGTTTATTTAGGATTTCTTAAGCGTGTCTAATTTTTATGCAACGCAGTCGGGAACCTATTAGAATACTTTATTTATTAAGGTTTACATTGTTCTTATCTTAAGTGAAACTAATGGCTCAACTGACATGATTTGTTAAAAACATATGTCCTATACTTAACAAACATACAACTGTGAGAAAGTTTTATTTTAATTATTTGAGCATCGTCACAAACAAAATGTATATTGGATAGGTGGATGATTACCACCTCACACTCCCCCAAATAGATTTCGAAACTCTTTATACTATATATATTCGGTTTGGAAATATATTTCCCTACACTCCCTGAATTCCGAAAACTGGTAATCTACCCATGGCTAACTCTATCTACAATTTCCCACGTCCTTCTGTAAACTCAATGCTACCTGATGCCTTTCGACTCGCCCCATCTCACTGTATACAAAGGATCCTGTTCTACTTTATTATTTGTTTACGTAACACCGGATCAGGTGGACCGCGTTATAATTTCCTATGACTTTAAAACCTCGCGTACTTTCTCGAATCTCTGTGTGGAGGAAATTTGAAATATGCTTGACTATAATAAAATAAAATAAAATAAATGCTTTATTTATATCGACCAACGTTATAAACCTTTCTGTGTAAAATGACTGTAAAATATCTGATATTATAGGCGGAGCATCCGTCTCACCGACCATTTTCTTATTCAGCTCCCTCTCGTCTAATAAGAATCTTATCGACTCGTTCCGTTTCTTATTGTAAGTCAGTGGACTACAATACGGTGTCGCCTCCTGTTATATGACTCCTAACCTCCCTTATTCCTCTAACCTTTCTTTACCTGTTCCCTATACGCCAAAAGTAACTACGCCTAACGAACGGTGTCTTGTCGGCTAACGTGGTCATACTTGTCAGTCAACCTATCTTATTGGTAAATACTCTATGATACTTTTCTAATAAGGGACTTAGTAATGCTTATTTTTCGAATCAGCGCAATCTTCTACACTCGTGGTATCATTTGGATGCGTAATACAACGTATAATTTGGGTGTTCTGTTCTAATAACTGGTTAGTAGTGATTGAATCGCCCCCAAAACCTTCAACCTTACAATCTACCTAGTGATCATTATACTCTCCCCCAAACCTTTCAACTTTACGATCTCCCTAGTGAACCTAATAATCTGACCTGTATCTATACGGTTATAGTAACTATCGTATTATCTATCCTTATATGAAGAGATAGTTCAGGACAATTCACACATCGCCATCTAGCCCTAAGCTAAACCAACTATCTAGTGTGAAGTCTTTGTATTTGATACTTATCTGATAACTAAAATACAACTTAACCATATTTCCTTTGTAAATACATAGGTACTTATTTTACAGATAAAATTACACAAACTAGGAACAAATACTGTACAATATTTGTTTAATTCGGGAATCGAACCCGCAACATTCTGCTTACCCAATGTGTCTCAGAGGTCATCAGGAAAACTAACCCTTATAACAATCTGATTGTCTCATCTCAATAGGTAACTTACAATTTAACACATATATTATCATGATATAGTTTAGATAAAGTTTAAATCAACACATCTATTTTGTCGCAATCTCAACACTGTGTGATCAATATAATCGAACGATCCAAATTTCTTTTAGTTTGGATATAGATATTCGAATTGAATAACAACTCCCTTGAGTCAATTCTATTATGGTTTAAAACATCAAAATATTACTGTTGTAAAATTTAGGTACCTATCCCGCTATTGTTAACAAACCATGGGAACAAACTAACTTTCTTTCTACCAAATAATTCTATGAATGCTACAACATCTGCATCTGGAGAAACTCATTGTCAGATACTGTTATTGTTTAACAATCCTTTTAAGACTTAGTCGCTTTAACTAAAGTAATGGCTGCCGTAAACCTTTTCACTGTTACTAACTGAACACGTGCAGATAGTCAATGCTATATAAAGCGCTGATCCATTGTCAGGAAATTCATTGTTTCATTGAACAATATAAAACAATTTTAAAACTAAAATTGCCTAATTTTATTTTATGTTCAGCTTCTTTCACAAGTATAAAATCGCCAACCGATTTCTTTGGATATTTGATAATGCCTGTTATAAAACAGTGTTCTAAGACAAACTAACCCATTCTTAGACTTTAATCACCATTGTTGGTATCCACTATTAACAATGAATTGTGTTAATCGAACATATCTTTAGCTTACCGTGTTAGAACATCTAACACTCTCCATAACAATAACGGTATGCTAAACCGCCCATGATGAAACTTGATATGTAACTAAAGATAAATGATAGTTAAAATACTTTGAATCATATTTCGATCAAATCGTATATCTTATTATATACGCGATAGAATCTGGTATTTACCTATGATATCTATCAAAACTTATTATTTAACACCAATCAAACTAATTGCTAATCAATCCTCCGATTACTACTCTTTCTTCGTAATTCAAATAACCTTGTACTTGTACAACAGGGATTTGTATATTATGATAATGTCCTAGACAAAGGTCTCATGGTCTTATGTCTCACACGCACTATCCCACTAACTTGACTACCTGTAGGTATACAACAGCACAACCGCCACTTTGCTATGTACTAGACTACCTTTGGTAGCTTAGGCATTGGTAAATGCCTCCAACGTCAGCCATCTCGTCTAATTTCAAGAAACATCGTATAAACGCACAACAAGTACACGTGCACCTTTATGTTACCATAATTACATAAGGTCATGCCAGGCAATATCTTAATATTATGCTATTGATTGATTAACAAAGCCCATTTGTTAGTATTCATTTGTATGTTTCTGTATGTTGTGTAGCACTATGTGATACGCGAAATTTTACTTTGTTAGGGTTTTCCTACTCTCCCCAAATTACACATACCCATGTAAGTCAGGTGAGACTGTGTGGCTTATCCTAGGTCCTTCTTGTCTGTTAGTCCTACCGTTCTATACTCTTTCCTAACCTAGTAGTCTTACCTCGCTCTGTACCGTTATCGATCTTTACCTATATAATAAATAGATGGCTTCGTTTATTGTCCCGTCTACCTGCTCATATTTACCGACCTTAAGGAACGTCTCCATTTAAAATTCGCCTAGCTGAACCTATCTTCTCTAGATCTATTTAATAATTAGCGCAAAATACCTAGACGAAGTAGAAGAGTGTGTCATATCTCCCAATTGAAATAAATTGAATTTAAAACTGTAATGATGCTCAAATAACACAAGGTCTAATGTTCCGCACGCACAAAACAATATATAACCGGGGACATTTAAGCTTATTTTCTAAGGTACAATTGACATTATACTTGACTATTTACAATTTATACCTAACTTACTCTTACTACATGTAAACTAATTTAATCCAAGTTATCATTAACGTAATGTATCTTACACAAAGTAGTGAACTATTGTAATCAATGATAAAAAAATATATTTTATTTGCTATGTACAATATAAATAATCTTAATGGCTAATTATTCGTTATTCAAATTCTCCACCGTTACTATGCCCAAATACCCTGTAATGAGAGGAAACAAGTTGAATAAAAGAGTAAACCACAATATTTCCTTATTTTCTGTTGTCCCTCACAACAGTTGGATCTCTGAAAAATCACACATGCTGAAAACACCCATGCTCAAATTTAATGGTTTATGAGGATCCATTTTATCTATGTTATGCGTTTTAATACTTCATTAAGTTGTAGTAGCGGTATAATTTTAGTACGTTTCTAGATGGTTGGTCACAGTCAGCAAATTCTGACCCAAAATTAGGCCTGCTGTTATTTTACCATAGCACTATACCTTTCTAGT